>JALXJV020000006.1:18044078-18764078 GCA_024633595.2 Lepomis macrochirus
ATTCTCGTACTGACTATTGGTTACAATCCTATGTGATACTAGAGAGAGAGAGAGAGTAGATAGATAGATATCCATTTAAGAAATAAGCCAATTAAAAGACAAATATATAAAGTAAGAGTGGTAACTAGAACAATGTAAAATGGTTCAAATGAAAGCAGCCCATCTTGCAGTTACGCTCTCTCAGCGGTAACATTAGCTTACTGCTGAGAATGTGTCATAATTGTAGAGAGGCTGAAATATTATGATTAAGGAGTTTTACTCCCTAGACAATGACCTAGAACTGTAATGAATCATCATTGTGAGAGTGTGATTTATAATCAGTGTTTTCTTCAGGATTGTCAGGCAAGGTGGTGCTCAGCTGCCTGTCTACTCAAATGAAAGTGATGTGACCACTTGGTTTGGGAATGTCTCACAGTAATGCAGTCTGTAGCCATCAGAACATCATCTTATACTGCGTTTCATGGCCCATGGCTCTAACTCAACATCATAACAAGTGTTTTTATGTGGAGAATCTTGTGGGCTCAACTAAAGAGATGACGGGAAGATGGCTGATTGACCTGTGAGCATGAGAGGATGAGGGAGAAAGAGAGGGCAGAGTGGATAAGAGGCATTCGACAAGAGCAGAGGAGAGCAGCGGAAGAGAGCATATCAACAAACTGCACTTCACACATTTCTTCCCTCATCCAGCAAGCGTCTGAAGAGCACCTCAAAAGCTCTTACCTGAAACACATGTCAGCTGATTATTACACACACACACACACACACACACACACACACACACACACACACACACACACACACACACACAAACATCTCTCCCACGCTCTTTCTGCCTCTTCCTTTCTCCTTGCACCCTTTCTTATTGACTCTTTGACCATGGTTTCCTTTTTAATGGTTCATCTGCTATAATAACTAAACTTTTGTGCTACATGGCTTTGCATTCTCAGTGCAAATGCTTTGTGTTTATCCGTTTTTATATTGTCCTCTAAGCCAGTGGTTTGCCATTTTTCACTAAATCCTTGAGCCAGTGGTTTGTCATTTTTTCTATTGGAAACTTCAACAACAGTTTCTTGCAACAAAGAAAACAAAAACAATAGCTGAAGTGACATAAA
This sequence comes from Lepomis macrochirus, assembly GCA_024633595.2. Classification (NCBI taxonomy): domain Eukaryota; kingdom Metazoa; phylum Chordata; class Actinopteri; order Centrarchiformes; family Centrarchidae; genus Lepomis; species Lepomis macrochirus. The sequence continues at coordinate 18,045,191 of JALXJV020000006.1, forward strand.
ACTCATTGGTACAACCTTAATGTACATAATATAAATATTCAATATGGGTTTACCATGAAAACATTTTTGTTTGTAACTCTAAATTTAAATAATTTCCTGTACTGTAATGTAAACTTGTTGCTTGTACCACTTAACTTGCTAGTAACCTGATTAAACAGTGGAGCCAATGGTTATTAATCAAAGTTTATTTATAATTTATAATTTGAAAATATCAGTATATGGTACCTACTGTGCATACAAGGGTAATAAAATAATTTTAAAAAAGCATATTCATCTTTGGAAATCTCAAATACTTGAAGACACTAGAAGGATTTAAATTGGATTGATAGTTTTTTTCAGGTTTGCAAATACTTTAGTGTCACACCCTCTTGGGCATTTATGAGCCAGAACATGTATATATATATATATATATATATATATATATATATATATATATATATATATATATAAACAGGTGTCACATCTAATATCTGGCTATGTTGAGGGTTAATGGTGATGGCAGCAGCCACAAAATCTCTTCATTTTTGTTGGTATGCCGACTGCTGTTGTAATGCTGGCTCAGTGGAAAAATATCACTTGCCTTACTGTTTAGCTTACTGTAATGCGATTTAGTGGTCAGTGGGCTCATAGAATATGATGACTTCTAATATTTTTTGAGACCAGACATGCAAGATTAAAATGCACAGTTAATAGTTATTACTTCTTTTGTGGTGAGTGTATAGAAAATAATTCAGTGCAAATGGCGGGAAGAACTGACTCATTTAGAGAGAGGAATCTCAGTCCATAGGACTGGGCGGCTGACAGGATGTGTAGGTATATTACAGACGTCAGAAATGCCAAACATACATGGGAACAAATGAGAAAATTTAACACTTTTTTGCAAATTCCTACAAAGTTGACTTGTAGAGATGAAAGGTTTGCTGAAGACACTTTGATGATATGGAAATGATATTACGCATCATAAGCTTGTGTTTAAATGGTGAATGGTCTTTTAAGTGCAAATATGGTATTAAGTGAGCTTGAGGATATTTGACATCAGCCCAGCAATGATATTTGACAGCTTGTTTTTCCATATAACAATCTCATGTTGTTTGCATGAGCTGGATTTGTTTCAGCAATATGAACCGTTGTATCTGATGCCAATGTAAGCCATTTGAACATGAGTGAGAGAGAAAGGGATGAGAGAGCTCAACATAGAAAGTGTGTTTGTGAGGTGATTTTTGGGCAGAACATCAAAAAAAACCACAGCAGAGCAACAAGACAGCCTGTTCTGTTTGCATCATATCTCACACAAACACGCATATAGCATCTATACACTCCCAACCCCTGAGAACACACACACACAATACAATCACACAAACGCAGCAAATCATTCATCCATCTTTTATGCTAGGATGCACAAAACTTTGGCATCCCTTTGTAAATTGCAGCTAATGTGTGTGAGAGAGAAAAAGCGGGGTGAGCAAGCTGAAAAAAAGTAGAGGAGGAGTGAGTGGGAGCAGAGGCAGATGAAGATGACATGAAGATTGAGATAGATGCAAGAAAAGATGGACAAAAAGTGAGACGTTGAGAGGTCAGATATTGGTCTTTCTTCAGGTCATATTTTTATAGCCCTCCAGGATGTCCCTTTGTCCTTCTTTTGTGTTATTGTACTCCCTTTTCAGCATTCTTCTCATTTTCATGTTATTTATTCTCACCTTCCTTTCCCTATATTTTTTTGCTAACCACTATTATTCATCCACAGAGTTCCATTAAGACAGAGCTGGTCTAAACTGGTTCCTGTCATGTTGTCTGGTCTCATTTACATTTACATTAAGTTTTCAGGCATGCAGCAGATGCTCCCAGCCAGAGCGTCTGAAAACCAATGCAAGATCTGGACAAAATGTGTCATGTGTTTTGCTTTTGTGCCTTTTTAGGAACAGATCATGCAGCTAGATAAAAACAGGAAAGAATGAGATGTTGAAACATGAGAACTAAGGACAGTTCTCTTCATTAAATATCTGCATGTATTGGTTTTAATTTCTATCACAACAGTCACGCTGCCATTTACATTTTTTTGCAAAACCTTTTTTTTAAAAACCTATTTCTCCCTGAAGGTTTTATTAAATCATCATGTAATTTTGCACACTACATAATGGATTTGCTTACAAGTATTAAACAACATTTTCATAATCTATGAGTATGCATTGATGAAGTATCATGAAAGCAGGGAAATTATACTGAAGGTCCTTTCATGTTTTATTAGTTTGAAAGTTGGAAAAAAAAATATGTACACCTTTTCAGATTTGGAAGTATTTAAAAACTTTACTTAAGTAAAACGGAAGCAGAATGGCTACTGTCAGTGCTGTAATAAATAAAATACAGTTGCAAGAAAAAGTATGAGAACCCTTTGGGATTACCTGGATTTCTGCATAAATTGGTTATAAAATGTGGTCTTATCTTCATCTAAGTCACAACTAGTGCTGTCCCCAACTAAGAATTTACATAGTCGAATCAAAATCGTGAAGTCCTGCCTATAGTCAACTGATAGTTGAATCATGTGTGTTTTTGTGCGAGACAATTGTGAGCCGGGGGGGTGAGGGGTTAGGTTACACATGGTGGCTCCTGTTTAATCTTGAGAAGCTGCAGAACTGCAGTCTGTATTCATTCAACTTACACTGTAAATTTCCAGCTAAACTGAGGCTTTTTGAAGACCCTTTTCTCTCTCTCTGTCTCTCTTGCCTGTCATTCACTGGTCTTGTGAAGAGTTTAGCGTGCATTCTGACAACTGCATGCACGTTGCGGTTCCTTGTGGGTCTATTTCAAGTAGCCGGCTATTTAGAAACGATATAATATTCTTTGCTTGATTCATCAAGGGTGATAAATTATCCGAAAGTCCTGCGAGGTGCGGACAACTCGGCACAACTCCAGTGAAGCTGGGGCTCTGTCTCTTCAGCAAGCGTTCCTCTTCTGCCACTATACACGCTACACCTACACATGTGCGCTAACTACCCACGGTTAGGGTTAGAATTTTGGATTTATTTACGCACTTTAAAAATATTTATTGAAAGTTTTATTCTTTTTACTTGTGGTTGACCCACCTTTGGCAGGAATAACCAAACGTTTTCTTTAGTTACAGATAAGACCTGATCAGCGGTCAGGAGAATTTTTGGACCATTCCTCTTTACAAACTTTTTCAGTTCAGCAATATTCTTGGGATGTCTGGTGTGAATCATTGTCTTGAGGTCATTGCACAGCATCTCAATTAGGTCGAGGTCAGGAATCTCATGGGCCCACTGCAGGTGTATTTTCTTCTACTGAAGCCATTCTGTTGTTAATTTACTTCTGTGTTTTGGGACGTTGTCTTGTTGTATCACCTATCTTCTTTTGATCTTCAATTGGCAGACAGATGGCCTTTCTCCTACAAAATTACTTGATAAACTTTGGAATTCATTTCTCGACAGATACGTTGACGATAACAACCTTTCCAGGCACTAAGGCCTAAACTATGATTCCCCCTCCACCATACTTAACAGTTGGGATGAGGTTTTGATATTTGTGTGCGGTACCTTTTTTCCTCCATTCATAGCATTGTGTGTTCCTTCCAAACAACTCAAATTTAAGATATGTAGATAGAATTTGTTGACAGATAAGTTATATCTGTCGACATATTCTGTCAGTAGTACAGTGGAACATCCAGGTGCCCTTTTGCTAACTTCAGTCAGGCAGCATTGTTTTTTTTGGACAGCAATGGCTTCCTCTGTGGTGTCCCCTTATGAACTCTATTCTTGTTTAGTATTTTACAAATCGTAAAGTCAGAGATTTCGGCATGTTCTGTAAGTCTTCAGCTGACACTCCAGGATTCCTCTTAACCTCATTTAGCATTCTGCACTGTAGTTGTGCAGTCATGTTTGGATGGCCACTCTTAGGGAGAGTAGCAACACTTCTGAACTTTCTGCATTTATAGACAATTTATCTTACCGTGGACTGATGGACATCATGGCTTTTATAGATACATTTTTAACCCTTTCCAGCTTAATGCAAGTCAAGAATTCCTAAGTCAAGAATTGTCCGTCATCAGAGAGCTCTTTTCTTCAAGGCATGGTTCGCAACAGGCAATGCTTCACGAGAATAGCAAAAATAAAATTTGTGTGTATGTTTTATAGGGTATGGCAGCTCTAACCCACACCTCCAAACTTGTCTCATTGATTGGACTCCAGTTTGGCTGCCTCCTGACTCCAATTAGCTTTTGGAGTTTGGTGTTTGTTTATTGTTATGACTTAGATGAAGAGCAGATCACATTTTATGACCAATTTATGAAAAAATCCAGGTAATTCCCAAGGGTTCATATACTTTTTTCTGCGACTCTTTATGCAACTTAATTGTCTGTGTTCTTTATTTGCTTAAAGCAATCTATCAAATGGCTTAGGGAAATCTGGCAGATTAAATTCAAACACTGTTCAGGGCCAGTCTACAGTTCTAGTCTTAACTTTGTGGGGAAAAAACAATGTGAAAAATTACTAAAATATAGCTAGAGAAACACTAAAAAAATGTAAGATGATTTATTTTGTAAATAGAAAAAAGATTTTTCTCCACTTGCCAATTTATTATTTGTTTTTAAACAGTTAGCTAACACTTAGTGTATATAATGGTAGCTAACTTTAAATTGCAGGTGGGGTTTGATTGCTTCTGACATGCTAGGTTTACTATTAAGTTAGCTTCAATATTTATGTTAATAGCTTGCACGCAAATTTCTAAAGTATATGTAGAAAGTTTTTTTAATCTGTAAAACCTGCATGTGTGGACTTGTGGAATGTAATTATTGCATATTTGAGATTATTTTGATGTATATATGTTCTTCCTTTCTTTCAGTGAGTCAAAGTGGTCTTGCTGGTGATGTTTGTCCAGATCCTGGAGTTCCAGAAAATGGCAAGAGGATGGGCTCAGCCTTCCAGTAAGTTCATACTTGACCGCTTCCATTCACTCCTAGTCAAATCAAGCATATTAACAACACCTGGAAATGCGCTGGATATTGGTAATCTTATGACCAGCACAGGGATCCCTATTGACAGATCATTATTATGTGGGTGTCTGACCTGTAGAAACCACACTGCTACAAGTCGTGAAATCATTGGGCTGACGTGAGAATACGGATTCTTGTTCAGCTTATGTGCATGTTGTGCTTAGTTTATATTGTGCTGCTTCAATTCTTAAGTCAGAACAGCTTGTTTTTTTGTAAGAACAATACATTTAATAATCACAACAATTGAGAGAAGATAGAAATATTTAGCCTTGCTACATTACTTGTCCCTCTCCCACCCTGTTTTAGCTTTCTAAAATATGCCTGTTTGTCCAGATTATCTTGAGGTTACACACAGTATGACTTCAGGGCCCAGTTCAGAATTATTCTTCAGAAACCACTTTATATTTCAGTTGCCCCTAACTCCTAGGCTGAGAGTGAGTGCCACTCTGTCCCTGTTCCTGTCTTAGAATTGTTTCAATGACCATGGAACTTCTTCACCAAAGATCCCTATCGTTTATGTGGAGACTGAAGTGTTTTGTGATTTATGTATCACCTTGAATAATTTCTGTCTGTTGTGGGCCTGTTGTTATAGCTCTGGCTTTTTAGATGTGAAGCACCTTATGTAACTGACTTGAAAAAGTCACATTTGCAGTCTTTTAATTCCTCCGAAGGGGAGAGCTGTTTAGTGCTTTTCAGACCAGCTTCTACACCATCCAACCTGTGTCACCTATAGGAAATCAAATTATTAGAGGTAACAGTTGTTGCCATCACATACCTACACGCACGCACACATGCACGCACACAAGGTAATTGCTCTGAGAGTTTAGATACTGAAATTTGGCATGTGTGCCACCTGCAAGTAATGTTAAAGCTGCAATTTTCTTCTTTTACAACTGCTATTTTCTTTTTGTATTTCATTTATGAAGGATATTTTTCAGAAGTCATTCACCAATTGTTAGCTAGTGTTGATGGCGCAATGGATAAGATGCATGCCTTTGGTGGGAGAGACCCAGGTTCAATCCCCCACTGTGACCTATCTACCAATGTGTCCCTGAGCAACACACTTAACCCCTCGTTGCTCCAGAGGCGTGCGACCTCTGACATGTATAGCAATTGTAAGTCGCTTTGGATAAAAGCGTCAGCTAAATGAATAAATGTAAATGTAAAATAATTAATGAACACAGAAGAGCATTGTGTCACACCCACATAAAGTAAATTGGAAATATTTAAATATTGTGTCTAAACATTTGCTGTTAAGAATTTTAGAAATTAATTTATAATTTATTTCCCTTTGTAAACATCTGTGACTTGGTTTAAAGGCCCTGCATCCTCATGGTACAACAGCACAGGTGATTTGATTTATTTCAGCTGATAACAGCTCTTAACAGCTCTATCTTCCTCCTTCACCTGTTACACCTCACGTAGGACAATATATACTACATCTATATCTACTTTATATCTTTAATCAATCTTATTACTACAGGAAGTCCTGTGATCACATAATTCTAGCATAGCTTTCAACCTGAGCAGAGGTCTATTCAGCCAGAATAACTGAAAACACCGGTGTGAGTGTTCAGGGCCTTTAAGAGCAGAATTGTCAGTAGGAATTGTCCCCAGTCTGAAACAAACTATTCTACCACAAACAGCATCTACAGTGGGTAAATGATTTTAATAATATGCAGAGTTATAGAAGGGCTATGTTTATAGACAGAACTCAGTCAACCCACTTTGTTAACTTTCCTGTTTTTTGTTATGGTCTTTTAATCCCATCTTCTGCTTTTTTCATTTACAGATTTAAACTGTGAAATATCCAACGTCAAACACGCAAACAAACAAAACAAAAAGAAATTCCAGCAACTGTTAGTTTCTTTACATGTATATTAGAGCTGCAGTGACCAGAAAATGAATTGCCAATTGCTTTGACAATTAAATAATCATTTTAGTAAAACAAGACATTTGAATATGTCGCCTTGGGTTGTGCTAAATTATAACAGGCTTTTTTTTAACCATTTCTGACATTTTATATCCAAAACAATTATTCAGTGAATCGAGAAAATAATCAGCAGATTAATCGATAATGAAAATAATTGTTGGTTCCCGCCCGATTGCAGATAACGTTTACACGTCTACATCTGCAATTCTAAACTGCTGTTGCCTAAACTGCTAGTAGATGGTGCATGTTGGCCTGCAACATGCCTGTCGGTCCAGAGATCCAGGTCTACTGCAGTTCTCCTCAGCCAACATACACTGAGCCTGTTTTGTATTGTTCACTTTGTCTCCTTGTTTAGAGTAATTTTTAATCATCATCAGTAGCTGTCCAGAGACAAATCAGCATTTACCAATTTACATTACTAATCACCCTTCAGGTTTTTAAGGCCCTTACTCATATTGTGGTTATAATTGGAAGGAATATTTTGGAAATAGGATCTTGGCTAATAAACAAGAACTTTGTGGACACAGGGATTTTTAAACAACTGAGTCCTTGGTGTCTGTCATCTTATTAATAGCAAGGGAGACATAATTTCATGTAATCAAGAGCGAGCAATTATGAAATTATCACCTCTCCCTACGACTCATCCACTTAGCATCAGTGGCATCTAAATTGTTCTTGTGTTTCTCTCGTGATTATGAGAGAATCAGGACGGGTAGTGATTTTATTTTATTTTATTTTTACCTTTTTCTTAGACTATTTTCAGGCCAGAAACTTTTAAATGATAATCATCTTTTAATCTCCAGCTCCTGGTGTTCTTCTTTACCATTAGCAACAATGACTGCACTGACTCTGTAGGACTGTTAGTGGAGTTGTCTTAGTTAGTGAAAGGTCATTACCTCCATGTGTGTATGTGTTTGTCTGTGTGCTTTAATGTGTAGGTGTGCATGCATGATGGCATAGATGTGTTTGTGTGTGTTACAGCTTTCTGTCTAATCATCATCAAGCACCACTGGAGCAGATCTGCGGTGTGATGAAGTAAGACAGGAAATGGGGAGAGAACATAACTGCAGAGAAAACAAAAGAGGTTTTACTGTTTGGCATATGCAAGATGTCTGTAACTCAGTGTCTCATGGCAGTTTTGATCCATAGACAACCACATACACGAATGTGACAGAAAGCTTTTGGCTCTTTTCAGGGGAATAGCAATAACTACAAAGTTTTATTTCCTGTAATTGTAAATTGCACAGTGAGTGGCTGGATGTAAGGTGTTTTAAGTGTCATCAGCATCACCATAGTGGCAGTAGCTGTAAAGTGAATGACCCAACTCTCTGTGACAAAGGCACTAACAGAGAGATTTGGCCAGACTGTACAACTCTACAGTGTTAAACAACAGGGTGGAGCCGCTGAACAACCAGAACCCTACGTAGCGGATGTTTGGCCAGGTGGTAGACTGTGGTGTGTATCAGCAGGGAGGAGACATTAAGCTTTACAGCCAAGACACCATGCAGACTTCCACTTAGATGGCTGAATGTCCCTCTCATGTGTTTGACAGTGGGGTGTTGAAGAGAATGGGAAAACAAGAATGATCAGAACAAATGATTAGAGAGAGGGCAACAGAACTGGAGAAATAAAAGGATGAGAGAGCAAGGGAAAACAGACAATAGAAAAAAAGCATGAGTGGAGAAAGGTAGTGTTCCTAATTGGGTGATCTGTGTTGATGGTTGTCTTATGCAGAGATCTAAAAGCTACTGCATCATTAATTTCATGACCATCATTCATACATTATTTATTCAATTATTTCCTGGATGGGACCAGTTCTCCTAAGATGTAAGCAGTGATGTAAGAGGCTCCTATAAGTATCACCTGACTGTGACAGCTGATGTTGCAGTTGGAGCTAGAATCGACATTACTGTTATTTCTGTGTTTGACAAGTGCTGTTACTGTTGTGTCTCCTTAACTAGAGTTGGCTCCAGCGTCCAGTTCAGTTGCGATGACAGCTATGTACTACAAGGATCTAAAAGTATCACTTGTCAAAGAGTCACTGACACACTGGCTGCCTGGAGTGACCACAGACCCATCTGCAGAAGTAAGTTTCACCTGTTATTCCCTCTGAAACCGGTCACTTGTTAGGTTTGTATGCATTAGAATGGAGATATTTTATGCAATGGTTTCATACTACTGACATTGTGAGGAATCATCTTAAAAGGCATATCTGGAGCTTGGTATTAATGTGCATCAAGTCCATCTTTGTTTGAAGTGTACTGTACTGATTTGGCTGCACTGTAGTAAAAGTACATTTTTATATAGCATAGGTTTTAACGAATGGGCATTTGACACACTAAAACTCCTGAACAAAGGTTTCCATCACAACAAAGTGGAGAAGTAAATATCAAGGACGAGCATAGGTCAGAACTGTGGACATATTCATATTGCGTTAGCTATCACATCATTCATTCAATATGAGTGTGTCATGATATTTATAACGTTTTCCATGGACATACATAAACTGCATGTATGTAGTACATTTAACCTGAGAATGGTGGAAATAGCTTTACAATGTGTCACATTCACACACACACACCCACACAAACACACACACACTCTTACAGACTCTTACACATTCATACACTGATGGTGTCGGAGCCGTCGGGCAAGGTGCTGACCTGCTTATCTGGGATTCAGTGTCATGCTCAAGGACACATAAGCATCCTGTCACGAGGAGCCTGGAGTTAAACAATCAAACCTGATGACCTGCTTTACCAACTATTATCATGCCAGAGGTCTAAGGGTTAACAAAAATTATGCCCTACCTGTCATCAGGCATCCCACTGCTATAGGTGATGTAGCACTGGAAATAGTCTTGCATGTGCGTCATAAAGTGGGAGTATGTCACCCAAATGCAACATTGTGACTCTTTAATGTGCTTTTAACAGTTATTGAATAACATTGGACTTACATTTCAGGGGTGTTTAGGCTTTATTAAGATCTGGCCACACAGGCAATACATGATAGTAAGATACATTAAATGTTAGTGTTTGTTTCTATAGGGAATTTGTTGATGATGTATAAAATAATTGATGAAGTATAAAATAATGCCTTTCTTATCTTTATAATATGATACTTGCTGCTCCCTCAGGATGTTCCAAAGCCACAAAGCCCTAATGGCAAATGCCTGTTCACCTTCAGTCATTAGCCTGGACACTGATAATAATAATAATCACATCCGTTGATAATCACAAGGTTGCTGTTTGAGTTTTTCTGGCCAGGAATCTTCTGTGCAGGCTGGATGAAAAGTTTAGAGCAAGAATGGGGCCAATCTCTAAATCTAACAATAATAATAGTAATAGTAACAATAATAATTACAAACTATATATATATTTTAACTGCTGAGATAATTTAGTCTGATTTCAGCAATTAAATTGGTCTAGTGTTGTGCTTACTGATGGCAGTTCCCCTGGTTGGAAAACAACTAAGCCAATATGAGCGTTGAAGGCTGGATTAAGAATGGGAACGTCATCTTCTTGTGCCATAGCCAGAAAAATGCTGACAGGAAAATGGTCACAAAAGTTGTAACTTGGGTTACAAAAATAACAACTCTGAAATCGACATATTTCTTTGATCAGCATGAGAAACATTAAGTTAAGTGCTCCTGGCAACCACCTCCTAAGCTTGCGTGTCAACTGAAAATGACAAAAATGTGTTCCTGGACAATCCCAATCCCCATTTGGAAAGCATTAAATCTAAAATTTTTACCAAACTATATAAGAGATATTGACTGTAATGTTTTAAACTGTAATGCTATTTTGCTAGTATTTTCTAATGCAGAGGCTCTAAAGGTAAAGTATCATAGAAACTTAATACACATGGTCACTGTGATTTATATTTTGTTGTGTTAAAGTTATGATTCACTTTCTGACTGGTCTGGCTGGGTGACTAAATAAATAACTGTGTGAGTGACAGAGCAATGATACAGGGGTTTTCACTGCCCACATGTTCACTGACAATACCCTGTTGGGTTTATTGCTCCACAATGAAAAGTCAGACAGCAAGCATATACACCCTATTGCGCGTGCACACAACACATACTTACATTGACAGCAAGTGTCCAAAGGACACTGTCACATACCTCATAGCTGCGGCAGTATTTGCCTTGAGCTGTGTGTGTGTGTTTGACAGACAAGCAGTCCCTGTGCTCGGACACAGACTATAGGGTCCCTGTCACATTGTATTATAGTCTGTGTGTGTGTGTGTGTGTGTGTTTGTGCCTGTTTTGTGTCTACATGTCTGTCTGTGACTGCAGGGACCTGCCTGACTCCATGATACTGGCTACTCACGTCAGTAATAGACAGTAGCTATGGAGGAAGAGTGAGATAGTGACAGAGATGAAGGGCCGTGTCGATACTGTTTCCAAAGTTATCTTACTTTCAAAGCTTAAATATTTTTTTACTGTTCATATTTTCATAGATTCTGTGTGCATACCTTTATACATCAGTAAATGTAGGCACAGCATCCGCTCCCGCAAAAAGCTGTTTCCGGCAAAATATATACATTATCTGTCTTGCATCAAACAGCAAATAGGCCTATAATGAAATATAATAGTGCTTTCCAGTGCTGTTAGCAAGCATCCTCATGTTGGGAAAACTTTGTTTTCTTCTGTCCCTAGCTTACTTAAATTAGTTAAAGTGACTCTTCAAGCAATGTGAATGGCAATGTAAGCACATCAACACAGGACACATTTTAGAAAAGTGTAGAAAAAAGATTGTTTAGAACTAGAAAAACCTATGTATAAAATGATGCAACATGGACTCAATATGCATTACATTTCATATTCCTTAAAGGAACTGTTGGAAGAAATAGATGCAGAAAATGTGTGTGATGTTTTTTAACTGGAAAGTCTTGTTTTTCTTACCTTGAAACTAAAGAAGGGTACATTTTAGGGGGAAAAAAAATCAGAATTCAAGAGGTGAATTTTCAGTAGGACCCATAGCACAACATAGCTACAGCTGGAGACTAGCTAAGCTAATGTGTTTGGCAGTGATGTATGTCTTTTGATATTTTTCACATAAATGTAATTAGAGAGAGGAATAAATACAGAGAGAGAAAAGGGGAGAGCAAGGAGGAGAAAGAGAGAGAAGAAAATAAAAGAGAAACATGATGCTGTTACACACAAACAAGTAGGCAGGCAGAGGTTAAAAATTCCTATACTGTACCTCTGGTGTATTGTGTTATCTGGTGTGATCACTCTCCTGGGATTCAAACCCATGAGCCTCTCTCATTCTCTACTGAGACTTTAATGTTAATTAGAAGCTGGTCTCTGGGATGAATCGCTATGAATGTGTTACTGTGTGTCCGTGTGTGTGTGTGTGTGTACCTGTGTGTGTGTCATTGTGTGTTTCAGCTCTCTTTTCTAATTAACAGGCAGATCAGTCATCTGAGGTCCTCCTCTCTCTCCCTATTTCTCCTAGTATTCTCTCTCTCTCTCTTTCTCGCCTCTTGCCCTTCCTCCTTCACTTTCCTTTCTCTTCCCTTCTCACATTATTATCATTCACCCTTACTGCTCTTTCTTTCCATCTCTTTCTAACCTCTCTCCGTCACGTCTCTCCACTTTGTCTCTCAACCTGTATTTGCAAAATCTTTACTTTATTATTTCCACCTTCCTCTCTGTCTAGCTTATGACAGTCACTATTATTCTGTATTATTATGTTCTTCTTATATCATTTTACTTTTGCCTCTGTGTCTTTGCTGATGGCCTTCTGTTCATCCAATGGGAGTGATCCGTCCAGCTAAAATCATTATGATAGATAAAGGGCAAATATATGATCAGGTAAAACTTTCTCTACAGTGTTGTTGACTAAAACAGACAAGTAAGCCCTCTAATATTACTATGCTCAAGAGAGGGGATTTTACATTCTACATTTTTTTTGTTAAATATCCCTTTTAAGGCAATAACACATGGGTGACTTTATGAGGTACTGAAGGCAAGAAATATTACTTTGAGTATCACACAGGACAAAATCAATATTGGTAAAATAGAGCATTAGGAAGAATATTTCGAAAAATGCTGTTGATTAAAGGGAGCAAAGGTACTGAAAGTTTTAGCAGCAGCAGAGGAGAGTTTTGGAGTAAATGTTTTAAAAACATCTTATACTTGGAACATACCTATTTCTAAAAATAGGTATGTCATAAAAGCATTTTTAGCCATGCCAGCTGGTCAGTATGTTGATCCTTAGTCAAATATCCTAACAGCTGTGCATGGACCACTGACAGAACAAAAATCACACTTTAGTTGTTTTGTATTTCAGTTACGAATATCATATTTGTCTTGTCACTTATGACATATATTTTCTCCATATTTTTGACAAACAATTAAAGTGAGTGGCCAAAATAATAGAAACAGTCCCTAATAAGTAGTCTGATCAGCCTTTGTCATCAAAACTGCTTCAGACTGGATTATTATTATTATTCTCTTTTTGCTATCCATTGTGAATGTATATCAGATTTTGCAGAGCTACTGAATGTTCTGATTCAATGTATTGACCCTGCTGTAATTACTGCTGTTTTGTGTGCATGCTGTTTTACAAAGGTCACTTATATCAGGCATATCAAGTGCAGCATTCACACTTCATTGTGTTTTAGATAGAAGAAGTCAAAAATGTAAATTTGTATTGTTATTATAAGTCAGAGGGATGAACAAAATTTTGGAGACATCACGCTAATAATATAAAACAACAACAGCAAAAAACACCACATCATTTCCCTTTGATAATGAAGACACACTTGAAAAATTGTGAAGGCCCACTAGTGAGTCAGAGAGGCCAATGTTTTTTTCGTATTTGATTCATTGGTGTGAATCACTCAGCGTGTTTATCAAAATTGAAACTGTTGGAACTGTGGCAATAGATTAGAAGTAAGTAGCAAGGTGGTAGAAGAATGAGTAAGTAATCAGTTTAATCTCACCACCAGTTGATGTTTGTGGAATGTATCTGTGAAATGAAGATGAGGATTCGATATGTCATTGATTTCATTGTGGGACATCATAAAAGCAGGCAAAAATATTTGATTTACTAAATGTTGCATAAAAATTTTTAAATATGTTCCCAAAAAATATGACAGAGAGATATGTAGGCCCACCAAAATTTCCAAATTCAGTGTCCATAAACTACAGTTTCAGTTTTGGTTACACTGATGGTCTACAATAATTTACATTTTCTGTTGTTGCTGCCTCACTATCTTTCTCTCTGACTTTTCTTTTTTTAAGTTAAAAAGCCATTTGCAATCTGCATGCGTAAATTTGATTGCCCCATAAATCTCATTTAAAACTTTGTGTCCGTCTATCTCTTTCTGTTGTTGTCTTCCTCTGTAGCTCGGACCTGTGGTAGCAACCTAAGGGGGCCCAAAGGTGTCATAACGTCTCCTAACTACCCTGTTCAATATGAGAACAATGCACACTGTGTGTGGGTCATCACTGCAATGGATTCTGGGAAGGTGAGCTCATTTTCACTATTTTATTCTCTTGTTATTTCACCAAGCATTATGATAAAAAAGCCATTATAATCTGACGTGGGGGAAAATAAACCATCTATACAAGAATTTTCTTACATCACATTGCATTGTCTAATGTAGTGTGTAACACGTCAATACTTGACCTTTGAGACAATTCACTTTTTGTGTTAGTCAACATGGCATTGGGGGTGGTGCGGTGATGCAATTGTATCCTATCCCAGCTGTCCGATGTCAGCTGGGATAGGCTCCACTCATGCACCCTGTAACGGAGGATAAGCGGTTGATGATGGATGGATGAACATGGCATTGGTTTGCCTGTTCTTTCACCAATCTCTGTCTGTGTTGTGAACTTTTTAATTTAATTGGTCAGTAATATACAGTATTGCCACTTGAACAAAGCATAACATTGGCCTTGAAAAGCTGATAATGGTTGTAATTTGAAATGGCTAATATCTTAACATAGTGATGAGGATATTATGAGATGAATTTGCCTCTGAGAGAATGGACGTCTGCAAATTATCTATTCTATGTCTAGGCAAATTGTCGACAATGCGGATATTAAATATGTGTTATTTATTTGAAGATTTCTTTACTTTATTTTTTTTTATTAGCCAGAGATCCCAGGTTTGTTGACTTGCATGACGGTGATGTTATTGCATACAGAGCTTTCCTGTGGTAAATAGAAAATAAACAAATGCAGAGTGACAGGAAATGTAAAATAGAGAGCATGACTTTGTAAGCCAGACTAGAAACTATGACACAACATACACAAATATTATCTCATGTGGTCCAGTGTTGAACATGTTGAAGAGCTGTTGTTTTAGGTATCGCTTTTGTTTTCCTGCATGCTGACTGAATTCTGTTTCCATTGTTTAGCTCATGGTCACCACACCTCCCCAATTTTGTGATGTCAACTTTGTTGTTGATTCATTGCTGTGCAGACATTTATAATTCATATACCTGCGGTACAGCATCTCAAATCTCTATCTACAGTTTATTTTGTGGTATTATCTTGTCTCCATGTCTCGTCACATATCTTGTCTCCACTTCCTCTCCCCTTTCCCAGCTTCTGCACTCTCTGCTCGACACTATTTCCCACCACTCTCCCCTTATCCTCTGCTTGCCTTTCATTTTTTCCTAACATCTCTGTTCTTTATTCTCTACTCCCCTCTCCTCACCTCTCTCCCCCGTTCACTCTGCTCTGCACTGCTCTCTTCCCAACCACTTTCTCCTTCTATCATCTTCTTTCCTCCCTTCACTTTGATTTGTCTAAAATGTTAAGTCTGAAGACGATGAGAGTAGGAAGAGTGGGAAGAGCAAAAAAGAAAGCAAGATAGCACTGAGCTCATTGAAAACTACAGAGAAAAAAGTATAGAGGAGAAAAATGGGCCTGAATATTCATCTAGCTACTTCACAATTAGAAAGCTGACGCCAGAAAGAGAGAAAAGGAGAAAAGACTGAATGTCCAAGCAGGTACTTGACATGTGACACTGAAGTTTTCGCTAAAGATGGATGAAAATGGAGTCTACAAACCCCTGAGCCTCTGAGGGAGTAGGATGGAGAAATAGTGAGTTATAACTGAGGAGAGGGAAAAAAAATAAAAGGGAGTGTGTGTATGTTGCTTGGTGTTTAAAATAGAATAGCATACAATAGAGTATAATATATTCACAAGATGGATTGTCTTTTATCTGTTTTGTGTACGGTCGTGTGTGTGTGTGTGTGTGTGTGTGTGTGTGTGTGTGTGTGTGTGTGTGTGTATTTGAAATGCTTGAGGTTTGAGAGCACTTTAAGAATGAGCTATAATGACAGATTATCAGCAACTACAGCTGCTGGCATTTGCAGAATACCACCATCTACATACACAGTGGGAGAGACAAGGACAAAGACAAACAAGAGGATAAAGACAGTTATACAGACTATACTAGTCTGGAGTAGAAATGAAAAGAAAAATAATAAAATAGAATCCATCCGCATTACGCAGACATCAGTGCCTTGTATATAATATTCATATATTGAACACTTGCTTTGCGTTCCTGATTTCACCTTTTAAAACATTTTAGATAATGTAATCCTTTTTATACCACCACTTAAAGAAGAGAGAAAGGCTGTTATAGTGTTGTGCTGTGCTGTGCAATTCTACTATGAAAAAAAGTATAATTTAAAGCTGGCAATATATGGAAGCTTTACCATTAAAGTTTCTTCCTCTTGAAGTCTATTCAAATAATTTTTTTTGTACATTGATGCTGTTTTTTGAGGCAAACGCAAAAGGTCATTTGAAGATCAATGTGCTAACAGTGGCGTTCAATGTTATCAGTCATAGTGTGCTTTATAGGTTCAGTGTGTAATATTCAGGAGGATCTATTGACAGAAATGCAATATAACACACATAACTATGTGTTCTGTGGTGTCTAAAGACCCTACATAATGAACCATTATGTGTTTATAATCTTAGAATGAGCCATTTCAATCTACATGCACTGCTGGTCGCCTTACTTGGAAGTCGCCATGTTACGCCGCGATGTTTCTACAGTAGCCCAAACAGACAAACACCTCTACAGAGCGTGCTTCGTCACAACATTGAATACATACGAAGAAGAAGACAAAGTAGTATTAGTAGTAGTCGTCTGATTTATGAGAAGTAAGGAGTGAAATTTGGACGAATGTAGGCCCACATGTATTATTTAGCGCAAGAGCTGACAGAGCTTGTCAGCCACCATAGCTTTTCCTGCATTCTTGGAAAGGGAGGGGTGAGCAGCGACTCAGCAACCCTCGCAACCCTCACCACTAGATGTCATCAATACTTACACAATGAACCTTTAAACCTTTAGGTGTCACTTAGCAGGATAACAATTGTAGTGAGTTGTGCGTTGAGAGTAAGTTGTATTGAAACTAAAGGATGAAATAATTTTTATTGTGTACTGTGTACTATGATTTTAATATTACAGTGTATTACATATTACATTTCCAGTTATAACCTATGGCCTATGTTGCGGCTACATATGCTTGCAATAGCTTTCCCCACTAGGTTTTAAAAATAAGCTTCAATACAAAATGGTTGCCCTGTTCCTATAGATTTTCTTTATAATGCGGAGCACAGATCAGATTCAGACTTGTTGGATATGTTTACCACTTTGAACAGTTTAATCCTGTTCCTCAATATTACTCTATATCAAAATATGATATGATGTCATTCAGGCAGTTGCAGACAGATCTTCATCCCA
This sequence comes from Lepomis macrochirus, assembly GCA_024633595.2. Classification (NCBI taxonomy): domain Eukaryota; kingdom Metazoa; phylum Chordata; class Actinopteri; order Centrarchiformes; family Centrarchidae; genus Lepomis; species Lepomis macrochirus. The sequence continues at coordinate 18,062,850 of JALXJV020000006.1, forward strand.
AATTGAATTGAGGTGTCCTAAAAGGTAAAGACTTCAATAAAATAAACAATAACAATAAATATAATCTTAAAATATATTCTCTAACAATTTCCATCTTCTGACTAGGAATAAGCCTGAATATTCAAAATACTTTATTAGTATTTGCATCTCAATGACTTCAACTGAGCCTGATGATCAGCAATTGTCTCTTGCTTAAAGGCCCTGCACTTGTATTTTGTTAACCTCTTTTACAAGCACATCTTCCTTAAATAGAAAACACATGTATTCCCGCTTGAACATTGATCTTCAATCATGATTTAATTTCTGTGTACAGGGAATGAGACAGATGATTAAACACTACAGCACTTAGAATTCTATGTTCCCTAGAAAAAAATGTGTTTATATGTGCTTTTTGTGGTCAGGTAGAGAGTTAAGTGCCGAGAGAAATAGGAAAATAACAAGATTTTTTAAGAGAACAAATAAGCATGAATTAAGATGAATAAGGCTCATCTTTCTATAGACGTTTCTTTTTTTTTCTCTTTATATTTTGTACAAAAGTTTAAATAGCCAATAAGTAATTCTGGCTGGTTGTTTGTCTGTTGTCCTTCTGTTAAGTTCTGAATAGAAGCAGCACAATCAATACAGTATACTTTGTAATGGCAGCCTGTCGGCAAAATGCTGTGGTTGTGCTTCTCTTTGTGTGTGTGCCTGTTATTATTTGTGTAAGTGTGCGCACAGGCTTCTGGTTGTGTGTGATTTTATGAATGTTGACTGTGTGTTTTCTGTCTGCCAACTTAATTGCTAACTGCCAGAGGTTGTGAAAAATGTGTTGTAGGGTAAACTGTCAACTTTCAGGTAGTAGTGAGGAAAAACATGGGTGTACAGCAGAAAAAAACAACAACGTAGCAGTGTGTGTGTGTGCACGTTTTTGTGAGTGTCAGTCGTTTTGATTCATCAGTATCAAGCACATAATTATTTTGTTCAAGTCTAAACCATGCCTGACTGCTCATACACATACACTCTGAAACGCTTCATCACACATGCCCATTAGGCCTCTAATCATTGCTGTCTTTTTCCTGATGAATACATATTACTGTGTGTGGTATGGTATTGGATGTTGGGTCATTTTCATGCATGGATCATCATCATCATCATCATGATCATCGTCATCATCGCTTTAGTGTTGGCAGGACACATTCTGTGACCATCTATCTGATTCTGTTATATTTTGCTTGACGTAGAAATTAAGGCCAATAAAGGCTTCAGCCAGAATATGTTGAAGTCCATTCTGATTTTACAACAGTACATTGTTGTGCAATATGATTGCACAGTTGCTTGAACAGTTATATGATGAAGACACAATTCCCAATATTCAGTGTATTATCATAATGGTATAAGTTTAAAGTTGGTTAACTTAAGTTTGGTGTCAGTACACTGAAGTTAAAGGATAACTATGATTCATTACAACTTGGGTTTTGTTTTTTGTAGCTCTGGCCATAGGTTCCATTGATTATGATATATTTATTAGCAATTACTCTACATGTTGTGGACAAGCACAACAGTTTAACCAGATTAGTGTCCACCTTATTTGGAGGTAAAACAAAAAGTCAGTGCTTCAGCACTGTTTGTAATCATCCCTCATTGGACAGGAAATCTGTGTGTTCTGCTGCAGTAGGTTAAAGAGGCCAAATTATGCTTTTGGCTTTTTCCCTCTCCTTTATTGACTGATACCTTACCTTTTTTGCACATGTAATAGGTTTGCAAAGTGAAAAGGCCTTAAGTCCACCCTAAAGGGAGTTCCCATCTCCCACAGAAAACACTGCTCTGAACTGCCTGAAAACAGCTCGATTGTAGTCCAGCCTTTTCCTTTTTTTCTCTGCGAAGACACAGCATATTGCGCGTAATAATGCTTGCCTAGCGACTAGTTTGACACGCCCTCAAAAATACCGGTGGAAAAACACGTAGCTGCTGCAGCACACAGTGACAAGACGTCCGCCTGTTACCTCTCCTCTCCCTTCCAAACACTAGCTACCCTCCAGGCAGTCAAAAGTTGTTACCATGATGTAGAGACAATGCTCAGTTATAACTTTATGGATGGTAACAGTTTGCATCATAGTTTTACTTTTTGTTTCATTTTCTCTTACAAATAAATTGACTTACATAGGTGTGCCTTCAAATATTTAAGCAATCCTTTGTAGAGCACAGTGTCATCATCACAGATAGAACAGATGGACAACGCTACAAAAATAAAATAAGTTTTAATAAACCATGGCCTTAATAAACCATCCTTTCAATGTTATAGGACTGACTTTCCAGCTTAATTTGTCCTTTAAACTGTGTTAAGTAAGTTTAAGCTTGTCTACTATCTACTACTATTGTAGTCAAGATCGCCAAACCCGAGACCAAGTTGAGACCAAGACAAGACACTAAGAGCTGAAATCAACTCAAGCATATTTATTCAACATTCCTTTTCCATGTTTACCATTCACTTAACACTAGAGCTGGGCAATATGGCCAAAAATGTTATCACGACAAAAAATTGCATTGTTCGATATCGACAAATAACACGTTAAATGTCAAATCTTCAGCTGACAAGTAGTTAAAGGTGATGTAACTTACACATTAGCTACATGTATATGGCCTATCTCATCATTGTTCATCACAAGCAAAAATGGATCTTAGGAACAAGTTATTACCACATGCCCTGTCCTCAGACTCTAACAAACTAATTGCATTAGCTACTTCCCTCAAAATGCTAATTAAATTAGGTAGCTTGTGCACCTGGCTAGGTGGTTAACTCTGGCAAGCAACCATAGCAAGCAACTGAAATTAGTGACCTGAAATATACAGTATATAAACATAAGCTTGGTAGCTCTGCTAACGTCACTTACACATAGCATACCTTTTTTTCTAAGTGGCAGTAAAAGTTAATAACAGGGTCCCAGCTGTCTCAATAAGGTTGCCCTGCAGAATTTACAGACTGCTGTGTGTTTTCTTCTGGATGCTGTTTGACAGATTAATTCTTTAAAGTTTAGATAGCTAAATGTTATTACAAAGATTTCATTGACATATCCTCCCGCTCCCAGACAGTCACAGCTTCTCCTGTCTCCCTCATTCACTTTCTTGGAGTGAGTGCGAAAAAAAGTGGTCTTAAGATCGGTCTTGAGTACTTCAACACTACTATCTATTATATATTTACTGTAAATCTATGTGTTTTTGTGGTGGTAGGACTGCTGCCTCCATGTATAATACTGTGTAATTTCTGAATCACTACAAATTATTCAACATACAGGCCATAGCTCAGTGAGGATGTTGATCACATAGACTGAACAAATGCATCAGTAAAGTGCAGAGTAAATAACCATCAGTGTCCATGGTAATGGGAAGACATTCACCAATAGCTACCTAATTAGAACATTATCTCAATTCAAGGCTTTTTGCTATTCCGGCTTTTGACTGCAATTTGGCAGTCTGACTGACCATAATTTACTATATTAGCTCTGTCGTTGGCTTCCTGCACCTTTTACCTCTCTACTGAAGGAGGCTGTCCATGGGTGATGTATGAATGTCCCAAGGTCACACCTTTTCCTTTTGTGCACTGGCCTCTTCTTATGGCGGTAATACATGAATTACAAGTTTGTTTTAGAGCTGTAATGACAAATAATCCTAAAAGACAGCACCTCAAATCCAGCATCGTTAAAGTAAATGTCTCAATCCACGGTCTGCTGTTGTCAGGTATTTTTCTGCAGTTTCACTGCACAGTTTATTAGGCAAAGAGGTTACCAAGAGTGGCAACACAGCTGTTGCCCAAACATAGTGTTGTAGCGGTCTTACAAAGTTTAAGCCAGTCAAAAGTTTGAGTCAGTATCAAACCACACAAAGGATACAATGGGAATAAAGGCGCCAGACTTCCAGAAAGCGGGTAAATCAGAGCCATTTCACTGCTCGACAGGATTGGTGGGTGTGTGGAGGTAAATAAAAAAAACAACATAATTTGGACAATCGCTACACTATACCGTTTATTTTCTGTCCATATATATATATATATATATCTGTCCAGCCAATATGTCAACAGCACTCAAAGGTGCTGTAACACCTTGGCAAGGGAGTTATTTTACCAGACAGCAGCTGTTTGCTTTCTTACCACTTAAAGCAAAGGTCACCTCGGGGCAGAACTGCAACACATAAACATGGCACATCTGGCTACTTTCAGGGTACAACCAGCAGGCTAGCATCCTTGGCAGTCTATTTTTAAACTGACTGGTATTTTATTTGTCCCAAATGGAAAATTGCTTGTCAGAGCATATAACAACATCGAGACACAGTAACTAAGTTAAAAAAACATTGACATTTAAATCCAAGATGCAGTGATCACCACAGATCCTGCACCCTATACAGTATTGTGTTATGAAACCATTTTATTATAGTGCAGATGTAATGACCTTTTAACACATACTACCTGTGAGGAAATTAATCTCTTGTGGCCAGGTAGGATTTCATTCTGTCTTTTATCTTTCATCTCTGTCACCCTTTTTATCACATTTCTGCTGAGCTGAGATCAAGTGGATATGCTAACATCTTGATTGGCTGTACTGGTTGCCGGTCATGGGGTGTCACTTTAATTTATCAACCGCTTTTGTTTTTTCCGTCAACTTTTGTCTGAAGCAGAATACGTCATCAGATTATTTGGTAGTGCTCAGATCAAGATGGAGCTGGGATCAGTAAGAAGTCTTAACCCCATCTATTGTTTTAATTTTCTCCAAGTGTTGTTCCTTTTATTGATCCTGTTTCCTCACACAGTCCAAAGTCATGCAGGTCAGGTGTATGCTATTGGGTGACTGTATATCTAAGGTAACCCTATGATAGACCAGCCATCTGTCTAAGCCATGCTCTGCCCTCTGGTCAGTGCATACTCGGACAGCTTCTGGCCCTCGAGACCCTGAAAAGCAATAAACATAAACAAAAGCAATGAATGGATGGCTCTTACAGAGAGCAGCAAATTCACCGCTCAATTTATTGTTATGAGAGCCTGGCAGTAGACCTTGGGAACCAGTCACGTAACAGTATAACAGACTTCTGAAACATTTCATAACAGGGTGTCAACTAATGATAGTTGATCCTACAGCTAAACTACTAGCTCATACTCTCACCTAGTGGACTGCAAGGGGCTCTATGCACATTCAGCTGCAGCAGCTACTTCTTTGTGCTTGTTAACAGCTTGATGAGGCTCTTCACAGCTGATCTAAATGAACTGTAAGGATGAGAATCTACAAGCAGTGCCTTGGTATGCATCCCGCTGCTGTGTTTGTCCCATATTGCCCAGCTGCGTGGTTTGTATCCATCATAAAATTCACTGCAGCTGCAAGATGCAGTGCACTATAAATATGATTTATAACACTCTCTTGAGCTGCATTGAGCAGCAAAAGTGCTTCTAAAATTCTGATTAGACTGTCAATGAAATGAAATGCTCCTAAAAGGTCTAGAATGAAAAAAAGAAGAAAAGTGAGTAATCTGAGAAATAATTGATAAGGCTACAGGTAGTTTGTTTTCTGTAGCTGATCACATTGTTAAATTATCAGATTCCCAGGCATGAAGAGTGCTGCTGTGGGTGCTGTCTTCAAGCAGGGTTTTATGTTATTCTATTTTTTTATTTTGCTGAAAGGCTAAAAGTAATCTATTGGAAAAAGGCCACAACTTATATTGTGGGTGTTCACCAATGACTCAACATAGCTGCACAACCTCGGCAAGGGAATTCTCGTACACTCTGCTTTCAGGACAGATGTTCCTTCTCTGTACTACTTGTGACAGGGGGTTACCACAGTACATAGTTTAAACGTTTTCTTGACAGTTTATTTTTGACTCAGGGTAGAAATGCATTAAAGCCTCAGTGAGCAAAATATAAAAGTATGTCCCTCTTAAGCCTAAATCCCACTGGGACAGAAGAGGAATAGAGTTTGTCAACCCTGACCCTTTCCCTGTTAAGACCCTCTATATCACAAAAATTTTGGTGTTAGGTATGTGTATTTGCGTGGCACTATCAATTTGGACAGGGAGTGACAAAATTAATGAAACAAGCGTTCTATCAAGAGGAAGTTAGACATGACAAACATGATTTTGCCTCTCTTGTGTACTGTCCCAAATCTGAGACTGTCCATGTTTGTCATCATCAGTGGTGGCAGAGTTTACTGATGTCATGCTGTATAATTTCTTGGGACTTTAGTGTTTAAATTGCAATACTTCTGATGTCATTTGAGGTTGCCAACTTGTAAAAAAATGTGTTATCCAGCTTCAAAATAATGGATTTACCATTTGATTTCACTTCTTTCATGCCCAGACGTTTGGACCTGTCTGGTGATTGAATTGCATTCACACACACACACACACACACACTTACTATACACCATTGTTGTCAGCTTCTTATTCAAGTAAGTCAATTTGTAAAAGTGCTATTTTGTTGGAAAATAATGTACAAACACAGCATTCTGTCATGTCTTCGAAAGCTATACAAGAAAATTGCCTCAACTTTAGTTAAGAAACATTTTGTTTTGCAATAATTGCTACATTTACAGTGGGTCATTTGAGAGGTTGACCAAATCCAGAGTGAAAATATTGACTGGTGTTCTGTTAGAAATCATTGTGTGACGTGAGCAAAATTGCATGTTTGTTGTAGTGTAGTGTTGTTGGGTGTGATAGTAATAAGGAGGTTGACGTTTCTGCCACCAAGGTTGAAATTAATCCTATACCCATGTGTGCTACCCAGAGACGTGCACAGAGATTTTGGAGGGCAGGGGCTTAAGTGAAAAAAGGGCATTTCTCATAATTATTTATTAAAAAATGTTTAATATATAACACAACTGACTTCCTACCAATTTATTTTAATTCCCTCACAATCACGCAATTGTTTCATACAAAATAATCACTTCACACAGAGACCATGGTCTTTAGTATTCACTAGCTTCATCACATGAGCAGGCAAATACAAAGGAAACTATGCCACAATGTGCATTTTTCAAGTTACAAGTATATATTTTGAATAAATGACTGCACCAAGGAGAGGGACATCAAAATTAATCGTTTAAATACTTTTTGTTTCATCAGCTTTACACAGCCTAGCAACAGAATACTGAATTGCCTGAATACATTAATGTGTTGACATTATTATTATTATTATTATTACACCTACCATGCATGTGTACACACTAACTAATTGTGACAAGGACTTGGTTTCACATTTCAGGGAAGGCTGTCTGTATCATGTATCATGTTTTTAATCAAATTTTACTGCATTTACCTGTAGTGTCACCATTAAGTACAGTAAATTAGCCTGTATGTAAACTTTAGCTAACTTATTACATTAGCTAGTAGCGCAATCATGCATGTTAGCAAGATACAAGTTAACTATATTTGGCTTTTGGCTAATTAGCTGTTAACTCGAAGAACTTGTAGCTTAGTTTTGTGTTCATCACTACTCATCTCCGCACAAGCCAAGAAAAACACATCTGGGAGAGGAGCTGAGAGGGGCTATTGGTATGAGTATTATTTGATAATCCATAATTCATTTTTAATTCAAAATAATTATAATAATAATTCAAAAACAAAAAAAATATTCCTTTTTTGAAAGCGAATGTAACAGGTAAAACATTCAAAATAAAAGATTACCCATGTATAGTGTAGTTAGCAAGGTGATGTAGTTTTCTAAAACGAAACTAAAATAACGTTTTTTAGAAAAAACAAAAACTGGATGTGAAATATCATTTTAGATTAGTGAAATAAAAATTTGGACAATAACTAATAAAAATTATAATGATAATTCTGACTGTTAAAACATTTGTAAGACTATATTGGTGACCTGTAATTTCAGATTAAGATGCCGTGATTGAGCATTATATGAAGCTTAGGAGCAATTAGTATTTTAATTATTATTTAATTTATAGTTTCATAACAAATATTTATACTTGCTAAGTAGAAGCTCAAACAGCAGAGGTCATTGTGTGCCCAGTGTCAATATGGTTTTGACTTGTGTTTATATCAAAGAGTAGGCTAGCACTACTACCAAAGGAAGCTAGTAACTGAATTTCTGTGAGATGTGAAGAACTGCCTGCTTTCTTGGTACTCTTTTAATGGCACTATCACTGTTAAAAACTCTCCCAGCTTCAACAATCTACTGTTACACCTTCTGTGTAAAAACATAACTCTTCCAAAACAAATCTGAGGAGATTTTTCTTCTTTTGCAATTTTATGACATTTAATTCACTAATGTAATATATAGTATTATGTTAGTTAATTCGATTGCATTTTTTACATGGAGCCTGTTGTTCCCATTAGTTATGTTGGCCTATTTATGTATGACACCTGGTGAGCATTATTGTGAGTCTAAAAGCATCTCCTCTAATTGTGAGGCTTTCAGATCTTTTACTGCCTTTCTTAAGTTTAATTCTGTTTGATGTATATCAGGGACAACCAGTGCTCTGCATTGTTCATACCTGTGTAAAGTAAAAGTGAAATTGTATCACTCAGAAAAACATCCCAGGACCTCCCAGGTTTTTCTCAAGACCATTCTGAGCCTGTGCAGGGTTTGAGGACTGATGATAGCAGCAAGGCTGACCCCAGTCACCTACCATCTCTCTCTGTTCAGATAAATGCTGGACTGGCTGGACAAAGCAGAACACCACTGCTTCCTTCAGCACCGTATAGGGGTCATGTTGTCACTTTCAGATTTAGATCAGGATTTATGGTAAGCAACACCTTATAATTGTGGTACTGCTTTTGTGAAAAAGGATAATACAAGGTTGTTTTTATTAGTCATTATACAGCAAGGCTGCATAACAAAACAAAATTTGTAGTTCTATTATGCTACACACACAACATATAATTAAGTGTAGGCCTATATTAAAATATGGTAACATGCAGGCCTCTGTAACAATGTGGGCACAGTCTTTGAATTTCATTGTATGGTCAATATGAACAAAGTTTGACGGCGCTACTGGCTGCCGCTTCTACAAGCGCTGCCGGTTGCCATAGCAACAATTATCATGTCAAATAAAGTATTTTAATATTCATTAATAAAAATATACTAAATATATAATTATGTTATTTGTTTTTTTGTTTTGAAACAACATATGATTTTGAATTACAAACTAATAACAGATTATCCAATGATACCCAGACCGATAACGCTCCTTTCACTGATGACTTTGTTTGTGAGGCCACAGAAATAAAAAATTTTCATCAAGTTAAATTATCACATTATAAGGTATAGTCTGCCCTCCAGCCCTGCTCACTTGCTCTTTGGTTTCATTGCAGTGTGCTGTTTAGCACTCAGAGTTCCCCCCGCTGACCACAAGGTGCCTCTGTGCCCAGCCATTTCAAACCCAGCCTCCAGTCTTTGGGCCACGCCCCCCTTATTTGCATACTCAGTCCTAAATCCCAAATGCCCAAATCTAAATTCCCAAATGCCTAGTCCTAAATGACTAAATGCCCAGACCTAAATGCCTAAATGGCCAATCCTAAATGTCCAATCCTAAATGCCCAATTCGAAACACTAATTGCCTAATCCTAAATACCAAATGCCCAGTCCTAAATACCAAATGCATTTTTCATTTAGACTTTTAGTTTTTGATTTAGAATTTTAGTTTAGATAAGTTTTAATTCTGACTGTATAATCCCTCCATAGACATTGGAACTCAAAGTCTAATCTCCTGGCCTGATCAATTGATTTTTTATTCAATAAATATGTGTTTGACAGGGAAGCTGTGTCCAAACAGGAATATATATTCAAAAGCCCTGTCAAAATGGCACTTTCTCACCGGGAAGAAAAAGGGCAGGAACTTAAGCCTCTTTTGATGCAGTGTGCACGTACCTGGTGCTACCCTTGGTGGGGAACACCACAGCTTGTTTAGTTGAAATGGCTGACTGAACATATCTCAATGCACATATTGACATTTTAACAGCGCCCAAATCAAATCTTATTTTTTTAGGGGAACCTAGGACTGCCCAACAGCATAGCAAGTATGGTTGGAAGGCTGTCATCCGACCAGAGGACCCAAATGTAAAAACCATACAGAGAAGCATTTGAACTCCTTTGATTTGAAAATTTCTCTCCACTGTTACTGCTCGACAGTGACTCAGCACTACTGCAGCCTCAGCTCAACAAGGGAATTCAGGAACTAGCCCACCCAATTATGGCTGTGTGTTCTCCTGCACTATGACATAAGGTCACAACAGTAAGGGCAAGATGAGCATGAATAGTATAATTTTTCCGTTATAGTTTTTGTCTGGGGTGATGGAGGGGGCATCTTAGGGTAATCATGCAACCCCCTATTGTTCTCCTGTAGATAAACTAAATGGATACAGCGTGCATGTTATAAGGCTCTGTTTACAGACACTGACCAGCTAAAGGATGTCTTAGATTGTTTGACTTGAGTGGCAAACACATATCTGTTATGAATTCAGGATCAGAGTAAGAGAAAGATTACCATCAGTTTCTCCCTGGTCATGATCATGTCCTTAGGAAATTCACAACACTACAACTTTACTTGCTTGCTAATGGAAGGTATTTCACTGTAGCAGGGGTGGAGCTAGACTCTCAGCACAGTGGGGGCAGGGCTTCATCATGGGCCCAACTGCTACAAAGTCAAATTAACTAAGTTTACATGACCCCAGACACACTCCGAAAGTCCACCGAGTCTGTCTGCTTCGATGCTGCCAGAGCAGCCTTTCTACTAAATGCTTGTGCACAACAGAAGTGCTGCAGTGTGTACTTCCAGGAAGCGTCCCAGCATCAAGCAGCACAGCGCAGATGTACCTGACAGGAAGTCAGACACAAAGATGGCAGAGAATTTGGTCAATTTTCAAAATAAAATACCTGTCACAGACTTCCAATCATACAGCAACAATACACACTGTCAAATCATATAAAAAAGAAACATTTTTACTACGTAGCCTACTTAATAGTATAAGCACAAAAAGCAAGCATTAATCACCAAATCAACAAAATCTAAACATGTCGGCAAAGTCCGGTAGGTAAAACGCTCTCATTCTGAAATGCTCCCTGTGGTAGTTGCTACTGTTTTTATCTGCTTGTGTCCACTTCAATCAACTGAGCTAAACTCTGTAGACTCACCTTTACCAGCTGGGTCCACGGGTCAGGTGCCCCCATGCGACCCATGCTACCTCCGCTTATGCACTGTAGGTTTGGATTGCACAGTGCTCTTAACAATGTTTAAATAGCCTATTGAGCTGCTCTGCTGCCTGCTAATGACCTCAAAGTGATAACGCTTCACTTATCACTTGAAAGAGCATCCACCCTAAGATAGAAACACTGTTTTCTTTTTCTGATCTTGGTCCAAATTTGAACATGAGGAACTCTCTCCTGAAAAAAACCCTGTAATGTGATGGAATCAAAAGAAAATATACAGAACTGTAGCCATCAAAGGGAAGGCACATTTTGTGTTTACTGTCAACACTGTTTCAGTTAAATATTTGTAAAGGCCTAGATTACACTTCCTGTCCTTTTTTCTTTCTGTCGTGTTTGGTTTCTTCCTTCCTTTCTTTCCTCGCTTTAGAAAATAAAGAACCTAATCTAGTATGGTTTTGGGTTGCAGGCTGCTCTTAATGTGTTTCTAAATGGGTCCACTTGGATCTATTGAACAGCGCTGAGCTTCTTGCTCAGTTCAGTTCCTTCTGTTAAGTATGCTGCTTCTATGCAATCTTTTTTGACTGTCTAGACATCGCACATACACCCAAACATATAAATAAAGACAGAAACATGTAGGCGGGGCAGGCATTTTGGGCCCCATGATAGAAAAAATCAAATTGGACCCCCTCTGCACAGCTGTTGTCACTACTTCTCTAGGACTTAACTGTCCCATCAAAAGCTTTACATAACTCTAATTAAAGGCTTGCAAGTGTCTGCCTTCTTGTAGTTTAATATCAGTACTAGCACAATATTTACTGCTGGTGATTTCGACATGCAAGTCTGCATACCGGATGCAGTTCTCTATTTGCTTCTCAAATAAATTACCCTTAATGATGAGAATGATAAAGTCTGTATCTATAGATGTCATTAACTCATAATGCCATAATTCAATTTAAATGAACGTATCAAACTGGATTATTTTAATATAGTCTGTAACTTACATGCAGCCTGAGGTAAGCTGCTGTCCAGCATCCAGTACAGACAAGAAGGTGTTTTTTTATTTTATTTGTTTAATAATGATCATTATGTGAGAAAATAATTTGTGTTTGAATTTCTGTCATTAACAAATGTTTCATTGTCTTTTTTTGTTATGGTAAAATGAGCAAGAATGACTCCCTGGAATGATACTAACTCTTTCCACTGATGAAATGTGGGCTAACACTAGTCTGTAGCTAGCTTATTTCACTGTGGACATTAAGCCAACAGGTTAACACCACTCACAGACTAAAGGCTGCCCACCTTTCTTGGTGAAAATCTGGCTTACAGATTGACATCCTGTCCTTTTTCTTTCCTCTCATTGTGTTCACTGTATTTCTGACGCATCTACTGACTGCATCTAAACAGTTTCTGATGAGTGAGCTGAGGCAGGATCAAACCATTTCATGCAGATACAGGGGGGTGGTGGGTCAATATGGAGGTTTTACTTTTTGGTCAATGGGGATTTTTTTAAAACTTTTACTGCCAAAAACAAGTAAATACAAAGAGATTATTCATTTTATGTTTGAAATATATGTATACTCCATGATGATGTTTATATAATGTATATAATTTGCTATCAGTGTATAATTATTTTTTGGGGCCCCTGTCAGTCAGGGGCCCTTAGAATTGTCCTAACTTTTCCCCCCTATACTATGCCCATGCATGTAGGCACTGAAACACTGCCAAACTGTGCTCTCACTTTCAGTGAAGCAGGCGTGCCTAAACATCATTCTGCTTCAGTTGTGAGAGCTATACCTCAGAAAACCAACTTCTATACACACACACACACACACACACACACACACACACACACACACACACACACACACACACACACACGCATACACACACTAACTCATGGACACATTGACACTGCTTCAATTTAACTTGTGCCTGGATTGAAAGTCCAACAAATATTTTTTTATGATCAAAAGGAAGAGAAAAAAAGTATTTGGGGACAAATGAAACTGACTAAAGTTGACATTTGGAGGTAGCTGTTTAGTGTGCTACAGCTGACTACCCACTTAGCAAATGACATTGACTGACATTAGCAGTGAAACTGATATTAGCAGTGCACCTTTAGCTTAACCTTCACCTGTAGATATTTGTTTGGTAGCTAGCCAAGGTACAACACATCACATGTAGGTATAAATGAGATATTGGCTGGAAAGCTGTAGTGGGTTGTGGTTCTTTATGTGTTTTTCACCGCTGTGATGTGGCTGTTAGTCACAGTCAGCCTAAGAAAAACTGATAATTCCTGCTCTATGCAAATAAGTAAAAAAAAAAGATCTATATTTGGCTATATGCATAAATCGACACAGAAGAAATTGAATTCCCAAAATCTAAAATATATATTTCTCCCGTTTGGGTACTTTGACTTTAAATGCTTGTATGCATGTTAACATGTATTTCTCTTTCAGCTTCAGTTAACAAAAGTTTGACTGATGTTTAACAGCCAAGAAATGGTTTCTATATCCCCATATCACCTGGGTAGTTGACGTGATCAGTACTACTGTTGATCAGTGTTGGGAACGTTACTTGAAAAAAGTAATTAGTTATAGTTACTCACTACTTGTTCCAAAAAGTAACTGAGTTAGTAACTGAATTACTCTGTAATAAAAGTAATTCGTTACCAGGGAAAGTAACTATTTCCGTTACCTACTCTTAAAAAAAATCTCTGCTGCTTCATCGAATCTCTGTTTAGCGTGTGTGTGTGTGTGTGTGTGTGTGGCGTGTGCTGGCATGTGTGTAAAAACACTGGCTCTGATTGGCTACCAAGAAACATGACTCTGCCTTAGCCAACATAATCGCTGGTTGAAAGGCACCCGAGCTAGAGCGCAGCGTACCGGTCCACTTCAAGCACTGCTTACCTCGTTATTAACCCACCTCCTGACTAGCTGTGTGAGCCAGCTGCTGCGTTCAGATTACACAGTTTATTACATAGTAACGCACCGCATTTAACGACCAGTAACGTTAACGGCGTTGTAACGACGGGAAAAGTAATTAGTTAGATTACCCGTTACTGAAAAAATAACGCCGTTACGTAACGCCGTTCTTTTAAACGCCGTTATTCCAAACACTGCTGTTGATAGATAATACTGTTTCCTTAAAAAATGGTTAAGAAACATCTGACGATCTTAACAGTGATATAAAAAACATGGGTTCTTGAGAATAGTCAGATTCAGTGGAAAAGATCATACTAAAACACATCAACAAATAAAGTACAATGGTTTATTAATCCTCTCTGTGAGTGTGTGTTAGCTACCTCACAATGATGTTTTGCATCTCTTTACCATTATATGTAGCCATTTTTGAAAGACTAAACACTGTCAGAGGCAGTGTATAATAAGATAGTAAAATGTCTTTTTCAAGTATGAGTCTCATATTCATTGAGCTGCTTCTTGAATGTAAGTTGCTGATGTCAAAATAAACTTAAAAGGTATTAGCATGTTTACATGTCACTTTGCACTTTTCTTTTTAGAGATTGTGTGTGTGCATTTATGCATTCAGTTGTGCATGAATACAGATTTGTTCAGTTATACATGTATTCAATTGTTTTTAATATATTTTGTATGTTGTTTTCTAAGACTGCTTGTAAATGCACATTAAACAACCTATTGAAGTACTGTAATAGAAGCCTTCCTCTTATTTTCTGCTGTAAACTGATTTCCTCTGTCCTGTAATTAAATGTGACTTCATGCAGTCAGACTTAATAAAAGCAGGTCAAATTTTTAGTTTTTTTTTACAAAATGCTACTTTATAATGGATGTTATCAGAGACGTTTTATAGAAGAGACACACCAGTCAATCACATCCTCAATGCAACTCAATGGGAAAAGCCTGTAACGGCAAACATGAAAACTAGTCGTCTGCTTTTAACAAGCAAAGCGGGAAACATATTTCAGCCAATTGTGTTGTTCCACTGACATAAGGGTCTGTTTTTCTTCTGGGCATGCGTGGTAGTAGTGACGCATGCGTGTTAGAAGTATAACCAGTCGGGAAAACCGCCTTTTAAACCTTATTTTGGGGCACAGTCGTCAATCTTTTTTTCAGCAATTTATATTAGATTTTACTGCTGATTCTTTTAAAGTAGTTTTTATGTCCTGGTGACCAGTATAAGTGCAGTTCTGGCTCTCTCCCAGTTCTTTGAGATAGGAGTCTGGTCTTGTTGGTCTGAAATTGGAGGCATTGCCAAGATGGCTGCAGAGTGGCATGACTTGCCTATAAGGACTTTGTTATTAATTTATTGTTATTAACATGGAAAACTAACATCTTATAGCACTTCCACTTCTCAAGAAGCAGCTGTTTGTGAAAACAGGACTACCATTTTAATACTAGGTGTTGGCATTTCCCCAGTGATATGATAATTTGTTTCTATTGCTGGAATTTGTTTGAGACCTTCCCTGCAGGAATTAATAATAAATCTCTCACCGGTTTTCTGTCTTTTCTTTTCACCTGTATTCTCACTTTACCACATGTCTGTGTTTATAAGTGTTTCAATGTTTGCTTTTATTTTGTTTTGTCTTTCTAGGTGATAAAGCTGTCATTTGAAGAGTTTGACCTGGAAAGAGGATATGACACACTAACTGTGGGAGATGGAGGAAAGATAGGAGACACTCGGAGGGTACTCTATGTGTAAGCACCACTTACTGTATATTCTGGCCAATACGTTGTAATACTGTCATGCAACACTATGAAACAGGCTAATGGTGGCAATCAGACAACAACTGGAGACACATGGATGCTATTATGCAAGTACACATACATGTATTGGATTGCTTTATCAACTTGATATTTTGATGGAATTGTTGGGAGTACACATGGTCCACCTTTAAGGTAGGACAGTGTACACTAAACTACATGGAGTATAATAAGAATGTAGATATTTGTATTTTTGTTTTTTTTTAGTGTTAAACAATGCCGTATAGCAATCATAGTTTAAGCCATCTAAGTATTAAAATGTTGTATTGGGTTTGTACATGATTAAAGTCTCTTTTAAGTCAAAAGTAGAAAGTGATAAACCATTAATGCTTATTTCCAGATTGTGTTGCTGTATATGTATTTGTTTGTACATCTCTGTGTGTAGACTTACTGGCTCCAGTGTCCCTGACCTCATCGTCAGCTTGTCAAATCAGATGTGGCTACACCTGCAGTCAGACGATACAATCGGCTCAGCCGGATTCAAGGCAGTGTATGAAGGTATGCACTTACAATGGATACACCTACTTTAAATACAATGTGTCTTTTCTTCTCTCTCTTTCTCTCCATCTCTTAGAGAAACACACACATATAAGTGTGTGTATATATATATATATATATATATATATATATATATATATATATATAGCAGTGTTGGGCAGTAGCGTCGCTACAAGTAGCGCCGTTACTAGTTTAACTACATTCCTCAGTAGCTTGGTGGTAGCATCTCTATTTTCTGAATCAAATAGCTTTTCAGTAACGAAGCTCTTTTATTGACAGAGTAGCACGGTAGCTTCCACACACATTACATTTTCCCAAGCATTTCCTATATGTGCAGCCGGCAGAAGCACTTCCCTGTGATGGTGACATCACGTACCGATCCTTGGGTTGATGTTTGCGACTTTGCTGCAGGGGAATAAAGACACGTGTGACGGAGTCTCTCTCTCTCTCTCTCTCTCTCTCACTCTTTCTCTGCCATGAATGTTTAGATTGTTTAGGTTGCAATGTTGCCAGAGCACAAAGCTTTATACAAACAACAATGGTTCTCTGTTTGTTGCATGAGGAAGTACATTTAGCAGCAATGATATGGTAACTAAGCCATGTTGCTGTAGCTTAGCTTGCTACATTTCACTGGGGGGTAGCTTCTGTGTAGTGAAGCTTCATTTAATGTGGAGTAGCTAGTAGCTTAGCTCACTACATTATCCTCACAGCTTGCCCAACACTGATATATATATATATATATATATATATATATATATATATATATATATATATATATATATATATATATATAGTATAAATAAAGTGTGAAAGTCACTGACGTAGCGAATCAGTTGTAAGCACAACTGTATGTTGTCTGTCCTTCTGTATATATGTGAGTTTGAGTGTGTGTGGGACTGTGCATTACAATAAGGTAATAAATAAATTATGAGTCAATCAGTTGATTGTTTTGCTTCGTTATTTTTCATATTATGCCAAAGCTGACACTGATAGAGAGGTAAAGATGGTGACAGTCACAGTGAGTGAAGGTGAGAGGGAGAGATACAGATGTTCCTCTAAATACTTAATATTTAGAAAAATCCATTTATTATATATTTTATATTTGATTACATACTGCATCTCCCCATGCCAATGCAGCTCTTTAAATTGAATTGAACTAAATGGAACTCAACAAAATTAAATTCACTTGAGACAAAGAGTGAGAAAGGTCGAGCGAGAGACGTAATTTGATAAACATAGAGACAGAGGAAGAGGGACAACAAGAAATTGACTGAGTGGGACAGAAGGAGACACAATGACAAATTGAGTGAGAAGAAATAAACAGTCTCAGAGAGATCTAGAGAGTGAAAGAGGGAAAGTGAGAGAGACAGAGGCATGAAGGTTGTGCTCTTGGTTCTGCTTAGCTATGTTTGATTCGATGATGTTTCTGACAGTAATGTCCAGGGTCAGTTACTGTTCAAGGGGATCAGCGCAGTGGAGTTACAGAAACTTGTGAGTGTGTGTGAATGTATTCAATTGTAACTTTGAACAGGTGATGTTTAACCCCATGTTACAATGTTTTGTTGGGTCGACATGAGGCTATGACGTTGCCAACCTTGCTTTAAGGGCTAACCTTGATCTTAACATTAGCTCTAACAGTAGGGCCATTTTTCCTCTGTACAGCTTGTATTGAGTGGTCAGAAACACTATCTTAGTTATCTGAATGCCAAGGTAACGGCAGATAAGACAATATGAAACTCAGAAAGAACAAAAGAAAGGAAGGCGTAAACAAACATCCCAAAAAGTACTAGAGGTTAATGACCTCTAGATGATCTTGCAGTTTCAGTTTTTCTTCAGCATAACTGAAAAACTGCCTGTGGTGGGATCTCTGTGTGTGTCCTTGCATGTACACATGAGATGCTGTCACATTATATAATGTCACCATGTAATAGACTTTGATGAGTGTAACCCCCTGAGAGCCTTTAGGTTTTCAGTCCTGCAGGCTGGCTGTCTTGTTTTTGAATGCTGATTGAATGAATGAATTTAAATGTTACACTTGTTAATCGCTACAGTTTGGTGTGTTTTTGTGTATGTGCATGTGCAGGTTTGAGAGAGAGTTAATATCATAGACAAACACACACAAATTGCCAAGTTTTCAGACTGATGGCAATTTGGTTGTAAAAAGAGTAACAATGTAAATTGTGTATTTATTTTTTTAAACTTATCAAAGGACTGAACATTAGCACTGGATGTCTAAGATTTCTCTGTAGGATCAGCAGTACTACTTTGTTCTGGAAATCTGGATATCTTCTTGTTGCAATGCTGCAAATTTAACCTTTTTTTGACTTGACTTTGTTGTTGCAACAATCAACCTCAAAATGCAAACAATAAACTAAATATAAATTATTCGAAAAGAATAGCTTGATAGTTGTTTCAGTAGAGTGCTGTTTGACAGCTAATGCTCAAGTTTTACACTGTCATTTATAGAAACCAATAAAGAAGGGTTTTCTTAACACTTTCTGCATGCCGCTGCATTACTATGTGAAGATAGCTTAACTTTATCAGAGGAACATAAGCAAGACTTGACATTAACACCCACCAACCCGCCAAATGCGGGTGGATTTCAGCCGTGGCAGGTAATGCAGTCACTCCAACTAGCTACTTTCACGTGTCGAAAAATTGTAATCTTTTCAAAAGGCATCTGAAATAACAAACAAATTGCAATTTCACACTACAGCACTACAACTCCCATGAGTAGTGCCTACACATAGTGTTAGCTCATTGGTCCATTCGTGAAGCCTATCTTGACCAACACTGTAAGCAAAAAGATGCTGTGGAAACTTGCTGACTGGCCGCTGGACCAAGGGCTGTTTTAGCTTGCCATTAACTGTCAACGAGCGGCAGTGTTGATAAATGATCTTTTTTAATAGCAGGAAAATCCAGACCACAGGCACATCTCACACTTTCCTGCAGTGCCGCCGTGCCAAGGTGCATGCACCAAATTTGACTTTTGCCAAACGAGAATATAAAAGTTGATTCTGTCACAGGGCAGCCATAGTCCCTTAGACCCGTAGATCGCCAACCTCCTGCCTGCTTTTAACCTGATGGTATGATCCTGTCATCACACAGGACTGGTTGCATCCACACACACATCAACACAGTATACAGTCAGTGTGTAAATGTGTGTGGCCAGGACTGTATATAAGAAGTGGACGTAGTCATCGTGACGTCACCCGTTGGTTTGTGGACTGTCATTTTGAAGCCCCAAATTTGGCCGATAGGGCGCCGCCATATTGAGTTTTTGCAACCAGTGAAGTGACCATATTTGGATGAGACGCCTGAGCTAACGGCCGTGTGAGGAGCTAGCTACTAGCTAGCACGCTTAGCTAGGTGCATCTGTAATTCACGTTCACTGTCATTTTAAGAGGGCTGATAACTTTAACGAACAACAGTCTTAACACTAAATGTACTCACCAGAGAAAGTGAACAGCCAACTCCTAATAAGCTTTTTCAACGGCGCTAGTTAAATTTACACAGCGCCGTGGGTAAAGTTACTCTAGCCTGATTGTCAGATAAGCATGGTAACAACTTGTCATTCATAGATAATCCCGCCCTGAAACATACTCTGCTTTGTGGTCTATTTTAAGATAAATGGGACCATAATTTACTAAATGAACATCATTTTGTATTGAGGAAGACTTGAAACTAGCGACAGAGACCATAAACTCATCAGGAAAGTGTTTACTGGGGTAATTATTCAGCTGAGAAGCAGGGTCATCTATTATTTTTAATAGAGCCAGACTTCTTTTTGCAAAGCAGTTGCCCCCTGTTGGCCGTTCAATAAAATGCAGGATTCAGGGACTTTCGCATTCGCCTTAGATTGCTGACCGGAAGCTTCCCGCTTGGTGGCCAGCCAGTGTGGAGAAAAAATGCATAGGAGAACAAGAGAAAAAGAAAGACAAAAGCCAGAAGGAAAGTGCCCTCATGTCATCATATCACAACTACCTTTCCAGAGTTAAATATATTTTTTAATAAAAGTAATCATGCCATGTTCATGATGATAAACATAAATCCAGTCAGAGCTCTTTGGAAATGCCAAAATTGATATAGGCGTACATAAAATATTAACCCTGCTGCCTAAATTGTGGATTTTTTCTCAAAATAATTTATTCTTTGCTATTTATTTCTAATGTAGATATTTTTTCTACACTGTATTACAGTATTTACTGCCGTTAAAATAGTGTTTCTAATGTAGCACTTTTAGTATATACAATAAGAAGCTACTCTTTTTGTGTGTGTATCTCAATAGACTACATGCTTTTTTTAAAAAGAGCTTTACACACAACCTTATCAGCTCTAATGATAATATTAGTACATTCTAGCACAACAATTTAAGCACGCCATTATCAACTTTAATCATATAAAACGTCATTTTACTTCAACAAAAATGTGGCTAGTAAAAATTCTGCGTGGCTAGTGAGCAAAAAAGATGAGGAATATCAAACTTAAGACTGTAAAGTTTTCACTGTGAATGATTACCAACATTGAGCGCTTTCCATTCTCTGCAGACTGATCATTCTTACCGCATTGGCATGAACTGAAACCACATGTGGCTGGAATGTATTGAAGTGCATGTACACATTTTCTGTTTAGTTTTCTATTCTCAATTATGTAGATTACTTTGTTTAATATGTGACTGTTAAAAAGGCACAGGAAAAATAAGCATAAAATGTTGACTTGGGTTATAAAAATAGGTTCTGCACTTCAGTAAAACTTTGTAAACTTACAAAGAAATGCAAAAAAATTACAAGAAAAATAAACTAAAAAAAAAGACAAAAGAATGACAGATACAGAGGCAGTTACAACTATAATGACAGACTTACCAGGGGCTCAAGATCGCTGATATCCATCCTGACACTCATCAACTGTGTGACAGTTAGCTGTGGGCCCCACACACACAAACACACACACACACACACACACACTCTTGCCACTTCTTTGAGTATTCTTGTGGGTGTACTTACATCCCGACAGATAGTAAAAGTGTAGAAGACATAAAAACACACACACACACACTGCTCACCTTGAGATGTATTTGCCCAAAGCGAAACCAGGAGCATGGTGGAGCATGTGTTACAAGATGATAGATGTCTGGTAGAATGTCAAATTTTAAAGGAAGGGAGCGAGGGACGAGTGGTAGATACACTGCCATCAAGAAAAGAAGGCATAAAAAAAGTGTGTGACAAAATGAATGGAATATGATTGCAGGCCAGTTCGGGAGTACTACTAATGTGACACTTGTGCCGATAAAGCACAGTGTATTGAATCAGATTGAGAGAGCAGGAGTGATAAGAAGAAAATAGAACACAGTGGAAGAAAAGGGCATGGACAATTTGAAAGGAGAGACAGAAACAAAAGGATACAGATAAAGGAACAAGGGGAGAAACAACGTCTGTCTGAAAATGTGTGGAGAAACACTACTTTAATAAACACTCATCACTGTGAGAACCACCTTATTTATATAAAAATTAAACCAAATGTATTAAAACTCCATTAATTTAATTAATTTGATCAGTCTCTTCAGAATAAATTTAATTCTTTTGATAGATTGACCTTGTCTTTTCCTTCAAAGAAAACACAGACAACTTCTTAATGATTCATTTATAGCTAAATACCTAATAAATGATTAAATTAAGGATTATTGAAGAAAACAAACAGTTATTGTGATGATATAAAGCTGATCATATTGGCAATAATTAAGTGAAGTATGTGATCTAATGGTGAAAGAAAGGTAAACTAACGTAACGCTAGGGCACTTAACTTCTCTAAATGGAAATTAATCTTTTTTATTCTAATATATAACTCTTATCACAGCAAAAAAAGGGTTACAGGCAACTGTTGTGAATCGCTGGCAGAGACAAGATACTCCTGGTGGTTTCTGGTGTGGTGTGCGCGGTTCAGGCAGCTGTGCAGCGGGAGGTACAGTTACTGTCCCAGGCGACTCCTGTCGAGCAGTCTTGTTTTAGGGTCGAGAAGGGGCAAAGACCTTGTGAACACAGTTCTTAGGAAGAGAACTATTCTAATTTGTGCATTAGAACAAAGAGCATGCATCTTTTCAGAACGTTAGCTACTTTCAAAGCTGGCTGCAATACATTGGCTCAGCCAAAGCAGGAGGAGTTTTGGGGCATGGATGAAACCATATTCCCTTGTCTAAAGGTGACACGTGTTGTGGAGCCAATGTGGTCTTCTCCAGCTTCCTTCCTTAAGTGATTTGTACTCCAAATTCACATACTCTCCACATCACTACTGTAAATCAATCCTGATCCAAACATGAAAAAAACAGCGATTATGAAAACAGTCTAGGAAAACCCAGTTTAACCAACAGCTATTTCAGCTGATCATCAAACCAGTTTACATGAGGCTCTTAACTAATTTAACTGTCGCATACATTTTAACACTACTAATAATTATTTACAATTATGCTCTACATGATATGCGCTAGTATAATAGTTACAACATTACAGATTCCTAATGGCGATGGTCACAAAGACTTCTGTCCGTTGGTAGTAGGTAGTAGTTGGCAATGTAGTTACATGGTAACTACATTGCCAACTACAAGAGGTTAATTCTGTTAATCAATAGCTTGGCCATCTAATTTTATACAAAATAAAAGCTGATTACACAGTTGTTTCACATCCTTACTATGAATTCATTATGTTGGCGACACATCTTCTCAGGGGTGAGAAGTTTTTGTCTTGTCTGGCAAGTCTCCAAATTGATATCTTCTTTACTATCAGAGAAAGGAGACGTTAGTTTACAGACCTGCAGACTCTCAGGAGAGGTTTATTCAACCCCCCAATGGAATTCCACAGAGTCGTAAATGTTGCAGTGTCTGTTAATGTGTGAGACTTAATTGTGCTCACTACAACTTGTATGGGAAGCATCGTATTTTATACAGTGTCACAAACATCAGTGTTGCCATCTTTAATTTTTACCACCTGCTGGTTTCTTAACAAGAGTATGCATGGATCAGTGTGTGTGTGTTTGTGCCTCCACTTATTGTTTTGCCTTTCACAATTAGAGCTAAATTAAACTACAATTATTCTGATCTGATTAGCTGTGAGAAAGGAAACATTAAAATTTATTTCTTCTATGTTGTATTTCATTTATTAACGCAGCACTGTAAAATAATAGATGCTAAATGTGTTTTTTTTTTTGCTTCTCCACACAGCCATATTAACATTGCTGCCAGTCCTCCCTTTAAGACTTGACAGTTCTTGCCACATGTCAACCTGTTGACAGCCCAATCACTACTGCTGCCAGCTGTCATCCAGAGAAAGTAGCCTGAATTATAAGTATGGCTCCTCTATTATTGGGTCACCTTTGGCCCCACCTGAGTGGACACTCCAGTGACTGAAGCTTTTGTCTTCAGACAGCATGACAAAAGTCTGTTTGCAGGCCGCAGACTCATTCAAAGACACATCCAGACAAAGATACGCCCCATTAATCTTAACCCTGACCATAACTGTCTCTACACGGAGTATGTCTTTGAGCGGTGTCCACAACTTGCATATAGCTCTTCTTGGGACCCTTTGCATGGGGAACCTGTGATCAGTGCTTTTGCAATTAAGAGTAGCATCAATGTTTAGCCCCTGCATCAGTATCAGGGCAAAACATCAGTTGTCAAGTCCTTTTATTTAACCTATATAACATTTTTCCTAATGGTCCAAATAAGTTAGTGACAAACATATAACATATAACATATAAGTGAGAATGAACATAGCTATATTACCATAAACACCAGGTAGGAAAATATTCAGATTTGACTCACTATCTAAAAATCAATGTATGCAGATTTAACCCCACATCCGAATGTCACCACGCCCCTTGTTGACATTAATTATCAGCATAAAAACATGGCTGTCTTTGTCTTATGTGCTCCAGAGATCGAACGAGGGGGCTGTGGTGATCCCGGGGTGCCGGCATTTGGACGCCGTAGCGGTGATCGTTTTCAGCATGGTGATGTGTTGACGTTCTTTTGCCAGTCGGCCTTTGAACTGGTGGGAGAGAGGACTATCACATGCCAGCACAACAATCAGTGGTCTGGCAATAAACCCAGTTGTGTCTGTAAGTACTTTTTTTTTAGTTAGTTAGTGTTGACTATGTTACTGCATTTAGAGCCGGGGCAGGGGGTAATATTCTGAGAAAAAAACTCAGGATTTCAGTGTTTTGTTTCATGTATTCTTCGCTGTACACTACTGTTGTGTGTGTTATACAAATTTTTATTTGACTTGACAATGTTTTACATTGACTCCTGTAAAGCACTTGTGTACTGCTATCTGTATTGAAAAGAATTGCAGACATTGATATAATAAATGACTAAGATGTTACTCAGATGGCGTTTTTATAGTCCCAGTCATATATCTGCCTGTCTGAAAGTTCCGCCTCTCTAGTGGAAAACACACATTTTTCCATGACTTTATTGACTTTAATCTCAGGAATTCTGAGTTATTTTTTATACCTACAATGGCCCTAATATGCTGTCATAAATAATTGTTTTTCTGTTTCTTCCATTATTTTTTTCTTTAGGACATTGTGCTATATCCATGTATCTGTCTTTGCCTCTCTGTTTGCATTCTTGCCTAAGAGTCCAACAACCTAACCTCTTTCCTTCCCGCCTTTATTCCTTTGTTACTTTCTGTTTTTAGTCTCCTGTTTCTTCAACTTCACGGCTCCATCCGGGACCATATTGTCCCCAAACTACCCAGAGGAGTATGGAAACAACCTGAACTGTGTGTGGTTGATTATCTCTGAACCTGGGAGCCGCATTCATCTCCTTTTCTCTGACTTTGACCTGGAGCCACAGTTTGACTGGTTGGTGGTCAAAGATGAAGGTAATTCTATCTTAATATTTCTCCATGTTTTTAAGAAACGTGTTCCTAAATTAAGACCTCAGCGTATAATTAGCAAATTATGTACTGGTTATATATGAATGGGCATGTGTATACAACTGAAAAAGTAAAATAATTTGGGTTTGTAAATCTGCCTCAGCATGTAATTTTAATCTATATCCAGTGGGTAAAAGGAATTTGAGATTGGATTTGGTTGTTAAATGGCTGGCTGCCAAACTGGATTATAGATGGATGCATAGTTGTAATCTTTTATATTGTTTTTGCATTTTTCCACTACAAACAGAATGCAGGGTAATTAGATGGATGTTCCCCATTGTAATACAAGTTATTGATTTAAACTGAATTGAGCAAAGCCCTGGTTTGAGTATCTGGTCATTAAAGATGGAGTTGTGTTTAATTCAGGGTCTGTAAACCTGTCCCTCGGCAGGAATGTCTTTTGTAGCAGCATTTAGAAAATTGCGGGGCAATTTGTGCTTTTGCACTGGGCAAACTGAAATTAAATTTGTTGCTTCAAAGTCTTAATAACTTCACACACTTTGTTAAAAAGATGTCCTGTGACTGACATTCCCTCTTGAAATTAATTATCTTATTGAAATATTAATGATATATAATGTCTAAAAGACAGGGTTAGGGTTAAAACCGCAAGTGCTGTTTAGTGATGTGTGAAATGTTGCTTTAAAAATCAGGTGGATTTTTCTAAATCAAGTTTTAAAAATAAGTCAAAAGTGAAAGTCACATTGTGACTGTGACTGTGAGTGTATTTAGTTTATACAGCAAAATATTTTATAAATGTGACAAAAGTTGTTTTCAAGACAAGCAACCGGAACAACATTGATCCATTACAAAGTATTTATGAATCAACAGATGTTGGTTCATAAATACTTTGTAATGGATCAGTACTCACTAAAATGGCACCCTTTAAATGGTTACTAATCAGTCTTTATAAAATAAACTACTATATGAGACTGACTTTAATACTCTGCTTTTCAGAATCACACAGAATATATGTATGAATCAGTTTGAACATAAAGGCTGCACCACCATTCTCAATTGGCTCTTAGATGAGAAAATTGGTTTAAAACTAACACAACTCAGCATTGTTCAGCATCTCATTAACTTTCATGTAAAGCACTGATAACAAAGTGAAAACGTATATTGGGGATTTAGTTAAAGAGGCAGAGATATCCAGATCACTAGAGAAGTTTTTCCCATCATTATTTATCGCTGAGAATATACATCAATGATTGATTTGCATTGTCTAATATGCTGTCCTTATATCAGACATAAAACATTCGGATCCTTGTGATCCACAATTTTGGAGTTTTGCAGCCAATGTAGTGACTCACAGTCCGCTATTATGCCTTTAAAAATATGCATATATAAAAAAACTAATAAGATGCTTTGGTCCAGGAAGTCTGCATCCCAATGCAATAAGATAAAAGTTTCTCTGGATCAAAGAAACCCAAGGGTATTTCTGTTCACTAAGGAGTTTATGTGACTTTGACACTCATGACTTTCTTTTCTTTTTTAATCCTGGATAATTAACGGTAGCATGAAATCCACCCTAAAAAATCGACTAAAGCTTCAAGGTACACTTTTGAACAGTGTGTAAATGGTTAATCATAATCAAACAGCCATTGTTGGCTAAAATAAGAGAACATAGTGATAGACTGTAACAAAAGGCTTCTCTCTAAATCTCTCCCCATAGATAAGACAACGTAGGACCTTGTCACTCTTTCAGATATTGTCATGTTGATTCTCTCTCCACTCCTGGTCTCTTGTCCATCAATGCAATAATGAATAAGTGAAAGAGCTTGGGGTTGCTGAAGAACAAAGAGCCTGACATTTCACAACTCATTTGCTGTGTAACTTAACTGAGTCTAAGTGCCTGGGTCCAAAACTCCAAGTCAACAAGGAAATAAAAAAAAATTATGGGAGAGTTGGTGAAGAATCCCTATTTCATAAACAGTTTTATTAGTGTGTGTGTGTGTGTGTGTTCTCATAGCTTTTTTCCCTTTCAGAAAGGGTTGTCACCACATTGCTTTTAATTGCACCTTCTGTACCAGGGTTTTGAATATCACTTTCAATAGAGAGTATACACAAGGTAATGTAATCTAAAACATACTGCAGTAGATCATGCTGATTACATTCTGTTATGTTTAAAAAATTGGATGTTTTTTTTTTAAAGCTCAGGAATGATAAGGAACAGTGTCAATACCATGATATACAGCCAGTCAATACTATAATCTTCAACTGTTTCAAGATTTGTTAATGATTCTGGTGTATCTTATCCCATATTTTAAATTTCCTTAAAATAACTAATAAACAACTACATTAAGACGGTCTAATTACTGTTTGGGTTAAAGGGGCATTATGTAGTTTCCAGCGGCCACTAGCGGTGTGGTTTTAAGATTACAATCAGGTGTGTGCTCGTACGTGCTCGCTTGAACTCGTGAGCGAGCAGAACCCGAAACACAACCGCTTTCATACAGAAATCCTGCAATAAACGCAGAAACACCAGCATGCAGGCTGCGGCTTTTCACTCAGACATGGTCAGGCTCTGTTACTTCAACGTTCCCGTCTCAGAGGCGGATCAACACCGGCGCCGTAACGTTACTTCATTCAGTGAGACACCAGCATATCGGCACAGTACTCCCGAAAAAAGGCAAAGTGAGAGCGGCGGTAGACAGACAGAGCTGGGAACTCAGGTAAACTTGCACTGCATGAGCTTGATGTTGAACTAATCCACGCTGGTTACATGATCACGGTACATTTACTGCATTTAGCCGACGTGCTACATCGTTAGCTCGCTAAACGATGCTGCTTTCAGTAACTATCTTTACTATCTGAATCTGTCACCGGAGGCTCAGCAGTGTCAGCACAGCTACATGTGTTGGATGATAATGAAACGGGTAGAGAGCAGGACTGAATATTATAAGATTGTATCACACTTTATAACAGTCAGACCGCAGTAAGTAAATTTACTGTAACTAGTGTTAGTGGATGGCTCTTCTTCCTCTGGCTATTATGTGGGTCATGTTAGTTACAGCGACTGAGAGGTGGAGAAGCTGTGTACCCATCAGTAAAAGGCAATAAGCAAACAGCGGCGGGTCCAAGCTACTGTAGCGTTAGCTAGCTGCTCGTGGCTGCGTCACTATGGGATAGTAAACAAATCGCTCCACATTAGCTTTTTACCATTACGTCATTTCTTGCAGGCTTTGGCACTTTGCCATTGTGGTACAGAGGAAAGTAACATGGGTGATTGGTTGGTGAAGTCACGTTAATGTGAAAGCTATATAACTTTGCACCGGACAACATTAGCAACTGCTCAGCGTTAACCGGCGAGCTAATGCTATCTAACTTGAGCCAACTGAAGCACAAAATCAAAATATATTTTACATGCTTTGTAATAATGTTAGCTTAGCTGTCCAATAGGATGAAAGCCAACTCCGAGGTTTCTCTATGATTCAAAAGCCCTGCCGATGTTGTTCCGTATTTTCGTCCGCAGTCGATCCGATTCACATTTGGCCCAACGAGTTTCAGCAGATAAAACTTTTTTTTTTGTTTTTTATCCTTATGTGGAGTTTATGTTAGAGTCTGTGTTGTGATAGGAGCAGGTCTTTCTTAGTGTTGGCAGACTCCATGTCGTGTTGCAGTGTTGCAGTTAAAGTCAGTATAGACACAGCGAGAGGCTCGGGAGCGCGCATGCAGGTGTCAGTCACTGGATTTCGCGGAAAATCCGACCCGGAGCCTTCAAATAGGAATAGGAATACCTGCCTTCAGAGTTAATAGCCAAACCCAGCAGGTGAATCATTTTAATGTCAGATTACAACCCCTTCACACACAGGCAATGAAAAAAGGATTAATTTTAGTAGAAAAACTACATATAGCCCCTTTAAGGTTTCCTCAATAACTGTAATCATAGTATCAACTGGCTCAATACAATATGATGCAATGCATACACTCAAGGACCACAAAAAGTCATATCTTAACTCTGTCACATCTTAAGTGTACGTAACAACACATTTATGTACACATTTGCTCTGTATGTGAATAGATTACCAAGACTGGAATTAAAGATTATTATGTGTCAGACTTTGAAAAAAGCATCATTGTAAATACCAGAGGGCTTTTGATTCACCAATACCACAGAGTTGCTTGAATCTTTGAGAGTAGCTTTCTCAAAGGTAATCAATACAACAGACCAGCACACAAGACACCACATCAAACCACTAGCTATTTGGGTAGATAACCCTTAGTGGATGAATGCAGGAAATGCCTAATAGCAAAAGGCCACAAGGAATAATCAACTTCTCCTACCCATGCAAAACTGCAGGTGTTTTCTGATTAATTACAGTTCATGCTGCAACACCAATCTGCTAGACTCCTGGTGGGTTGTCAACAACAACAAGCATTGCGTTAGTTGCTTGCAGTGAACTGAAGTTGTGCATGCCAATAGCTTATCAGCATCATTTGACATTTATAATCACCCATCACACACACAAATACATTTACAATCGCATTCAATCAAGACAATAAGGTGGTCTTTATAATCTTACTTATGCTTGATCATTATTCCACCGCCGCTGTTGGTGGTTAATCTGTTTATTTCTACCTGCTGCAAACTGCTGTTACTGGCTGTGGCGATTGATTTCTCCATCAACCAGCTCAGCCTCCTCCGGTTCAAGTGTCTTAATACCCTAGGGAATGGCATTTCTTTCCTTGTGCATTATGTTTATTCCATATCTCACTGATATGGGCCTGCTGGGTTCTGTTCTGTGTAGCCCTTTAGGGTTTTATTCATTCCCCCCACTGAATCTGTAGCTGCCTGTTGGATGATTGGGGAGCACCCTCAAGAGCAGAGTGTATTCTGCCAAACAAAAGTATATAACCATTTGTTGCAGTAAATGGTCCTATGCTGTGACACAAATGTTTCAGACAGAAATGAGGTGATGCATGGTTACAGCCGTACAGGCCAGTGGGGGAGGTGTAATGGTTTCGGGTCCATTCAATTGGTATACAGTGGGTTTTTTTAATGGCTATAGAGCAATGCCTTTATGCCAGTGCACCCCTTAACATAACATCCAGGCTCAGCCATTCATTTCATTCATGTACCCCTAAGGGGATGATGGGTATTTTGAGCAAGATAATGGTCCCGTGGTGACGGAATTGTCCAGGTATGCATGGTGCAAGACACATTCAGGTGAAATAACGTTAATGACCTGGACACCACAATCCCCTGATAGAAGTCTCTTTAGGATTCACTCAGATGCAGCTTCTGTAGAAACGAGCATCTACGTATCAACCTTCAGCAGTTATATGAAGCACTGATGTCTGTCTGGTTTGTTTTCAATACCGAGAACATGGCAGGTCCCTTGTTGAGTTACTGCCATGCAGACATGTAGAATGCTGTTATAATAGCTAGATATCAGTAGGATAGTCAGTCTTATTAGATCTCTATAGTCATGATTCAATATAAGTTTTATCCGTCATTAATGAGATGGATTATGAATCAATCATGTATTTATGTACAGCTACATTTATACATTTTTTAGATATGCTTTTTTTTAGATTACACAGTCAACCTCAACAACATGCAATGAGTTAAAAAAGCAAGTAACACACTGTAACACATTAAAAAATGGCAAATCTCCAAAATGCCATTTTTCAAGGAAATATTAAAAATAGGATTGTTTTATAACACATGAATTTTAACATCTCACTCTTTTCAGAAAAATATCCAAACTCATAGAGAAGCAAGCTATCCTTCAGTGGCCTAAAGGAAAAACATCACCAAAAACTGAGACACAGAGTTTTCAAAAACATAGACCATTTAATGTAACTCACTGCTGCCATTATAACTCCCAACAGCGTAATGAAATAGCCAAACTGGGCCACCTGGGTCCGCTACACTATTTTAATATACAGTGTCAGTAATTTGTCACTCTGAAAGCAGGGGTGGACTAGTAATCTGGCATACCAGGCATAAGGCTGGTGGGCTGACGCACCTATTGGGTTGGTAAAACGTGAATTATTTATTTATATAACTGTTGAAAAATGGACCAACATACTGGCCCAGAGAGCATGGACAGCAGCCTATTTGTTCATTTTCTATACTGACACTGGCCCAATCACATCTTTTACAAGCCCCCAGTACAATCCTTCCCCCTCTGCCCTCTGTTGTTTGTGGGCCAAAAAAAAAAAAAATCTTGAGACGGCAGCCGCCAAATGTGCCAAAATAACCGATATGTTTACTACCGGGGCTGCAGTAGGTTTAACATGAGCTGCAGTACCCGAGACTGTGCAGCCAAAGGCACTTGAAGGCGTAAAAGAGAGCCGTGGCTCCTGCCAGGCAGTGGAGGAGGCGTTTGTCAGTGAAGCAGAATGACAGAGTCCCTGTGACAGGGCCGAGGGACACAGAGAGCAGGAGAGTGGAGGTGAAGCAGTAAGCATAGAGTAGCTCAACCTGTAGGGAGGGAGCAGGGGGGTCATAGGTGTCTTTTACAATGGGGACACTGGGGACATGTACCCATCACTTTTTTAAGAGTGTTTGTTAAAAGTTTCCTGAAAAATAGCTTGCAACAACAAAAGTTAAATGACAAATGAAAATGCTTTGTGAAAGGTTTATTTGCACAATAAGAAAAGATGCACTGCAATGTAAAGATAGAAGAAACAGATCTGACTTGTCCAAAAAAAGTAATTTAAGTTAAAACACAAGCTTACAAGATTACTATGTTATATTCTGTGATTTTTATTTTCTGATGTGTCACAGGCCAACCTGAATTTGGTTTCCCTTTATATAAATAAAGGCATTTCCACCATGATTTCTTGCAGAAAATGTCTCTAGAATACAGGAAATTAAGTGTGTAATGCTCAAAATATTCTGGGAGAAGACCCACAGACCCCCCTTTCATATATTTCATCAATGAATTTTTTTCTAAATACTGTTAGATTATCTTCCTGTCTTGTTCTCTTGACCCTAATATTGTGCATCGTCACGTCCCATGATACCCCTAATCCGAACCCTTAAATGTCCCTCACTTTTCAACACAAAGTGACACCATGTGTGTGCCATATGCCATAATGATGATAACTCCAGTTAAGGTAAATAATAATAATATAATCGTAACATCATAAAATGAGACTGTCACCTACTGCTGGTGATCACTCACTGCCAAACAGTGCAGCATTAGCTATTTGACATTGTTTATGTAGCACAACTGCATTCCTTATTGCAGTTTCAACTCCAGCTAACCTAATGGCTGACATTATTTTGTCAGCAACATGTTGGCTAATCCCATGCTGCTATGAAAATTACTTGTACTTGAGTATGAGTTGTGTACTCCATGCCACCTTTGATCACCAAGGACTCAGTAATTGAGTGTGAATGAGCACACTTATTCACGGCACTTATTACTAAGCTTTACAGTGGTTAAGGGGAATAATATATAGTATTAAAGAGGACATAATGATGGTATTGGTATTGGTGAGGAGTGTCCGGCCAACTGTCCGGTCAAAAATGCCAGGGCCAAATTTTTTCCCTAGTTCAGCCATGTCTGAAAGGAATCATTATTCACCATTAATACTTTTCATACTTAAGCACATTTTCCTGCTAATACTTGTTTAAATTTCTTAAATAAAATATTTTATTCAGGACTTGTTCATTTTGTTACTGACAGTATTAGGGAACTGAATGAAGTGAATTAAATAGGTTCTTTGCACTCCATTAAATTCTTTAATCCGAAATGACTGGCAGACAGCAGGTGATGGACTAATAGTTACAGGCATTGTGCTACCAACAACCCTTTTCTCTGTTGACTCCTAGAGAAGAGTATTTAATACAGTAAAAGATGTACATTGGCTGCATTTGAATGCAAAACAACATCAAAACGACATATCAGGATTTGCTAAGTTTAATAAGAGTCTGAGAAACTACTGAATCATCTCAAAGTTATTTTTCCCTTAGCCCTAATAACAGTTAATGCATCTCTTGAGGTGTTTTTGGGTATTTAGCTTTTTCCTTTACAGCAGTCCTTCACTTTGCCAGACTGTCCTTGGCCTAATGTTATACAGACAGAATTAGATAAGCACCATTAAAATGTGTCTCTAAAAGATTGTTTCAACTCTGTTCTATTTTAGGCCTGTCTGAGCCAACAACATTTGGGACTTTCTCCGGAAAAGATGTTCCATCACAGATCGCCTCGAACGGACATATCATCAGACTGGAATTTCAGTCTGATCATTCTAATACTGGAAAAGGCTTCAATATCAGCTACACCAGTATGTGCTACCTACCTACCTACTCACCTACCTACCTATTTCTTTCTCTGTTTGTCTATCTGTGTGCCTAAATACATGACTGTCTGTCAAAAATGATTGCCCCTGATTAGGTTAAATGTAGTTTTCGCTATTTTATTATCATCAGAACCATTGCATTTCGGTTTAAGTGATATAAGTTGCAGGTTTTAGAAGTTGCTCCTTCTGCAATTCAGTGCATTTTACATTCCTTTTTGAATGTTTGTATTTGACTTGACTACTGGCCATTTCCCCTGCCTGGTGTCATGTGACTTGTTAGTGTTACAAGGTCTGAATGGGGAGCAGGTGTGTTAAATTTGGTGTTCGCTTTGATAATTGCTCTCACTCTCCCTCATACTGGCCACTGGAAGTTCAACATGGCACCTCATGGCAAAGAACTCTTGGAAGATCTGGAAAAAAAAAATTGTTGCTCTTCATAAAGATGACCTAGGCTATAAGAAGATTGCCAAGACCCTGAAACTGAGCTGCAGCACAGTGGCCAAGACCATACAGCATTTCAACAGGACAGGTTCCACTCTAAAAAGGCCTTGCCATGGTCTACCAAAGAAGTTGAGTGCACATGCTTAGCGTCATATCCAGAGGTTGTCTTTGGGAAATACTCGTATGAGTACTGCCAGCATTGCTGCAGATGTTGAAGGGGTGGGGGGTCAGCCTGTCAGTGCTCAGACCGTACGTCGCACACTGCATCAAATTGGTCTGCATGGCTGTCTTCACAGAGGGAAGCGTCTTCTAAAGTAGATCCACGAGAAAGCCCGCAAACAGTCTCCTGAAGACCAACAGACTAAGCACATGGATTACTGGAACCATGTCCCAATGGTCTGATGAGACCAAGATAAAATTATGTGAGTCAGGTGGTGTAAGCGTGTGCGGTGGCAACCAGGTGAGGAGTACAAAGACCGGTGTGTCTTGCCTACAGTCAAGTGTGGTGGTGGGAGTGTCATGGTCTGGAGCTGCATGAGTGCTGCTGCCACTGGGGACCTACAGTTCATAGAGGAAACCATGAATGCCAACATGTACTGTGATATGATTCCCTCCCTTCGGAGACTGAGCCGCACGGCAGTATTCCATCATGATAACAACCCCAAACACACCTCCGGTTGATGGACTGGCCAAGGATGTCTTCAGACCTAAAACCTATTGAGCATCTGTGAGGCATCGTCAAACGGAAGGTGGAGGAGTGCAAGGTTTCTAACATCCAACAGCTTTGCGATGTCATCATGGAGGAGTGGAAGAGGACTCTAGTGGCAACCTGTTAAGCTCTGGTGAACTCCATGCACAAGAGGGTTAAGGCAGTGCTGGAAAATAATGGTGGCCCCACAAAATATTGACATTTTGGGCCCTATTTGGTCATTTTCATTTAGGGGTGTATTCACTTGTGTTGCCACTGGTTATTTTCAGGGGACAGCAAATTTACACTATATTATACCAGCTTTTTACTCACTACTTTACATTGTTGCAAAGTATCATTTCTTCAGTGTCACATGAAAAGATCAATCAAATATGTACAAAATGTACACTTTTGTGAGGTGTCCGGTTGGGGGTGAGGGGAGAGAGAGAGAGAGAGAGAGAGAGAGAGAGAGAGAGAGAGGACAGAGAGAGAGAGAGCAGAGGGAGGCAGCCTACACAGTACACTCAGAGGTACAGACAGTAAAGGTAATGTTGCTATAGACCAAATGAAAAATGGTACAGATATTTATAGTAATGTTAATGATAATAATAACAGTAATAATAGCAATAGGACTAGTAACAGCAGTTGCAACTGTAGCAGAGGGCGAGCAGGAACACGGGGGCAGCAGGGGACTCCCAACCACAGATCCAGACTCCACAGCTCCAGAGCCAGGAACACCCGCAGGAAGCAACAGGAGGAGAGCAACCACGGGAAAGGGCAGAAGTCGAGTTAGTAACATGCATTAATGGGATGAGGTTGCACTCAGAGGGAGAGCGAGAAGAGGAGAGAGGAGCTCAGTGCATCATGGGAAATCCCCCGGCAGTCTAGGCCAATAGCAGCATAATTAAGGGATGGTTCAGGACTCACCTGAGCCAGCCCTAACTCTAAGCTTTATCAGAAAGGAAAGTCTTAAGCCTACTCTTAAATGTAGAGACGGTGTCTGCCTCCCAAACCCAAACTGGAACCTGGTTCCACAGGAGAGGCGCTTGATAGCTGAATGCTCTGGCTCCCATTCTACTTTTGGAGACTCTAGGAACCACAAGTAACCCTGCATTCTGGGAGTGCAGTGCTCTGGTGGGGTAGTAAGGTACTATGAGCTCTTTAAGATAAGATGGTGCCTGACCATTAAGAGCTTTGTATGTGAGAAGAAGGATTTTAAATTCTATTCCGGATTTTACAGGAAGCCAATGCAGAGAAGCTAAGACAGGAGAAATATGATCTCTTTTACTGGTTCCTGTCAGAAAACGTGCTGCAGCATTCTGGATCAGCTGAAGAGTCTTAATGGACTTTTTCAAAGAGCCTGATAATAAGGAATTGCAGTAATCCAGCCTAGAAGTAACAAATGCATGGACTAGTTTTTCTGTATCATTTTTAGACAGGATGTTCCTGATTTTTGGCCCCAGAACAATATTGTTCTGGGGCCTATGCACCTCCACATTAAGCAAATTTCAAGGACCGCCTTTTTTCACTGTATAGGTCCTCAGTGGCGGCAGCGCTCATGCAGCCCCAGACCGTGACACTCCCACCACCACACCATATACATGCATACAGTATCAACTGAGTCAACTAAAAAAACAGTTGTTTGTGATGTGGCAGTCATTTGTGTGCCAGTGCTGTTGTATCTAGGTGTATTTTCCTTATTCCGGTGGTTTTCCAGTCAACCGTCAGCATGACATCACTTTGAGATATTCCCAGAACAGCTACGATGAAGTTTTGATTGCAGAAAATTGTTAACAGTTTTAAAATGACAGCAGTAAACATGGGCAGCAGCTTTTTTTAGGTAATTTCCTCAGAATGGAAGCGAAATTGCTTCTTGCAAGATACAGCTGGTGTATGATCATGCAGGGAGATGAACAGAAGAGTCAGTTGACTATAATCACCTGTGCATGTAACCAACAATTCAAAGCAACAAGTGAATGCCCCTTTCTTTAGCATTGCTATGAGGCATTTTGGCAAATCGAGAGCATCACTATAGGTAGTGAGATAGAAGTACAGGAGCGCTGGAAGCAGTTTATAGGAAAATAAAATAGGCTATAACTCTCTGTTAAAAAAGAAATATGATGTCCTGATATCCAGAGCAAGATGAGTATTCAGGGGTGAGTTTTCTGTTTGAATACTACATGAGAACCCCACTATAGATTCTATATCAGTCATCTAAGTATAGTTGTTTAGCTGTATGTACAACAGGAAACTTTAAAACACATATAAACTTTTTATTCATTCATCTGCCTAGTGAAGCTAATTAAGCAACTAAGTTTCCAAATAAAGAGTTTGCTTTAAAGGGTTTCAGGCACTACCTTAAATGATCTGTGTAGCTACTATCTTTGTATATAATATCTATTAAAGGTCATTCAGATACACATATTAAATACTAAAATACAGTAACTGGCTCAGGTGAAAATGCATTTTCATCACTAACTAGAACCAGAACTGAAAAATACTGCTAACATTCCCCTCATCTGTACTGAGTTAGACTGCTTCTGCTTTACCTGGTTAAGTCTGTCCCATTGTCAGCTCTGAACCTGTCTACTGCTGCCTGTATATTTATCTGCTAAGCTGAACTAGTTCTGCATGACTGATTCTGATTAATTCTCTGTGATTTCCATGCGGTTTTGCACCATTTCACACGCTGCCTCCCAAATGACCTTGCCTCCGACTCTTCCTTGGAAGGTGACTTTTGACAAATGAAAATACTAAATGATTTTTTGGGCCTCTCCTACACCACAGCATATTTAATAAAAAGTCCTATCTCTAATCCTAACGCAAACATTTTTTTCCATCCTAATCCTAACACAAATGAATGGCTTGATGCACCATTGGAAGCAAAACTATGCCATGTGTCCTTTTTCTCTTATAAACATTTCTAAAGGAAATGTACAAATACATAAATCCTCTTATGTTTCTCTTTCCCTGGATATATTATACAAATTGTTTATTGTCAACATTCTTAAAAACACACTCTATAAATACCCATATTCTTAAAGAAAGACAAATATTTAACTACAGACATATAGTTTTTGACAGTGAAATGCTTTCAGAATGTAATTTGAATGTGTGATCACATAAATTCTACAGTGGGACTTAAGAAAGATCAGGCATCTTTGTGCTGTTTCAGTAATTTGGTCTATTAACATTTTAATGCATATATGAATATCAATAGCTGTTTTTTGGATATATCAGTATTTATTTATATGAATAATGTTAGAAACTCAAATAGGAACTTTGACACACCAGACTGCTGTTATGCACAAAGAGCAGTGCATTGGGAACCAAATACTTCTTTCACACAACTATGAAATTTAACCAATACAGTTATATGATCAGTTCTGATTCTGCTCCAAAATGTCACACTTTTCATGATGAACTGCGATTGCCACAGCACAGTGCGTTGCTGACCTGGCAGCATGTAACCAGTGTTGAAAAATTACACAGAACTCATTTGGTCCATGGGAAGCAACCAAGTTACAAGAAAAACTGTTATGCTCACTACACCCCCTCAAAAAGGCACATGTTGCCAGTACAAAGCTACACCTGGCTGTCACTTTGATCACCCTTTGAATCGCCATTGTTTGATTTCAATATATTGTTGTCAAAGTTAGAGGTCATCTCCTTGTTTCTCTTTGTTTATGTTCCAATCCTATTCTTCTTCAGTTTTTTCTCTTATTTTCTTAAATCCATCATGTTGATCTCCATCCTTCACTCTGACTCTGGCCTCTTCTCAAATGTTTAACTTTCTTATCACACATAACCATGTTTCACATTTCCTTCATCCTAAACACTCATGGAACACTCTCTCTCATCACTCATCTGAGTTTACACATACTGTAAATTTTTTTTTTTTTTTGTGTATTGTCATTTTGTGTGTTTTCTCAGATGTGTGTACTCCTTTCCACCAATTCTCATTATATGAGGATTGTCAATAAATGTGCTGGTTATTTTCTATGCATGCCTTTGGGCTTCATATGCAGTGTATGTGCATTCTATATATATATTTGAACACATGCACATGTATGCCATGTCGGTATATGTATAATATGTATAATATATATGCATGTTCGTTGGGTTTGTGTACTTGCCCTTTTCTCTCTTGAACAGATTATTTCTCTATCCTTCTTTTTTTTCTTTCTGCTCTCATTTCCTCTCCATCAGTAACTAATCAA
The DNA here is from genome assembly GCA_024633595.2 of Lepomis macrochirus. Classification (NCBI taxonomy): domain Eukaryota; kingdom Metazoa; phylum Chordata; class Actinopteri; order Centrarchiformes; family Centrarchidae; genus Lepomis; species Lepomis macrochirus. Next base: position 18,101,738 of record JALXJV020000006.1, read on the forward strand.
CGTTAGACATGTCCAATCACTGGGTGTGTGCGCTTGGTAGGATCAGGTTAATCTCTAGAATGGGGATAATATAAGCTAAACATGACAGGGTTGAATCCATGTGAAGATAATTCCATTCCCATAATTTCACATCAGTGGAGATGTCACATTCGCTGACAGTGGAACAATAGATTTCAAACTTTTTTTTCTTCTGTTAGGGCCATTTTTATTTTTAAATTTCAGTTATTGAAACAAATTGAAAAATAATTGATCAAATCAGGAAATGTATTCTTAACCACTCTAACAATTCAAAAGTCCACACTATAAGCTATAAGTGTGCCTTTTTTCTTTTCTGTCACATTTTCTCTCTGCTCATTGAGTTCCAAAGTAATTTGCCTTTGTTTCACACAGTTTATTGGTTTATATGTATATTGGCTCCTATTTTAACTTTACTTTCATTGTTTTCTCTCTGTAGCATTTGGTCAGAATGAATGTCATGACCCAGGTGTTCCTGTCAATGGTCAAAGGTACGGTGACCAGTTTCAACTGGGCAGCTCTGTGGCTTTTCGTTGCGATCAAGGATTCATTAGGACTCAGGTAAAAATCAAATATCTGTCTGATTCTACTATAATATGATATCATTCACGTAAGTTAAATACAGATATGTTTTAGCAGTATTAGCATTATTAGCATGCATGTTGATATTAGATATAGTAGTAGGAGTAGTTGGTGTACTAGCTCAATAGTAATGCTACTAAATATATCATGTAATTACCCTAATTTCTTATTTACTGTATGTTGCTGTTTTCAATCTCACCTTACCTTAACATATTAATATACGTTAATTTAGTACAATGATACCATATTTCCAGGGATCCGATCAGGTGACTTGCATCATCCAGGATGGAAATGTTGTTTGGTCTGCGGCTGTACCTCGCTGTGAAGGTAAACACACATACACACCGTTTACTGTATGTATGAGCAATGGGTAATCACTGGGAATGTTCCCTTGCCTGAATATAAGGTGACAAAGAATTCAGCTATTTGCAAAAGTGTCCTCATACACCTTAGAAATTGTAAACTTCCTCTTCTAATTGCTTTAGTGTCCGGCCTCCCCACACTTATTCACCCTGTTTGCATGTGTCTGTCTCTCTCAACAATAATCTTAAATGAGACTGGCACAAGTTCTGCTGAAACCCATTCAGGTAGACGCATTCATTAAATGCAGACTCTTATTTACAGATCTGTATCCATAGTGTTCAGATAATCTAATATGTGGAAGTAATAAGAACAGGACAGTGAATGTGGTGTTATTTCAACACTTTCTGAAGGCAAATGGTAACCACGTGAGTTTTTGTATATATATTTTTTGTATGCCCTCCATCTTGATTGTGTTTAAATCACATTATCAAATGTTGCCTGTTGTTAATAAATGGGATGGAGGAGACAATAAATTGGAAAAGGGTTGATACCTTATTAAACATAGCTTATGGACAGGGAAGGATAATTAAGTTTTATATCTAGAATTACTTTTTCTTGCACATCCCGTTGAGCACCACCGCTTCAGCATGCAGGGTAAAAAAAAATGTGAGAGAAGTGATATGCTTCAGCTTGCTGAAAATCCAGAGTTACGAGAGCAATCATAGGGCGAAAGTATCAGCTGCTTGAGAACAGAAGAAGTGGTAAGAGTGTGAAAGATAATCCATTGCAAATTATATATTAAAGAAAGAGCAACGGAAAATACACAGATCATGACTTCTCATGTTCATACTGGGTGAAAATCAAAGCTTATATAAAGGTATAAAGCATTTTTTATTGATATGGAATCTAAACTCAACTAAAGCTAATTCTTGCATTTTAATGTGCCATAATTGTGAGCAAGTGTTAGCTATAAATAATTTCTTGATGTGCCAGCTTTGCCGCCTGCAGCCTTCTGAGTTGCAGGGAAAGGAGGAGCCATTTTTTGGCATCATTCGACACATAAATATACTTGATTTCCCCTATAAACGATCAAGCTATAATTATTTTACCCCTTTTCAAACATGAGCAACTCAAATTTGTTTACTGTAGCACAAGATTGGCACAGCGTATTTTCTAAAAGGTAAATGTTTATAAATGAAATCTACAAATTCAGAACGGATTAGGTAAAATAAATTGAGCAGATGATGAATTTGCTAACTTGATGTAATATGAGCGTTGTCTTGATGAGTATGTGCTCATGCTATAAGAAAAATTGATTGATTCCTCTGTGTGTGTGTATGCGTGTGTGTATGCGTGTCTTTATTTCCCCATAGCTCCATGTGGAGGCCATCTCACAGCTCCAACTGGTGTTCTGCTGTCTCCTGGTTGGCCCTCCTTTTATAAAGATTCCCTCAACTGCCAGTGGGTGATTGAAGCACAGCCAGACCACGCTGTGAAGATCCACTTTGACAGGTAAGTGATTCAGTTATGTAGATATAGAGATGGTTTGTTTCAGATTCTTACGAGTTGGGTAATATAGCCATGAAGTATGCCATTTTTCCACTTCTGGTTTCTCAGTTAGTACATAATTTAGTCCATCAGTCTCTTACTTGGTAAGTCAGATATAAATTTAATTTATGAGTTACTGCCCACAGTAGATAATTATTGTTGGCATTTTCCACATTTTTATTCATGTGATGTCCATTTTCTAAATCAGTTACTACTGTTTTTGATGATTAAAATTATAACCAGGAGCATTCGGGAACCAACTGGTTCTCAGGGCTCTACAGCCACTACCGTAGGCAATTGTTCAGTCAGTCAGCGAGTCAGTTAATCAGATTGAAGTACAGGCAGAGATAACAAGTCAGTCAATTGGTCAGCTAGTTAGTTGCATATGGTGATGTTTATATAGGTGCACAGATATTTAAATAAGCAGTTCGAATGTGAGTCTACCATTTTTGTAAGTTAGCATAGCATATTGCATGACAGGTTTTCAATCTGTTATTGTTGATTGTTGACTGTGCCTACAATGCGTGGCTTTAATGAAATGAAAAAACACCCTGCATAAACACCCTGTATATTATTTTAATATAATTTTCTGCTGATTGCAAACAAACATTTGCTCTTAGTTTAATTACATTAGCTGGTGTTTGAGGTAGCCTGGACACAGGCTTTTGTTAACTTGCACACTGATAAATGTTATGTTTGTGTATGCCAGGTTTTTGTGCATGTTCTTTTTTTATTGCCTATGTGTCTGTCTAGGTTCCAGACTGAGGTCAACTATGACACACTGGAAATCAGGGATGGCCCCTCGGCCTCCTCTCCCCTGATCGGTGAATACCATGGCACCCAAGCACCTCATTTCCTGATTTCCACGTCCAATGTCCTGTTCCTGTTGTTCACTACAGACAACAGTCGCTCTGCAGCAGGCTTCAGCATCAGATATGAAAGTAAGGCTGATTGACTGACTGAAAGGTTTGGTAGACACACACTGGATTGCTTACAGGAACTCATACATATCAATAATTTTTTTACTCACTGTTCAAACCAGCTGAAAAACGTGTAATTACCCAGACACACACTCCCCCTCTTGACTCTGTGGTATTTGTGCTTGTGTGATGTGATTTTCAGGTGTGAAAATGGAGTCAGACTCTTGTCTCGATCCTGGTATCCCTGTCAATGGTCGTCGCTATGGCAGCAGCTTTTCCATTGGTTCCCGTGTCTCATTTACATGTGACCCAGGATACACACTGAGTGATCAGGAACCCATTGTTTGCGAGCAGAATCATCAGTGGAGTCACGCTCTTCCCAGTTGTGATGGTGAGAATCTTTCTTTCATTCGCCCTCTTGATGAAGACCTTGAGTGGGCTGAAACTTTTTGTACCTTGTTCCAAAAAAATTTTTAGAGCCGCAATTATGTGATAATGTGAGGAACCCGCTGGCTGGAATACATGTCAAATGGAGTTTGAAGTCCTCTAAACACAGGAAAAAGTTAAGTGTTGTCATCAAGGAGACGTTAAAGTCATTTACACTGTAACACGTCTGTCAAAGAAACAGAAAAACAAATGTCCTATACAAATTGGCACAGCAGGTCACTGTGGCCACGTTATTCCTTTACCTCAGCGGTCAAAGCCCCCTTTTTGCTTAAAACAAAGAAATAGCTGAAAAGAGGTTTGTAAATACACATGTTGAAAGCTATACTAAATCCTATGCTTGGCAAATGAAGTAATCTTGATCTGCATTTAACCTTGGACCAAAAAACAAGGGTTGTGATTGATTATGTAAGCTTTAGTAGTGATGTTTTCATTTTTCAGCTAAACACTGCAGCTAAGAAAGTGTAGGTACACGTTATTATTGTGGTAATTTGGAACCCCTTTTTTTATCAAAATCTTTTATTTATGCTGTATATGTGAGTGTGTTATTAGTGAAATAAATGCAGAACTGCAGAATAAGATAAAGTTGCATCATCCATTGGAAAACCTCCATTATTCATAGCTGCTTATCCATGTGGGGTCGCAGGTGGGTTGAACCTGTGCCAGCTCTGGTTCGGTGCACCCTGAACAGGTCTCCAGTCTGTCAAAGGGCTGCCGCATATAGACAGACAACCATTCACACTCACACCTATGGGCAATTTAGAGTCACCAGTTAACATAATGCATGTCTGCGAAGCATTAGAAGGAAACCCACGCAGACCCCTATTGTCCCACATGGTCAAACTCAGAACATCCTTGATGTAAGCTGATAAACCTGATCTCTGTCCAATTCTATTTTTTTGAAAATTGACCAAACTCTTAAGAAACTACTGAAAAGATATTAAAATTTATTTTTTTAAAATAACTTTTGAAAATGATTGAAAGTAAATTGCCTTCTGACTTGTTGTAACAGAGTTGCTGATGGTGACTAAGATGTTAAATGCCAGATAGCTGCCACTTTGAACTCTGAGTCACCCACGGCGTTGAACTGGAACCCAAATACAAAGTCAAGACACAAGACAAATGCAGTTAGAAGCCACTTTATATGGTTGTCAGGCAGGCTTACATTTGACAGTAAGCAGACAGAATCTGGCAAAGAGTCACCAGTACTGCAGCAGCGTCATGCTTATTGGAAATTGTTTTCCGCAATTCCCTTTTTGCAAGTCGCCAGCTGTGTGTTTGTAGTGTGCGAGATAAGTTTGGGGATAGTGAAGTGCCATGTAGTAGTTAGTTTGTTTATTGACTTCAGTATCGCAGTACAAACATATCATATAAATGTACATGTTCAAATAAAAAATTAGGTCCAAGCAATATTCCACATACAGTAATACTGTGAGCACATAAACAAAATCAAACATCATGATCTCAACATTTAGGTAAAGGAAATGGGGGGAAGTTATATGTGTGCATCAATGCACACTTGCTGCTTGAGAGTGTTATAGTCCACGTCATTTTCCCACTAGCTGGTTACGGATGGCCCTGAACATGACTGCCCTGTCATATATAAATATCTATATCTATCTATATAATGATATATCATATCTCCACTATCCAGCGTACACACTACCACAATGGCCCAAATTGACATCCACCCTCACTGAAATTGTCAACAGGCTTCACTAAAACAGATGCTCACTAGCCACTCGCAGGCCTTCTGGTTCATCATTTTGCCTTCAACTCACTGGAGATTAACACACAGCGTCTGATTCGATGTGCCGATTGAAAAGAATCCAATTTTAAACTTGGGAGTGAGTTTATACCAAGGCAATCTACCTCAAAATATCAGCCATGTAACATAAGCAGTTTTAAACGGCCGCTTTGACATTTTCAATTTTCAGCCAAGCATACCATCTCATGTGTCTTGCAATGTGACAGCTGTTACATTGCAAGACACATTATTTCAGAATGTGTCTTTTCTAAAACGGGGTGGAAATCTTGACTAAAGTAATGTTTTTGAGAAGATCATGGGACTAAAATGATGTGTTCAGTATGTTTTAACATGTTCTTTTTGATTTTTCAAATCACCATTGTCTTTACCTGCTCTGTTACTTGACTCTTTTCTTACCTATTGACAATACCTTATGTCTAGGTCACCTTTTTTGCATGCGTCAGAGCTGTGGGCCAGAGCAAATGCATGAAAACACAGAGAGAGAAAACCTGCAAACTGGAGAAAGTGCTTGGACATGTCACAAAATTTATAGAAGAAATTAAATCATCTTTAAAAACTCCCACAGCCATACTCAAAATAACTCATACACATACATTAAGGAAAACAATCTTATTTGTAGTATAGTCTCAGAGGCAGAGTTAACATTTTAACATGAAAAACCTAACCTTTTTCTACACCATACACACTGCATTACGCAGCCACCAAAATTAATTATTTTGACAATATTTGTCTAAAAGAAAAAATAAAATGACAGGTAGTCCTCCCACAGGTGTGGAGAGACCATTCCCTTTCAGTAATGCCACACTGTTTGTTGGACCCAAACTGCCCATCTTATTCCTGCTGGTCAGCTAAATTGCCAAACAGATAATACAGAACACTGGGTGCTCTTTTATGTGTCAGGGAGAATATTGAAGGTGCGCTGTGACATTTTAAAGCTTGCAGTTAGTGCCAAGACGACAACTTGTTAGAAGTGACCAAAGTCACAGTATCCCTTTTATAAAAAAAATGGCATGGCATCCTTTAAGAAGGAAATAATTAAAGATAACATTGGAGGCAGGAAAGAGGAGGAATTTAGTTGAAGTCTGGTATACTTTATTTACCTCTCCCCTCTCTAAAAAACAGCCTATATCTTTCTGCATCTGCTTCTCTTTAGAATGCAGTCTAATGCTTCTGCTCTCAACATTGAAGGCATCTTTTTGTTAGACTCATGAATAGTCTTTCTTTCTGTCTTATTATTTTCTTTTTCTTGCATCTTTATACAGCTCACACTTTCACTCTCTGTCTCTCTCTCTCATCTCTCTCACTCACACACACACACACACACACACATGCACAAACACACTGTCTCTATCTTCTCACAGACAGATCATTCATACACACTGTGCACTTACGCACACAATGACTACAGTATGCTCACACAGACAGACACACACACATGCCTCCCTCAACAAGGGTCATTTAGTCAGACAGTGTCCTAGTTTTAGCTGAATCCTGATGGGAGTGTGGAAAAACTACTGCTGGTTACTACAACGCACAAAAGACAGCTAGTCAGAGAGAGAAGGGGAGAGTGGCTCCCATCACAGCTACTCAACTCCAGCCCTGTTGAAATATGATATGGAACGAGATGGAGGGAAAGACAGTGATAGACAGAGAGATAGGGGTGGAGAGGTGGAGACACAGCAGCTCTCCACAAACACACACTGGAATAGCTTTGGTTTAAAGAAATAAGAGAAGCTTTAACATCTGTCTTCATACATTTTAAATAATGAAACCTTTCGCCAAATTAATCATCACACTGTTTATTTTAAGAGCTAAAGGGGAATTTTGTGCAACAAAATATATCTAAACCATTAACAGCGAGAAAGGAGGGACATTAATAGTGGAGGAAAATGTTTTATTGTCTTTAATTCCGTTTATAGTCTGGGATGTGTTCCTCAAAGGTGAGAAAAACAGTTTTTTTTATATCCATGACAGTCAAGCACCTTGAAGCACTTTAATTGAATTAAATTTAACTGGATTGAGATGAATAGAATTGAAAGGGATGGATGCACAGTAAAACAGAGAAACAAAGAGTCAATATATTATCTTAGTTCAACAGTCTCTAATGCACTGAAAGCCATCTTTTACTCTGGATTACATTACTACAGTTTTTTCCATTCTGCTCTTTCCCAAATGAATTTGTCCTGTTCTATATCAGTCATCCGACTCTGTATGGAGGCTAGGTGACACACACACACACACACACACACACACACACACACACACACACACACACACACACACACACACACACACACACACACGCATGTCTTACTCTTTTTCAACAAACCACTCTCATTGTCACATTCTTCCTACTCTATTTTTTTCTCTCTACATTAAGTGCATTTCTATTTCTCTCTCTATAGCTGTATGTAAAAGCTGCATCTTTAGCTGCTTTAAGTTCTACCTTTCTCAGTAACACAATTAGAAAGTCTTAAGTACATGTTGTAGGATCTTGTGGACAGAAAAAAATTATGTTCCTCTAATATAAATTTAATTATTAGATAATATCTTGATGCAGAAACGTTTCATTATTTGAAAATTATCATCAGACACCTATGTTAATTTTAGGCAGTTAAAGACAATTTAGGCCAGGTTAGAAAAGGTTTGTTTATAATAACAAGGTATCAAACGACAATGAAAACAATCTGACAATGTGAACATACAGAATATTATTACCTGAATCTGCAGCTACCCTCAAGGCTTTATAGTGAGTTTTAGCCATAGACTGTCGGAAAGAGGTGGACATATTCACCCATTGGTTTGTTGACTGAACAGTTTGAAGCCTCGAATTTAAAATTTTGGCCGTCACAATCTTTGTTGTTTGGAACCAGAATTCACCATATTTGGATGAGAGGGTGGAGCTATCTAGCTAGGTTAGTGTTCTGGCAGTTAGCAAGGTGCATCCATAATTTACATTAATTGCGATATAAATTGGGATGCTAATTTTTGGCAAGCAAAAAACAGGCTTAAAATAAACCCAAAATGTTAATTAACTTTCATGAACTGAAAACACACTGTGCAATGATCAAAGTTCTTAGACAAAAACACAAACAACACCAAAGACAAGTTCACAACTAGTTAATAGTAACCTGCACTGTGCAGTGGATATAATCTACCTCTATTATGATTGACAGGTCGCCATGGTAACGTCTTGTCAATCGCAAGGTAGCCTCAAATCATACTTATACTTAAATAATACGTTTATTTTACACAAAACAAGACCATAATTAACAAAATGATTATCATTCTGTATTGAATAAGACTTGAAACTAGAAACTGAGTCCCCAAACTCACCAGGAAAGTGTTTACTGAGGTGATAAATCAAGTGAGAAGTACAGTTATTTTGTTATAGTCTCCAATGTAATCTGACTTCTTGTTTCAACCACTAGAGTCGCCCCCTGCTGGAAAGAATGCTGGTTTAAGGTACTCTCGTATTGGCTTAACTTTTCAGATCTGGAGATTCCCTCTTGGTTTAAGCACATCTTTTACTGTTAGGAGGCAACTGTTGTTAGTAATAAAGCTAAAAAGAAAACACTGTACACTTCTTGTTCAGCACCAAACATCAGACAGAAACAGTTGACTAGCTGGTGAACATAGTGAAGCATTTAGGAGCTAGATATTTCTCTCAGGAGATGGTGGAGACCAAAACCAGAGATAAAAGAAAGTGAATATTGGACTTACATTTGCCAGGTGGCTGGAAACACGACATAAAATTTATACTAGTGGTGTTCTGTAACTTCTGAATGCATAGATACGCAACGACATAGTCCATTTCAACTGGGGATCATATATCAATGATGTCTTCACAACTTGCTTCCAGTGCATTCAAATTGCCAAAATAATCTGTTATTGCAGGCCTAAGAAGACATGCATTTGCTCAAAATTTGTAATTTGCGAGTCTACAGATTTCAAAAAAGCCAGATGTGGTTTAATTCCAGTCCGTTAACTTAGGTTGGACATTTAGAGCAAAGGTACCTATCCTTATGTGGGGACCTCATTTTTCAAAATTTCTTCAGCTTTTTCTTTAGCTGAGATTGTACATTTATAAAATAGAAATTCTTATACCTTTCTTTTCCATCCTTCTCTTTCTGTCACTTTCTATAGCTCTTTGTGGAGGCTATGTCTACGGTAAAACGGGAACAATTCTGTCTCCTGGCTTTCCTGACTTCTACCCCAATTCACTTAACTGCACCTGGACTATAGAGGTGTCTCATGGAAAAGGTAAGATCACTTATACACAGACATACAATTGAAATACCCATTAATTTGTTCAGATATTTTTCTTCATATGTTAATAAACATGCTTATTTGCAAATTTTGAAGGTTGTTGTGTATTTTCAGTCTATATGTTGCCTGATATATGTGTGTATGTGGTTTGGTTTCTGTCTTCATATGCTGCCATTTATGTATCCATGACTATGGATCCATTCATCCAATCATCCATCTATCCATTCATCTGTCCCTCCATCCATCCATTCAACTGTGAATTTCCAGGAGTCCATCTGGTTTTCCACACTTTCCATCTGGAGGAGAACCATGACTACCTTTCCATCACTGAGGACAGCAATTTCCAGGTTCCAGTAGCTCGACTCACTGGCTCAGTGCTGCCCCCTAGTGTCAAAGCAGGGCTCTATGGGAACTTCAGTGCTCAGCTACGTTTCATATCGGATTTTTCCATGAGTTATGAAGGCTTTAATATTACTTTCTCAGGTAAGTACACCGGAAAATAAACTTTTTGTTAATATGAATGTAACGGACAGTAAATCAGACTGTCTCCTTACAAGACCCTTTTTATCCAAACATAATTCTTCAGATCAGATTGAAAGACTGAAGAGATATTATTGTCTTTATCTTCTAATATGGTACATTTTGCTGCCTTACAAAGGCAGAGAGCAGTAACTGCAGAAACAGTTGACATAAAGGGTTTGTAATTTGAAGACCTTTAGCCAAACTGTCACAAATAAGTTCTAAGTAAAAATGTATGCCTTTTTAGGCTGATTAACATAGTATAATTATTGTGACAGACCTTACATAAAACATAAAACATTAAGATACTGCATTCTTAGCCCCGTTTGGGACTGTTTCATCCTTGGCATGTATGATAGTCATAGAAGGACCCTAAGAATAGTTTAGGGAAGCCACTATGTGCTGCTTGTTAACCGAGGTGGAGCAGTTAACCAGATCAGTTTGTCTTTATCCTTTAAGTCTTTTCCTTTGAACGTTTCCTGAGCCCAATTTTTTAAATGTAATTACTTTCTTTCTGTTTACCTTATATCGCCTAGTCTTGGGTCACTAACAACTTACATTCCTGTACTTTTCGCACTACATTGTTCATTTTATAAAGACTCCTTACAATGTTATTTATTTCTTCTGGATCTACAGAATACGACTTAGAGCCATGTGAGGATCCCGGTGTTCCGGCATTCAGCAGGAGGATGGGATTCAGATTTCGAGTTGGAGACTCGCTGGCCTTCTCTTGTTTCAATGGCTACCGACTTGAGGGAGACAGCAAAATCACTTGTCTGGGTGGAGGCAGGCGAGTCTGGAGCAACACATTACCACGATGTATCGGTAAGACAGTCGAGTAGACAGTGTAGTGTCTACACAAGTCAAGATAATCAAATAAATACATATAAATATTTTTAATGTTCAGACAATAGTTTTAGACATATAGTTTTATAGAGTTTGGGTATTATACTGTATTCTTTCATTATACAACATTATAGTAAATAGTAACAAGCCTTTCAAAAGTATTCCTGCATTCAACATTTATAGCTTTTTGGAAGGGTATTTCTTCTGTGAACAAAAATGGCAGCTTGTAAAATAGAACTTTCAAATGATCTTCACCATATGAATAGGTGTGGAGGTAAAGTATCAGCATTTTCCTCGTTGTAATTCACCAGTGTTTTATTGCTGACACAATGGTAATTTAATATTATTTGACTGGTTGACAGCTGGTTTTATTTGCTAGGATTTGGCCGTTAGAAGGTTGTAATTTGCTTGTATTTGATGAGTATCAGCGTTTCCTTGGATGCTGTTGGTAATTTATGAGCGTCTGACTGGTGGCTGCTGGTAAATTTCAAGCCTCAAAAAGAGCAGACTGAAAATGCTATAATAGCATTATCTGTCAAGAGATCAAGCCTGACTAAGAGGAAAGTGAGCAACAGCAGCTGGCACCGTTCACTGGGTTTGTCTCCCTCTTTTTCTTTCCAAATGTTCCTCTCTTTAGCTCTCTGTCTCTTGCTTTCTAACTTTGTAACTGCATCTCTTCCACTTCCTCTTTATTTAGACAGTCCTCGGGTAGATAATTAGGGCATTAGCTGCTATATGAAAAGTGTTAATACTGTGTTTTTTGTTACTCCCCTTTTCCCTTTTCTAATTTCTCTCATATTTTCAAAAGGCCCTTCTCTGCCTTGGTTCATCTACCAGCTTCTTTTGTTTTCTCTCTGCTTCTAGCTCTCTGTCCATCCATTTCTTCTCCTGCTTCACTATCCTCTATTCTCTATAGTAGTATAGTATACCTAGTAGTATTGTACACTGTCTTTACTTTCAAAACATTTTCTGAAGCAATGCTTGTAGCATAGTTGAATTTATGCTCCTTATCTCTTACCATTTGAGTTCTATATAGTTCCACACTCCCTCTTGTCTATCTCATTACTTCCATTTCCTCTTTCTCCCTTCCAAGTAGTGGTGGACCTCCTCAGTAGTCTCCTCTCAGTCTCCTCTCTTCATTTACATATGACAAAACCCTATTTGCACAAATACCACTTATTTGAATTCCTAAATTTTGATAGGCCAAATAATGCTATATAATTTCTATGAATCACTTTTTTTCTAACAAACTGATCCAGACCTGCTTTTATGCATGTTTTTCATTTTGCCCTTTTTAATCTCTGGCAGTTTGTGTTTAATTGTTTTTTCTTTTGAATGTGGTTTGCTGTTCATCATCATTGTTTTTATTGTCTCTTATTTAAAGGACATTTTAAACAAGTGCTTTAAGCTTTGTTATACTACATCATCATTATTGTTATCGTGTCTGCTGAGTTGAATAACGTTTGTGGTTATATTGGATATGTACCTTTCCTCTTATCTCTCTTTTTCATGTAGAATTATCCACAACAAGCTAGTTGACTGCTTAAACATAATTAGGTAGAAATGATGTGATTTTAATCCACGCTGTGCATGCCATCTTTATTCTTTTTCTGTAGCGGAGTGTGGAGCCTCCTCACTAGGACCAGAAGGCGTTCTCCTCTCACCTAATTTCCCCTCCAACTATGATAACAACCATGAGTGCATCTACCGCATTACTACAGAAAATGGCAAAGGAATCAGGCTGAAAGCTGAGAGCTTCTCACTGCAAGATGGAGACTATCTCAAGGTATGTGCACACACTTACATGACAAGCTTTTGCCAATCAGATAGTATGAAATCCGTAAACGCATAATTTATTTACAGGTACACACACAATGCACACACAGGATTATAGTCATAACCAAAAGCTGTCTATATGCAAAGTTGTATAAACTTCAACACAAATATGCTTGAACAGATTGTCATGTGTTTTGCTGATTTCAAATTATCCTTGAAAAGAAAACAATAATTGAGCTGTGGATGCTGGCAAAATCATGAACACTGTAAGATGATGTCTAAGTGTGTGATCCAGAGATGCTCACAAGTCTTTGCGCTAGAGTCCAAGTGAAGTCTCAAGTCTTTGAACTAGAGTCCAAGTCAAGTCTCAAGTCTCAAGTCTTGTGGTTATTACGAATGTTGTATCACCTTCTGCATTCAATCCAGGTTGCTAATAAAACTGCATAGCTAAAAGGAACACTAACTGTATCCTCTATTCTCTATAGAGAATAGATATAACCTGTTTTTTATTTACAGAGCACAACCATGTAATGTTCAATGCAATTTTTGTTTCTTTCAAAACACTTGCCATACTCTTAAACCCAGTGTAACGTTAACTAAATAAAACTGTGACATTGCATAATCAACAATAAACCTGTCTCTTTTTAACTTACAGAGCACAATAATCTAGCCTAATGTACAATGCTTCTACAATTAATGACAGCTTAAAAACTACGGTTTTTACATGGTTACATGGTCAACAATAAAGCTGTAACCTGTTAACTTACAGAGCACAACCATGTAATGTGATGTGCAATGCAGTTAATGACAGCTCATAAACTACTGTAAGTCAACACACCCTGCAGAGTCTCAAAACAATAAAGCTGTAACCTGTTTTTAACTTACAGAGCACAACTATAATGTGTAATGCAATCAACTTAAACTATAACTATACCATACTATAACTACTATAAGTCAACACACGCTGCAGTGTATAACTAAATAAAAGTGTAAGGTTAGGCTACATGATCAACAATAACCTGTAACCATCAAAGTTTTTGATGAATGGCTCAGCAGCTGCCGGTGTTTGTTGTCCTTTCTCACATGCTGCTGCACGCAGCAGATGCTACGTGTTACGTAGGCAGGTTATAGGTAATGGTGATAGGGAATAATGGCAAGCTCATCAGACGTTTCCTGAAAAATAAACATTGTTCACAAGTCCCGCACCTCGAGTCGAGTCTGAAGTCACTCTATGTGCGACAATTGTGAAGTCACACTTGAGTCTGAGTCTCTAACTCGAGTTCCCATCTCTGGTTCACACTTTAGATCATGAAAGTATATGATCAAAGATACAACACATATCGCTCAGCACTTCATAAGGCATTGCAGGACATGCTGCATGAAAATCCTCTTTCTGTTTTTTTTACCTTGAAAAAGTTGTTTGTTCTTCTCGGCTTCAAATGACCATATACTGTAACAATTCCAAGTCAAGGATTCCACTACATAGCCATTGGCTATTTGCTAACCTTGAAGCAGGGGATAATATGGCAGCATTTGTTAGGTTTTATTGTAAGATTTATCTTTATTCAGAGGTAGAGGTCAAGGAGTATAGATTATATAGCTGAGAGCATGTTACTTTCATGTTCAAAATCAGCTGCTTTCCTGGTAAACATGATGGCAGATATTGTTCAGCAATATAACAAGAAAAATCAGAACTTTATTCAACTTTGAATTGCAAATGTAGTTTCAATAAATGTTAGCAACTTTGTTACTTACCCTATGCTCCCTATGCCTTAATTTACCTTCATGATGCCAGAACAATTCTGGATTTAACATAAATTTTGGGGTGGTTTTCATGCTTTGATTGCTCCCTTTTCTCAAAGCAAAGGACTGCCTTGAATGGCAATATCTCATCCATACATTTTATGTCTATGTACTAAGTAATCATTTTTTTGCTGCATTGTGTGAATACCTTCTGGGAGGTTTTGTTCTAGACACGCACACCTGCTCCAGTTAAGAAAAAATTATAGCCCTTGATTATCAGGTGTGAACAAAAAAAGGCTGAAGATGGGACTTTGAATCCTTAGTTTAGCCAGTGTGTAGTTTAACTGTATTAGGAATGTTTGTCCTAGCTCTTAGAGATGTAAAACATGCTGTAAGTAGCAGGGGTTTATTACCCATGTTTTCTATTAGAGCAGATGGTGCTCCTGCCGCAGTGGCCTTTTGGTTTTTATACACTTTTATTGATTGTAAGATGTGGTAACACTCAGGAAAATGAATATCTACACTGAACAAAATTATAAACGCAATGCTTTTGTTTTTGCCCCCATTCATCATGAGCTGACTTTCTCTATGTACACAAAAGGCCTATTTCTCTCAAATATTGTTCACAAATCTGTCAAATCTGTGTTAGTGAGCACTCCTTTGCTGAGATAATCCATCCACCTCACAGGTGTGGCATATCAAGATGCTGATCAGACAGCTTGGGTATTGCACAGGTGTGCCTTAGGCTGGCCACAATAAAAGGCCACTCGAAAATGTGCAGTTCCATCACAAAGCACAATGCCACAGATGTCACAAGTTTTGAAGGAGCGTGCAAATGGCATGCTGACTGCAGGAATGTCCACCAGAGCTGTTGCCCATGAATTGAATGTTCATTTCTCTACCATAAGCCGTCTCCAAAGGTGTGTCAGAGAATTAGGCAGTACATCCAAATGGCCTCACAACCGCAGACCACGTGTAACCACACCAGCCCAGGACCCCCACATCCAGCATTTTCACCTCCAAGATCATCTTGGACCAGCCACCTGGACAGCTGCTGCAACAATCAGTTTGCATAACCAAAGAATTTTTGCGCAAACTGTCAGGACCCATCTCAGGGTAGCTCATCTGCATCCTCATTGTCCTCATCTGGGGGCTCGACCTGACTGCAGCTTCGCATACCCATTGAAGAAGAGTGGACCACCAGTCCACAGGCCACAGTCAACAACCTGATCAACTCTATGTGAATAAGATGTGTTTCACTGGGTGAGGCAAATGGTGGTCAAACCAGATACCAACTTGTTTCTGGACACCCCAGTCCAGGAAACCGCACATTTCGAAGCCTAAGGCACACCTGTGCGCAATACCCATGCTGTCTGATCAGCATCTTGATATGCCACACCTGTGAGGTGGATGGATTATCTCAAAGAAGTAAAAAGTGTGCTCACTAATACAGATTTTGACAGATTTGTGAACAATATTTGAGAGAAATAGGCCTGCAGTGTACATAGAGAAAGTCTTAGATCTTTGTGTCCAACTCATGATGAATCAGGGCAAAAACAAAAGTGTTGCGTTTATAAATTTGTTCAATTTATACAACAGAATGTAATACAATGGAAGAGTAATGTATTATTCACACAATGTGTAAAACTGCCTCTATGCCAGCTAGTATCGCATGATTGAAGCCAAAATTATTTGTGTTTGAACAAATGCCCCAACCTTCAGTGCCTTTTTTGTAGCAAAAAAACATGCTTTTGATTGATCATGTATGCAATGTCAGCTGTAATTTGGCGAGATGCACTTGAAGACACTTCAAGCGATACAAGCTTGATCTGCAATGTGTTATTATGATTCTTTTCAGTCTGCTGGTGTCCCCACACATTGTAAATTGTCACAACGTGCATATAAGGAAATCACTGAAGTGTTTACATATTATAAACTTGGATGTGCATACTTGTGTACGTCTGAACTACAAAGAGAATTACAGATGTTCCCAAGGCTCATAATTGCGTAAGTCCTCTCCCGGGTACGTATGCCCACTTCAGTGTCAGTTAAGAGCAGCTGTGCGAGCTGTTTTACAGTCTTGACGCTGTCAGACATCACCCAAGACTTTTTCTATTCACAATGTCTCTTAGCGGTATTAGGCCTGAGGGCATGGTTAAGCCAGTATGTGGTTAGAGTGTATTATCAGTATTAGGCCTAGAGCATTGACTGAGCCTGTCTGTGGTTAGATTGTATTAGCAGGGTTCTCCCTGACTTTTAGAGAGAAATAACGTCATTGTTAAAGGTGGAAATATCCCCAGTGGAATAGGTATTAAAAAAATCTAAATCCCCTTGAAGGAAAGGAAATTGACACCAAGATGGTTAATGTACTTAAACATGCTTAAATATTTCTTACACAATATATTCCATCACAGCTCGAATTCTGAATGCTTTACACCATAACCCTCCTGCAATTATGTTATTGTCTCAATTCAACAAAATGATTCAACTACCAAGAAGAGAGCAAAGGAAGGCATTTCACTATGAATGTGTTCTTCGTGAGGCATTTGACAAAGTATTTACTGTAATAAATTGATTCCTTATCAGAAAATAACAGAACAGAGGAACAGAATACAGAGAATGACTCGAGATCACAAAAGTTAATGAGGATGCACTGGATGCTAACATAGCAATCAAAAAGTAATGGAAGGCTCTAAGACTGATTGCAAGAATGGTGCATCACATTCTACAAAGGGCATGTAACAATATTTGAGTTTTGGCTTCATTTTGGTTTGGGATTGTAAATTCCTGATAGGAGTAACTTTTAAAATTAGATGAAAAGTAAGTTTGTGCACATACTGCTGGAATGATTAAATGTATACAATTGGAAAAGGAACATATTTTTCAAAATGCCTACACATTTGAATGTGTTATCAATTTTTATCTCTTTCTTTTGCAAAGTGCATACAACTTGAGACCTCTTCAGATTAAAAAAAAGTTTAATTAATACATTGATCTAAATGAATTAAAACCATTGTTCACCGGAGTATAAATACTTTTGAGTTCGATAATTTGTCCTTTGGTAAACTCTCAGGCTATACTTTTACATTTTTGCCACACTAGTGGTAAGGATAACTAAGTTGTCTCTCCATTTTTATAAATCAAACGTTTTTTCTTTTTTGTGTGGAATGACCATAAGAGCTAAATGAGGCTGCAGTTGTAGCAGGGCTATTGACCTTTAGTCTTATAAATTATGTACAAAAAACCTTGTAAAATCAAGCAGTAGTGGCACTTACACATTTTCCACCTGAGCATCCATCATTTTAAAAATATAGTGTTTAGTCAAAAATTAGTTGCCTAAAAGTAAAAAAAAAGTAATAGTTATGCAACTGAAAGCAGGTGTTTGATGTGATGAAATTGTCTGTACTATAGTCATCTTGTGTGATGCTATAGAAATGAGCTTTTATAAGGGTAATGCCTAGTAATGTACAACATTTCTGTTAATCATAACTTTCCTGAAGAATTAGCAGAAAGCATAGTGCAAACTATAATGAACTGCAAGAGAAGCCCCAAAGTGCCACTTAGGCTGGCAATTAGCATGCCACTCCCCAGGCTAACCGTAATGGAGCTAATGCCTGTTACTGCAGCTGAACACTCTGAACACAAACCATTTGTTTGACAGTTCCAGCAAGCTTTAGGCTCAAATCTCCTGTAACATATGAACCAGCTCATTAGAATTCCTTTTGCTATTGGCTAAGTTTTGCCTTGGCACCGTTAAAGAAAGGGCTAACCCAGCTCAATTTGCCCCAAAAATGTCCTCTAATATAGTGCTTGACCAAATTTACTCCAATGTACTCCAGCCCCGAAGGAAAAAGAGAGGGTGAAAAAGAAACAAAGTGGGGGTGTGCAGGAATTGTTCTATGAAAATAGAGGTGGTAGGAGAGCACGCTAGAACGAGAGAGAGTCAGACAGACAGAAAGAGGAGGGGTGGGAGATGGTGACATGTTGATTTATGAGCCACAGGGCTTTTCATTAACCACACTGAGTCTTACTGAAACAGAGGGAGGAGGAAAGAAGGATGGAAAGAAAGCAAGAGAGAAACACAAAAGCAAGAGAGCGAGGTGCAAAATTGGGAAACACCGACAAATAGAACGGGGGGGTGTGTGGAGGGAGGAACAGGGAAGGAAAATTAAATTTAGAGGAGTGTGCTTAGATACAGACTGTGATGTGATTTTTTTAAAATCTTTTTTACACTGTCCCATGTCTCTCTTCTTCATATGTATGCTTTTCATCACAACCACACACTCCAACATACTGTAACTCCTACTTTGGCTTCCCATAGAGGTGTCTCCTCTCACTGGCCATTGTCGAGATAGAACAGTACATCAGTACATCGCCTTAACCCTTTTCTTTGGCATTCCTACCACCTGCAGACCTGTCCACACCGATCTGTGCAAATATAAGCATGAGCAGTTCGCATTTATATCCCCGCAGTGAGATGATATTATGAGGTACTAAGTCCTAATTCTCCCCTTCAAACTACAGTCAAAAGTAGTTCCCAAACTACTATTTCTCTGCTTTTCACATTAAAGATGCATTCACACAGTTTTGACCACTAGACTGCAGAAAGTAGACAGTAAATAAAGTAAATAAACTAGTGCCTCAGTATCACATAATTACCACTTGTAAACTTGAAATGGTGTTTTAAAAAATCAGCCCTATACATTTCTCTAACCTCTTCTGCTGGATAATCCCATACTCTATTCTTCATCTGTATTCTCAGTATGTTGCAAACACCTCTGAAATATGGCTAAATACACAGTTTGGATCTGTCGCTTGCTCCTTTTGCTTTGTTGCATGTATCTGTGCTAGCTTACTTTAGTTCCAAACAGCAAACGTAATCTGTTAACTGTGCTAGCTAAATGTGTGCAGATTAGCCCTTCAGCTGGATACTGTTACACTTTGATGGCATATGATGTCAAACTCTGCTCAACTTTCTTGTGTTGCCAAGTTGCACAGTTCTCTCCGGCAGCCAATACTCCACCCTCCACATCTACTTGTCTCGCAGCGCTCATTTGAAACAAATTACTTCCAGGTGTTTTGTCTCCTGTTTGTGCTACCAGCCCGATGGTGTTTTTGTGTTGTTTTCTGTCTTCACACTCTCCTGCTATTTTCACCTCCTCTAATATACATTACAGCATCTCAAACCTAATCACACATACAAATTAATGGACTTACTGTTTTGGACTAGTTAGTTAACAGTAAACAAATATGCATTCTGAGACTTATAGTTTTTACTGGTGTTTTCTAGGAAACACTCTTTATTACTTTAATCGTTTCCTCTGTTAAAATGAATCCACTTTAGCAACATCATTTTAAAAAATATAATAAAAATTTGGAACACTTTTCACAGCTGGAGACAAGCTAAACTGTGAATAAGCTACTTTTATTTTTCATTGAGGGCAGCAATATCCCCTCTGCTTATGTACAAATTAAAGTGATATTTAAATCTACCACTTCCCACAGGTGCTAGACAATGATTAAACTGCAAATTTCAAAATAGGTTTGACCAAAAGTCTCACTCCACTATTTCTAGTTGTAAGGTTACCACTTTATTTACCAACCATTAAAACTCTCAATATTTTGTTTCTTTACTCTCTCAATTGTTGTATAAACATGTTGATGGTTTATCATAATAAATGGGAGGCTTCATTATTTCTGCTGACTGTTGTTGAGTCCCTTAACAACTCACTTGTGACCTCAGCAACTTTCATGTGATATTTTAGGCTCCATCTTTGTGGTGCTTTACACGGTCCATGCTGATGCAAATCTAAGCAAAGTGGCTTCTTCATGTGGCACAGTGAGGTTTTTTTGTCTGGCTTGCATTGGCATTTTTTGGTGACTCACCGTGTTTTGATTGTATGATTGTATTTTGATTGACAGGCGTTCGATGGAGAAAACACTTCATCCCGTCTCCTTGGCAACTTTACACGTGATGACATGATGGGTCATGTCATCAATAGTACGTCCAATCGCTTGTGGCTGGAGTTCAACAGCAACGCCTCTGGAACCAGTCAGGGCTTCCGCCTCACATACACAAGTGAGTTGTTTTTAACTTAGGATCATCTGATTAGAAATGAGCAATTGATTGTCTTCTATATTTACTGTTACAGCCATGATTTGTTCAAGTATGGGCAAGGAAAGTGCCCTCTCTTTAGCTCTCACACACACACACACACACACACATACACACACACACACACGTGCACACACTCACACACACACTCACACTCACACACACACACACACACACGCACACACGCACACACACACACACAGACACTAACACACACACACAGACACTAACACAAACAGTAACTTGCAAAATTTTGAGTATCTCAGGGTCCTTGTAAGGAGATGTTTTTAATTGAAAATTAGAGTGGTAGTGATTGTGTTAGATTGCCCTCATGAATATATCCTGTCTTGTCCCTCAGTCAAGTGATTCTTGAGTGCTACATACCAGAACAAAAAATGCGTCATGTACTATAAAACTCTAAAGAGGACTTTCTTTTCCTTCACCAAATTACTAAGATATTTCTTTCACTTCTGACAGATGAAAAGAGATCAGCAATCTCTTTTCTAAGCAATTTCTGTTGAAGGTGGAGGCCAGAGTGCTATAGTAGTAGTAATGGTCTACCAAGCATACAGAAATGTGAATATGAATGCTTGAAGCATACATACATGCACCCCCTCACTTACTCATACACACACACACACACACACACACACACACACACACACACACACACACACACATACACATGTTAAAGACTTTAAATGGAATCTGTTAAGAAGACAAGACCAGCTGCTGTGTAAGTCAAAGAGGCTATTAGAAGAGCATTTATCTGTAAGTCATTAAAAGAAGGTGAGAAAGTGACGCATCTGGAGTGGAAGAGTGGCTGGACAGAGGGGCGAATGGATGAAGGTAGATGGATACGAGATGGATGCTCAGTATGTCAGTCAAACCATTACACAGCCGTTAATCTGCAAGTCATTAAACTGGAGAAGGTGACACCCTCTGCAAAGTTCTGCTACAATGGATGAGCTGATGGATAGATAAGAGAGATTGATAGAAAGTTTAAACAGGAGAACAGAGAGAAAAGCATCCGGTGAATAGAGACAGGTATCGTAAGGAAGGTCAGGGACTGAGTACAACAGCTATAGTAGTGCACAGTGTGAGAGGCTATTAATAGAGTAATAAGAATTCAAACTTATGTTGAAGACTTTAATATAAATTTAACATAACAGAAGTGAGATACATCTGTTTTGCTGAAAAGTATGCAGGAAGGGATAGGCAGCCTTAGAAACACCTCACAAAACTGTGGAGACAGCTCACTTAAAAAGTTGCTGGCTGTGTACAATTTGACAGTGAGTGCATTCTGAGTTTGTGCTCTAATTCATCCAGAAATAACAGATAACAGGTAATGTTTTACATATAATTACACCATTCAACAGTCAAGAGGAATGGTGGAAATTGCTGTCAGTCTAATCAAGTATTTTACCAACACCCTCTGCCCAAAAGACATTATTTCACTAACAAAAGCTCTTTTTAGTTTTTAGAAGAATTTTGTTTATAGTCCATGGATGTTACTGTACATTCAGAATATGTGGTTGCACTGTGGTTTATAAGTTACATTGAGCTTGATGTAAAATTGAGTTTTCAGAAAGTTGTTATGTCATAAATGGCCTAATATAATATATACATACGATTCAGTGTTCATTGTTCATTCAGCTTTGACGTTTCTGATTTAAGGGAGAACGTTCTGTTGACGTTGTTTTGGAGAGGCTGACCTGAGGGATAGAAAATGTGTTGGTGACATTGTCGTGTCTTTGTTTATCCATTTGTCTTAAAGGCAGGAAACTTTCCTGTTCTTTGTTATCTTCAAAACACACAGACGTTCCCTTGCAGTGTGTTCATTCAAGTGTACAGTATATTTGTGCTTGTGTGCGATGTGAAATTATCATTTGATGTTTTTCCACAGAACCACATTTTCAGTCCATAAATATGATCGCCCGTGCTGTTCACTGCACATCATGATACCTTTCAGAAAAGGGAGAATGCCCAAATATATTTTTTAATATCATAGAAACAAGCATATGAAATCTGAAATGAAGTCTGAAATGTCCCTTAGCTTTTCCTGCAGCTGTCACACAGAATTTCAGCATTAAAAATGAGTGTTCAAGAAGAATACTATGACCTTATGTCCTCTTGTCCAGAATTGCTCTGAATCACCCTGTTCATTTATGCAATGTTGTCTTCTGAATGGACAGGAAGACCTAATCTTTATGTGTTTGTGTTTGTACCTGTGTGTATGTTTCCCTCTATGTGTGTCTTTGTGTCTCTTTCCAGGTTTTGATCTAGTACGCTGCGAGGAACCAGGTGTCCCTAGTTATGGCTATAAGATCCAGGATGATGGTCATTATGCCAACACTTTTGTCCTGTACTCCTGCAACCCTGGATATAGTCTCCATGGTAGCAGTACACTGACCTGTCTTAGCGGGGACAGACGTGTCTGGGACAAACCGCTTCCTTCCTGTATCGGTCAGTATGCCAACACATGGTTAGGATCTATGTACATCAATGAGTCGGAACTACAAGTTCTGAATTGTTAACCTGTTTCATACAATTCATTGAATAAAAATAGCAGGGAGAAGCAGAACGTGTGTCTGTAAGCTCCAGCATGAGTGTGCTGATTCAAAAGAGAGTGAGCGAGTGAACAAGTGATTGAGTCAGTACATGTGATTACTTTGAAAAGAGGTCACGGGGCTGATTCAACACTGTGGGAAATATTCATTGTGACGCTAACACATCTCTGTGCGTAAAAACAGCCCTTGCTGATCCATCAACCTGTGCACACAAGGCTATCTGTGCTTGGACAGCAGGATGTCACCAGGTATGAGATTTTAGTATACCAGGCGCCTGTGTATTTTAAGGATGGCATGGTTAAAGTGCAAAAATAGGGGATGACTGTCGGAATTGAACTTTGATAAATTTATAATGTAAGCCAGACTACTTTCTTGTACCCTGAAGGTGCACACAGTATTTTATGCCAAGGACTTTGACAGAAGCCTTAGCTTACTGTTCTATTCTCAGCAAGCACAATAACTAGAATATTCTATCAGAAGCAGACTTTTTCTAGATGCCAGAAAGTGATGTGATGCAAAACAATATTGATTTATCTGAAATTGTTGAGTGAGCGTATCTTTTCTGATACTGGACAACACAGACTGGACTGAAAATGCTCCCAAAACTGATGACTGCATCCTTTCTTACTTTCAGAAGTTTGAATAACTGTTTTGCATGCTTTTTTGTCAATATAGTAAAAGTAGTGGCAATAATTCCACAAACAATTTATTATAACTGTAAACATATTCAACTCTAATCATGCATGCTGCTGGTTAAAACACCCAAATGATATGATTTTTATTGACTTAATAAGGATGGCAGCTTATTTCTAATATGAATGTCATAGTAACACATTTGGACATACAAGAAATTAAGTTAACAATTTTTAGTTGAACACAACATTGAGAATATTATTATAGAGTTTTAATTGAAGAAAATGAGAACTTCCAGAAAGCATGTTGTAATGCTCCATCATCTATTTGACTGTTGCTGTGCACTCCCACAATATCAGGTTTTATTTTTCAGACAGTGAAAATCTGGCATATTTAGAATAAATTTGAATATTTCCCGGGTTTGAGGTAGATAAGCTGCCAGAGGGCAGATTTAGCTTTAGTTGGCACTTGGCAGCTCTTAATTAGGTTGGAGAGGAAAGTGGCAAATGATTCACGTGCTTTGACATGCTGATTTTTTTCTTTTGCTCATGGACCTGTGAAAGTTACTTTGGGTTTTACCTACAATATCTACAGATGGCCATTCTGGTTCCTTATTGTCATTCAGTAACCACCAGTGAAGCATGGACTCGCCATTTGTTTGTTCTTGACTGGCTTTGAAATCCCTAAAGCAAATTTTTAGTCCATAATTCCTGCTTGTTCATAAATATTTTGTGGCTTTGCATATTTTACAAATGAAAGCTCTTTCCCTGTATAGTATTTCTACCTTGTTGGGTAGATGTGGGCACTTGGCACATGTTAATTTGGCCCTACTGCAGAGCCAAACCTTGTGTCTTTCTAACCTGCCAGCGTACCTGAGCTCTCTGAGGTGGGACATGGCCTGATGTGGTTGCTAATAGCAACTAAAAAGAATGTGGGTGCATAGGAGTGTGCAGTGAATGTATTTATATGTGTTTGAATGAGAATGAGTATACGTTTTTGGCTGGATGTATGTAAATCTAAATCTTGCTGCAATGTCCCTGCTTTATTTCAGGTAAGCCAGCAACCAGGAGAATACTTGCTGGCAGAGCCCAAGGCTAACTACCCCTATAGCTACCTTTGTATCTTCCTCCTTTGTCTGTCTGTTGGGGTGTTTGTCTTTCTGCCTCTCTGTCTGACCCCTTCCCTGTCGGTTTGGCTCGGTCCCATATCTTCATGTACGAGCATGGAGATGAGGCGATGGCTTTGCCTCAGGCTGTTTCTATACCCTCTCTTTCTCCCACATTGAGTCAAACAGAGTGATGGTCTACCTCAGATGCTTTTTGTCATTCTCTCATTCGTGATTCATACAGTAAACCGGTCTATCCTCTTCTCTATATGTATGTGCCTGTTATTCTTTTTCTATTTCTGGAAATTAGAGTTATGTTGGCCTACTAAATAACTATTTATTTCTCTCCTTATGTGTCTATGCCTCTTCTGTCTCTATCTGCTTTTTGTAATAAAACATAGCAGAGTAGTTGCCTTTCTTACTATATTTTCTATCTCCAGGGACTGAAACAACTGGTTATATTGTATGTGCATGTATAATGGCATACATGTTTTCAAGTATGTTTTTGGCCTTGTGTGTAATTTTGCCATTTACTGCAACTCCCCTTGTGTGTACGTGTGTGTGTGTGTGTGTGTGTGTGTGTGTACATGTGAATGTGTAGCTGTGTGCATTCTGCCTAGGGTAATTCAACAGCAGTAGGTTGTCATGATATTGTTGATTGCAGAGCTGTTTTAATGCTGCCCTCTTTACAAACACACAGTGCACACACTAAAACAAGCCTTCTCTATACCAAACTGTTGTCTAATCAGCAGAGATCTGCTGGCTCCATGTTTGCCATGTATTACCATGATGAGTTCATATCTGCTCCCAGCCTTTCTCCTGCTTGCTGCCATCTCCCCTGTTCCTCACCAATGAAAACAATGTAAAAATAACACAAAAAGCCAATTCTCTCTTGTGCATCAAACAGCATTTTTTTCTTGAACTTTGAACACTATAGGGACATCCTTAAGAGAAAACAGCCGTCAAAGTTATTCACCAAACTTGAAACTGTATGGCACAGGCTCGGATAATTCAAGGTTGATTTAATGATTCAAGCCTTTCTTAACTGATTCTCATTTGACTTAACCTTCACACCTCAGAGTAAATTATGGCAAAGTAGAGGAGCCGCCTCTCATGGAGATTAACTAAAATGTTAATAGGGCTGGAAAAAAACCCAAGAAATATGATACAAATAATGTTGTTTAACTGAGAGTGGAGGTCTTCACAGGTCCATGATGCTGGACCTGATCCTAAACAGACCCATAGGAAATCAACCCAAAGCCAACATATGTAAGTTATTTTTAAAAAAGCTAGACCTGAGCACAGTCAGACTTGACCAGAATATACCCGCAGGTTAGTAGACCTAGTTCAAAATGTGATCAAGCCAAACAGAACCCAAAGAGCACCAACACCGGCAGCAGCATTTTCCTCTAACAATTAACAAGCCGCGAAGGTTGAACAGAGCAGCAATGTAATAATAGCATCCTGAGAACAAATATGAAGTCATAGAAACTATTTCCAAAAATGATTTGTTTATATGTAAGAATAATTTATAGATATATTGAAAGTCATATTCCTCCTCCAATATTCTTTTGCCATAGCCATCTGGCCGATCAATAGACAGAAGGTAATAATTTTGTAACCTAGCAAATATCTGAGTCTAATTCCAAAAACAATATTTGTCATTTAATGGCATACATTTTCCCTAAATGTTTTCTCCAGTGGCGATGATGGGGTACAGTACCGTGTGATCAGAGCTGATAGTGAGTACACCCATATCCATTTGGATCCACTCTGTTATCAGACAGTGTTTAAACAGAAACCCAGTGAGCCATGGCAATAAAATAAGACCCCACTCTTCCCAATTAGAGCATGATTTTACTCTGATTCAGCTCAGGTCATGGACCAGGTCTCTGTTCTCAGAAACTGAGGGAAGCTGTGAAGACCTTTAACTTGGAGAGAAAAGAAAGAAAGAAAGGACATTAACAAGTTATCTAAAACAAAAAGAGCAAGAGACTAATCCACAGAATTACAGCATGCCTTGTACAAATCAGGCTGTAGGGTAAAAGGACTGTGAAGTGGTGTACATTTATAGCCTTCATTTTCTTTATTTATCAATTTCTCCAGTACAATTCAAATGTCTTTGTTAGAGAAGACTGGATTTTATGGCCAAGATGGCTACAAGATGCCAACAATATCTACTGCAGGGTTTGTAATTCATAGTAAACTTGAGGTAATTGTACATTGTGTGAATCATTTGCCACTCTCCTCTCCAATCTAATTAATGGGTTTACCTTTGATCCTTGATTTGGTAAGTTCCCAGTTTGCCCAGTTAAGTGTGTGTAGTAGTATGTGTAGTAGTGCCATACCTGCTGTGGTTTTATATGTGTTTTGTTAATTTGATTAAGATGAAAATGTGGTTCTGTATGTATTTCTGAATAGGCGGATATATTTCAAGTATTAATACTTAACAAGTAAGTAGTTTTTTTTCTTCATTCCTTTGTCTTGTGTCCTTGTAGCTGAGTGTGGAGGTCACATAACTGGAGCAGTGTCTGGTCGGATTCTGTCTCCGGGATATCCTGCTCCATATGACAACAACCTCCACTGTACCTGGACTATAGAGGCTGATACAGGCAAGACTATCAGGTAATTATGAAGCAGCTGGAAATACACTGAAGCCACTGAGTATGCTGATGGCCTACAGTTATCTGGAGTTGTTTTTTTTCTTTTTTTGGTTTAACATTTAACGAAACTAGTCAAGAAATGTTTTTCATAAAATACGACAGCGTGCATACTAACAGGTATACGCAGAGTTGCTTTACTCTGATCATGCTGATGATTAGTTTACTGGCTAACCCTATATTTACTAGGAGCAGTAATACAGTAGTAGCATTATATAGGACAATTCCCACATAACAACAGCTCTCCCTTTACATGGACTACAGGTAAACACTCTCAAGGCTGTCAAGTAATGATTATTCACAAATTATAGATAAATGTTTACTGTCAAAACCACTGCTGTGCAGGAGAGTACACCACATTAGTCATTATGCCACCATCGTGTTTCTCAACACAGTGTGGCCACTGCCTGACATTCCTGTTAGTGTGTGTGTGTGTGTGTGTTTCTGCTTCATATTAGTTCATTTATCTATTTTTATTTTATTTTATTTGTTGGAATAAGGAACGTGTGTTAATGTTTGTATTATAGCAATGATCTCCTGTGTAATTTCCGTGTTTTCTCAGCCTCCACTTCATCGTCTTTGACACTGAGGTCGGCCACGATATCCTGAGAGTTTGGGATGGTCCATCTGGGCCATCAGACGGGGGGATCCTATTGAAAGAGTGGTCAGGCCCAGCCTTACCTGAAGATATCCACTCGACTTTCAATATACTCACATTGCAGTTTGATTCTGATTATTTCATCAGCAAGCAAGGCTTTTCTATACAGTTCTCCAGTAAGTATGCTTATCTTTAAGTCAGAATTATAAACTTAGATTTCACATAGTAGAGGAAACTCTGAATGACTGGAAAAACTTTAAAATGTGCCATGATTCTACTCAATCACTAATTTGGGTGGTCTGCTCCACTCTACCCCCTAACATCCATTTATGAAGATAAAACAATTACTGAATTAGCAATTAAATTACCTAATTAACAAAGTCAGCACTCATCACACATATGTTTTTTTAGTTATTATATAAACCTCATTTATATTGGCTATAAGGGAATTAATTTGGAATTAATGCTGCATTTAACAGGATTTCTGAAAAAACCTTTAGCCAAAGAATGTAATGAGAAATTTAATATCTCACCCTGGGACCCAGGCTCACTAAGTACTGAAGGAGCCCACCAGAGACCTGTGGCAATGTTTTGGTCATATCCCACAGTTAAGGAAACCAGGAAATGCACTACCAAAACTATGAGTGATGATTCTACTTATTTTATGGCATAGTCTTTCTTTGAAAGACAGTAGTTTTGTGAAATAGATTAATACGAATAATAACATAAATACATGCTATAAATCATTTTTCAAAGCTAATGAAAAAAAATATTTCCAGCCATTTTACTGGTTGTGAACTTGTAAAATGAACAACTGTGAATCTCAAAATTTTTGTAACAACGATTTTAGTTTCTTCATCATACTCTCTCAAAGAGACGTCAGTCAATACAAACTATGGTTCAACTATGCCGCTGTTCCCATTTTTTTAAAGAAAGGGCAACCTGCACAATAACTGTGCCCTTTGGGTAAAGAGATGGCCTTTGCTGTTGAGCCACTGGACCCAAAAATGCCTGTGCACTGTCCCCTTTGAATCATTGGCCAAAGTCACTGCAATCCATAGTAGCGGCAAAATCAATCAGAGGCACACCTCCCCACACACACACACAGACACACACCTTTACATATCATCTTGACCTAGCCATTTATTACCAACACAAGTCTTGCATGAGCCCATACATCTCCACTTGCTCTGTGGTTCATCTACAGCCATGCACACACACAAATGCCAACAATGCCAACCTTTTTTAAAAGATGCATATTTTTACTCATAAATATTTACAGCCAATGCTTTCTGTCTCTCAGCCTCTCTCTTTTTCTCTCATACATTTATGTTTTTTCTGTTCTCCCCATATTTAAAACAATAAATATTTGCACTCACTAACTAACATTTGAAAGGACCGTTATTCCATTACTATGGTAATGACTCCTTATATTTACCTCAATGTTGATTTACTAAAGCAAAGGTAATGGTATTTACCACCACACTCATTTATTTAAAGCAAGGTTTGTGAATTTATTAAGCAAGTGATTTTTGGGGGTGATTTTTTTTCTTTTATTTTGTCCTCTCTGTGTCCCTGTCCACTGACCTGATGGAAAAAACACTGTTTTGTACTGGAAATATATAATAACCTAGATGTTATAATACTATGTTTAGCCATACATCAGCTGTTATATAATATAATTTACACGTTCAGTGTGGATTATAATTCATATGGCAAGCTGCCATGCACCCATGTTCTACTATTATTTTGCCATAGCTCTGGCCAAGATTTGATCTATAATTTCCACTGAATCTGAAGATTCATGACTAATTGTTGAGTCTGCTGTCTAATGAGGATTGAAGCGGTGGCAAATGATGTAAATGAGTTGTTACCAACTTTCTTTTGCTTGTGATCCCTAAAAAAAGAAGCAATATCTTCATGTAACCCATCAGCAAGAGTTGCATTTATATGTGGGTTATAAGCAAGTTGACCAATGACTCATATAAGAGGTCTGAAGGAGCTATTATTATGCAGAATAAATATCCTTTACATTTAGTCAGTCTTTAAACACTGATTGATATGACGTAAACACTGCTGTGTAGTGGTGGTGAAAAGGAAGAAGTGCGGATGCATCCCTCCGATGTTAATCAGCCCCCACCCCAAAAAAAAGGTCAGAATCGGGTCAGTGTCTTGCTCAAGGACACTTCAGCAGGGTGCCTGGAAGTGTGTTGCCGCAGCAGCGGCCGGCTCCAGCCGACTCCCTGAATGCAAAATGGCGGGAGAGAGCGGCCTTGTGCATGAATATGCTTGTAAAATGTGGTAAATTGCAAACCCAGTAGCTAAAACCCCTACACACAGAGGCTGATTGTCATGAATCCCTACTAAGAATACTCAACCTGATGGGATAGCCACTAATTAAAAAGAAAAAAGACAGCACCAGGCCAAATTTGATTGAACCTGGAGGGACAACCTAGTTATTGACT
This sequence comes from Lepomis macrochirus, assembly GCA_024633595.2. NCBI lineage: Eukaryota > Metazoa > Chordata > Actinopteri > Centrarchiformes > Centrarchidae > Lepomis > Lepomis macrochirus. Next base: position 18,132,617 of record JALXJV020000006.1, read on the forward strand.
GGTGTGGATGATTTTCCATATCTATATCTCCGTATCTTTAATAATAAATAGAATTTTGTTAGTCATTGTAAGTATGATGACAGTAAGCCCCATAAGTACTTAACATGTATCTTTGTATTATAAAGTATGTCTAAGTCTTAAAGCTGCCAGCAACAATAGTAATGTTGTGTTTGTGTGCGTTTGTCTTAAAGCCTCTTTCTGTTTACCAACTGTAATATATAATGTCAAAACTTCTCTCTTTTTGTCTGTTTCAGCCACTACAGCAACAACATGCAATGACCCAGGCATCCCTGTAAATGGTTCTCGATATGGGGACAGTAAGGAGCCTGGTGACAGTATGACGTTCCAGTGTGACCCAGGCTACCAGTTGCAAGGCCAGGACACCATTACATGTGTACGAATGGATAACAGATTCTACTGGCAGCCTGACCCTCCAACATGTGTCGGTAGGTGTACGTTACTCTGTGGATCACTGACTGCCAAACTGAGGTTAAATGAAATGAAAAAAAATTCTAAAAGAGGATGAAGTGGTGAGATGCTTAAAGAGTTGTATCTTTAAATGTCTTATTTCACACAAAACAAAGACCAACGACCAAAAATGAAAAAGGCAGTAGATATTAAGATTTAAAGATACTGTCCATCAGACACTTCCACTATTTGTGTTAATATGTCAGACAATGGAAGATGAAGCGCAAAACTTGAGACATACATAGATGGATAGTTAGTTAGCCAGTTAGAGTGTTTGCATACAAACAGATTAAAAAACAATAACAGACAGTAGCAATGACTTAAAAACATACACATAATAAATAAATATGATAAATACAGAAATAAGTAAATAAAATGATGAATTAATGTGCTAAACAGAAACAGTGCCATTAAAAAGTGCCAATAAAACAGCTTTGAAGAAGTATTTCACCAACCCTTGGGGGAGGATGGGTAGGGAGAGAGAGAGAGAGAAAATAGAGGAGAGAGGGGGTGACCATGTGCTTTGGGGACAAAGGATCTCCTGAACCTCTCAGTCCTCCAGAAAAGCAAGATGAGGCGTCCACTGCTGCTGCTTTTTTGGCCCACCAGGATGATGTGAAGGTGGTGGCAGGTACTTTTCTGGAGGCAAATAAACTGAAGCCTACTGGTGAGGTGATCTCTAATCCCAAATGATGCTGCTGCTGGCGCATTAGATGGTTTTCCATGCTACAGGCGTGCTCTTTAAGATCAAGGAAAGTTGAACCAGTGCTAAAAAAACGTGGTTAGGATTGAGCAAAGTTGCAGTGGACCACACAGAAATTCAACATGGATCACCAAAACCTCCTAAACTCCAAATTCGGATGGTGAGCCCATGGACAGGAGAAGAAGGGTGGGAAAAAAGTGAGGTCACATTTGTAACATCACAGAATGATGCAGGTAGCTGTGATAGAGTTCCTCTATTAAAACTACTGAAAAAACAGACAACTTGTTTGCTCTTTTTTCTCTATTATCACCACCATCAGACCCACCAGCTGCTTATAGCCTAGCGTGCTTCCACATTCCACTCCACACCTCATTCACACAATTCTGCTGCAGTTTGTTTTCACCATTTCAAGTGTGCTCCCCTCCTTTATTTTCTTCCTCAGCTCCTTCTGACACACTTGACTCACTCACTAAAGGAAAGATGTGACTTCTGGTCCTGAAGCCATTTTTTTGAGTCATAATGCAGGAATAGCAGAGTCAGTGCAAAAAAAGATGCAATCTGTAATGCAGCAAAAGTCCCTCAGTGTCCTCCCCGTACAAATCCCAGTGTGTTAGTGCAAAACAAGCCTGTAGCACACCCATAGATTTGCTGCTGAGCTACGTTCCTTTTTCAAAGTAAAAAATGCATAAAATTATTTTTCCATGATTAATTGCTGTATCCAGTTCAATTTTGTCTTGCACTTAAGTAGATGTATGAGGAATATCACCAGATATTACCATAAATGTATGGAAGCCCTGAGAGCCAAGTGAGGAAAAAAAATTCTGATCAGTTTTCCACAAATTGTTTTCATCTGTGACAACAGGTTAAAAAAAATTGTCAGGATAATGAGGAAAAAAGTGTTTGTTGATGGAATGCTCATTTCAGTCACAAGAGGCTATGGCACCGAATAAAATAAATTTTTAGCTAAAAAACGGACATGACAGTGATGTTACATAACTTGCTAACACAATATAAGTTTAGAGTGCGTAGAGAGAGTGCATAGAAGCATTCCTATTTCCTGACTTTCCTGGAAGGAAATAGGAATGCTTTTGTGGTGAAGTTCAGGGGCTTATGGCTAAATTGAGTATTATAATGCAAACTTCTCACAAAAAATTTTTACGCTTTTCCCCACCTGTTTTTAAAGATGAAAAAATATAACTAGCTTACTTTTATAGGTCCTGGCTGGCTGTATTTTCTAATTATGCAAGGAACAGGATGAGAAATGACATCATACACAGCTGAAGGTGGGATGTAAACAGTGTCAGCAAGTTGGTGATTCTTGCAACAAGTAGCTCACTGAGCTTGCAGCAAAGGACTACCGACATTTGCCTTGCTGTTAGATGCCACAGCCTTCCTTTATGTTGTCTTCTCTTTATCAGCCAGCACTATCGGGAAGTCTTCCAGCATGGTCACAGAGACTAGTAATTTGCCTTGTTACTATGCCTGTGAAACACATTATGCTTTGCTCCTGATAATGCCTCTGACTTTTTGCCAGTGACCTCACGTTTTTCATGACTGTAGATAAACTGTTGGGCTTAAATCTCCCTCTGTTTTCTCTTAGCTTAGTCTGTGTGCGCTTCCCCTTCCTGCACTTAAACCTCAGTTGGGGAATTCCTGGGTGTTCAAAAGCTCCTAAGATTATACCAACATTATAAACAATAGTCTAGTGTGTAAGTGTGCATCTGTCTGTGAGTGATTTGTAACTGTTAATGCCTTTGTTTACCTCTATTTCACTGTTGATAATCCGTTCACACCCACCTGCCACCCCCAAGGCACCCCTCCATGTTTCAAATTCTTCTCCTTCACATCACCAAATTGCTGCTTGAATGCATCTATCTGTTTCTCTTGCCAGTATCTCTTTGCTACACTCCAGCTTGTTGTGGGATAACAGGACCACGAGGGGTGATTCTCTCTGCTAACTACACCCAGCTTTCACTCCGTGGCTAAATCTCACAGTCTTTCACTATCTCTCTTTTGCTCTTTCACCCTCCCCAGCTACCTGTGGAGATAATAACAAAAGTCCATCAGGGGTAATTTTCTGTCTCCTAACCAACCCCTACTAAACTCCCCATCACTAACTAACTCCCCTCAACTCTGCCTTCCAGTGGGGGTTATATGAGTGGTCAATCAGGGGTGATTCTCTTTCCAAATTACCCCAAGCCCAATGCTGTGTAATGATTTCTCTCTCTCTCTCTCTCTCTCTCTCTCTCTCTCTCTCTCTCTCTCTCTCTCTCACTGTTTGTCTGTCTCCAGCAACATGTGGGGGTAATGTCAGTGGTCCTTCGGGAGTAATTCTGTCTCCTAACTACCCCCAGCCTTACCCCGCTGGGAAAGAGTGTGATTGGAGAATCCGAGTCAACCCTGACTTTGTTATTGCTCTCATTTTCAAAAGGTAAGCGACCAAAATTCAAAACATGGCTCTGTATCCGTGTGTACATGACCACTTGTATAGACTATGTATTTTTTTCTCAACTTTTTTCTTTAAATTGTCACAATAAGCCTGCCCAGTTTTTCAGCGATATTTTCATTGTTTAGAGTTTCCTGTGGGTGTTGGGACTTTCCTCCAGTATTTGCTGTATAAAAGGCTGCCCATGTTATTTTTTGGTGGAGGACTTTGCTGCAACATGAGGGAAACAATTACATAAGCAAAAACAGTAATCCTTCCACTACAGTGTCTAAACATAAAGCAAAGTAGCTTTGCTAATGTTAATGTTAGTTAAACATTTGCACTAAAAAACATGACTTGTCTGTGTCATATTGTTACAATATAATAAATAATAAATAAAAGCAGGCTACTGTATGCTGTAAGAAACAATAACTGTCATGTCAGGATTTCAATCTTAATTAGTGTATCCAAATACCCAGAAAATATTTTTTTTAAAATGACACCATGGCCCACACAGGGTGCTGTATATTCAGGTTTCAGTTTAGTCTGATGTTAATTAACACACAGGTAATGATTATTAGTTTAACTAATAATCCCACCTCTTATAGACATTACATTAGTCTAAAACTCTACATCCACTTCTAACATTTCTGAAGTAGCTTAATCATTAGTTTGTGGTGAGATGATCTAACATGAGCTTCAGGAAATAAAAATTACAGTTATTCTTGAGTACCAAACTTATTTATTTTTTTGTTTGAGATAAATCAGGGTGAGCTTAGCTTGTAATTCCATATGCAACCTTTAGGACATACCGTAAACTGATTTGTTCATAAACTTTCTAAACACTATATGTTAGCACACTATTCTTGCCTGGATTTGGAAAGTAAAAGTAATGTGCAAATGAAAGGGATTTCTGACCATGTCTGTGTTCTGTTTTTTGGTACTAGGGCAGTGTTTATTTACATTTCAAGTCCTGATTGTGCCTCAGCGGTGACAGTGTCGCAGTGGTTCGGGGCTTATGACTAAAGTGAAGATTGGAGTTTCACATGTAGCAAAGGAGATAAAAGCAAAGTGGACTTTCTCTAGATTGCCAAAGGAGAAAAAATGACCCAATTTCAGCTTATGTTTTTCAGCTAGAGAGATAATTCCCTTCTGTTCTAACAGTGGGACAGTTTTTAATTTTACTTTTTATATTGTATTGATATTGGCTGTTTAGCGAATGTTATGTATCATTTTGTTGTCATTATTTATCTAGCTTGAACCTAAAAACACAGCTGAATAGACTTCTATTGGCCTCGTTACTCAGTCCTTTGATCAGTCTTTGAATCAGTACAATTTGTGTTTGTCCAATGAAATCAGAATTAATTTTATAGTATCATGTAATGGTCATTTGAATGCCACACCCAACTGACCCTTGTTTTACTGTAGTGCTAAAGCTATCAGTCTGAAAAAAGGTTATTTTCTTTGTAAAATAATCCAAAATGATATCATGCTTTTAAATGTATTGTCTACTAATAACTTACAGTCAGTGAAAAAGCAAATGCATTTGCATTCTTCATCTTTCAAAATGTATAATTCATTACTTAACAAACTAAAAACACCCTCTAAAGTTTGCATTATTGCAAATAATTTGCACTGAGAGTCTTCAGTGTTATCAGAACCTTTTGTGTTACTCTTCTTCGACCGTGAGAGGTTACGATGCTGCCCCATTTCTGCTCACTGAGATCTTTATGTTCTTGTTATGACATTTAGTAGCTTTCCCATTCAGACACAGAATATATCACTAAAGCAAAAGGTATTACCACAGATCCTTTTAATGCTTTGTCAGTGCAAAAGTGGATTATGTATATTTAAGCCTATTCTGCACTAGATATAAACACAGGGCTTAAACTTGAGCATTTTGACTTTGGTAATGATTATATAAGGGTATTTTTAAGTTCAAGTCCTCTTCAATAATAATAAAAATCATTTCAACCAATGTCACAAACATCTTTCTTTCACCATTGTCTTTATGTGTCTTGGAGTAAAGGGAAGGTTAGAAAAAGTAGGTGAATAATCCTGTAAATATGCCAGAATAATTTGGCATTTCTGAATTTCTATAACTTAACATCCCAATTGAATTAAATGGCAAACATGTTCATTCAAATCTTAATGCACCAGGGGTGCCGTAGAGCTCAAAAATTGCACAGTGTACCTTTATGCTAGTTACCAATAATGCTACACCTTAAGATACACACTGCTCTCCTCTTTCTCTCTTCAACTCTATCTTTCTTTGCTCTGACAAGACACAAATATAGACACGCAGTTAAGTCCTATGACTCCTAGTCAAACCCTGAACAGGCTGGTTTAACCACACAAGTGAGAGACAGAGCTAATATATACATACAAACTCTACAATGTGTGTGTGTGTGTGTGTGGCATGTATGTACGCATACAAATTTGTCTCTGTGTGACAGGTAGGAGACAAGGCTAACACACAACCACTGTCTGAGTAAACACTGAAACATGTGTGTGTGTTATACTTTTACCCTCATGAGGACCATATGTCTTCACATATGTATAGAGAGATGAGGAGAAGCAGCCAGAGTGAAAACCAGCAAAAACTTTACAAGGAAACATGCACTTAGGCTGCAGGTAAAAAAAAAATCAGGACACATATTTGAGTTAGGTTAACATGCCTGCTGAAGATATAAAGATCAAAATAGATCAAGACACGCTCTTTCCCGAAGTGATAACAGAATGATATTCATATGTTGCAGTCATTGTAATTTTCAAAAATATCAATGGATCAATTTTTTTGGATCATATAGTCTTAAATTCAAGAAGAAATTAAAAAAATGCACATCCAGCGTCTATGTCAAAATGAAAGTTAGAACATTAGCAGATGATTAAAAGAAACTAATTTATTAAATCAAGCAGGTATTTTAATTTAATCACCGGATTCATTGTTTGGAGAATATGAACAAGAGCACACACACAAACACACACACACACACAACCAAACTAGCATCAATCTCGCGTGATTCTTTAACCCAAGTTTCTCTGTTTTCTTATCTCTCTTGTACTCCAGTTTCAACATGGAGCCAAGTTACGACTTCCTGCACATCTACGAGGGTGAAGATTCTAATGGGCCATTATTAGCAAGTCTCCAAGGCAACCAGGCCCCAGAGCGAATAGAGAGTGGTGGTAACAGTCTCTTCCTGGCATTCAGATCTGACGCCTCACTGGGCATGTCTGGGTTTGCCATCGAATATAGAGGTAAGTAAAGCCCCAGACAATCTAAGGTTCTGTTGTGGTAGTGCAAGCTTATAGCAAGTAGTAGTACAACTCTTAGCAGTACTTGTAAAAGTAGTTGAAGTACTGGTATTAGTTAAGTAACAGCAGTAGTATAATTAGTAGTAGTATGATATAGTAGCAGTTTAGTATAGTAGCAGGAGGAGTAGTAGAAGAGTAGCTGCCTAGTGCAGTATCTATGGTGTTAGTATGACAGTAGGTGGTGACAGTACTGGTAGTAGCAAAGGTACAAGTTAGATTTAATTATCATTTTACGACATAGGGTTATACAATGAGATTAAGTTCTAGTTTCCTTTATGTTACTCATAAAAACTATATATATATATATATATATATATATATATATATATATATATATATATATAGCAGATGGGTGAATACATAATGAGCCTCACAGCCTTAGGGAAGAAGCTGTTTTGAAGTCTGGTGGTATGGCCACAGATACGTCAGTATCTCTTGCCAGATGGCAGCAGGGGTGGCTGGGGTTGGTATTGTCCTTTAGTATCCTTTGGGTACTAATGGTGCCTTTGCGAAGGCACCTACGCCTTACCAATATCACTTATGCTCGGTAGACGGGTACCAATGATGTTCTGGGCGGTTTTAATCAGCCTCTGCAAAGCCCTTCTGTCCTTGCTTGTGCACATGCCATACCAGAGGGCTGAAACGATTCATCGATTAATTAGATTACTAAATCTTTGCATTTGTTTAATCCATATAACTATATAGCACACTGTGTTACACGGACAATTTTTACTGTCGCACTTTGCGCTTACCTGTGTGACCACAATGTGATTGTGATGGCGCTGTTTGCAAAGTGGCGGAAGAGAGAGAAAATAGCAAGGGACAAAGAAGAACGTGTCCAAAGTATGGGATTATTTCAAGCTAAAAGAAAATAACAACTTTGTAATGTTACAGTATGTCCACCGGAAAATAATACTTTTGTGGCCTACCACAAAAGCACTACTGTGTAATGTTAGTCAGTCCACCATAAAACAAAACTTATGTCGCCTAACGTTACCGCAACAGCACGACGGAACCTGATCAGAAAGCACCTGGTGTACTGCCAGCCGACCACAGACAAGGTAACAGCGACTTTAGCATTTAACCAAAAATAGGGATGTCCAGATCCGATCACAAGATCGGAAATCGGGCCCGATCACGTTGTTTCAGACTCGATCAGAATCGGACGTTACCTCCCGATCAGGACTCGGATATAAATGTATATATATTGTCATTATTTTGTAACACATCTATAGTTATGTGGTGGCACAGAGTTAGACCCCACACAGAAACAGCAACGTGTGCGGCATGACATCAATTTGTTGCAGAGATGCTATAGAGGGTATGCGCATGATGTCACAGAACGCAATTTTTTAAGGATTATAGAAGTATCGGATCGGGACTCGGTATCGGTAGATGCTCAAAATCAAATGACTCGGACTCGGACTTGAGGGCAAAAAAACCCGATCGGGACATCCCTAACTAAAACCATGATTGGTTGTTGAATTGAAGGCTAGCCAAAGTAAGCCGCAGTCCTCAGCTGTAAATACACGTGCATTTGTCCTTCTCCGCCTGGTTGGGCCTTGAGTTGGGTTGTAACGTCACACTCATGAGTTAACTGGGTGTCGGGGAGCTGCACTTAAGTATAATTTGTATAGCACTCGGGTGATGTTTGTGTTGGTAAAGCAGTTGTCTGGTTATTGGTCGGTCTGAGGTTTGCTGTATGACACAATGAATTTCCGAAAGGACTAATAAATATCTATCATCCATCAATGTACACAGTTGATTGCGATGCCAAGGTGGCGGTGACACCGCCGCCGCCGCCGATCAAAAGTACTTCTTAAATGATGCATCAATGAATCGATTAAATAATCTATAGAAGCTTTGAGTTCTAAAATCATCATTAGCTGCAGCCCTACATACCAGTTTGTAATGTTGTTATTCATAATGCTTTCTTTTGCTCTATTGCTGTAAACAAGAACAAGAACTTTGCACAGGAATTTTGCCCTCTTTTATTATAGAATAGAGCGGTTTGTAAGTTTCCTTTACCAGCATGGAGGTGTGAGATGACCATTTTAGATTATTTATAATGCTGACTCTGAGCAACGTGCTCCACCTCTTCATTTATGTAGACATTGAGCTGGTGGTTGTTCTCTGTGTAATAATGCACAGAGAGATCTGCAAGATCACAATTTCCTCCTGAAATGAAGTCTCATTGTTGTTTGAATTCTGGCCGATGATGGTGGTGTCGTCTGCAAACTTCACAACAGAGTTCCCACCATGTCGGGGACTAGTTTCTCAAGCATTTCATCAGAATGGAGGTTAGTGCCACAGGCCGGTAGTCGTTCCGACTATACACTGCAGACTTTTTAGGTACAGGGACGATGTTGTTGGTCTTCAAGCACGTGGGAATACTCTCCTGTGACAGTGATATGTTAAAAATGTCAGTAATAACATAACCTAATAACAGTTTTTTAGTGTACTAAAAACCTGTGCCTGATTGGCACAGGTTTTTAGTACACTGCCAGGGGTGTAATCAGACCCAGCAGCTTTACTCATATTCAGTCTCAGAAGGATTCTTCTCTAATCTGCTGTAATCTGCTGATCACTGATTGGTAGTGGTGGATACTGGCAGTGGCTGGTCCTCTGGAGGTGGAGTAGACTTCACAGAACAGACTCTTTGTTGAGCATAAAATGTGTCTAGTTCATCTGGTAATGTGCACACATGATGCTGTTTTTGTAGCCTGTGATGTTTTTGATTGCCTGTCACATATCTTTGGTGGTGTTGGTGTTGAGGTCTCTCTCCAGTCTCTGTTGATGTCTCCGTTTTGCCTCTTTGATGCCAGCTTTCAGTGTCGCTCTGGCAGTGCTGTGTGCTTCCTTATCACCTGACCGAGAGGCAGCTTTTTCACCTCTCCAAAAGTATCATCAATTGTAATCATTTGGCAGTCTCAACGTAGCACTGCAGTAAGTTGCATTGCTGCATTAAGTTCAAAGCTAAAAAAATAAATATTATTTATGATGACTTGGAGGACATATCAATGCTGTATTACATTTACTTTTCTACTTATCTACTTTTACAGGGGATCTATTATGCTTTTTCATATTTTCTAGCATTTCTATAATGATGTCAGATGTTAAAAGAAATCCCTGTGAGCCAAAACCTCAGAGATCCCCCTGTTTTGAATGCTCTGTTTTACGGCTCGATATGATGTCATTCCAAGATGGATTTCCATATATGGTCATTCACTCCGGGCAAGAATACTGGCCACGCCCACAAAGGAACATGCAGCTTTATCCCTGCAGCAATCTGGTAAACACATAAGACAATGGCCAATCAGAAGACCGTGGGCTTTGGAGAGTGGGCTGGGGGGGGGGGGGTCTCAACGAGATATGATTTGTGTTGGCTTTTGCGCCTGTTTTTTAGGCAGCTGTGGAGCATTCTGCCCCTAACACGTGCTATATTTATCAAACAAACGTATCAGGCTGGAGTCACAGTTTACATGTCAGTTTGTGAAGTGTAATAATTAAAATGTTAATGCAGGAGTGTTTTGTGTGCAGACTGGATAATACTTGCAACTGCCTCTGCCTCTTTTCATTTCACCCTTCCTGTGTGTCAGCAGAGTTTTGCAGCTGAAAGGGCAATGGTGTTCCATGTCAGTCCATGAGTTGTTTACTTCTACACATTGTGACTCATCCTGGTTTTACAGACATCATTTGACTTGGGGTGATTTAACAGCTATAGTCATTGTGGGACTGATGATTAGTTGTTCGACTGACTAGAGAGTAGATCTGCTCTGTCAAGTTTTATAAACTCTTTTTTCCTCTTGTTTCTCTCACTCCATTTATCTCTAATTAAAAAAAGATTATCTCGTTCTCTGTTGTCTGTCTCCTCACGCTACCTCACACCTCTGTACTTTTGTCATTAATTCACTACCTTTCATCTGCCATCTCTCTAATTAAAATACAACCTTAATCATCTCCTTGTTTCACTTCCATCTTGCCCTCCACTCCCCACCCCACCACCCCCCTCTCTCTGTCAGTTTTCCTCTGTCACACCCAATATCTCATTCTTATTGGGTGATCACAGTAAAGCAAACAAGCTGGCACAACGCCAAGTCATAAAGATCCAAGAGAGTTTTTGACCATGGTTGACTCTTTGTCTTTTACTCCTTTATCCCTTTCTTCTTCTTTTATCCTTATTTGTTCCTTCCTCTCCCATGGAGGGGAAATATATTAGAAGTTAATTGACTGTTGACTATGTTTTGGCAAGTATTGCTATAACTGTTAGCTATTAATACTCATTTAATTTTTAATTAAAATGACATGAATGTACCATCAATATCAGATAGGTCTAATAAACTTATCAGGTGAAAAGGCATAAAATAAACATTTTAGTTTAGTAACAATCTGGGCCTTTTCTTTTTCCAGTAACATAACTCTTTGTTCCCCACAGAAAAACCAAGAGAGGCCTGTTTTGACCCTGGTAACATTATGAACGCCAGTCGGACAGGTTATGACTATAAACTGGGATCTCAAGTCTCCTACAACTGTCACCATGGATACACAACAGTGGGCGGGGAAACCATCACCTGCATCATGGGGCATGATGGGAAGCCGGTGTGGGACAGGGCTCTGCCATCCTGCAAAGGTAGGGGAGACACATCATGAACTGCTCCCTTACAAACACAGACACCGTGATGATTGAAGGCTTATGTGGGGGCCACAACAACCTTTTTGCACTACATTATTAGGTACACCTGTACAATTAATGCAATCCGATACCACAGTTGTGCCATAAAGATTACTTTTATGATGCCTACAATCAGTTTTTGCTGACACTCTCAGAGAGATGTTGATTAAATTATTATCTATTATTATTTGTTTTTAGCCTGAGGTCATATACTGCAATATATTCAGAGGTGTTTCTCCTTATTCCCCACCCTTCATGTATGTACATTGCAAGAACAAACATAAGAAACATCTCTCATTATAATGTAGTCCAGCACAACATCACCTTTCATTGAATTTGAATTTATATATTTCAGACAAAAAAGTAAACATTATAAACTTCCTAAGGTAGAACGTATGGCTAAGTTGTTAATTAATTGCAATAGTCTGTACAGGTGTACATAATGAAATGGCCGCTGATTGTACCTTTGTTGCATGCCAAACCCTCTCTCTCTCAATTTACAATTTAAGTGTGCTTTATTGACATGAACATCAGAAGAAAAATATTCCCAAAGCTTCAATAATGTTATATTATTATAATTATTATATAATAATACAATTCAATAATGAGATGAGAAAAAAACAAAGAAAAAATGCTATTTATTAAACAAAATTAAAAAAATAAATAAAACACTACAAGTGTCGGGGTGTGTGTGTGTGTCTGTGTGTGTGTGTGTGTCTGTGTCTGTGTGTCTTTGTACCATAGATCAGTAGTCAAGCAATTTTATCTTTTGTTTGTCTGTTTAGGATCAATAAAGAAACAACAATATATTAATAAAAACTCATAATCATAAAAAGTGCCAAATGTGAAATGTAAAAAAAAACCAAAAAACCTTGAAATAGAAGAGTAAATCAAAGGGCAGAGTGAGTTGTGGGAAGACTAACTACATCTTTAATGTGTTGTGCTGGTTGTCTCTTAGGCTGTGACATGCACTGACACATCTTGCTGCTTCTACAGCGCTGACACTATTTCTCCAAGTAGATGTTGCATTTTACTCTGGTCAGAGAGTATCAAAATCTGGGAATTTACATTTAATTTTTGTAAACAATATCTTCATATGTGCTACATTATAGCATGAAATGTCCTTCCCTCTCTCTCTCTCTCTCTCTCAATTTCAATTTCAATTTCAATTTGCTTTATTGGCATGACTGCAGAACAATATTGCCAAAGCATCATCAAAGCATCTCTCTCTCTCTCTCCCCATGTTGCTTGTGTGTATCTATACTATCAGTTATTTATTAATGGTGAATATGGCACAAAAATGTTTTTTCATAAACTGGATATTTACAAGTCACACCCAACACGTGTGGTTACCATGGAAAGATATGATGGCTAATTTATACGAAACTTAAATAGTATGATGGTATTTTGCGTGTGTCCGAGTGTGTGCTCATGTGCGTGTGCATGTTCACAATGGAGACAGAGAGTCTGTCAGGGATTGGAAGGCTGAACTGTCTAATTGATTGACATCTCAGAGAGCCAGGGATGTGACACCTTCCAAACTGCCATTGAAAGTGCATATGTGACTTTGTGTGTGTGTGTGTGTGTGTGTGTGTGTGTGCAGGTGGATGGGTTGGTGCGTAGTGTGTGATCTCTAAAGTGACAGAGACCTGGCATGGTGCCATGTGGATAAAAAAAAATTCAAATAAGCCACAAAGCAAGGTGGCAGGACAAGGAAGGAATTTTAAAATGAGCACATAATACACACACATACACACACACACACACACACACACACACACACACACACACCACAATACGCACTTACTTATACCTCTTAACATTTTGAAAAAGGCTCCGGTGAAAGCTCTGTTTAATAATGTCTGAGAGACAGTGAAGAGAGGGGGTTTTGGGGTGGGGGGGGGGTGGTTGGAGAGAATAAAGATGAGATAATTGCACTCAGAGTAGCTGTTTGAGAACAGCAACGAATAATAGAAAAAAAGCTCATCAAGTCATTTTATCTCATGTTCACATTCATCTAGTTTATTTCATGGTAATATTGCCACTTATCAACTTCAGATGTGTTACACTTACTTAACCAACCTCAATGCAGGAATTTTCTCTGTAGCCAGTGGTGGAAAAAGTATTCAGCTTCTTAGTGAAAAGTGGATAGTGAAAAGTCCTGAATTTAAAACCTTACTTGGGTAAAAGTATCTAAGTATAAAAAGCAACATTTACTCAAAATATTTAAAGTAAAAGTAGTCATGTCCGGTAAAATGGTCCCTGTCAGTGTTACACTGACTATATATATATATATATAATGTTTTTGGATTAATATTACTGGTGTATTAATGTGTATGTAGTGTTTTAGTGCTGTAGATGTTTACAATTACAGTACTAATGTAAACTAGTTTATATTTAATTTTGTAATTTAACCTTAATTTAACAAGGTTCGTCCCATTTCATCTCATTTTAAGTGAGACCTGGACATGGATAAAAAACATTGTTCTCAAGGCATAAAGGAACACCTAATCAAAATCATCACATCTGGAGAAACGTGGTTTTCAAGAGTATGTAAATTGTATTCTGTACAATAACTAGAAACTAAAGCTGTTAGACATGTAGTAGAGTAAAAAATATGATATTTCCCTCTAAAATTTAGTGTAACAGAAGTATAAAGTGGCTTTAAATGGAAATATTCAATTAAACAGTATATTCTATAGAGCCTCAAATTTTGCACTTACGCATAAGACTATTATATAAGTACTCCCATCACTTCTTTGTCAAGCTGTTTTTTTTAACATGAGATAATATGTTGTTCATTTGATTTAAACAAAAAGGATGAATTCCTATTAAAGAAAATAACTATGCTGTATTTTGAGAGCTACATCTTTGAAGAGATCCCACTGGTTATATTAATAGACAAGAAAAATGTGTTCATATCTTGAATTTATGAACCCATTCTTTTGGTGCACCATCGGTGCACTTGAGGCAATTTTTTTCAGGTTTTCCATTCAATCAGCTAGCTAGTTGGCCCCCAGATAAGAAACCCAGAAGGTAGTCGTTTAGGCCACAATTTAACCGGTAAAAGAGTTAGTTTATTATTTGGTCAGTAAATACTTGATCAGTAAATAAGTTATCTGCTACATTTGTTGGATGGGTTAAAGAATCTTTTCCAGTGTTTGGTAACATTAACAAGATTTCTATGCTGTTACATAAATAACTTCTGTTCATTAGCAAACGGGGGTGGCTGAAATTGATTGAGTATAATATTTAGATGGTCTTCCCAACAAACAAATGTATTTATGAACAGAAGCTGCGTATTGACATTTTAGTCACGTTTGAAGACTATTAATGGAAGACTACATAATGATCCTCTATCAAATAAAAAATGATCTGACACTCTGAAAGGCCTCAAACTTCATCTGGGAATTAATTCCTGTCCTTTGCTGTAATTGATTTCAACATAATTTACCGATAAGATGTGTTTCTTTCTGCTTGTTACAATGGCAAAGTAAGTTAGTATATTTGTACATTTATAGTCACACTTTTTTGGACACTCTGGTGTGTTTTAGAACTTCTAGATTGACCCCCAGTTTCCACATTATTAGCCCAGCTTTTTGTTGGATGAGCTGTTTAATCTGTTTCCTCACAGTTAGACAGGCCTGTGGTTTCTGGCCCAGGCCCTTTCTGTCCCAGATACATGGATTGATCTGCCGAGATTGCTGTCACCTACACTCTGAGACAATTCACGTAATCAAAACAGAACAATTTAACTTAATCCAGTCCTCCCCAGTAATCTTGCTTTTTTCCTCCCTTTGCTCGTATTGCACATTGAATTTTCTCACCACATAGTTAGGGAAGTTTCTTTGTCTGTCTCTCTCTCTCTCTCTCTCTTTCTGTCTTTGGGCAGCTCTTGGGGCTTTTAGACCAAACTCATTAGATGGGGTGAGACCTCTTTAAATAATACATCTCCCCTTACACTCCCTTGTCTTCTCTCTTCTTCCCTTTCATCCCCCCTTACACTTTCCTCTTTCTCCTCCTTTCTCTTTCCTTTTCTGTGTAACTACTTCTCAGTCTCCTCCATCCCTTCCTGTTATGTCGTCCTCTCTGCCTCCCTCTCTGTTGTTCTACCTTCCTCCCACCTCCTCTGTCTGTGTCTGATTTCCTCTATATTTTTCTCTCACCATTTCTCTTTGGCTCTCTCCCCTTCTTGCTCCCCCACCCTCTCTCTCTCTCTCTCTCTCTCTCTCTCTCTCATCACACACACACACACACACACACACACACACACACACCACACACACCACACACACACACCTCCCATCTTAAACCGCTCTTTTATTGGTTTCCATGGTAACTAAGAGCTGGTGCGAGAAAGAAGGAATTCTCCGTGACTGTTGATAGGGTTGTGTGTGTGCGTTTGTGTGTGTGTGTGTGTGTGTGTGTGTGTAAGAGAGGGAGAGAGACACAGAGAGAGGTAAAGCGAGAGAAGGACGTTGCTATTACAGAGTGCTACCTAGAGGCAGTATTCACGCGCACGCGCCCTAATACACATACAGACCAAATGCAGGACACCTCTCATGTTTATTCATGCAAACACATTTGAATGCTCGATCTTTGGACACGCGATATAATGTATGTTTTAATATCAGTTAAAGAGGAACTCTACTCTTTTTTTTGATCTGTGCACATAATGACGTAATCATGCCTTTCTATAATTTTTGGTGCTAAAAATTAGCACCAAAAATAAATAGCATCTCACTGGCTAATTGTAGCCCCTATTTATGTCTCTCTCAAGTAGCTGCTGGTTGGTTATGTTAGCATTAGCAAGACTGAAAAGTGTCTGCAGGAAAACCACATTGCACATGAGCAAGATTTTTTTCTCTGCAATAGCATTAGGCACAAGGCATGGACCTGACGATAACTGTGCTATATGCAATGTATTTAGGGCTGACAAACAGTAATGTTAACACCACTACCTACACAGTAACTCTTGCAAATGGCCATAAATGTGCTTCTGCTGACTGTCAAAGCTCTACCAGACTCCCTGTCTTTCCGGCAGAGAAACGGAGAGTCTGACAGTAGCTGCTCATAGCTGGTTAGCTTTGACTACCAGCTCTTCATCTCTATCCATGCTACACTGATGACTGGAATTAATTACTGACTGAAAACATTGTTTTTTTAACAGCAGATTAGTGAGTATCAGTGTTTGAAGTGGGCCAGAAAGCCCCGGTATGCAGTATTGACACCTCGACTTTTTACTTTGGCGTACCGGGACATTTTCTTGTGTACCGGGACTTCTCCCAAGCTGCCGGTCCTCTGCTCTGCCCTCCAGGTTCTCTGGGCGCTACGTGACGCTCACCTGTTCCGTTCTCTCTGCCTGTTAAACTGTCGGCGGAGAGAGAGGAGGGAGAAGAGAAGCTCTGTGCCTTTCAAGCAACCGTGTGCTGAATGTAGCTCGTCAGTGTCACTTGTCGTGAACCGACCAATCACAGAATGGGGTGGGACATTTAAAAACATTGACAGATTGACAGGTGTCATTTACACTGGAGACGCTGGGGACAGGTCAGAATAAGAATCTCTCCATCACTTTTTGAAAGCTTTTGTTCAAAATACTCTGAAAACAGTTTGCAACTAGAAATGTTAAATAGCAAATGAAACAATGCACAATAAGAAAACATGCAATGCAGTTGAAATATAAAAGAAACAGATTTGCACTGTCCAAAAGCTGATTACGGAAATATATTCCATTATATTTTGAATTGTCACCTGTCACCTTAATTTAGTTTCCCTTCTTATAAATAAAGACATTTCCTCCATAAATTGGTGCAGAAATATGTTCAGAATGCAGGAAATTAAGTGGTTAATGCGCAAAGTCGTATGACTTGATTCTGGCAGTGGCCATTACCTGTGTACTTGTACCTCATCGCACATGCTCATTCAGGTAAACCAGACATTTGTTTAGGAGGTCTTCTGCTGCCACTAGTGCTCCGTTTTGTTGATACAGGACTGAGAGTACAGTGTTGCAAGATTGTTTATAGGCTATGGGTGTCATAATGATCTTTATTATACACTATAATGAGCATATATAATTTTTTTTTTTTTTAAATATATTTGGCTTCTAAAGTAAGTAGTGGTCACACACACACACACACACACACACACACACACACACACACACACACACACACACACACACACACACACACACACACACACACACAATATATCCATTAATTGCTTTAACTTCACTTCAAATCAGTTTTGTGTTAAGATATATAGCAATGCCTTTTTTTTTGAGGTTTCATAGAAATTTTATTCTCTTTCTGTTTCAGGATGAAAATAAATGGACTTTATTGTGTGTATGTAGTGTTCGCTCAAGAGGTTGGGGTTATTTACATTGTTGTGATGAGTCTACTCTCTAACAAGTAGGGGACTGTAAAACTCTTCTTTTTATGGCTTTTGAAAAAGCTCCTGGAAGAACGGCAATTCAACTTTCAAAGTTTAGGACATTTTTGAAAATCTTTTTCTGTACTCTTACCACCACCCTAAAGCTGTGTGTGTGTGTGTGTGTGTGTGTGTGTGTGTGTGTGTGTGTGTGTGAGTAAAAATGAGACACAAAACAGTGAGAGGTAGGACTACAAAAGTGTTGTGTACGTGTGTGTTCTTGCGTATGTGTGCGGATGATCAAAGTGCAGGGGTGTGTGAAAGAGAGTGACTTGCATAGCTTTTTTTTGCATTTATTTGTGTGTGTGTCAGAGGGTGTGAGTGATCAAAGCACATGTGTGTGAAGGCTTTTGATAGGCCTGACACTGGAGCCTAGAGCAGCACCACTGGGGGATTGTGGGTAGATCAAGACAAGACCTCTAGACCTGCGGTTTTGAATGCAGCAGCAGCACAAGAATCAATCCAAAAAATATCAATCGATATCAATGCGCAGGACCAGGAACAATAGAAAGATAGAGAGTGATTACTCTGATGCTTTACAAAACAAGAAGAAAGTAAGGAGGATAGGAGGAGGACGAGTGGGTGGGATAACAACAACTGTCTAGCAAAGGAGTAGAAACCAAACCAAGTTTTGCTGTAATGTTCATTCTAGACATGTAAATCGGTTTAACAGAGCAAGGCTTAGCCAAGAATATGGGCCCAGTCTTAATGTCCACCCTCACAGTCTCATAGACTTTGACATGTGTTCCTGATAAGTCCACAAGGGCTCAAGGCTGTCCCACTGTGAAATCGTAAAGTGCTTGAGGGCTCTCTGGTGGACTTTTTGAGCCCTTTATGCACAGTTTCCACAAGGCTGAAATGCTGAAGACTTTGCTTGAGGGAATTACCCTCAAGGGGATGTCCAAAATCATCACAAAAAAAGAAAAGGAAAATGTTACCATTTTTTAATTTTATTTATTTATAGAGTTTAAGTTTACAGAGACAGTGCACATTGATAAAAATTTCTATAAATCTGCCAGCTTGGCTAATGTTTGACTGTAGTGCCTGGGCAGGTATTATCACAACTACATAAAATACACTAAAACAGGAAAAACAGTACTCATACATATACAGTAACAAGATACCTTTCACAAGGACGTGTAAAATAGGTTCATAGCACCAATGATTGCTTCTATTTTTATTTTTTTTATTTGCAGACCTGCCTTTATTAATTCACAAAGTGCTGTCCCATTAATCATAGAGCATTTTCAACCTTTGCCTCCTCCTGCTCTCACATTTTCCTTGAGCACAGAGGTGATGATAATTAAAGTCTGTTAGGGATCACAATTGATACCAAGGGTGGACACTGGGACTGGGCCACAGAGTTACACACACTAGCAACCAAAACTAGACAAGAAGAGAAGAGGCAAGGAAACGATAAGAATACACCATAATTGTGTGTGTGTTAGGGGATGACGCTGACAGATGTGCTTGTTGCTGCTGTTTTCTATACAGACACATTCATTCACAGACATTTACACTAATTTCATTGACCTTTGCTGGCCTAACCGGCAATATAAATGTGCACACCCTCACATACTGTTCACACACAAGGTTTTTAACTCTCTTGGGGGCGCTGAAGATGGATCAAGCTACTGTTAAGTCTGCTTCTCAGGGGTCATGCAATGGTAGTAGGGATTAATAGGCTTTTTGATATTGCAGTGCGCTGATACAGGAAATCCCACACTGTGCGCTACCTTGGCACCACATAAATTCATTCAGTAAAGTTTATGTCCTGCTGGGTTTTTGTCAAGAGGATACTCTGAAAAGGGTGCAGCAGAACTTCCACCTCAGTCTAGTCTACATTGTTTTTTAAGTTTTTAATTTGTTGTATAGTTTCCAAATTCTACTGTTGTATACTACCTACTGCTCACTAGTACCACAATATGTGTGGTTTACAGGTAAATGTGTGTTTTTCTAAGCCATCCAGGATTTCTTTTTCTTTACGAGAAATTTCACATAATTGAAAAGGTAACACCTGTTTCAGATACACAGATAGATCTTTGGTCGAACAGTTTTTGCATGCACCAATATCCATGCACACACACATGCACACAGACCAAAAGCGCCATATTTTTTACATTATATAACAAAGCCTTGGAGCCACAAGGGTCCAAGTGATATTTGGGGACAAGATGAATTTTCTGCTAAACTAAACAACTTTTGAGCCAAATGCAGCCAGTTGATTTTTTTTTCTTTTAAATACATAAGAAAAACAGATTAGAGTAGTTATACGCTCGCCAGCTTTGACTGTAATGGGCAGTGCTCCCAGCAGTATGAAAAAATAAATAAATAAGAGACACATGATTAAAATCTGAAGGCTTCATTTCAACATGATGAAATAATTGAAGCAACAAAGCAGATGACACTGTTCGGGCACTGTTGCCAGAACTGTTCCTTGCTATATTGTTACCTTAGTTCTACAGTAGCTACAGTGTACTCTGTAAGTATTGGTACATTGTTATTTTTGTATTGTTTGTATCCTGAAAGTTGGATTAAAGCAAACAAAATGATAGTGATATTGTAGTGCTGGCTTTCAGCTTTCAGGATATTTTAGGATGTGGCATCCATACTGGGTCAAAAGTGTTGTCATTTTTATACAATTCTCCAATTGTATTACATTGCAGCAAAACAACGATCGTGACATACAGACAAGAAACCAAGGAGTATATTATGGCCAAACAGAGCAATGTGCCTCTCTTTCCTGTTCTGTCACCCAACCTCAATCTAACTGAACATACTTTTCATGAAACAAACAGTAAGTGAAGCTGGCTGCAGTCCAGGCCTGGCCGAGCATCACTAGGAAAGATAGCAAGAAGCGAGAAGAGCATTCTGTGGGCTTTAGACTTCTGTCACTCACCTATTTATTTATTTTAACCTTTATTTATTCAGTAGAGTTTTACTCAGAGCCAGGCTCTCTTTTTCAAGACTACTGTGACCACACACATTTGCTCACATTCACACCTGGAAGGGTACGGAACGGTCTGATCTGTCTGGCGACTGAGCAGCTAGGGTTAATGGCCTTGCTCAGTAACAGTAAAGAGGGAGGGGCAGGTGTTTCTCTTTTACTTTCTCCTCACAGATTTATCCTGCCAGTCTGGGGATTGAATAAAAAGGTACATATCATGATTTAATTTAACTTTCCTTTTTGTGTTTAATACATTTTAGTCCACTAAAATTGAAAAACTAGATTTAGAAATTGCTACGATACCTATCATTTCATTTGATGTGAATGTAAACACTCTCAATTGTAAGATGAATGTCGGCAGTTAAACGTCGTAGTCATTGTTTCATTTTTAAATTTAATATGCTGTGTACACACATGGAGTAACAAAATGTGTCGCTGTCAAAATTCACTGTATATAGCTGCTACATCCTTCCATTCTCTATGTCTATTCATACTATTCAGGGTGTGGGGAGTTCCCAGAATACACTAGGAGGGAGTCATTGTACTCCCTGGACAGGGTGCCAGGTTGTCACACATATAGAAAGACTTGCATTTTCACTCACATTCATTTCAATAGACAATTTACTATGATGTATAAGTTATTAATTTTTCAGTTCACCTAACCTTCACTATTCATTGGTTGGCACTAAGGTGACAGTATTTACTACTGAGCCACTCAACAAAAGGATTCCTTTACAAGTGTACCAAAGCAAGCCTAGGTTTCGCATAACGCAAGCTCAATCTAACAATCACCATGTCTCCCTGCAAGCCACATTTACTGTGTGTATGGAAAGCACATTGCACTTTCTACTGTGCCTTTCACTCAATTTGTGCTTACAGTCCATGTGAAATTACCATGTGGTTTACAAAGGCAATAGGTTATTACTCAGTAAGTGACTGGGGCGGTCTTTTAGAGATGCATTTTGTGAGGAGCACTCAAAAGGTGCAGATCAGAGTTGGATTTGTCTTAGATCAGTAAGGTCACAAGATAACAGTATTCGAAAACATTTACTAAAGCTGCAGCCGAGAACATTATTTCAGCATGTATCACTCAGAAAATTACAATCTGATCTTACTTTATTGAAGGCTTTGTAAAATTAATTCAGCAAGAGTCAGCTTCAAAGGAAACAAAAAATGCCTGTGGAGCATGAGCAGCGGTATTGGTATCATTCTGATACAAATAAAAACAGTTTACTAAGTATCTGCTACGTCTCAATTTAATCATTTAACTAATTCATTGATTTTAGTTTGGTATCGGCAGATGCTCTATGTTGTCATTTCCGTATTTAGTCAGCTCTTGAATGAAATCACTGAGGGCTCCTTAGAATCAGTAAATGCAGCCACATGCACAAACATATGCACTCAGTGCATCAGTAACTCAGTGAGCATCAGACTTCAATTTGAATGTTTTGTGTTATTAAATGTTTATGTTAATTTTCTCTTTCTTATTTTATTTTTTATTTTGGATATAAATCAGTGTAGCTCCACTGCACATTTTAAAAAAGGATGTCTTTACTCCTGGTCTGTAAAGGTTTCCATACTGAACATAATGTCGGTCTCCACAAAGTTGCACCTGCTGTTTAAAGCTGCACCTTACAGACGGGTTGGTCTGTTTGATAGGTAGCATGCAACAAAATGTGTCTTAAACAAATTGCGAAAGGCTTTGTGAATATGGTCCCTCGCTTTGGAAAATACACACTGTACTAAACATGTAGGCAGTACCTAAAACATGGCTTAAATGTGCAAAAAAGTGTAATGTGAATATCATTTAAGCACTTTTCTGTCTTTCTGTAGCTCCATGTGGAGGACAGTATGGTGGATCTGAAGGAGTTGTCTTGTCCCCAAACTATCCTCTAAACTACACTACAAGACAGACTTGCTCTTACTACATCACTGTGTCCACACAGTTCGGTAAGTACATAAATGAACACACCAGACATGTTGTAAACGAAACACCAACACAAAAGCTAATTTGTAACCTAATTAATTTCTCTGACATTTTTTTGTCTTCTTGCCTGTTCATCTTCTTCAGTGGTGTTTGGTCAGTTTGCTGTTTTCCAGACAGCGATGAATGACTCAGTGGAGCTGTTTGATGGAGCCAATGAGAATGCTCGGTTGCTTAGCTCCCTTGCTGGGTCACATTCAGGTGAGTCTCCTATTGGCTGACAGTAGTGTCAAACACAGCTAAAGGAATGGGTTGTTTGCTTGTTTTTTTCCATTATTGTGACTTAGAATGACATATTTTTAAAAAGCTGCCATTTAGTTATAATATTTTAAATTTCCATGTTTTCCCTTTTTGTGCTCTCATGCACATCTTTGAAAGAGTAAAATAATGAAATAGTCTGTAAGAAAGCAGCTCTTGGGGGCCGTAGAACACAGCAGCAGTGGTCGTTATCACAATTTATTTGACAGTGATGTATTTGGTGAAAATCCATTTTGGGTTATCTTCACAAGAAGAATCAGCAGTGGAAAGTGTAACACTGGGACCATACAATATACAGTAGCACTGATACTTCTTAACACAATCCTCCATGGGTTTCCTTATCCTCTAACTTTTAGTCATCCCAGCTCTGGAACATTTTGAGTCACTACACAGGAACACACTCAGCATGGATGGAAATTGAAAGATGAGGCAAAATCGATGTAGATGTAGTATGAAGAAATATTGATTAACATAGTTGTTGGCAAAATGTGCTCTCATTGCCTCAGAATTTCGTGTTCTTCTGTTGTTCGTAATGGCCAGGGGGCATGCTGCAGGGGAACCCCACTGGAATTGACATTTAGTTTCTTTCTATAGAAATCAGGGCTTTTAAAATATTTCTCTGTAATGTTTATTCAGTTGCATGCTTGCACAGATAGACTGGTAAAAATTAAGCAGTTTAATAAAGGATAAGACCGGAACTGCCAATAAAAATATATTTACAATATTAACATACAGTAGAATTTTATGATAAAACATTATTTTTACATTAGGCTTACATTTTTGCTTTTGGTATGCTTTTTGTACCTTCCTTCATTGAGTGGCTCAGTGAGCTGATTTCAACATAACATTAACAAGGAGGATGTGACAGTTTTTGTTTTTTGTTTTGTTTTTGTTTTTGTTTTTTGTTTGCTAAATGTAGCTGCACATTACGCAATTCAACTACTATTCATCTTAGTTCAAAGAAAAGAGGCCAGTTTATATAATATAGAATGGGTGGTTTATTCCTTAATGTTAATTTTGGTTTGAAATTCCCTTTTTGCCTAAAACTGGCAGCAAAGAATGAAACAAACACACCAGGCTTTACAAAATAATATTAGGCGCATCATTACCCTATGACTCGTGCACGAATACACATGCACACTCACACACTCACACTCACACACACACACACACACACACACACACACACACACACACACACACACACACACACACACACACACTCAGGCAAACAGCTTTGTAGCACATTGTTCCAGCTAGCTGACTGATTATCCTGACACACAAACATATTAACACACATACATGCATACTGAACTTACACATACACACACATCCTGGCTCAGCTAATGACGGTTCTAAATGTCAGCCACACCGGACCATGTTTTCCTCATTTATCACTGTTATTTCGTTTGCTTGTGTATGTGTGTGCATATATATCTGCCTGGGAGTCGGTGTGTATGTGTGTGTTTGTTCCTACGTTCTTATTATTGTGAGGATCACATTTTGCCACAAGGCAAAAAGGAAGGAGAAATCCTGCTAAGTGGTTATGGGTGCTATACAACAGACAGGCTATGTATGTTTGTGTGTGTACATGTGTGTTCATATGGAGCTGTATTTTTGAAAATAATAGTGCTATGTGTTTTCAGGAGAGAACATTTAAGCTTTTTATGTCTGCATTATCATTAACTTTGAATGTTGAATTAATTTTAATCATTGTTCTATATGTGTGTGTGTGTGTAATTGTTTGTCCCAGGAGAGACATTGCCATTGGCAACTTCCAATCAAATCATGCTGCGGTTCAATGCTAAGAGTGGCCAGTCAGCTAGAGGTTTCCACTTTGTCTACCAAGGTAACTCTGTCTTTCTATCGATCTTTCACTATCTTTTATCAGAGTCGTTCTACTGATAACTATATTTCATTTTTTTTCTTCTTCTCAAATGATTTAATTACCGTCATCATTGAAGCTGTGCCTCGCACCAGTGACAGTCAGTGCAGTTCAGTGCCAGAGCCTCGGTACGGCAGGCGGATCGGTTCAGAGTTCTCAGCTGGTTCTGTGGTTCGGTTTGAGTGCAGTCCAGGGTATCTACTGAAAGGATCCAGTGCTATGCGGTGCCAGGCCGTGCCAGGTGCCCTTGCCCAGTGGAATGCAACAACACCAACCTGTATAGGTTTGTCAGCCGACCTGAAATGTACAGAGAGTATAACCAGCTAACATATACACCTTCAAAAAAAAGAAATTAGTCTTTTCTGTGAATCATCCAGTACTGTGTGAGTTGGGATTTTGACATTAATTCTAACAAACTAAATGTATGCCTGCGTGAAATCTCTCTCTGCTGAGAGCAAGCCTTTTACAAGCAGCTTCAACTGTCACCTCAGTTTATACCATAAATAATGTTTGTTATCATATTTTCTCTCTCTGGCTCCCTGTAGTGTTAATTTGAACACCATATTGTCCCTGGGTATGAAGAGCCATATTCCAACAACCTGTCCTATCTGTTAGCTATTTAGTTAATAAACTTTGCCAAGAAATCCATATTTTATGTCTTTATTCTAGTTCCCTGCAGTGGCAATTTGACTGAACGTCGCGGTACAATACTGTCTCCTGGCTATCCTGAACCCTACCCAAACAGTCTCAACTGTCTGTGGAGGATCCATGTCAGTGAAGGGGCTGGGATACAGGTGCAGATATGTATACATATATACTAAATATAATGTATAAACACTCATTATGGAAGATGCACATAAACTTGGAGGCTATTATGTCTATTTATTTTAATTTTTTGCTATTTAGATCCAAGTGATGACGTTTGCTACTGAGCACAACTGGGACTCTTTGGAGATCTACGATGGAGGAGACATGACAGCTCCTAAATTAGGGTCATTTTCTGGTATGACAGTATGCTCTCACACACACACACACACACACACACAAACACAAACTCATGCACAGACTCCCATGCACACAAGCACTCCAGAAATCTATGATGGATGAGATATGACAGCTCATAAACTATAGACCCACACACATAGCACATATGCACACTCGATCATGAACACACACACACACGATCTATGATGAATTAGATATGACAGGTCTTAAACTATAGATATACACATATACAGCACACCCTGGCGATCTATGATGGATGAGTCGTAATACCAAAAAAATATGATATGCATCTTAAATAAATAATAATTATTTGAATTCTTCCAATTTCCTGGAAGTCAGTGAAAGGAAGAGAAGAAAGGAGGAAGTTAGGGAGGGGATGTGTTTACCATGAGCTTTGAGTGAAGGATGGTAGAAAAAGAGGGTGAGAAAGAAGACGGGGAGGGATAAAGAATGATCTAACCTTTTACTATTTCCCAGCGGAGTTTCCCCTGTGACCTGCCCCAAGCACATACCTGTCACACACCGATCACACATTAAACAAGCTGCCCACAGGACAACACACGCACACGCACACATTCACACACACACACACACACACACACACAAATGACTATGCTATGCCTATGGGGAGCTGCCCACTATAACCACAGTGATCTGATGTTGGCCACTGAGCAGCTTCACACTAAAATGCTAGCTGTCCACGGAGGGTGAGGGGTCGTTCACCTTCTGTGCACATAATTTCCCAGCTGGTCGTGGGATTTAAACCGTACTTGTGGTCAAAATCTTGCTTGCTGAAAAAGTGTCACCATGTATTTTTCCACTTGATTTCTTTCTGTTTTGTATGCCCAGCATTGGGTTACATAAACTTTGATGGTATTTTTTATATAAATTAATTATATTGTCATCATAATTGTTTGTGTATGACAGAAATTGTGAAATGGGCAAGAAAAACTCATCGACTGGTTCTGTCATGTGTTTATCTCTGTCTTTTTACAGGAACCACGGCTCCTGCCCTCCTCAACTCAACGTCTAATCAGCTCCTTCTGCACTTTCAGAGTGATATCAGTGTGGTGGCAGCAGGTTTTCACCTAGAATACAAGAGTGGGTGAAAGCTTTTCACATAGATGGATAGATAGATAGATAGATAGATAGATAGATAGATAGATAGATAGATAGATAGATAGATAGATAGATAGATAGATAGATAGATAGATAGATAGATAGATAGATAGGTTTAAAAAGATTATACTGCTGAGGTAAAATAGCTAAGGAGAGAATACTGGGTGCCTTCGCACCAGAAACCACAAACCCACAGACATGCACATACACTTCGGTACACGCACACACACATCGTTGCAGCCAAAACCTCAACATCAAATAACAAGAGTCAGTGACCTGAACTGGTACTGCCTGAAAGCATACACACATACTGAGAGCCACGTTGGAGCGCACACACAGAGCACACACCTAAAGGTTCGTAAACGGAAACATGTAGACTCAGACACACATGTACATAAAAAGTGCTTTTGCTTGGGTCATCAAACATGCCAATAAACCCAAACAAAGGCATATACACACACAAATATGTACACAGAACAAAAATATTAACAGTATGCCTTTACACACATACAGAGGCCATGCTTGTGCTTTTCAGTCCTTTGTAGTTGTTTTAGCTTAAAATCACTTCTAGATCAATGAACATGTCCCCTTTTCTGATTATGTGTGAGCGTAATAGTGTGTGTTTACACGTGCTTTTCTGTGTGTGTAGGTGAGTGCACGTTCGTGGCTCAGTAGTCCGTTTTTCCATTGGCTCTATGTGTCAACATGCCGTCACTGGGAATGAAAATTTGGAAGAATGGTCACTTTTGGCGACTCAGTTCATCGTGTCTATTTCTTTATTTTTACTTCAGTGTATTTCTGACTGTGGTTACTCTCATCTTTTTAGTGTGGCTTTTATTACCAAATGTGCCATGTGGGTCCCTTCCTGTACAGTATCATAAATTATCCTCATATAAAAATGGAACTGGGGTGGGCCACTTTTCTATCTTTATGTTTTATCATCTATTTTGTCCGACACATACTGTATATTTTTGAATTGAGAGCAGCGCAGGTGGTATTCTGTTGGAGCTTTTTTGTTTGCTTTCCTTCTCTCATCTTCTATCATGTTTCGCAATTTCCATGGCAAGAGGATTTTGGGTGTGCTGTGCAGGCAGGAGGGTTGGGATTAGAGGTCTTCATGGGTACTGTTACTTCTTTGTAACCAAGATCCAACTTGAGACCCAAGCCAGGCTACATCATATTTGGTTTGTGTAGGTTTTAGACCTGTTTACCGCAATTTATATTCCCTAGTGGATCCTGACTACCTGGTATCGGCTCTGATTATATGTTTAATAATATTAATAACAGCATGTGTGGCAAAATGTTTTGATCACGGCTGCTTGTTAATTTGTAGGGCGTCATGCTAGTGCCACCATTAGTGTTCTGTCTTGCTATTTGGGTCTGTTCAAATCAGGTCGAACTGCTTTTGCATCCTTTTTTAGATTGGGTCTCTCTATTTTTCCTGATGAATGTGTACAGTGCATGTGGATTAGTCCAAAAGTCTGTAATTTTTGAAGAACTCTAGTTAAGATTGCCCAGACTGTGCTTAGATTTCGTTCTACATTTTACCAGCCTTTGATTTTCAGTTTGAATTCTAAATGTAAGATGGGACCACATGGACATGTCAGTTTATTGGATGACATCTAGTGGGTCACATTGAAAAAAACAACTATAACCACAGTCTTTTGTTTGTGTGTACATATGTATATGTGTATACATTACAAGTTTGTATTTGTGTGTGCACTTCCATATGTATCAGTCTTTGTGTGTGTTTAGCTCACAGCAAAAGGCAGTACAGAGGAAGGCGGAGCCAGAACAAAGGGCAGAAAGGAAAGGCCAGATAGGTTATATAAGGAAAGTGAAAGGTAGGGAGGCGAAGAGCAAGAAACACACAGAGATCTGGATTGTGTACATTGTAGAGAATAATCATCTCTGCTCTTGGTATTTCTGCATTTGTGTGTAAGTAAATGTCTACTATTATGTGGCAAATCCAACACATTACTTGCCTTTTCATAGTGTTAGTCTGCAAACAGACAATTTACTGTAATCACAGAAACTAAATCCAAGTACAGCATGCTGAACAGTTTTTCCAAGATCACCTTAAATAAATATATCATACATTACACCACCACTCACAAAATGAGTGCCAACACTTTAATCTGTAGCAGAATTTGTTCCAAGTTTGCCTGAGAGGTTCTTTACAGGAGGTCTAGCTACAAAGTAGGCTTTTAACTTTTTCCATTAAACACAAAGTTTTTTCAAGATCAGTCAATGTACCTGTTCAATATGCGATAAGAACAGAGACACCGCAATTATTATTTGCCCCTCAGATGATTACCTGCATGCACTCTAGGAAAAACAACCGGTATAACTCAAAAAGGACTTACATTACATTTAGACTCCTGCTAATGACTTTCATTTGGTGTTTAAACACTATACAAGTTGTGCACCAATTTATCTTTTGGAAGGAAAACAAGACCAACCGTATAGCTATTATTGTGCTAAAAGTTCTTCTTGTCAGTTTTACAGTAATGTGGTAGCTTGTGTAACTGGACACAATCGTCTGCTGGGGACCCAGGGATAATTGTGGTGATGATGTTCTCATAATTTTAAGCTTACTAAAGGGGCTTTCATTGAAAGGGCAAAGTAAGACAATTCTAAATCTCTCTCCCTCATATGTCCTCAAGTAAACTGAAACAGAAGTATAGTAAATCCAGTCAGTTAAATGCTGACACTGTCTAGCTGTAGTCTAGTGGCCCTAGTGGGGTGGTTTGCGGTACTGTCAGCATTTTACGGAGCATCACTGCTCTGTCATGGCCAGGGAAAAGAGGGAACATTTTGCAAGCACAGAGAGAGGGAGAGAGAGAGAGATGGTCAGCCAAATGGAATAGTTTCATTGATCAGTTGTCCTGACAGGCTGCTGATGCTCCACCTAATAACACAGTGTGTGTTCAAGCTTGTGCATCTCAAAGTTACAGTCTCGTGCAGCTACTAACTTATGCCATCTAAAAAAAAGTAGACCAGGACATACATACACAAACACATAAACGTTCTCTCCTCTCTCTCCCCCCCCTTTCTCTCTCTCTCCCTTGCACCCCTGTGTTGCCATGGTAACCACTCTAGGGCAGTCTCCTGAGGAAGTTTTCAAGTGAAACACACGCTCACACACAGATACACACTCTTACTGACGCTATTTGGTAAAGGGCTGCTGTCAAACTTATTAAGGATGTGTTTAACCTTTAATGTGTTGGGAAAACACAACCAAAGTCATTATGTTAGCTTCACATATTTGTAAGCACATTTCAGAGGCTGCTGTCACTGCTGACAATGTGCAAGCTTTATTATTGTACTAGCTGTCAATTCAAAAATAGGCTCTTGGTTATTAGAAATAAAACAGTAAGAGCATTTATAAATTAAACTGCCACATTAGTTCTTTAAATGAATGTAAGTATTGTAGATTTCTTCTATGTGTTGAAAAACTTCAGTTTACTCAGAGACACTATTAACCTGTGTAATGCAAAGAAGTGCTACACACAGAAATTGTGTATTTTATTTGGTGTGTTCATTTTAAGTTCACATACAAGTCAAGTACAAAGATGAGCAATGGTAACGACTGAAGACAAGGTTAATTGTTTTGCTGTTACTGTAGTGTAGAATAGAATTACTTTAGCCTTGATAAGTTTCATAATATAGACAGCAATGTGAGTTTAGCTGTCTATAACCTGAAGAAGTGATGATCGTGTCATATTTACTGTATTTTCTGGCCATATCCTAGGATAAGTAATGTTTAGATAGAAAATGTAATGATAAAATATATAATAGGAACAACATTGTTAATCATGTTTATGCTCTCTTCCTTTTTTTTTGTAGCTGTTGGTCTTACCACCTGTCCAGAGCCAATGATCCCAGCCAATGGCATTAAAACAGGGGACAGATACATGGTAAATGAGGTGGTAGCATTCACCTGTGAACCTGGGTACACGTTGCAGGTAATAAATACAGACACACAAACTGACCAATAAACTGGTTTTCACATATTGTGGTTGGTATTAATTCAACAGAAAATTAGATTTTTGAATGTTATTTATTAGGATCACACTAAAGGCAAAACTTGTGTCTGGACACGTAGTGTCTGTAACAATTAGCAAGCATGCAATGAAATGACATTTCCACATTGTCTTTGTTTTAACACACCACAATTTTTCTTAGATTAAGCAAAATTTGAATTCCCAATCTTAAAAAATGCCCAGATAACACATTTTTCTCCACTTCTTTCTTTACTGTTTTCATTTGATATTCATTTCATGCCCTACAGAATCTGTCCTAACTCACTGTACTCAAACTCAAACTTAAATCACTGTATTATCACTTTTAGGGCCACTCTCACATTTCCTGTATGCCTGGGACTGTGCGTCGATGGAATTACCCACCTCCTCTTTGCATAGGTAATACATACACTGCTCTAACCGATATGTTTCTCTGTCTATATATATATATATATATATATATATATATATATATATATATATATATATATATATATATATATCAAGATCAATATACCTGCTGGGAGAAACAGAATTTTTATAACTTGTGCTGAGAGCTAAGACATCCTAACTTCTGCAATAGTGTTAAGGAACCCTGATAGCATTGATGTTTGTGTTTAGGCCTGGATAATTCAGTCCTTGGTGAAAACTTGTAGCAGGTTTGGGAAACCAATTCCAGTTATATATACTATGTAATACAGTAACATTACCGAGGTGGTTTTCTTGCCAGGTGTGGCTTTTGGCACCCCGGGGCTGAGTAAACTAATAGAAACGCTAGCAGCACGCCTAACTGACCGAGCTAACCAGCCACAGATACAGGCAGATAGGCTACAGTTGGCGGTTTAGCAAAGAGTAAAGCTAACTATATCTATCAAGAAGCTCTGTGTAAATCATCTCAGTACTGGATTCCCTGTTAGTCTTTGAGGGTGTGTTTGGTCCTTTTCATGCCGTGTTCACTGGGAGGCTGTTGAGCAGATTGCCCGCTCGCCTTGTGCCGTTCTGGTTCACAATTATCAGGCGCTGCACCCCACCATCACTCCCTGCTGCCCCCCACCACTGGCATGAAAACCTCTAGTGCTCGAGTAAAGGTGTAAACACCTTCATACAGTCAATGGGAAACACAAACACTCCCCTGGTGCTCCAAGCTTCCAGTATGTGCAGAGCTAACATGGCCAGTGGTTGCACAGCTAACTGAGCTAATAACAGCAGCTGGTTAGCTGTTAACTAACTTCAGAAACAAGTAAAACTATCTGTTGATCAGGAAACTCTGTGAATCACAGAATTGAGGCAGAGCAAGCGGGGGAGAATACTAGAAAATAAATTCTCCATAGTCCTAATAATTCTCCATTAAATGTGATCCAGTTTCACCAAAATCAGTGAAAGAAGTTATTTTTGTACAGCATTTAATGTGGCCCAGTCCCAGAAACACAGCAGCATTGAGAAATCTTTTCATTGGATGCTAAATTAATAAAAGAAGTGCAGAATGAATCATCAACGTTTTAAAATGGTTTTCCAAATGACAAACTCTTAAATGTCATCAAGAATACTTACAAAACAATGTTTTTTGTCATTGATGGGCATTATATATAAAAACATTTAATAAACATGTTTTTTAAACATGATTTCGTTATTCTATGTTTCTCTAAAAACACACTAAGCAGACAACACATCTTTGTACTCATTTGTCGATTTGGCATTGAAGTAATCCAAAAGTAACTAAAAGTTATCTGATTACATTACTTTTATTTTGATTTACTTGGATTACGTTACTGATTACATTTTTAGACAAGTAAAAAGTAATTGTATCGGATTACATTTTAAAAGTAACATATTGGCATATATGCATATTGGCAGTAGCCAATCACATCAAGTCCATAACTCTAAATACTGTAACGTTTGTTTTAATATACTGTAGTATTCTCAATAATACACACACTCAGTGGCCACTTTATTGGGTATACCTGTAGAATCTATTGCAATCCAATACAGCTGTTCTTTAGTAAAGTGGATTTTTATGAAGTCCACAATGTTTTGTTTTTTTATGCTGTCATTTACATGCTTTAGCACTGAAGTCACAGTTGCTGGTGAGGTTATGCTGGACTGCATGTCAGAGGTGTTTCTCATATTCTGCCCGCCTCTTGTATATAAATTAGGAAGACAGAAAACAACAACTCCCAATATAATGTAATCCAGTTTTTAATGATGACCTCAGTAGTACATAATTGAATGTACACATTTCCGACTATGTCACCAAACTGAACATTATAAACTTTGTAAAATTTATGGCAGAGCCATAATTATTATGGTATTGAATTGCAATCTATTGTACAGATGTAGCTAATAAAGCTATATAATTCAAATCCCCCCCCATCTCCCTGTAAGGGCGCTCAAACCCCTTTTGTTTCTGCTTGTGGCTGTATTTTCTAACACTTTTGGCTTCTTTGCTGTGGTGTGACCTTCTTCCTGTTGGAGCAAAGAGGATAAAGTGATGATCTGCACTGTACATTGCTCATGTGTTGCCTGTTTTAACAATGTGTTTGCTCTGTGTTGTCAGCTCGTTGCGGCGGGGTGTTGTCTGAGATGAGTGGTGTCATCCTTAGTCCAGGTTTCCCTGGCAACTACCCCGGAAACTTGGACTGCACCTGGCAAATCACCCTGCCAACTGGATATGGTGAGTATTATGGGATGGAAGAGCATTTCTAAAAAAGAATGTGTCACTTTCAGTTCATCTGTTGGTGTAGCTGGGAAACACAGACCTTTTTTAGCACAGAAGCTGCAGCAGTAACACATGGTTTATCAAAAGCTTCACCACATGTTTAATTGGAGGCTGACACAAGGTGTGTGCTGTTTAGTGACTACAGGATCTGATGGTTTGAATGGACACATTTTTATCTTTTGCGTGGCATGCATGTCCATGTTTGTAATTATAGCTAGTTTTCAGAAATAATAAAAGTATACTTGTTAACAAAGCTAGATTCAAGACAGCTTTATTGTCATTGTCTCTTTAGTGCAAGTTGTCAAAATTTAAAAATAACAATGTAAAAGTACCAAATAAAGATATGGCAATAAAAATAGATGAAAGTGTGAAATAATGTCAACTTATTGCACGTGGTCTCTCTATGTTTAAGGTGCATTCTACAAAGATTACAAAATAATGTCAAATCTTAGTAGTTATTCTTAGGTCCATAAAGTTTAGGCCATCTAAATGGCATGAATACAAAGAAAAGTTTGGCTATAAAATCACATATACTGTAATTCTCATATACTGTTATTATGTTTTGTATATAGCCTATTATATTTTGTGTTTGTGTTCTAGGAGCCCATATTCAGTTTCAGAACTTCTCTTCTGAAGACAACCATGATTTCCTGGAGGTCAGGGCTGGACCGCAGCACAGCTCTTCTCTTATTGGACAGTTTACTGGTTCGCAGATCCCACCCCCTTTGCTGAGCACAACCCACCTGACAATCATCCACTTCTACAGTGACCACTCAGAGAACAGGCCGGGGTTCAAACTGACCTTTCAGGGTGAGTTCCAGTGTGATTTTAGATTAAAGAGGCAAAAGGCTAGAAACCTGAGATATTACTGCTGGCCGTCCCAGTTGAAAGCAGCCCATCAAGGGATGCTAAGGGCAAAAACCTCTGTTCAAATTGAACGTACTGCTTTTTTTCTCCAGATTTGGGGTATAAAAGACAAGATGGTTGCCTGAATGTTTTAAGGGAAAAAAGGTCTCGTCAAGTGTCCTGAATAAATTAACATCCAAACCTAGTAGCAAAATTAAAAAGCATTCCCAACTCCAAGAAAATGAAGGGTAGGATGAAAAAACATATTGCTGTGAGGTTTTGAGCTTTGATCCATGGATGAGTCATGCTAAAGACTTAAAAAACCTTATGGCTTTCCTCTCATCATTAAAAGAGATGGATTGTTAGTAAGCCCCTGCGAGAGACTGGCATCTTGTCCAGCAGGCTTTACTTGTAGCCCTAAGTGCTTCACTTCAAAGACACAAGAGATGCACTATGGACCTATACACCACAACTAGAACAAGACTTACTGACTTACACATAAGCTAACTCACATTCACGTGCACATAATGGTTTTTCCCTTTTTCAGCCAATTTGCAATGGCCAAGTCCCCAAACACGTCACTCCTTGTCACTGCTACTGTTGGAGTGTGGAAGTAGTGGACATGTTTCCACACAGGGACTAGCACCAGATTGCTTTTTCCCCAGCTCTTTGTTGAGACGATACACGAGAGGTTTATGATACATCTCTCATTTGTGTTATTAACCCATTAAGACCTATGGCACCCTCTAGAAAAGCACAGTAAAACCTGAGGTACTGTTTGAAAACAACCTCCTACATATTGAGGGTTTTCTGAGAAACTTAAACCAATATTTCTCAGCCTCTGCAGCAGATAGAAACTGCTTACACCTTTGGCTTTTATTGGCCCTCGTGTTGATTCACATAAAAAAATAATCAAGCCTTCATGGTAACTGAAACGGACCAGTACGAGCTGACAGGCAGATTAGCGACTTTATCCTGTCATGAATGAATCTTCTTATCCATTGTTGTTTTCGTCCTCAAAGTAACTGCTGTAATTGGCATAAATGTCGCTCCCTTCGCACAGCTCATCAGCAGCGATGAGATAAAAATGATGACATCTACTTAAACGGCCACACGTCGCATCCGGCCTTAAGTTTAGAAGCATGCATGCGTTGCAGCAGGTTGCAAAGGTTGCTAATATTTGACACCAGTTTTAATGTTTGACACTCTGGCATTGCACCTTCTTGGTTGTAGTTTCACTGTTTCAAGTACTTCCTACACCACTTGGACAACTTTTGGCCCACATTTCAGCACCTTCTCTCGTTCCTCTTTCAGCCCCTGGTATTTCTACAGTATATCTTCCCACATTCCTTTCCCTTGATGCTGCTTTCACTTGGGACCTCTACATCTGTAACCACTTGTTTTTCCTGTTCCATTTTCGTTTCCACATTGTCCAGTTAATTTTTTCAATATTTGTTTACCTGTAGGGATCCAAAAGTCCCACAATATCTTATTTCTGACTTTCTTAAGTATCCTTTCTGACATCTCCCATCTGGACTTGTCTGGGACAGTCTAGCCCAGTGATTCTCAAACTGGGGGGCGGGCCCCACTCGGGAAGAGGCGTAGAGCCACATCAGTGGGGTCGTGGATGTTGAGCAGACCTAAAGATGCATGAATGTGATTTATTTGGTAACATATACAAACAAAAGTGCTCTGATGCTAGCAAGTGTATTTTGCTCACCTTAATCTTGTTTATTTCACTTACCTTTATTGTTAATGTTTGAAAAAAATTAAATGCACTGTTGCTGGGGTGAGGGGACATAAACTTTTTTTGACTTCTGAAGGTAAGTGTGACGTGACAAGTTTGAGAACCACTGGTCTAGCCCATAATGGCAACACATGTGTTCCTGTACACATCCTATGCTGTAATTGTGTGTGCAGTTCCCTCCTAGATCTTAGATCTTGCTGCTACCAGCATAAACTGTCTCTGAAGCCTCTTTCCACAATCTGCACCTGGGGTGTTGGCTAGTGCTGCAGTGTGTATTGACCTGCTGCTCAGTGCTTGTTCTTGTGTGTGCTGTGAGGTGTTGTCCTTCTCTCTAGCCTTTTCTAGCAACTGGTCAGCCCCCTCTGCTCACTGTAAATGGCACATCTAATGGAGGGGCTTGACTTGCCATTGACACTCATGCAGAGTGAGATATGCCCCAAATAGACCTGTGATACCAACATCCCCTCAAGCAAGTGCTGGCATGCCATGCATACATGTGCCAGATTGGTCAGACTGTGTAGGCGAAGATTAGATCTATTGATGTCGCTACACTTACTTCTAGCAGCATCTGTGGGTCATAGATTTTAATGCCCCCTAAAGTCCATTAGCTGTAGACTGAATACATACACTGTTTGAATACAGTGAATTGTAGTTGTCATTTTGTAGTTACATTCTGGGAGGCAGGCATAAAAGGCTACTGTGTGTAAGGCTGCACAATAGAAGACAGAAGGACAAATACTGTATACAGCCACACTGTATTTATTAATAGAGTATAACTCTAGTATGCCTGCTTATCTAGTTTGCCTGGCTTATTTTATTTTCCTGATGCCTAAAAATCAGGTAAATGAAGGCATTTCTGCACTGACAGTCATTCTTTTCATCTCTCCTTAGCCTATCAACTTCAGAATTGCCAGGACCCCTTTCCTTTCCCTAACGGCGACATCATAAACAGTGACTACAGCGCTGGCCAATCAGTAACTTTTCACTGCTACCCTGGTTATGTATTGATCGGACACCCAGTGCTAACATGTTTGCACGGGACCAACCGGAAGTGGAACCACCCATTTCCACGCTGTGAGGGTAAGAACAACCAATGACTTTTTGATATTAATGTATTTAGAATTTTGAAG
This sequence comes from Lepomis macrochirus, assembly GCA_024633595.2. Taxonomy (NCBI): domain Eukaryota; kingdom Metazoa; phylum Chordata; class Actinopteri; order Centrarchiformes; family Centrarchidae; genus Lepomis; species Lepomis macrochirus. The sequence goes on from JALXJV020000006.1 coordinate 18,170,291, forward strand.
GTATGAACTGTAATTACAATTAAGATGTAAAATGTACTTTTCTCATATAGGCAGTTCATCTAGTGTTGTTACACATGTGGTGTTATCATTGTTATCTCAGAACATCTCCATCACTCACGTACCAAATGTAATTTAAAATCTAGACATTTAGTAAATGTTGTTATCCTAATTGAATTTCAGTAAGTTATTCACATCTTTCATCAGTATCAGAAGCTGGCAGTATAAGCAGTTAAGTAGAGAGTAAACATTTATGTGTCACTTGGATCATTTACTCCATACATCAATAGCACAATCCATGCTCTTATTACTAATGCTACTACTGCTGCTTCTACTTCTACTACCACAAATAATGTTGATAATTATATTCCTCACTGACTGCAGCCGAACAGTTATTCTTATCTCCTGATCATTGCAGGTCTAGCACATTAGAAGAAAGTGACACATTTGCAAATAGATAATCTTATACGTCTGCTTTTTACAGCTCCCTGCGGCTATAATGTCACGGCCGAAAATGGGACCATCTATTCACCTCAGTACCCCAATGAATACCCCAACTCCCAAGACTGTAGCTGGCTCATCACTGTTCCCCACGGACATGGAGTTTATATCAACTTTACCTTATTGCAGACAGAGCCTGTCACTGATTACATCGCTGTCTGGTAAGTCCCACACACACACACACACACACACACACACAAATGCATATGCTTCTTCTCAATGTTGCCCTTTATCCTGGGACTGATTGCATCACTGCCTGTAAGTCTTGAACGTACTTATAACCTGTCTCCTCTCTGCACACTAATAAGAAGATGCTGAAGTTGTATCAACTTATACTTCTATTTTTTGTCCATCTCTTTCTCTCTGACTCGCACACATTTACATTCCCTCACACAGACATTTGGAAATATATTTTATTGGTGGCAACTTTATCCCTTGTATTGATTGCAATTTTATTAATTTTATATTTTACTTTATAAAAACACAGTCTTGCTTCTACCCAGGTAGATATCATTATGTGTCAATTGTTTGTGACTTTGTCATACAGGGGGAAATACACACAAATCCATATTGATCTGCCAATGGCATGCTTGATACACAGGGGTTACTGCTTCATAGACTGCTGATACATGCACACATATATATAGACTGTGCTATGCATACACTGACTCTCCTGCAGCAATAATGGGATTCAGTGTGGAGGTAAGATTGTTATACAGGGATTGTGAGAGTAATGCATTTACAATGGGACCACTGACCAATTCAATCTAACTCAGTACCATGGCCATACGCAGACCCGGAGAGGGCTCGGGAACTCTGGCACTAATGATGAGATTCAGTGGGGAGTGGGAAATGTAATGAAAGAAGTGGTGGAGTTGGTGGTGGTTCACAAATCGAACGGGACTTGACTGCTTCTGACAAGCTTGGGTCAGTTCAGAAATTTCTCACTCAGTAGTTTCATTTTGTACCATGTTTGCTATCAAAGATAATATTGAACAGTAGATTTATTAGGAAGAAAATTAAGAAGTAAGATTTGAACCCTGTCATCATTTAGGGTATGTTTGGTTCAGGAAAGAAATACTTGGTGTGTGGGGGTGGTCAGTCTTTAATTTTCAGGCTCAAGAGTCAAGCTCTAGGGAGTGAGTAGTTGAAATGCAGGCAGTGGGAAAGTGATACATTCACGGTCGGTGACTACTCGCTTTCAATCTCACAAGCTACCAGAGCCATGGCTATAGCTAGGGGGAGGCTCGACATGAAGTTATTTTGCAGTTGCAAATTGATTTTGGTGATTCATGTGTTTTTTGGCACATTTCATAGGCAACACATTTATAAAATCACATTCCTAGATTGTAGGGCACCAAAAGACATCTGTAATGTGAGATTAGTGCATACATGATAGACTGTTGCACTGCTCAATCTGTATATCTCAAACACATGAATATATATGGAAGTGACTGGGGGCTGACACTGAAGAGGGGAGTGCTTTTCTTAGACTCAGTGGGATACTATCTACCTTCCAGGGCCTTAGACCCATTTAGAGTGGGTGATCCAAAGGTCTACTGCTGCTGCATTATCACCATAATAATATAACCGCAAATAGAAGAGTACTGAAACCTGTATCAGTTTAAATAAAGAGTATTTATATTGTTTATATTAAACTATATAAATACTAAAATACTATTATTATAATATTTATTTAGATTGTCAGTAGACAGTCTTTAGATTTGATTTGATTACTAGATGTATCTAGTGTGTCTAAAATGAATGACTTATTTAAATATTATATATTTTACTCAAATTAATAACTGCAAACATTCTCCAATAACATATTTGTTTTACTCCAGACAGCTGTACTGTAGACAGTGATGTCAGTCTAGGGGTAACATCCATAATTGCCTTCTAGTTGTTGTCAGTCTGATCAAAGGTTGTTGCATCAGTGACCCTGACCACCTTTCTTTTTGACAGAGATGCACGCTCATATGTGTTTCAACAGATCTTATATTCTATCTTATATTCTTGTTTTTTTGTCTTTGGGTCCTTTTGACTTGCTCAGACAGAAACAAATATGCTTTTCATGTGGAAGGTTCGAGCAATGTGAGGGGCACAATGAGTTGACAGTGAATTAATGGCCTATATCCTATTTCGATCATGAACACAGACCTCCTGAAACTTTTTTAATGATGTAGTTTATATTTGGAATACTTTTAATTATGTGCATCAGCAGCGAGATGTTAATAAATTGGATAACTGACATTATCTCATTGTACTCATAAGAGCTTAGGATTGGGGCCACTGCTTTTGTCATGATTTGGCCATTTGAGTGTTTGAATTGATGAATTCAATTGGACAGAGAGCGGGAAGAGACACAATATGCCCTGTGTACACTGCTGGGTTAATAAGAAATTGATTGGGAGCATAATTTCAATTAAATACGGAACTTTAAATGCTTAACTTTAAGGGTTTGATCCCAAAATGAGTCATCCTAGATTTGAATAAGCGGACCAAAGCACACCTATTATTGATGAAAATGAAATTTACATTCAAAAGCATTTGACCAAGTTTTGTGTTTTTCACATAGTTACTGTACATATAAAAGGTGTTTGTTCTCAGCTGTGCATTGAATTTGTGCAGTGTCATCAGTAACAGCTGACTTTTCAGTTACCAGTCACATTGAAACCAGTCAATGAGGTGGTTTTTCTATGATCTGAGGAGCCTTTCATGTTTCATGATTTCATGATTCATTCTACCGCACCTGACAGTCATTATGCTGATTTCCAGCTTCATCTTCTTCTGGTTTCTAATTAATCAAACTTGCAAGGGATGTCTTTTGCCTTGTGCATTACTATGTCCTGTATATTCCATATCTCAGTGATGCGTGTCTGCTGATTTCTACCCTGTTATACCCCTGGGGTTCATGTGACGGCAGCTGCATCCAGATGTCAGGGACTGAAGCCAAACTGTCTCTGTGGTTTGCCACCAGTTGTGTTTGGCTTATTGCCTAATATCACTGAAGCATTTCTAACAGCGGGCTATAGATCTAACACCAGAGCAACACAGAGTTTATGATGCCATATACTCACTCAACAAAGTCAAATATGGTATTTTCTAAAATGTTGTTAAACAATGTTGAATTTTATTGCTGCTTTGGTACAATATTTAATCTATCCAAGTGCTGGATCTCTGAGGGGAAAAAAACAATGTAAAAATTATGAAAATGTATATAATAATAAATTGTTTTGTTTCACTCCGGAAGAAAATGCTGTATAGTTGATAAAAGTTCATACAATTACAGCATTCAGCTATAATGCAGCCTGTCAGAACAGAAAGAAAGAACATTTAAAGAGGTGGTATTATGCTTTTTGGCTATTTCCCTCTCCTTTATTGAGTTATATTGAGAACTCCACGACAAAGGGACTGTGACGTTACAGAGATGAACGCTAAATGTGCCTCATATAATGCTCGCCAAGCGGCTACTCTGACACGCCCTCAAAAACACCAGTGGAAAAACACTGAGCTGCAGCACACACCTTTCCTCTCCCTTCCAAACACCAGCAGCTCTCCAGGCAGTCAATGGACATAAAGTTGGTACTGTGATGTAGAGACAGAGCTTAGTTAAAACTTTATGGATGAATAATAGCCTACTTTTGTTACAGATTAATGACTCACCACTCTGAAACTCTTGCTCCAGCCAAGCTGGTCGGCAACATATACAGCTGAGACAAAGCTGTGTTTGCCTCTCACTGACCTGCCCTTCTCTCTTCTGATTGGCTATTACCAGCTTTTCACTGAACTGCCCTTATCTGCTTCTGATTCGCTAGTAGTCCTTAACTAGGAACTGCACATGTGCAACTCCGTACAAATATCATTTTGAGACAAGTTGTATCACTCCAAAGCTAAAACAAAGCCTTCAACACAGGGTGAAAAGAGGAGCTGCAGCAATGTGCAGTATGAAAAAAGTGATGTTTTTTCTGAAAATGAAACCATGTAAACCTGTTCTGGTACAACCCCTAAATAAGATTTTGAACCTGAAAAAATGACCATAATACGACCTCTGTAACATATATCACAATATTTTAATAAACAAAGTTCTAGAATATCTATTCTCAAATCACAGCATTGCTTTTTTATCAACATACTATCTCTTCTAAATGAGTTTCACTTGGCAATTTTACATATCCAGCATGAAAACATCAATTTACTTTCAAGAAGAGACCTTGCTGATGTAGTCTAACTACATTGTGAGCTCAGGCTTGCCATGGTGTATGACTTTTGACATTAAACTGTCTTCTGCAACCTCACCTCATTGTTCAAGTTATATTCCCCCTACACAGCTGTTTCAGTTAATGTACAGGTTTCAACCTACATATTGAATTGGTGATCATTACTTACCGTACAAGTGTACCTAGAAGAATTGATTCTGCTTTGAAGGCACCTAATATTGACTTGATTTAGATGTTTCTTCTCTACCTTTTTGTATTAATTAATACATTTAAGCTATTAAAATTTCTTTTTGAAAACATTCTTTACAGCAATTTTTTCACATATGCCGAAACCTTTTGCACAAGACGATACTGTAAATACAGCCCCCCCCAATTTTTTTTTTAATAAACAGAGAAAAATTTGCTATTAAATTCTAAATCAGTTTTGATTTAAATGACCAAAATAGCACATTTTGATTCTCCAAATGAGCTCCAACACCTACAGAAGACCTTGAATTATTGAAGAGCCAAGAGATCCCAGGCACTCTTTGAATTAAAATTTAAAAACCCTTGTTTAATCCAATGGCATGTTCATTAAAAACCTAAAACTGGGCATTTAGGAACTTTAGAAAATGTAACCTTTCAACAACATTCAATATTTAATGAATGAAGTTAAGCCTTTAATCTATGGGCTTTGTTCAATGAACATGTTTGAAATGGGTGAAAAAAGCAAAGGAAAGAAAAAAACTAAAATATGTTTTGCTTCCCTTTCAATGAACAAGCAAGTGGACTTACCAGATATTTGTTTTATTTTGTTAACACAGGCTGTTTTTGGTTTCTTTGCCTCTCTGTCATTAAATCCAGTCAATGAAAGTAAATCCACATCTAGCATTTCAAAAGAAGTTCATACTGCTCTCAACTGTTGACCTTCTTTTAGAGCTATGGCACACATGTGTCACACCAGTTTATTCACTGTGAATTTAGTAACCAAATCACACCTGTATTTAGCCATTTTAGTTTTTTCCTCACTATTATGGATTCCCATTATAAGGAATCTACAGAAGTAGTTTTGGAGATAATTGTATATATGTAATAAAATATATTTTGTGGTTGGGGTTGCAAGCAGATCAATGAGAAAAATCTAGATATTTCTACACAGGATTTAAGAGAAAATAAGAAAGTGTTGCAAACAAAACTAATAGAAGTTTAACCTGGGCAAATACAGTGCAGGATGAAAAAAATCAGAGAAACAGTTTACTCTATGTCATGGGTTTTCAAAATGTGAGGCGGGCCTCCCTAGGGAGGCTCCAAACAGTTTCTGGGGAGCCTCAGTGAATGGGAGTGAAACAATATTACATTACTTATTGCATTAGGTATCAAAGGGAGATCACATAGAATAGCTTACATTGTGAGAGTTCAGAAATATAGTTTTTGGGAACTTCCCCCCCCATCAGAGTCAGAAACTAATAAATGCCTTAGGATAGACCTTTTTTTAAAAACTATTTGGTGTAGTCACATGGTATGTCAAACAGCAATATTAGGCTATCTTGGCATAAATGTTGAGTGAAACTTACCAAGTAAACTAAAGATGTAGTGGGGGGTAAGCCTTTTTCCAAGCTTTGTCTGAGGGGAGGCCTGCAGTCTCAGACTATTAAAACCCCTGCTCTATGTCATATGCACAGTAGCCTATATCATTTACTCAACTATCATGTGACTCTTGGTTTCTCTCTACCCATTCCTCTGCTGCAGTAGTTTAGATGTAGTCTGCTTCCAGTTTAAGCATCACCAGTTGTCTTTGTTGCCTCTCACTCTCTGTTTATTTAGGGACGGCCCAGATACGTCTAGTCCTCAGCTGGGAGTCTTCAGTGGCAACACGGCATTAGAGTCAGCTTACAGTACCAGCCTGAAGGTCCTGATCCGCTTTCACTCAGACTTTTCAACTGGAGGATTCTTCATTCTCAACTTTCATGGTACAGATAAACACACACGCACACACACACACACACACACACACACACACACACACACACATATATATATATTTACTTGCAGTATAGATACCCTTTTATGTATGCAGCATATTCTCTAGATATAAGAATAAGTAAGTATAAGTGCCATGATTTTTTTCAGTGCCAGAACTTCATACTAAAGGTTTATGCATAAAAGTGAATTTTGTTTTAGGATTTCTACATGCCATCTGCATTTACAGATACCAAGTCAATTTCTCAATCAATCTTTATTAAGAAATGTATATAATCTTAGTATGAGTGTGTGTAGTGCTTTGCAGTATCCACAATACTTAATTTGTAAATCAGAAGGTCCTGGAACACAGAAAGGGTTTTGTTCCTGTTCACATTGGACAATGCTACATTCTAGCTGTTAAAAATAAGCGAAACAAAACTGTCTTCACAAATAAAGCACTATTTATTTATTTACATTTATTTTTCAGAGAATTACAATTATCACTCAAAGTCAGCACAGGAGGCACGTAGAAACAGCTGTTTACTGATTGCAGCTTTCGCTCTCTCTCTCTCTCTGATTATCCCTTCACATCCCTGTCGTATCCCGTCTGTGGATTGCTGATAAAATGGGGGGATAATTGAAATATGTCTTTCTGCTCCCTTTCAGTACTATGGAACTACACAAAGAGACCCTACCCTAATTTAGCCATACTCATTTCACCGTTTCACAGTACAAACACCCACTTGGCTGTGGGGCTTACAGGAATAACTAAAAAGCACGACTTGCTAGCAAACAGTACATTGGCCTGATGCATTCATAGTCATCATTATCAAACTCATCAGCAACACTACACAACAGATTATAGTAATAAAAAACGTGTGCTGACCTAACTGTTTATTTGTCCAAAACAGCCCACAAACTAGCCAAAGGGTCCTCTGCCTCCTTTCTTTGCTTCTTACTTTAATCCTACATGTGCAGCTATTATCACCACCTGGCTACTGATATGAATAAATGTATCAAATGTGATATTCACATTGTACCAGTTTCCTCCTTATTGCTGAGGGTATCCTAATTCAAATTGCAGTAATATTAAGTGATTAGAACTCATACACTTCAGGTGGAACTGCGTTTATAGATTTTATAGTGACAAAATAGCTGCCAGATCCAATCAAAAGTTCTGGTCCTAATCCTGTTCCGGTAGGCACACAAACATTTAGCCCTATTTACCCACTGTTCTATAACCATTGGATAGCTATAAGATATGACGTTGGAGGCCTTTTTAAACAAAAGTACTGAGAGATGCTAGAGCTTTTTTTTTCTTTCACTCTTTTCTTTGGTTTCCTCCATTACTCAGTACTATTCACAATTTCTAAGGAGCCCATATCTCTGAATAGGTCCATCTCATGTTCTTTCAGTGATATGTTTTCCCTCAACAGGAAACATTTTCTGAGGAATCACTGGTAATGCATGCACTAGGAGGTAGCTTTTGTTACTGGGGCTCTAAAGTTTGTTACATTGAAACAGCCCCAGTCTCAAAGAGTACAACCTTACACCTTGTTCCTTGGGGCATGTGTTGTTTTTTTTAACCTCAAACAACTGTTTTTTTGTTTAGCAACTGTTAAGGGGAGTGTGATATGTATTGTCTATGATAATATCTTAATTGTTCTTTTAACGATGTGTGTGCAGACATTATCAGCATTTCTTCACTGACTTTGAAAAAAATACCTTAACAGTGCCATGCCTCATGCATGCAGTATACATGTGCCGGAGTTAAACTAATTAAAGTTAAATTAATGACTGAATAAGCAGCGCAGGAGATAAAACACTGACAACACTAGCCTTGCAATCAAAGAATTACTATTGAGTTGATGGACATGGATCAACCTAACACGACAGAGGTTGCCCGAAACACGTCAATCTACAAAATATGTTGAAAATCGGTTAAGACCACAAACGAACCACCACACAGAATATCAAGCATATGAAAAGCTTTGGGACTAAGCTGTCCGTGACAGGCCTAAACCTGAGCCAAGGTACCGGCACAAAACAAACTCCAGTTCAAGAACCGTTACAGTGATGATGACAGAATCAAAGCCATAAGACAACAGCCACAGTATGACAGAAATGACAGTTCACTCATACTTGCACTGTTTGATTTCAGTAATACTTACATTGGTGATTTGAGTGTTTTCATATTGCTTGAATGCTTCCATTTTAAATAAATATATAAATAAGGCATGTTTCTATGAATGTCATTAGTAAGCAAAAATGTATATCCTATTAACTAGAGCAAGCTGGTACAATATTAGATTTTTACAAACACATTTTTACAGGATGCACAATATCACGCATAATGATAATAATAATGATAATGCATAATTATCATTACCAACAAAACTGAATAAAAAAAATGAAATAACATTTTTTTCAATATTGCACACCCCTAATATAAAAAGTAAGTCAAACTTACAAGTGTGATGAAGCAGGCAGTACAGGATATAAACAATATCCTAGAATCCAACAGAAAATCTAAAGGTAATCCAAAATGACACAAAGACAAGAACACAAGAAGAACACAGAGACAGGGAGTAAGTAAACATAGACACATAAGGGAGGAAAGATCTTAATAAAACTGGACATACAAAACCAAAACTACATATATGTCTTTAATTAAAAGTTTAGGATATTATTTAAATACTACTAATCTTCAGTTACCATTCTTTTCACATTGTTCTGAAGTTCTTTCAGAGTTTGACACTGTTGTCCATTTATAAATTAAATCACGTAGTATTTCTTTAAAACACAAACTGGGAAATGCGGTGGATGTCAAAGTTATATTCCTATAACACCATGATACAAGCAAGGTAAAAGGTAGCGGCTGCCCTTAAATACTTATCTGGATATTTTAAATAATAAAGATCACACCCACTGTCCCATTCTCCACATCCATGAGGTTTGTGATTTCTTTCCAAAGAGACAACTGCAGTTCTTCTTTTTAACAATGTCAATAAACACAGAACAGAAAAGCAACATTTTTATTTTTTGGTTGATTGAACTATCAAAAGATTATAAAAAATACCGTATTGTATTATTATGTAACAATAACAATCCCTTTTCTTATTACAAATAGCAAAATATGTTGATGCTATAGACATCATTGTTTTGTTTTGTTTTTCAGCTGAAATCTAAGATCCCTTATTAATAGTTTTTGCACCTTTCTCCAGCCTACCGTTTGAAGAAATGCCCTCCTCCCCCTGTTGTGGATAATGCAGAGGTGATCTATGAAGATGAAGACTTCCAGATAGGTAAAAATCCTGATTAACAATGATATAACCGTTTGATTCAATATAAAAAGGGCTGCTGTTGCACCAATTTACTACGTTAAAGAAAGTGATGTTAAAATGTGTCTCATTTAGTACAATTTGTCAGTGACATTGTTTTGTACATTTTTTAAAACTGGAAGTGTTTTCCACCTCATCTAGTTTAGTACATCTTAATCAAAACGACTCATACCTGACAGGACTGACAAACTATCTTGTATCAGGCTTGTAGGAGGTCATTATTCTACTGATTGTTAATTACTACACTAATGGCCCCACATGACTTTGCAAATGCAGAGTTGTAAAATTCATTCAGTGTACCACTGTGCGTGCATGTGTGCATTTTTTATAGAATCACTCAAGTAAAATTACAGAGACTATTATCACTGTTGATTAAATGATAATATTACATCAATCAGTCAACATTGGCAACCAAAACTATGATGGCTGGTAACCACTGTGGCAACCAGTTAAACCCACCATGAGTAGATGAATATGCTACAAAGAATCACAAAGAGATGAGAAGGTTATACAAAATACTTTCTTTCTCTAATCTTTCTTACATTTTTTTGTGGATACTATACATTTTTACCTCTTTAGGTCTCCAAAAATCCTTAAAGAATGCTATTTTTTAGGAAATCTGCTGATTAATTTCCTTACTGCTATGTGACAGGATCTATGTCAGTTAGCAATAACAGGGGCAAGCAGCTATATATATATATATATATATATATATATATATATATATATGGTGAATGGTGAACTGGTGAAATGCAACACCAAGTACATTATGTTCCCCCAAGCTTTTGAAAAACATCCATTTTGGGAGAAATAATCGCTTGTCAAGTTTTCTATTTTCCCTCAGCTCTGTGTTATGTGATTTGCTCAAATCATCTTACTCTTAGGTTTGGTGACCTTTTAGAGCAACAAGAAAAAAACAGACATTTCAGAAAACCTCAAGCAAGATCAATTTACCTTGCTACTGGTATGCAGAGCTTAGTCGCTTCTGGCAAAGTATATAATAATTTCTCTGCAGAAAACATATCAAAATGTCAACATTTTATGATTTCAGAAAAGTCAGTTGATTTTTTTAATGATTTGTTGATTTGGGGGATTTTTTGCTTTTGACCTTTTAAAGACACATTAACAATACATTAGTGAAATTCCAAGTTCAAGAAAGACTTCATCAGCCCATATATAAATATTGAAAAATTATCATTAGATAAAATGTTCCTAAAAAGATACAGACAAATAAAACATTGACCCAGAGAGTGTACTACTACTATTTATAACAATGATTTCAAATTATTGTCACTTCCAACCCCACCACAGCAGCACCAGGCCTATACCTCTTCACAGCAAAAATGAAGCAATTCTTTGTGACACAGTAAATACCAAAGGGAGCTAGTTTGGGATAATCAAACATAAAAATCTCACAAACCCTCAGAACATTAGAGTGCTTGTACTGTGAATTTCACATTCACAAAACCTGACAGAATAGAGTACCTCAAAGACATCACTAGCTTTGTTGTCGGTCAGTCTAATAGCCAATTATGCAATCTTTGAAGAAACTCAAGGAAAGGTTGAATGTTCTTGTTTGTTCTGTTCAACAGTTTTAAACATCATGGCCCATGCTCTGAGCTTGCACACTGTATGCCTCCTGGGCAGAGTTTGAAGCATGCATTACATCTCTCTGACAGTTGGTAGATCTCCATCTCTTTTAAGATGACAACCCTGTCAAACGTTGCCTCTCAAAATGGAGCAACAGAACTAATGTCAGCTATTTTTGAGTTGAGTTGCCTGCAAAATAAACACCTTAAAGCCCAGGTTATAGTTGCTGTAATTGTTCCCACTATCCAGTTCCATTCAACAATGTACTCTAAACTTTAGACAACGATGGCAATGTTAGACTATATTTCCAAAATGAATAGTGTGAAATATCCTGGGGTATGTCAGTAGTAATATAAACCTTGTAATATTTGTGCAGGGATTTTTACTTGTGCTGTCATAAAGACCCAACTCTGCAGAAACACTTTAATAGAGGTTTTATTTATTTCCCATGGTAGGTGATATTGTGAAGTACCGCTGTTTACCTGGATACACATTGGTCGGAAAGGCAGAGCTTATGTGTAAACTCAATTCCCATTTGCTTTTTGAAGCCCCGCCCCCAACATGCCAAGGTAAGGCTACACTCCCAAACAATACACAATGCACTGTATACTCTATATGTCAGTGTGAAAGTCAGATGCATTTCTTTGATGTTAGCATTTATGGTTTCAGCAAAGAATCATTCAAATTATCCTGTTAGACAGAATTTACTGTATATAGGACATGAATAATAAGCTGATATTAATGTGTAAAATTGGGGGAGGTCCCTCTCAATCTATTATTTAGAAAATATTTTTAATATCACCTCTTTTCACCTCCTAGCACCCATTGTTCCATAGCATTTATATATACAACAGTGAATCACATAAACTGATGGTTAAATTGTCACACATAATTTGATGATGAAGATGAAAGTAATTTTATCTCATCAGGGTCTGGAGTCATTTTTCACCAAAGAAATGAGTTTGAATGCAAAATGGCGGTAAATAAATACATTAAAGTAGATATATGGTGCTCAAACAAATGTTGCCTTAATTACTGACATTGCATCTAGAAAGAAAGTTGTGTTTTGAGCAAATGGTGCAATACATGTTCTTATTAAAACTCAGCTATGTAAAACCAGCACAGCATCATTTCCAGTGGTTTGTCACATGTCATTTTGGGAAATATTCGCATATCGCCTTTTTACATAGGCAAACATTTTGGCAAAAAATATCTTAACCTATTTGAAACATTTGAAAACTATACGTAAACTGCTGCTCCTTAATCCAAAACCCCGTCTTCCTTTTCCAGTGACTGCATTTCATAGTCATAGTTAACACGTGTGATCCCAATAAAGCCGGAAAAAAACAGATGAAAAAGTGTAGCAAAGTTTGAAGGAGCTGCTGTATTTACACGAGCTGCCGGTTATGTAATGTTACACCATTGGCAGTGACAGTCCTAGTGTTGTGTGTTGAAAATGTTAGATTGAAAACTTACGAGAACCTATTCGACTTTTTCATAATAATAATAAATTATTCAAAAGTTGTTAAATATGTTTATTCAATAGACTTTTGATTTTTCAGACTTTTGAAGAGATTTCAGGAAAGAGGTGCTCATATTATATAAAATTATATATTTTTAGTTACCAGCATTAATACATCAAAATTAGGAAGTACTTGTTCCTCCTGGTATTTCTATTAGACAACTGAATAATGATTTAAATTTTTATTTTGAGAAAAATGTTTTTGTGTTGAAGAGATGCTCAACCTTCATCGTCATGTGGAATGAACAGACTCGTGATTCCATTGTAAAGCAGGAAAAATAATTACTCCTGTAAGAGGACAGGCAACCAAAAGGCTCCCCTGGACAGCTTAGAGTTCAGTTCCTTCAAAATCCTCTTACCTACCAGTCGTCACACAGAAAGATGGGGAGAGGTTTCTAGAGTCTCGCTCTAGAAAACAATGTACAATGGAAGTCAGCCGATAAACAAGAACGGAGGAATGGGTTGAAAGGACGCACATTAGGAGAGTTGCTAGAATCTGGCAATGTACAACAAAAAAGTCAGAAAAGTTTTCGCTTCGTCTTTTCCTCCTCCAGCCCAATGCCCAGCCAATGAGGAGCGGTCGTCATCTTCAGGAGTGATACTAAGCCCCGGGTTTCCTAGCAACTACCCCAACAGCCAGACATGCTCCTGGCTGCTCCATATGGTTGCAGGTACAGTTTGTGCCGAGGGGGTGCAACCAATACGAGTCTAGACTGCTGTTTATGTCCGAGGGAGCAAAATAATTGTGTGTGTGTACATTTCTATGAAGTGTGTGTGTATGATTATATGTTGTGTAGTGTGAGAGACTGTATGCAGTCTCTCACACATTGTATGTGTCACATTGTATGTACATTTTAAGGAATGGTATATGTAAAATACAGGATGTGTCAAAGTGATGCTTACAAGGCAGTGTGTATGTGCATCTGCTCTTTGGTTTGTGTGTGTGTGTGTGTGTGTGTGTGGTATACCCTTTATATATTACATATTGCAGCTTTTTGGATGTAGTTGTAAATAATTTGTTTTGTTTCCTAGGTTACACCATCAATATCTATGTGGAGATGTTCCACAGCGAGAAACAGTTTGATGAACTGGAGATTTTTGATGGTATACAAAGCTTTTCCTCCTCCTTTTTGCTACACCTAGGCGCGCACACACACACAAACACACACATATACACACAAGCAGCTTTAATTCATGTTTGTTTATGAAAAGTAGCACAACAGTTAATAAGATGCACAACACTTAATTCTCATTTGTGGTGTTGGGAATTTCTCCCCCCAGGAGTTCCAAGTAGGTTGTGTAACAGTAATTTTGAAAGTATGCAGATCAGATTGTGTGCATGCGTGCGTGTGAATTAACTTCCTTTATTTATTTCTTTTTATCTACATTGTGTATTAAGAACTTTATATAACTTTGCAAAACTATATTGAGTATATTTACCCAGTGGCAACCAAGAATGATTTTTAAAATCAGGAGGCCCATTCACAGTGGCCACAGCATAGTTTCTAAAACAGCAAACATATATAACAAGCCAATAAAACACAAATTAGATTTTACTAGCTTTTGAAATATGTGATTTGTATTGGAATCCACTTGCAGGGATGAGCATATATACTGCCAATATGTTTATCTCGCTCAGCTCTGTCTATTTGTATTTATCTTGCCTGGTCCTAAAAAGACTCTAGCTGCCTTTGATGATGCTGACAGCAATGGCATCACTGTGTAGTAGGCGGCTGTGACTGGAGTTGTTTCTGATTCGCTTTGTTGAAAGGAACAGAATTTCAATAGGTGTCAACATTACAGTTAATTCAGTTTGTCTTTGTAGACCATTTTAAAGGAACCATTTTAAATAAATGGTACATTGCTATATGTAAAAACTCTACAAACTCTAGTACAAAAAATTCATAGATGCAAGCTGTGTCTTTCTAAACAAGACCACACTTAATCTGGGCTGCAACTGCTTGGTTCAGACAACAGGCATGAGCACAGGAGAGGGGTTGTGGTCAATAAACCAGAGATGGAGCAAAACAATTTGCTTCGATCAGAATACATGTACAACAAGTAATGTGGAGGTACTAAGTGATTTAATGATGTTGTTACCCTCATGTGTTCCATGTCTCAGAAACAATAAAACACATTCTGACTGCAGCATAGCCTATTGTTCATCTCCGTCTCAGATTAGGCTAATATTCATCTGGGAGATTGTAAGATTATCAAAATTTGTGATTTTATTGATACAGACATGTGAAAGAAGTAATATTTGTCAAAGTTTATCTCTGCTGTGGCCTACCTTTCCCTCCAACATACATGCAGGCCACTAAATACAATGACATATTATATATACATGCATAAACATGAGAGCATAAAAATATACAGTATACTGTACACACAACTGTTCTGTGTCTCATTCATGTGTTTCTTTAGGATCCTCAGGACAAAGCCCTTTGCTTGTCGCTCTAAGTGGTAACCACTCATCTCAGCTAAACTTCACATCTAAAACAAACCAGCTCTATCTACGATGGTCCACTGACCACGCAACCAACAAGAGAGGATTCAAGATACGATATTCAGGTACATACATTATCTTTCTTTTTCTATCATTCCTTTTGTTCATTGTTACTCTGCTTATTGTCAGCTAGTAACCATGTTGTCATTAGGAGAATAATATCAGCAAAATCAAGCAACCGCTTTCTCCTTATCTATTGTAGATGCTTGAAATCTTAAAGCATCTAAATATAGATCCTATCTTAAAGTTTAAGATATGATACATGTGTCAGTTTACTGGTCAGTCTAATTTTTCTCTGCTCTGTTTTTTTAAATTCAAATTATATCTAAATATGCATTTGTTGCCTTGTCATGAAGGAAAGCTATCATGTGAGTTTGTTTGAGGCAAACAAGAGGATGAGTGTGCCACCATGTCAAGAAAACTGCCAACTGTTTTCTCTGCTTTATCTCTGCTTTCACACACAGTACATATATTTTTTTACCCATGCTGCTATGTTGAAAAATCTTTGATTAATGTTGCCTGAAGTGATTTGTCTCTACTAGCATGAATAACGAACCCCAACGCGTTTCTTATCATGAAAATTAATTGATGCATCAAGGATCTAGGTGCCTGAGCAGGATCATTTAGAAAACACTTCTAAATGGAAATGTTCGTTTTAATGCATTAGGCTAATTAAAAGTGAAAGAGAATTACTAAATCCAATTTGTGAATTTGAGAATTTGTTCAGATTGAGTGTATCATCTCTACAGGTTCTTGCCAGCACTGTGTTATGACCATTAGCCTTGTTCGATTCGGTTTTTGATGTTTTTCAGCTGCCACTTAATCATAGGTTTTAAGTTGTTAAGAATTTGTTGAAGATGGCCGCCAATCTCAGTCAGAGAAGATACAATTTACAATGACGCTGATCCTGTTTAGACTTCAATGAGTCACAAGGTCTGTCTCCTGGCTGTCTATGCTGAAAACAGTATGTGATATGTTTTAGCTTGTGGCTTATATCAGCACAATGGCCTGAAGTAATAGTATTGTCTTTTCCCTGCGGTGTTGTATTGCCCAGACAACTGCAGCTATATAGAGAAATTGATTGTAGAGACTTTTCACTTATTATAAACTTATCACACACTGTTCTGTGCTCTGGTGTGCTTTATATTGAAGCACACCATACATATAGTACAGTATGTTTTGTATATGTATGTTTATTATATGTGCATGTATTATGTCTATCAGTGTCCTCTATCAGGGGGTGATTTGGTCAGGTTGTTAACACGTATGGGAAGTAGTAGGTTTTTTGTAAGTATCAGCAGTGGTAGTAGTATCACTAATATTTATTATTAAAATGTCTACAGCAAGTGTGAGAACCAAGCTATTATATTTTTCACATAAACATTTTGTATTAGTCAGCTAAAGCAATTTTAAACCAAAGCCAAAATAAACAAGTCTGTCACTGTCTCAGGGAAGCATTATTGTTGGTAGCTGACACAGATGGATAAAAAGATGATGACAAAATGTTGCCTCTACATTGTCCATTACATAATTCGCTACAATTTCTAGTATAGCACAATGCACAGGATATAAAATCTCATTTCACAGGAAAGAAAACATTTCAGCTGATTATCCTGTTTACATATGCACACCTAGTACATTCATAATATATAATTTGACAGGAATCTGTAAAATTATATATTATTACTATCGCACAGTTAAATATAGGCGTGAAGTGCCCAACATGTGTTTTTTTCAAAAGTAATTTGAGATTTTTCTGAAAAAGCCTCAATAAAATCACCAGTGCAATTCAGTTTTAAACAGCAACCAATCCAAGAAGGGTTCATATCCTTTTTATTACAATAATAAGCATTCATCAGTAAGGAATTTAAGGAATGGGCTTTCTTTCTCTGACTGATTAATAAGATATAAAATTAGTGGTTCAGATCGAACTGGTTGATATTAGAGCAGATATAGTGAACCAAAGAGAATCAAATGACTCATTGGGGAGATGACGACATAAGATACTTCTTGAGAAGAAAGGTTTATAGATGAAAATTAATATTTACACATTTAGTCTGTTGTCCTGAGCGGAGTGGTAAAGTCATTCCACAAATATGAAGCCAAAAGGGAGAAGAGCCAAGGCCAGGTGGGGCAATGACCACATCGGACAGGAAAGAGAGCCAAGTGGCTGATGGTTGCGTGTTCTACCGGATGTTTAGATTGCTTTCCATGCTCTAGCAGTTATGCTTTTATACATCAGGAAGAGAAAAACCTTTGCATTATGTGGAAAAATATCAGAATAAGTACTTTATTCGCTACGTGTTTTAGAGTATTCTGTGTCTGTAACTTGTTCACAGGTTTTTGAGTCACTTTACGTTTTGTAATACACTGATAGCCACAATGGACATAGATGATATTTGATAGTCTTTTATTCACAATGCCTGGTAATGAGGGCATCAGTAGCGTAATGTTGCCAGACCTACCTTTTTTCACTAAAAAACACATGGAGCTAATCTTCAGTTGTCTCTCATGCTGATGTTTTTCAGTGTAGACAATGAATTAGATTAGACTGTTAGGGTTTCCTGTGAACTGAGGACACAGAACACAAAACACTTTTTATTAATTTGTCTCCTGTCTCTCTTTGTTTCTCTGTCTCTCCAGCTGCCTACTGTAGCATTAATGATCCTCCAGTGAATGGGGGCGTGGTCAATCGAACCAAACTCCGTCCAGGTAGCAGACTTCAGTTCTATTGTAACAGAGGTTACCGCCTGGTAGGCTCAAGCAATTCCACCTGCAGGCTCCACCCCAATGGGCTTTTCCAGTGGGATACACCACCACCTTTTTGTCAAGGTACAGGTCATTTTTAAACACATTCTTTGTCATCTAAAAGTTGATAAGCATTAAAACCTTACAGTTTGAGAAGGATTTTCCTACAGCACTTCTCTCTTTGTGATGCAACAGCTGTCTCATGTGGAATCCCCCAGTCACCAGGCAACGGTAGCTTCAGCGCTAACCAGTACACCGTTGGTAGCCAGGTCACCTACCATTGTAATCATGGTTACCACCTGGACCCTGGGGTTTCAATGACAGCAGTGTGTTTGGAGGATGGCAGCTGGAGTAATGCTGCCTCAGCACCCAGATGTCTACGTAAGTATTTTTTAACAATGATTTAAGCGCAGTCAAGAGTGTGAGTTGACAGGTTGTCTAATGTCTCCATGGTGCACTTGTAAGCTGTAAGCTAGTAATTTTAGTTGGAGTAGTTTAGTTGGAGTTTCCACGGTCAAGAGTAAAATATCGTTGAGTATGACTGACACTGTATGAAAAACACTTAATATGCACAATATTAATTATTTTAGATTAGATTAATGGTTGCTCCGGCCTTTCTGTGTGGAGTTTGTATGTTCTATCCGTGTCCGCGTGGGTTGTATCCAGTTGCTCCGGCTTCCTCCCACCATCCAAAGACATGCAACCTAGGTTAATTGGTGTCTCTAAAATTGTCCTTAGATGTGAGTGTGAGTGGTTGTTTGTCTATGTGTGGCCCTGCGATGGACTGGCGACCTGTCCAGGGTTTCCCCCGCCTTTCGCACAATGTAAGCTGGAATAGGCTCCAGCTTCCCGCAACCATGTATGCAGGATAAGCGGATGACAATGGATAGATGGATAGAGATTAAACAATATCAATGTAATACAACTGGTATAGTTTCAAAATTGTTTTTAGGTGTCACATGCTGCCAGTGTGTGATACATTAATGGACAATATGATATTTTAAAAATGTCTTTTCTCCATGTTGATTAGAATTATAGACATTTGCAAATGGGGGTATTATGTTTTAGATCATTTATTATTGAATACAATTAATGGTATGCTGTGCATGGAGTTAATGTATGCATTTTAATTTATGTATTTGTACAGTTTCTTTCTATATGAGGTTTGGATTTGAAAAAATGAAAATATTTGCTTTTGTTTGTGTAGAGAAATGAAAATTTGAACTTTAAAAACAGGATGTTGTTTTTTGGTCCATTCACGGAAATGCATATCACGATATACATTATGGATTGGAACCTTGTGTAATATTATAGATTTTATATCAAATTTATAAATTATAGATTATAGAGACTTGAGTGTTATTTAGTGTTGGCATGTGCTGTATGTAAACTGAAACTAAATGGCAGTTAATCACTAATGGTTAAGGACACACATGAAGCTTTATTAATTTTTAATTTCATTACATTTTATTTTCCAGCAATCCACTGCCCCAGCATTGAGGGCACCTTGTCAGATCACATGACCTACCGCCTGCTTTCTGGTAGGTCGGGAGAGTTTGGTTCTATGGTGATGCTAGAATGCTCAACAGGGTACTATTTGGGTGTAGGCCATCGAACTCTTCGCTGCCTTGCCAACGGGACCTGGGAGGGGTCAGATGACCCAGCTGCATGCAAGAGTAAGCATTTACACAAACATGAACACCCTAAAACACTTTGCTATCCTATGCAAAAGAAATCTCAACTGCTACTGTCAGATTTATTTTGCTTCTGGCAGTGAGAGTTATTACACAAATAGTGTTCACACGTGCTGACAAAGGTGAATGTATGCATGTGAGGTTGACCCAGGCTCGTGTTCAGAAATAGTTGCAAAAATACAGAAAAATTTCCACAGTTCCAAGACGATAATCGATTATTTAGGTGGACTAAATGTGATAGCTACATAGCCTATTCCAAATTTTTAACAAATACCAACCTGTCCAAGAGCAGCAACGCAACATCCGTGTTCCACAGTCCCTTCTCTTCTCTCAGTGCTCTCCAGCGAGGAAAGGCTACACCAATGGTAATTCGTGTCTGTCCTCGCCGTCAATTGCTTTCGTTTTTGACAACTAAGTGATGGAGTTGTGTCATCTCTGTTCAGTCTCAATTCAAGTTGCTTTATTGGCATGACTGCACACAATACAACGTTGCCAACATATATTAAAACAAAGTATGCAATCAAAATGAACTCTGTCTACATGATTCTGGTTTGCTCTGGCTCTGGCAGTGCTGGTTGGCATGAAGCACTTCACAAAACAGTGCTCCAGCGAGGGAATGTCACCACAAGTGTCAGATTTAAACTCAGGAATACCGAGAGGTTTACCTGGTGATGATAGGCTTAATCAGAATTGTGTAAACTCATTTAGCCAGGGCTTGATTGTAATGGACATTCATATAGGTAAAAGTCCTGCACTCCAGCTTTAATATATACCCGTATATATGTTTTGTGCACTTTTTCTGTTGGCACTCGGGGAGACACATAACTTTTATGTATATTTATGAGTCTACAAAGACTTAAATCCATATGTAAGATTTTATTACATGAAATGCTTTGCACTCCATTGTACACATTTGTGTTGTAGGTACTATCACAACCTGTCAAGAATAAGTTATGAAAACAGCATACCCACCCTGGCACAAGCAAAACAGCTGGACAAGTTAGAGAAGGTTATTGCTATGATGGATTTGCTTCTTTTGTGCCAAAAAAGCATATGCTTTTCAGTTAGTTTGAGAGGAAACATGGCCGTGTTTAGTACTGGCTGCCACAGGTAGGCTTGATAGTAGGAAAGGGTCAGCTTGAGAGGGCTCTACTTTCCATGTGAGCTTCTGTATTTTTCTCTGTTTCCCTTACTACTTCTTTTTTAGTCATTATTTTAAACAAAACATTTAAATCTGTCTTACATTATAACAGTGGTTTTTACACTTTATTTAGCTACATTTTCTATTTATGTCTATATGCGTATATTTTTTCATGATACAGTATTTGAGTTGACCTACCTAACACTGCAGCCACTCCGTGGGATTTGGCAATGTAACAGTATCTATTCTTCAAGTTGGCCAAAGATTTAGAAACAGTGTCTCCAAGGATATTAAGGGGGAAAGATCTTATATCTTTTGACCTAAATCTAATTCAGCCAGGTATTGTATTGGAAAACTACATTTACAGTGTTTAAATTCAGGATGACAGTCAATGAAGACTTGGCAACGTAACCCACTTCTTATTCAGATTTTTGAAAACACAAAAAATATAACAGTACCAGTTTCTCCATAATGCTATGTAATATCTAATTTCCAGTGTATTTTTGTAATAACATGATCTTATCATGTTTATTTTATTATTTAGTCATTTCCTGTGGTGAGCTTCCTTCTCCACCCTTTGGGACCAAACTCGGGACGTTGACTACGTTTGGAGCAACTGCAATCTTCATGTGTAACCACGGTTACACACTGGTGGGGTCTCATGTCAGAGAGTGTGGGGCTAACGGGCTTTGGAGTGGGACCGGAGACCAGGTGTCTAGGTAAGACTGATCAAACATGGAAAGATGTGCATTGTTTTGTGATCTATCCTAACCGGCTTTGGGATAAAAATTAACAAAGCTAATCAATAATAGTAGCACAATAATTCAACAATTTGAATGATGCAACCAGAAGAGAGAGAAAGTTTATTGGGAACATTTTTGTAAGCTGTTATGGAATAAAATCAAAATTTTGTAATCAGCTTGTATTAAAGATCTTTTGTATCATGTATTTTGTACATTTCTGCATAAAATCCAATTTGATCAGTGCCTTGTTTCAACGGTCAGACTAGCTGTATTTTCAGTCCCGTATAACATAGTAATGCAAATTTAAAGGGCCAGTATGTACAAAATAAAATACATAAAATGTGATTAGAGATCATTCTGTTTGTCTCCTGTAAGCAGTGGTGTCGCTAGATTCCACAGGCGTGGTATTACACACGGCATAGACCCTCTATGCCGTGTGTAATACTGGTGACGTGTCATGAACTTTTGTAAAGGCCATTTTTAATGGAAATGTGTAAACTTATGTACTCAGGCTTCATTAATAAATATGGTTGTGACAGGTACCTAGGTAAGGTCCATGAAAATTAGACCAGCAAGTGAGATAAACTGTGCACATGCTTCAGTAACTGAAATGATATGCTACTGAGACATGTTATTACTTAAAACATTAAGCACTGACCAGAGATGATTAATCCTGATTTTACATGCACACTCTACTCCAGTGATTCAGCCTTAGAATTACCGGCCTGAGTAAGAAGCTGTATGCAGATGCCTATTTCATATGATGAATGTATAAATCAAGGCATGTCCACATTCACAATATTATTCTGAGATTACGATGCTAACAAGGGCAACTAAAATATACCTAAACTTTGATGTAAGAATAGTTTAAATTTGAAGTCACTAAATCCCAATTCAAACACTGCTACAAAAGTGTTGCCTGGGTCCAAATCTTTCAGTCCGCCCATTCCATCAAGTTCACTGAAATGGAGTGTAACAATTTGACAGTTAGGTTTGATATCAGGCAAAAATGTGATTTTTATTTGGTTCAATGCCAGCTAGCTGTACTGTATTGCTCAACACAGACTGTATATTCACTATTAAGACTGAAAAGTCATCATCACATTAAGTCACATCAGGATGTTTTTTATTACGCATGGTAAAAGTGACCAAGATCAAGTGTTGTATTGTACTGTATTGTTCCACTTTTAAGTCTATTTGTCAAAGATTACCCCCCTACACCCCCCAAAAATATGTTTTAGGGCTTCCATCAGTCTCATGCTGGTTTAAAAATAACATAATGTCAACATAATGTTTAACATAACATAATGTTTCTAATGAATAGATCATATGGTCAGTGATGTTTACACGTTATTGTTAAGGTTCCACAATCCTTTTATCTGATTTTATGAAATTGTATACAGAATTTATTGAAGAGATTTGTCTCTTTAAAATAAGCAAAACATCTGTTCTTCCCAATTTTGGAAAGGCTATAATTTGTAGTATTTCAGTGTGGAATGTTTGACACATTCCTCTTTGTATTCTGATGATATAAATATTGATGGCACAATAAATCACAATTTGCTTCAGAAAAACTCTTAGACATGTTTACTGCTGTAAACTGTTTTGGTATTCATGATAAAACCTTCCATATCTGGTGTGTCCTAATGATTTTATAAAATTAGACTGAACAAAATAAGAAGTAAAAAAAAAGAAAGACAGAAAGGAAGAAAGAAAAAATCCAAAGAGTTTTGCAAAATAATCAATGTTCTAGTTGCCTGTTTTTACAGCATTAATCATCATTCATGAAAGTGTATAAAATCGTTTGAGAAATGTCAAATACATCAAAATGTGCTCGGCCTGAGTTATTGACTTCATGAGGCACAGAAACATGAAGCAAGGGATTGACTGTGAAATGTGGGTGATTGGTCTCTTAATAGTTGTAATGGTATTGAATACAATTCAATGATTCTCCACACCTAAGCTCTCAAGATGTGTCCTGCAATTTATGTGCTCAAGTTTTACAAAATCATGAAATTATGTGGTACTTCAAGGCCACTTTAACAGACTTTTGTGCATCTGTAATTGCTGCATGGTTAGGGCCACAGTCATGGAGCTGTGCTGTCTTTGTATATTGATTTGCAGATGGGCTGATGACATCACTCCCCTGACATTCAGAAGTTTAAGTACTGAGACAGGGCCTGTAAATCACTTGGCAATCTAACTGTCGTCTTTCAAGGTCATAACTACGGGAACATTGAACCAGCACTGATGACTTTAAAGCCAGAGATAGAGAAAATAAGTTGAAGTTGTTTGTCCTTATATTGCATTAATCTCATTTCATTTCTTCCTATTCTAGCTGGTCATTGTGACTCTCCAGATCCTATAGTGAATGGCCACATTAGTGGAGATGGCTCTAGTTACCGTGACACAGTGGTGTACCAGTGCATGTTAGGATATCGTCTAATGGGCACATCAGTCAGAATCTGTCAGCAAGACCATCGGTGGTCTGGAACAACACCCGTCTGCGTCCGTAAGTACTTTATAAAATTAAAACCATTGTTGTTCATCTCTCAGTATAATTATTTATCGCTCTTTCTTTTAATATGACAAGCTAAAAAGGATGTCCTATACAAAGGAAATCCATTACACACAAGAGTCTTAGAATGAGAAAGAAATAACACATTTGAGGCCTTTCTGGGTTTAAATTGTTCTTGTAATGACTGTTCCTGCAGCATCTATATGTTCCAGCAAAAAGTTTAAATATCACAAAATATCTAGTG
Organism: Lepomis macrochirus; assembly: GCA_024633595.2. NCBI lineage: Eukaryota > Metazoa > Chordata > Actinopteri > Centrarchiformes > Centrarchidae > Lepomis > Lepomis macrochirus. The sequence continues at coordinate 18,194,997 of JALXJV020000006.1, forward strand.
GAAAATTATACTTTTCTCCGCACCTCACACTTCTCATCTTACTTCTCTCTACTCCCTCAGCTATCACTTGTGGTCACCCTGGAAACCCAGCCAACGGGCGAACCAATGGCAGCGAGTTCAACCTCAATGATGTTGTCAACTTCACCTGTAACAGAGGTTATATCCTCAGTGGAAATGCTCGTGCCCAGTGCCGGCTCAATGGACAATGGAGTAGCCCCCTACCTGTCTGCAAAGGTCATACACACACACACGCATGTTAACAAGAGTGAAAATCCATCCCTGTATATCCCTGTAAATAAATCCCTGTATATGTTTTATTTAAATCAGCTATTCATATCAGAGTGTATAGGAGACAGCAAGATAAGATGGTGTTGGCTTTCTGTTTACCACTGGTATTTCTTATCTTCATCCCTAGTTGCTCCAGAGCCATGTTACCTCTCAACAGGACCGGCCCTGACAGTGTTGGAGCCCTCTCCTATTCATAGTTTTTACTCACGTTACATGAGCGGTGACCTGGAGGGCAAAAGAACAGACCAACATAGCCACAAAAGCAGTTTTATTTGGATCATCTTTCAACTTAAGAAAAAGAAAGATATGAACACAAACTGCAAGTGTTGGGCGTATATGATCTATTTAACGTTACAGCATCCGCTGCCACATTTCTACTGTTAAAAACCGCCAGGTCCCTTCTGCCGCTCGACTGCGGTAATGTTTACTTTTATGTTCTGGGGAATCCCTTTCCTAACACAGCTCAGGCTTGTCGCATCGATTAGTAAATCCGAAAGCACAACAACCATCCAGCATTTTGGCAACACAAAAAGTAACAAACTCAAAGTATGTAAAGTGTATCACCTGCATATTGGTTGGCGGGCAACAGAAATTAATGTCTTTTTGCCCTCCAAGGGAGCGTTTTTATTGGAGTGTGACGTCTCATGAAAACTATGAAATGATCAACTTTTCTCAGTTAATAAAGTCCCTGCTGAGTCAACACACATGATTTAGTATTCCCTCCTCTTTTCAGTATTTTGTTTGGGAAAGTAACCTCTTTAAATCTGCAGATCTGGCACCTTTTCTCTTCAATTATGAATTAATTCATAATTCCGTTACAAACTCATGAACTTTAATAGCTCCTGTGTTTCAGCAGATTTTCTGCTCATAATCACAACTTTCTGCACATTCAGAATCTATCCCACATATCTGTGTTCTCTGATATGTCAAGAAAAAAAGTTGTTATATTTCAAGACTAACTTCATCATTTAATTATTGCTCAGCTGATACAGTCAGAACGTATTACAGACACTGAACTGAAAGAGACAGGCAGGTTAAAAAAATATGAAAAAAAAGAACTGAAAACAACCACAACATGTTGACTTCAGCACATCTGATAAAGTGCAGCTCACTGTCCCAAAGAGAGCAAGGTTGTGCTTCAGTTGTTACATTTTTATATTGCAAATCTACCAGCTACGTTACAACTCACTACTACCACTCGCAGCGCGAGGTAGGTGCACTTGGTTACAATCTCGGCGTACTCTGTTGTCACCTCAGCTGGGAAGAGTGGGGTCACACCGAGTCGAAAACTGTTTCTTGCTGCGCCTCCTGGTATTTTGCACCCTAGGCAAGCGCCTGTGTCACCTTTGCCACAGGCCGGCTCTGCCTCTGGCATTTGTGAGTCACTTTGGATAATTGTAAAAAGTAGTGCGCACACGCTTTGGCATTGTGGTGGATGGCTTTGGTAGACGTTTCTAGTGCACTCGCCTTTGTTTTCACTTTCAGATAATTTCATTGAGGTCGCCAGCTCCTTGGGTTCTAGCAGTTGGCGAGTAAAATGTCATCATAACCACATTGGAATTATTGCCACAATGACAAAAATTAGCATGTATTCAGTATTTTTTGGCCCGATTTGCTTCTAGCTACAGTATGTGAACTGGAACATTTTTGGCCAAATTTGCTGCCAACAGACTGTAAAATTGAGAAGTGAATAATTGTAGCTTAAACACACACTTATCATTAAGCTGTATTCAGCTACATTCAGTGTGGCGTGTGTGTGTGTGCGACTAAATAGACTCAAAAATTCATATGTGCACAGACAAACACACACAGCTGGATACATGTCCAGAGACACGTTCTCCTACTCTGCTAACCATGCGTGGTCGTTACACTACAAGCCTCCCAACACCTCCGGGAGTGTAACAGTTATGATAGTGAAACAGACACACACACACACACACACACACACACACACACACACACACACCGGTATTCTGCACAGTCATGACAGCAGATCAATACAACATAGCTGCTCACATGGGTTTTCCATTGAAGTGATTCATCCTTACTTACTTGCTTTTTTCAGCTTTTTTCATCTCCCTCACTATTTCTGTCTTATCCCTGTCTCCCTCTCTCTCCCTCCCAGCAGCAGCTGTCAATTATGAGACTGAAACTTTCTTTGTTCCCATAGGGTGCCAGATACACACACACACACACACACACACACACACAACAACACACACATACACACATCCATGTCCCCCATGGACTTGAAATTGAGTGAATGTCAGTCTCCCCTGTGACATGTGGAAAATAAAACTCCACTCTTATTAGACTGGCATCCACCCAGAGAGCAGGACAGAGTAGAAGGGACCCGAGGAAAGAATAGTGAACAAAGAAGTACTCTAGAAAACAGTTTAGCAGAAGACCAGAAGAGAGCAACAAGGATAATCTGAATTTATAAAACTGTGATTCAGGGTTTAGTACCCTAAAAGTACCCAACCCCGTCCTGTGTTCTGGTGGCTGTTCTGAGCAAGTTTTATTTTAGAGTGACTGATCCGCACTGTTATTTGAGTGTGACATTGCTGAACTGTACAGTGCCTTCAAAAAGTCCCAAAATGGGAAAAGTACATCTATGTCATATCTACCTTCTGCAAACTTTCCCGAAATGCAACTTTTAAAAAATGACAGTCATACAACAGTACACCTGTCAACAGTCATATTTGAATACTAGTTGTCTTATTGCAATCCATATCCATTCTGTGTCCATGTAAACCATTTGGACCTAAACAATGAGAAGAAAAAAATCCTGTCTATGTAATAAGAACTGTTTAACTAGGTTCCAACAGTGGCTTCTGCTCTCTTCTGCAGTGGTGAACTGTTCTGACCCAGGCCACGTGGAAAATGGCGTGCGCCAGTCTGGCCTACGTTACCCAGAAGTCTTCAGCTATGGCGTAACTGTGGCAATCCACTGTAAACGAGGCTTCTACCTCCTGGGTTCTGCGCTCCTTACATGCCAGCATGATGGACGATGGGACCGACCAATCCCTCATTGCCTAGGTATGGATGGACAAATACAAGCAGGCTGAGGATTACTTGAATTCAGAGAAACAATGTCAATACAAGTTTTTGAGACATGTGAGATGGAAGCAGAGAGCGCACAAGCAATAAAATTACATTCATATGCCTATAAGGCAAATGTTTGTCCTATTGTGAGAAGTTATAACTTCATGGAATTCAGCAAAAGAATTTTTACAAAAGTTTGTCATGCTGAACACAAGTACACATAGGTAGCTGGATTTCTATTTATTTTTCATTGTATTCGTCAGGAAAAGAGATTTATAGAGCGAAATGGCTGGAAGAGCCACTGGGAGGAAGATGAGGGGCGAATGAGAAAGTGAGAGAATAGGAGAGGGTTCAAGGGAGGAAATGGGAGGGAAGTAATCATAAAAAGAGGACGAGAGTATGAAAGAAAGAGGCTTAAAGTTTGTTTGTGTGTGTGTGTGTGTGTGTGTGTTCAGGGGAAAAAAGCTGAGCATCGCTTAGGGCAATAGGCATTCTTGTCACAGAGCTACCATGGCTGATAGAAACATAGAGATTAAACTAGAGAGCGATAGAGAGGATGAGTCTGATTCAGAGTTGGAGAGAGATCCAGAGAGAGGCGGGCAGGGCCGCAAAACGAGGGAACAGAGAGGTGGAGATGAGGAGTCAGACGGAGAAGGAGAGAGGGGTAGACACCAGTGAAATTCTGGTGTCTGTGCATCAACCATTACATTCGAGAAACAAGGTCTTATCGGAAAATTGGGGGGAGAGGGGTGACGACTGAGGGGCAAGGAGAGGATGGAGTAATACAATTTGGGGGTAAGGGGAGATATCGGAGGGCCAGTCATTTGGCAGAAATAGAAAATCGAGAGCAGTTTCATATCTGTGTCCTCCAGAAACCTGTGCTCTGTAAAATGTCGATTTTTCCAAAATTGAAGCAAATGCTAGATTTTTTTTTTCACTGATGTTGGTTGCTTTGACTTTTTCTAGCTGAAGGGAATTTAATTTGAGCCCTCTCTCTCTCTCTCGGGCAATTCAAATAAACTCAATTAAAAATAAGTGTTACTGTTGTGACTGTATACTGCCATACAGTGTAAGAAAAACACTATGGGTCATGTTTAGTCATGTGTCTATGCAAATTATACTGCAAAATTACAAAAGCTACAAAAAGCGAGGGAAGTTTTAGCGCCCATACAACATAACTGCAATGTCCTCGGTTTGATTCCAGCCAGAGACCTTTGTTACATGTTCTACCCTTCTCCTGCTGTCTCTCTCTCCTACATTACGGTCTCTACGGTCTACTTGAAATAAAGGATTAAAGCGGTAAGCAAAGGAAACCTACCGTGTAATAATAATACATTTGTAAAATGATTGTCTTGTAAATTCTCATTTTGAAGACATCACAAGTTTTTCAAACTCAAATAAAAAAAGATAAAAACTCTTTTGTTTTGTTTTCTCACACACAAAAACAACAGACACTTGTGTTAATCCCACCCCTCACTCTCTCCCTGTAGTTGTCTCCTGCAATGATCCTGCTGAATCATTTAATGCAGTAGCATCTGGAATCTATAGCTGGACACAATTTCACACACAACATCCTCTCTCTCTCTCTCTCTCTCTCTCTCTCTCTCTCTCTCTCTCTCCTCCTTTCATTCCATCTCTCACTATCTCTGCAGCTATTTCGTGTGGTGACCCGGGTGTACCCCCTAATGCAGTAGTCTCTGGAACCCACAGTTGGACATACGGTTCAGTGCTGCAGTACTCTTGTCTGCCTGGAGGGATGCTGGTGGGCAATGCTACTCGCCACTGCCAGGAGGACGGCACGTGGAGTGGAGCACCACCATACTGCACTGGTAAAGGAACACTGGTCGTTAGATCAGAGAATGCCCAGTGATTTTCTTTTGCTTGTACAATATCAGAGTATAGATATTTAGTCAGTAACATTGTCATGGATTTTCATACAGGCTGTTCAGCAATGGGACCCATGCTGGCTGTCTGGTTAACAGAGTGTTTCTAAATCTTAAGCAATAATCCAGCAATCGCACCCATTTAAATCAACAACACCTATACTGAGACTGCCAATAGGAAAGTGTGCATCATGAAATTATAAGAAATCCCATAAAAAACGTAAAGCAATTGCCAGATTAAGTATACCAGATTGTGCTATATATAGATGCAATACATCAGGCCACATAAATACAAACATCTACTGAATAACAACAACAAAAAGTCACTGCTCAAAATAAAAACTCTGTGATGCAAGGGAACTAAAGAATGTTCACTTAAGTCACAGAGTTTAGTTTAGTTGGTGAATAAGAGCAATAAGAGTCAAAAAATAATATCATCCCATCAGGTGCAACAAGAGTGCGCCATATCACACAAGCAAGTCAGTATGAAAATGTCTTCAGGGTGTTGTTGCTCCCGCATAACACACTGCATAATGTCACCTTTAGCCTACACTACGCTATATGACAATAAAGGGTTCTAAGTGACAGGTAAATATGATTGACAGTCCAGGGTCCCTGTGCGTTTCAAAATTTCATAAAAAGATCAGCACTCACTTCTCAACTGGATTTGTTTTTGATATGGACTGTAAACAGATAATGACAGTGGTAGACTTTCAATAAGGCCAATACATACTATAGCTGAAGGTTATTCCTCATGAATCTAGCCACATGAGAATGTGTTACATGACTGGACATTGCCCATTTACATAGTGCAAACTGTAGTGAGCTGCTCATACCTGTGATTAAAATTACCTACTTTCTAGCTTACTGACAACTAGGCACTCTATTACTATGCTGTCCTTTCATCACATCCTCTTTGGGGGATGAGAGAAGGCTTTTCAGTATTTTCAACATCTGTAATAAAAAAAAAAACTGAGTGCCTACTGTACTACGTGTGACCTGGCTTGAGCTGCATGTGTAAGAAACGAGAAACAAGGTGACAGAGTGCTGGTTTACTGCTCAGGTTGTAAGTGCTCCACTCCAGTAGGCTTACGCAGATCTCACAACACTACAACTGATCATTTCCAAACCCAGCATCAACTGTCTCAACTGCTGAAATGCAATAAGCTTACTCTGCTGGCCCCAAAACAGAGTGCTCAACAGGGTAGCATCCATCCTGCAGACCTCATTGAGATGCAAGACGCTGCAATTGGAGCTGTACCCTGTTAAACTCACAAATCCCTACCGATGGAATTTAAGCCGCTAAAACTGTGACACGCTCAGTGCTTTTAATGCTAGAACAATTTGGTATAGCCTAAATGCAAAGTACAGTTCTACAAAGTCTGGGTATCTGCGTGTACTGTATGTGTGTCACTGTATGTGAAAGACAGAGTAGGCAAAATATTTGTATGGGGTTATGAGATGACTAACATATATTTTAGTTAATGTTGTTGGCCTGTAGCATGAAGGCACAGCAATACTTTTAGAATGGAGGCTACAGTCACAGACAACCTCCTATCACTGTTTCTTACCATTTAGTTATATAAACTCACTAAACCCTATTAGGAGACTAATGGACATCAGTTGAATACACCTGCTGTTTCACAGCAGGATACATTAACTGTATCAAGGGCATTTCGAATTTCATGTTGTTAAGTGTGTTTCTATTTATGTGTCTCATCAGTTCAGGACTGCGTAGGGGTCTATGGTTGCTTCGGTGGTGAGCATGTGCCTGTCTTTTGGTGTGTGTTTGGTACATTAACTTTAGGTCTCTGTTCTTGCTATAGGTTTGAGTCCAGGTGTCTGTGGAGACCCAGGGATGCCTCCCCATGGTGCCCGTCTGGGAGGGGAGGAATTTAAAACCAAGAGCCTGCTGCGTTTCAGCTGTGAGGCGGGATATAGTCTGATTGGCTCAGCTGAGAGGACCTGCCTTCACAACTTCACCTGGAGCGGCACGCAACCTGTCTGTCAAGGTGCGAAAGCTTGGCCATCACCTAACATGACTCCATTAAAAGATGAAACAAAAGCCATTAGATGCAGCAAAAAAAATTGCATTTGTTTATCATAGATATTGTTGCATCATCATAGCACTTGGTTCTGTAGTATTTTTTGTCAAAGCAGTGGATTTCTGCTGGAGTCAAAATAGATGTTTTGTTGTTGTGCACAGTATTCTGTTTATGTGCACTTTGGTTGACCCTGTTTTGTAGTAAAAGACTGCTGCTTGCTTTATACAATGCACTTGGATTTTTGATTGCTGAGCATATGTTATGTGCATATGTCTGTTTAGAAAACATCATACATTTTGATACCAAGTTATCTCTGTCTCAAATGAGGTTACCTTTGGGTCCCAACCTAGATTCTGTAAAACATTGCTGTAAATGAGTGCAGATTTTGTATAAACCCACAGTGTATTTGTGGCATATGGACTTAATTATTCAGCATTTTATGTGAAAATAAATCAGCTCAGCCTCCAAAGTTGAACAGCTTAATCTTCTCTTCTTCAGAGAATACAGTAGCATCAGGCTACTTGGAATGCAACTGACAATCAACTAATCCATTACCAAACATAGTATGAAGCATGTTACATACATTGTATATTATACACATACTGTATATTGTGTAAGTGAAGCCTACACATTGCTCATACGCATATATTGAGATGGGTTTAATTCATAAAATTAAGTAAGTATGTATTGTTAAATGTAGAATAAGTTTAAATTAAGCTACACAACAGAAAAATATAACATTTATAGTATCTTCTGGCATTAGTGCTCATCTATGTTTCCATCATTTAACAGAAAAAAACTTATTTTTTGTATCACAAAACAAGTTCCTGTCATGTGAGAGTTTTGTGGAAGTAGATGTTTGTAGAAAAAAAGTATGGATACTAAAGTTTATGTGTGTATGCATGTTTATATCTGTATGGCCCAGATACAGAGGATTGAAGTGTGTCACTCTTCACTGACTGAGCTGGATCTTCCATAGCACTATGGTAATAAAGTGTGCCCTATACAATAGCAGCTTTCAAAGACACTCTTTAAGCCCATGGGGGTTTAGGGAAAATTAAAGTGGGTCCCCGTGGTGTTATAGTGACACTGGAATCCTTAGCTGCTGCCTGTGTTACTTTCCTATTCACAACTACCGTTTGTTGTTGGCTGAATAAAACACTGCTGACATTAACGCCATTGTCTGACGCAGATTTTAGATTCAGTTAGATAGATGGGCTGTTACAGCAGTAAGTTGAGTGGATAGGGAGAGGCAGAGTGAGTCATGCATTTTCAGAGTACTATATTATATTACTGTGTAGCTGTGACTGAAAACACCACAACTATACTAAATCTAGAATGCTAAAAGGCCGCACTGACTTAAATCAGATCATGAACAAATAAATTTGGCTGTGAGATAGCAACATTTCAAACCAAAATGCCATATATTTTGTTCAATAATTTGCTGATTTATATATATTTTTTTATGAACATTAGTACATAAAAAATGTTTTTTTTTAAATCACTCAATAGAAATGTAATGTGATTCTCCTTCATAACAGCAATCAATATTTTCAGATCATATTCCAGTTTGGAAAAAAATCTTGCAACCCTCTCCCGAAACTACAAGTACAAGACACAGTACTTGTACAGGAAACTGTATTGTGAACTATATTAAGCAACAGTCCACCTATAGTATGACAATTAAGTACGGAATTTTACCTAATTGTTTGCCTACATGTACTAAATCCCGAATGTCAAAATCTAGCCCTCTACTCGCACACCTTAGAGGTGTGTGTCTGTTTGTGTGTGTGTGTACACCAGTGTCTGAGTGTTTGAGTAACACTAATTATTTATGTCTGTCTACAGTTGTTTTTCATTAAGCTAAAAGTGGTTAAACGCTGATTCAGAAAGGATGAGACATCTATCACTGAGACACAAACACAAAGAAATCCATACACACATCCATACGACCACACACACATACACCAACTGGTGGGCACAGCATGTATACTGATAACATTCACAGCCACAAACGGTAAGCTGCTGTAGACACACACACAAACCGTGCGTAAGGTGCTCCACCTACAGACTCTATCACACACACACACACACACACACACACACACACACACTGTCTTGGACAGAGCTTTTAAGGGCTCTAACTAATGCATCCCATCAATAGGTGTTTGATTGTTAAAAGCTGTCAGCTGTCATGATCTTATTAGTGAAATGTGCTGTGGTTGGTTGCTAATTCCTGTTTGTTAATGTGCAGTGCCAGCAGACTAAAGATCAATGGACTAGTTTAGACCAGAGATGGAATTTTCCCCCTTCTGCACTCTTGTGTCCTCCCAGACAGTTTTGTCTTACAATCTACAAGACAAGCAGTGGTTAAAAAACAATGACAGCCAAAGATGGATAAAGATCCTAGCCTTTTACTTGCCAAAAAAACCCAAAGGTGTTACTTCTTCTTGTCTCAGAAGAATAAAAGGAAGCCTTAAAATTCACTAGAACAATGCATTGTAGTGGCTTTAGTGCAAAGCTTGTTGAAGCAGCTTTGAAAATGAACATCGGTCTGTCTTAATAGATGCTGCAGTGTCAATCATACAGCCAGTCTCAAATTATAAATATGTATTCTCTGTGTGCTCATTGCTGGGGCTTGTTCTCCCCAAGATAACTCGGGAAGGACATTGTCCACAAGTACTGACTGACAATTAGATTTGCAACCCTGCTGCATGACCAATGTTTCCTCCTACTGTTGGACGTCTTACCGTTATGATATGTAAGACCTCCAGCACATACATATTTGCAGACAGTATGTCTGGCATACCAGGTTCACTGCTTTGCTCAGTGGCACTTCGGCAGTTACAGTGGACGCTGCAGATGTAGTACCAGCCTCCTGCCAGCCTCTAGCACACAATACAATACTGTACATCTGCCATTCAGTGCTGGGAATCAATCCACCAACCTTTAGTTATTAATCAACCTCTCTACCTCAAGGTCATATTTGTTGTTTTTTCCGACTGACTCCAGTGGTAATCTCATTATTGCAGCCTACAGCTGATCAGCCTTGAGTGACAGCAAGACAGTATTGCTCACACTGATGATGTTACTGTGGTTAATCATCACTGTTTAATTTTTCTTCAATTCTCAGCTGTATCCTGTGGTAATCCTGGCACCCCAGCACATGGCAGAATTGTCTTCAGTGATGGCATCACTTTCGGGAGCTCGGTGGCCTATGCATGCTGGGATGGCTTCAAAACATCAGGCCTGACAACCAGACACTGCACAACAAATGGGACATGGACAGGACAACCCCCAGACTGCACTGGTAGGAAACTTTTAAAATTGTTGCTCTACTGTTACAGTTACCATTATTATTAGTGGTAACCGCAAGGGTAGCAAAGATAGCTTCATTAGCTGTAGAACTACAAGAACCACTGCAAGTACTGTCAGTGTTGGTGCGTGCATAGTGGAGTTTTTTTCGTAAAAGATCCAAGACGACTATAAATTGTGCATGAACTGGGCAACCTGCTGCTGTACAGGCACAAAACTGTACAAGGGTAAGTTTGTTGTGTCTGAGATTTCAGCTTGTGTAGTTCAACACAGCCAGTCAGAGGTTTGGGAAAAGGAAGAAAAAGAAGGTGGGAGGTAGATGAATTGAAGCAGGATGTGTTTTAGGAAAGTTAAGGATGGCAGTCTGTGAGAAAGTTGAGTAGGAGGATGAGGTTAAGGGGCAGGCTGGGAGAAGTAAAAACAGTGTGTGTGTGTGTGTGGGGGGGGGGGGATTCAGACTATGTTAGAAAACACAGTAAGTTAAACTACAGAGATTGGATAAAATAAGATGTTACTGCACCATCTGACTGATACACTCTACATACTGTATTCATGACTATTGGTCCTGTAAAATTTATCTCATTTTTAGTGATCAGTTGTGGAGACCCTGGACCCGTAGCCAATGGGATCTATCTAGGAAGTGAGTTTACTTTCAACCATACAGTGACCTACCACTGTAATCCTGGTCACCTGATGGAACCACCTGGACGCAGTGTTCTGCACTGCACCAAAGATGGAACCTGGAACCAAACCAAACCCAGCTGTAAAGGTAAGAAGAACTAAGATCTTAAATAACTCCTTCCTAAGTAATACTGGAGAAGAACAGCAACTATTCAGTTTATATAAAGATGATGGATCCACAGGTTCAGTAAATTGTGTCAGGTAACACTGTGTCTTGCAAATGGATTTGATTGTTTCCAGTCCAGCCAATACTTGTTCTTGTTAGGCTGTGATCAGTATTGATATTTAAGACTTTTACAAGTCAGATACAAATATATTTGTATTAGACATAATTCGATTTTTGCTACATACATGCATTTTGTATAAGCATCCCTTAAATTTGGTTCAATTTATGAATACTCTTTGATTTAGTTTTATAAAAAATAATTACAACATAACAAGGTGGATATACTAATCAGAAATTAAAATAATAAATACACATAAAAACAAAAAATAGCAAAATTGTTAAAAAGACAGCAATATGTCATTTGTCAGTTTATAAACATTTAAGATATGTATTATGTATCATATTCTAATAAGTACTGAGAGAGACATTTTACTGTTGAAAATGAACTTGTCAAAAATAAAACCCTAACAAACATCATGCTAATTTGGTAAGAGTAATTCAGTGTTAAAATTAAACTTAAAAATAAGCTATATATTGCACTCTAAAAATTAAAATCAGTAGTGGTGTGGGTAAGCCTGTATTATGTACATTGAATACAATTTTGAGAGTTGACATTGACAACCCATCACCAATGAATAATTAGATAATTATATATAAATTGGGGCTGGGTATTATCGCGTTAACCATTAATTAATTGACACAGACAATTATTTTATCTCACGTTAACGCAGTGATTATTATTATTATTATTTTGAAAGTCTGCTGCTCACTGGCTCTAAATACACATACAGTCAACCCATGGGTCACAAGAGGGGTAGGATATTGATCAGCCTGAAAATCACCCACACAAACAAGCAGTGGAACGAGGCTTCGGCAGACTACGTTGGATGCAGTGTGTGGGAGAAGTAGATAAACAAAAGCAAGACAAGCGAACAAATGCCATAGTGAAGTGTATAGCTACACGCATGCTGGTTAGTATTGGAGAAGATGTTGATCTTAGCAACGTTCTTAAAATCACAATGTAGTCACTTGGACCTGCCGGGTTGCTCTATACTCCTCAGGTGAACAGCAGGCTGTCAATGGAGAGTAACCATGGCATCAGCTTCTGTGCACTACACAGTTATAGTCTATTTAACTTAAGTTAAAATTATAGGCTACATAACTTGACCTGATAGGCCTACACCAAGCAAATGTAAATTCCCTCTTGTTGATGTCCTATTTAGTAAACAGTAATAGATTCTGGAAACTTACAAACAGCGAGGACTAGGCTCTCTTCCAGTGATTTGTGCAGCGCTGAACTTTTTGAACATTGTGTTCAAAAAGTTCAAGACAATTCAACTTCAGTGGCGGAGTTGGTAGACTGTTTATGCTGCTCCCTGATAAAAGAAAAATGGTTCTGCCGATACCTGCTCAGAAAAAAATACAAGAAAACAGATTTATATATGTTATATACATTTTTATATGGCTCTGGACATTTTTACCAAGATAGATAACAGGTAATGCCCCAGCAGTGGGAAATAGCTATGGTTTTATATTTGATTTGATTACAATAATGTTTAGGTTGAGATTTACAATAAATATTGGATTGCTACTGTGTAAAGGGAATACTGCTGGTAAAAAGGTACCTTATTTTTTAAGTGTTTGCAAACCAGAAGATTAAAAATTTTAATTGTTGCCCAGGACTAGTATAAAAGTCTCTTTAATTTTAAGTAACTGGAAAACTTTTTCAAAGTATTGTTGATTTCAAGAGACTGAATCTGAATAGCAAGTTGAACACCATATACAATGGAAAATGTGGCAGGTCTCAATGTAACATAAATCTTCTAATAACAATTAAGAATAAAACATCTTACAGTACATTACGAAGAGGCCAAGGGCAGATTAACATTGCTCCTTACACGTGTTAAATTAGAGTTTATTTCCTGAAACCCCTGTTTTTTTCACAAGCACAAAGGGGGAATTAAAAAAGAATGCATTAAAATAAAATGAGTCACAGTTTTACAACAACCCATATTTAGAGTTTAGACTGTGATACTCAACAACAGCAAAAGGGAATGTTTCCTGAGATCTTCCCTGCCGCTTCTTCCCACAAACAGAAAATCTCCTGCTGGCTCATGCAGTTGCAGAGGCTTTGAACTGAGATGAAAAAAACTGAGTAAGCCGGCAGAGAGGCTACTGAGAGGGAACCACAGAGAGATGCAGAGAAAGGGAAAGCAGAAGTTAAAGATACTGTAGGTGATAGAGAATGAGACTGAGGCAAGAAATTTAAAAGAAAAAATTAGAAGGAAAGCGGAAGAATGGGAGACAGAGGGAGAGATACAGGTAGGAAAATGCTGCTAGTCCTTTATCTCTCTCTGTTTCTCTTCCTTTTGTTCGCCCTCTGTCTTTTTGTCTTTGCCCTCTTTTGCTCCTAACTTTTCTCCTCCTCTTTAGGTGCTACTTCCACTGTTCACATGTTTTTTTGTTCAGCTCCCCTGTATCCATCCCGTCTGTTTTCTCCCACTTCAAACAATCCACAACTCGTCATGTTTTGGAACAACAGCTTCTTTGAGCAGAGACATAAATGCACACACAGAAACATATTGAATGGAGGAGTTGTAAAGCCATAAAAGTGTAGCTTGACAGGCAAAATGAATCAAGTGAGGAAGAATGAGAGCTTGAGCAAGTGAGGCAATGAGGAGCAGGAGAGTGAAAGAAAGAAATGATGAAGGAGTAAAGGGAGGAGGGGGGGAGGAAGAATCAAAGGGATGACAAGGTGTAGTGGAATAAAACATTAGATAACAGAGGAGACACACTAAGACACAAAGACAGAGTAATTCAGAGATTAAGATGGGAAAGAAAATGGGAGGTGGAAAAAGAGAGACTCAAGTGGATGAATGAAAAAGGAGAATGCGATGAGCCATCAGTGGGGCTACAAGGAGAAAGCGACAGAAAAGCAAGTGAGAGAGAGGAAGCAAATGATGTGAGAAACAAAGAGAGGCAAATCAATACCTGCCCCCAAACCTGTAAACACACTGTGAGAAAAGGGATTAAGCCCATAAAATGTGTTGGCTGGGTGAATTGCGCCAAGGGAGATATGCCTAAAAGATGAACGGAGGGAGGGAGAAGCAGTAATGGTGTGAGAAGGAGACCAAGAGAACAATGGAAGAAGATAAAAGAGTACTGGATCTGGGACAAAAGGACAAAGAAGAAAGGTGCATGGAGAAGGAGAAGAAGGGCTGGAGGGAGAGACTGGGGGGGTGGGGAGTAGGAAGACTGAAAGGAGGCAAGGGACCAAAGTGTAAGAAATAAGTGTGGAGTGTAGAGATGTGAGAGGAAAGAAGAAAGGGTGGGAAAAGGAGTCAATGATTGCAGTGACAGATGGAAGAGCAGAGGTGTGTAAGCAAGCAGGGATGAGTGTTACTCCTCCAGACTCATATGAAGCTAACTCAGTCTATTCACAAGACAGGAGAGACACAGAGAGAAAAGAAGAGTTCAGAAACCTTCAATTATAGTCACAAGTGTTCTTTGGGCATCAGAGACCTGCAGACATATTGTGCCAGAATATTAACTGCTGAAGTCAATAAGAGTGTTTAATTTATTTTTAGGCAGTGAGAGGGGGACAGAGTATACAGGGAGGGTCCCCACAAAGATAGTAGAATGAACAGGGCTCCATGAATGCAGGGAGGGGCTTATAGAAAATACACAGGGTCCAAAATAAAGTTGTTTTTGATAAGCCCTCATTCAATTGATAATTTGTACCCCCATTAGCGTTTGGCTAGCCACCAGCTATTGTTTCTGGAGACAAGCAACAGCAGCAAAATGATGAACAACATGCTTTAAGCAACTGGCTTTGGAATTGTCTTGTGTACAGGTGTGTCGATTTTTGTAACGGGACTAACAACAAGCAGAACATGTTGTAGAGCGGAGAAAAACAACACGGTAAAATGAAACTCGAGTTTGGGAGGATGACTTTGGGGAGATGCAAGGCTTCTTCAGGACACTGGTGACATACAAAGCTAGAATTAGTGAAGTGATTACTTTACTGCAAGGACCAGCGGTTGCCTAGAAACCTGCAATGTTACAAAGAAAAGATTTAGGGTTTTTTTGGAGTTCAGAACAATTTTTTGTTAATTGCACTTTGATTTTGCATCCAAAAGACTAGTCATACTGCAGCAGAGAAAGAGAAAAGAGACAGAAAAAAGGAAAAGAAAATAAGATAATAAGATAAGATAAAAAGTTGACTTAATCTAAACTAAATCAACAGTTTGAGGAAGAGGGCAGGCGAGAAGCAAAATACAGAAAAAATAATATTCAAAGAGAGAAGCAAGATTCCCATATAGTGTGCATATTTGTTATTATTGTCAAAACAACACTTGTTATAGTACTGTATTTTGTCCAATTAATTCATCTGTATGTGCTTATTGCTGCGTCTTCTGTATGTATACCATGTATGTGTTGTTTGTGCATGCACGTCTGTGTATCTGTGTCTGTCTTCCTCCCTCTCTGTGTATGCCTGCGTGCACTGTATATCATCATAGCAGAGTGAATGGAGCGTGAAACCATCTGTCTCCTGGTTAGATGAGAATTACACTGACTTTATTAGATGTTTGAAACCATGCAGATGGTTATCATTATCTTAGGGAGTTAGGCATAGGCACACTCATGGACGCGCCCACACAGGTGTTTATCGGGGTGTTATGAAGTTATATGCACAGACGTGTATGCTCATACAACACTCTTGCATGTATGAACACAGGTTTATTTGAATCATTAGCATTACATAAATTGCAGTCTCACATAGTGAGTCTCAAGTATAAATATGTAATTCTTCCTGAAATCCCCAATGTAGGAAAACATTTCAAAAAGAGGAGGTTGATAGAGAAGCTGCCTTGTGGGTAGTATTGCATTTAAATTAGCAGAGTTGAGGAAAACAATATCACAGCTAAATCACCAGAGTGGAAGCAGAAATTTCATTACAGACAACGCAAACCCCCTCAAATGTCCTTACAGAAACTCTGTCCATATGGTGACCATGGGTTGTCTTTTGGTTAAGCAACTTAAATTCGGTGACCTAGATGATCTGCTGCTTTGACAGTAAATGTCCATATGGTGATCATGGCAGTCTGCTACTTTTGCTGTTCTTGTTTTGTACGTGATGTCACACTGCAGCCATATTTTATTGTGTTTATTTATTCATTTTTTATTTGAGAAAGCAAAATGTACATTGATCAACATTCAAAACAAATGTAAATGTACTTGAGTTAGCCACAAGCTAGTTTTCATCAGCAGTCCAGTGCTGGATGTTGTTAGGCATCCAAAAATAATAAAACTACTATAATACAACATACAATAGATAAAAACTACATTATGTTAAAAATAGGGTTGGGCAAGTTAATGTGTTAACACATTAATTAATTAACGCAGCTGATTATTTTATCTCACGTTAGCACAGTTTTTATTTTTAATATTATTATTTTGAAAGCCCGTTGCTCACTGGCTCTGATTACACATACAAACCATGGGTCACAGGAGGGGTGGGGTGTTGATCAGCCTGCAAATCACCCACAAATAAGCAGTGGAGGGAGGCTTCGGCAGACTACTTGGATGCAGTGTGTGGGTAGATAGAAAAGATAGATAAACAAAAGCAAGACAAGCGAACAATTAAATGCCATGGCGAACTGGATAGCAACACTGCATACCGATTAGTAAAACTCACAAACGTCAGGGATCAGTCTCTCTTCCAGTGATTTGTGCCGTGCGTTGTGTACTACAAAAAGTTCAAGACAATTCAACTTCGGCAGCGGGCATGTGCGTGAGGCAAGCACAACCATGACAGTTTCACCGAAACACACCCGCTTGTCGCTATGGCTTGTGCTCAACCACTTCACTTCACTCTAACACGACACTTGTTACTGAACATAGACTCCCTGATAAAAGAAGAATGTTTCTGCTAATACCTGTTCAGAAAAAAACAACAAACAAGAAAACAGATTGATATACGTTCTCATGATGGTAGGACTTGTTTTAACAAGCCAGATAAAACGTATTGCCCTGGCAGTGGCAAATACTTTTAATATTTGATTTGATTACATTAATGTTTAAGTTGAGATTTACAAAAAATATGTTATTGCTACTATGTTAAGGGAATACTGCTGGTAAAGAGCACATTATTTGTTTGCAAACCACATGTTATTGCACTTTTGTATATATAGCAGTACATTTAAATTAAAAGTGCGCAAAACACTACTTTAGAATACATTATTCAGTTTTGTGCATAGCAATGCCATTAATTGCAGAAAATCATGCAATTATCCGCAATTAAATTTTTCAACCATTGTCCAGCACTAGTTAAAAACCTAAACAATTGGTTAAACAACATGAGCAGTTGCAATCTAGTTTGTCATGTACCATCATGAATTACTCATTATAAGCACTTGTTTACTACATATCAGAGATTAGAGAGCAAAAGCACAGGGGGTAGATCATTGGTCAGCACTATGTGGGTTTTTTTCCAGCATTGTGCCTGGTGCATACTGGCGTAGACACCTGCCCCCGACATGACTGAATAGCCAAGTATCTGGCTTTAGCAAATGTTACGATGCACATTTTACATTTAAGCTTTTCTTCAGGGGGCCGTTGTTTCAATTGTTGTTTCATATCCTAAAAACTATTTTTGCCCTCTACTGAAGGCAAAAATATGTTAATAAATGTTCAAATGAAGTATAAACATCCCATTGTAATAATATTAGCCATTACTGGCATACTATTTGTTAAACTATCTGTTTTGTACGGCTAGTGTAAAAAAGAAAGTTCATTCTTTCACTTGTTAGAGCCTACATCCAGTTTACTGACTACTGCATACTGTAAAACAAGACAGATGAAATCCAGCAGAAACACACCTACAGTCACAGCTAACAGCTGTATTTGGAAAGTGGGAAACCGAGCACCTCACAGGAAGGATCAGAAAGGAGATTCCAACACAGAACCTTCTGCATGTGAGGCGGCAGTGTAAACCAGTGAACTACCATGTACCATCTTCAGTGCTGTAGGTGATCTTTTACATCTGTGTGTTTTTCAGTGATTCAGTGTGGACTTCCTCCTCAAGTACATCATGGGAAAGTAGAAGGAACCGACCATTCATGGGGATCGAGTGTGAGCTATAGTTGTTTCCATGGTTACCAGTTGTCCACCCCTGCTGTGTTAACCTGTGAGGGAAATGGGACGTGGACAGGAGACGTACCACAGTGTCTGCGTAAGTTTCGCTACCTAAAAACTACTATTTAGTAAATTTAAGTAACTTTATCCACACATCATAGTTTCCTTTATAGCAACGTTAGCAGTTCAAACAAAGCAGAAGTCCTAACTGTATGCATCTCATTTAAGCTGCGCTGTGTGGCGATCCTGGCTCTCCTGGAGGAGGATTCAGAGAGGGGAACATTTTTTCCTACCGGTCAGTGGTTAGATATAGCAATTACTGGCATACACAGAAACTGATTTTCTTATATTCATGTATGATAGGTGTTTAAAATAACACAAGGATTGTTGTAGAAAGGCTGTCAACCGTTTGAAAAACTTGCTGCATGTATCCTATCTATTCTATGGACATCAAACAAAACTTACATTTTTTGTGTGTAATTAAATCTTTGTCTCCTATACAGGTCAGAGGTCAGGTTCTACTGCCATGCCCCATACTTATTAGTAGGCTCTGCCTCCAGGGTCTGTCAAGCTGATGGGATTTGGAGTGGCCAACAACCAGCCTGTATAGGTAATTAATGGAACACCAACTAACTTTTGCTGTTAAACACACAGTGAGTGTGTGTGTTGTTGTTACAGTATAAAGCTTTTAGTTTATGCTCACTTTCAGAAGGCAAAATGAATAGCATTGTCATCAGTGCTCTTTACATCCTTTTGCATCACACACAGACAAACTGCATGCATGTGTGATACACTATAATTGTGAGGAACAGACATTTTGTTTACTGCAAAGAAAAACATTTCATCAACGAGTTATGAATACAATTGATTGAAATCAGATTATTGGTACACAGGATTGTTGAGCTCACCCTTGTACACATTTTACCATTAGTATTCCTGTGCAGATAGAGCTGAAGATATTATCTAATAAATGGATGAAGTGTGTAGTTTTGATGTCAGCATTTGGTTTCTATAAAGATTTTATCTCGGAAAACATCCCTTCATTTTTTGAAGGGAAATTTAGGTTCTTGTGGTAACTGCTCTGAAAGTATGAAGCTTATTTTGGAACAAGCTGTGAAATCACAAGGAAAAAGCAGAATTATTGTGTGAGGACTGAAGTGGAAAGCAGCCTTGTAGCAACACTGCAGCCACCTTAGAATTTCTGTCATGTTCTTCTGTTACGTCATACAAATCATGGTGGAACCCATTTGCCCTGACCAGTATGGAAATACTTCTTGTGACTTGTATCTTTCATTCTTGCTGCTGTATGATGTCAGTATTTTTATCCATATAATGTACATTATTTTAAGTACTAGAAGCTCAAATTGCAAGTACACCAGTGTATTGCAGTATTGGATAATAATAATACTGATACTTTTACTTTACTGCTCGATAATTTTAAAAAAGCAATTGTGCAATAGTGCAAAGTAGCTGAACGTCTGTGCTGACTACATTGGTAAACTTACAGTATGTATGAAACATCAGAATGCTTCCTTGACTTGGAAAATGATTATAAAAATGTGAAAGCATTTAATGCCCAATGTTAATGTGTGTGTGTGTGTGTGTGTGTGTAGACCCAGCCTTCAACAACTGTCGTGACCCAGGAACTCCAGCCTATGGTATCCCAGTCATGGCCCAGGGTTTTCAGGTGACAAATATATCATTTGACTGTGTGCTTGACAAAACTGCTGTATAATCCTTCAAATAACATTTATTACACAAGTTAAACGTGTCAGAAAAGATAAGGTTAGAGAATAGGACATGTTTTTATATTTGCAGTCTTAAATAAAAACTGATTAAGTTAAATTGCAGCATGCAATTGTTTTGAGTTGTTTTGGTAAGTACATTAGGTTCCCAACAAAAGTAATTATATTAATCTCCATCTGAGATACAGTAGACCTAAGGTTTGTAGAGTTCCTCAGTTGGACAAACAAGAGCCAATCAAAAAATGTAGAAAAAACCTGATCAAAAGTGGCACCCAGACTTTACGGATGACAAAAAGAGGCTATATTTTCTTTGGCTTAGGAACCAGGCTGTCTGGAGTGCAACAACAACCTGCTGATAGAATATCTTGGCCATAAATCCATAATGGAATTAAAGCAAATGTGCACATCAGTGGAGGTATAATTGGACAATATTACAAACAAATTTACATCCACTAAAATGGATAAATAGATGACTTGTTTTTGTTTAATGTTTTGTTAGATTTAAATAGTTAGCAGTGAGTTATGGGCTAAATGTAATGTAATATAAACTAACCCATGCTGTTGATTGTGACGTGTCTTAAGAAGCTAACAGAGAATAAAGACAACTTTTGTTGTACTTTTATTTCATGAAGGTTGGCAGTAAGATTTCCTTTAAGTGCCGTAAGAACTACCACATCCTTGGTTCCACAACAAGAACGTGCCTAGAAAATCTAACCTGGAGCGGAACTCAACCTGAGTGCATATGTGAGGAATAACTATGTCTGTTATTACTGCGTACTAATATTATTTTTTCTTATGATAGTTGTTGATGTTCATGTTGCATTTTACTAAATATTTCATTTGGTTTGTGTAAACTCTGGGTATATTATTCTCTGCCCCATCACTCAGCCCATTCATGCAGACAGCCAGAGACCCCCAGCAATGTAGATGTGCGATCTATGGACCTTCCTACCTTGGGATATACGCTGATCTACACCTGTCAAGATGGTTTCTATCTGGCTGGGGGATCAGAGCACAGAACTTGCAAAAGTGATGGGAGATGGTCGGGCAAACCCCCGCTCTGTAAAGGTATCTAGATCCTATCTTGAAAATGTGCAGCTTGTAGAAAAATGGGCTACTGTTGAGCCTAAGATCTAAACTCGATGTCATAATCCCATATGGCTTTAGATAAATACAGATTATCACCCTGATATTATTGCTATGCTCTCATAAATCAGCCTTAGGCGTACCATGAATGCTTGGGTGATGTGTTTTTTTGTGTTTGTTTTTTAAATCATATACTCATGGCAAGAAATGGGTGGCTGTGAATGCTGTGAACCAGACAGGAAATACTGCCAGTTGTTTTTCCTTTTTTATGTGTGGATATCAATGTAATGGGCAAATGTGTTTATTATATTAACAAATACTTAAATATTACACGTAAATATTTTCTCAGTCTGTACATTAAATTTGTCATCTTTTCCTAACCCTATTCATACCAAATATACTGCCAATAAGCTTAACCATCAAGTGTGCTAATCTAAACTTAATCCTATTTTATGTTTCAGTTGGAGTGAAAGTCAATCCCAAAGGCAGAGGAGAGTCAGACGTGCAGAAGAACAAGATTCGAGGTATGCAATAAAAAACAAACACTACAACACACACATTGTAGTACTTAAACCAAAGATGTACATTTAAAGTTGAAATACTGTTCATTGTACTGTTCTTTAAATCAACAGTTGTTACAAAGTATTTTCCAGAGAGGTATTGTGGTGGAACGTTGTAGTGAGTGTTAACCATTTGAGTCTTCTGTCTGGACAAGCAGTCTTGTGTCAGATTTATACAACGAAGGCACTGACGAAGTAAATAAATCAGTGAAAACATTCAGGTGCAATACCATGAAATACCTTGTAAGTTTGAAGTGGGATTTTATAATCAATATATGCATTTAGAGGGAGCCAGCAAAGAGACTAACACCAGAAGGAGAGACCAAAGTTGTGCGATTTTTGCAAGAATACTAAAGCTGCTGAGTTTTGAATAAGTCATATTTTAAAGTGTGGGATTCAGACAGGCTGAGACCGACCCACTGCAGCTGTCAATTACGAAGGTATATGTTTTGTCTGTTTCTCAGGAAACCCTTTCACCCTTTTCTCGCCATAATTTCTGGTCATTACTTTTAACTTGTGGCTTCGAAAAGTTGCAACGGTTGGTTGGCAAACATGCTGAAGTTGATCCTTTCAAACTGAGAAATCTACATGTTGTTACTCGTCACACTTTGAAGCAGTGGTGAAACTGTTAGCAGCAGCATTAGCAGCGGCAAACTTTTGATTGAAAAATGTCAAGCGAGCTTTAAATTTCTTCTTGTTTTTGTTTTTGTGTCTCCATTACAGTTCCAGTGGACGTGTTCTCTCCAAACTCTGAGTGGAGCGGTTTTTATGAGTATCTAGGGAAGAGACAGGCCACCACATTTACAGTTACTGGGTTCAACGCAACCAGCGGCAGAGTTAACGTCACATTGCTAGAGACAAGTGGAGTGTCAATCAGACTGTCAGGTAAAAAACAAGATCACAATAATGTTATCAAGAGTCACTCTAATTAATTTTACTCTGAGTAACTTCAGAAAAGACCTATTATTATGTTAGTTTTATGTTTCAAGAGGTTGAAAACAGGATACATAAAACTGAGCTAATAAACCAATTTGATGAATCAGTTCTATTTTCCAAGATTAAATTTACATCAACAACTCCTGTTGTAAATGTTCAAAGTCATAAAATTTACATAAAATAGAACATTTGTTTCTTTAACAACCCTGAGGAAGATAAGCGTATACAGAGAATGTGCGAGAAATGCTTATTCATATTCATATTAAAATATTGGCTAAATGAAAATAAAGTGGACCTGCCTTTATAATCTTTCATAGTCTGCAGTCTCACAAAAGAGTTGTAGAGGATAAAGAGAAACTGGTTATTAATATGTTAAATAAAATAACATGCAGGGGCACTGGTAACAAAGTTGTGTGCCTGGGCCCCTGTACATCAAGGCAGGTAATATATTACCTGAGCACCATAATCTCCTGGGGGTAGTGCTGCAGTGTACATGATGATTTTTTTTCCCATCTACATGTACTGTAGAAACATACAGTGTGTTGTATGGAAATGTCTGGCAGGTTAACAAAACAGGTAAAAGCCTCCAAAATAATTGTGTTTAAGCACCTGACAATAACTGTCTGACTCTCCCACTGACACTTGACTTTTCACAATCAGCAGTTCAGCTTGACATGAAAGATGTTCTGCCAGTGAGAGACGAGGGCTCTCAACACAAAATAATTTTTCTTTTGCACGGACTTGTCATATTGAACAGCAGCACTTTCTGTGTTGGCACTATAGTTAACCAAGTAGAGACATGTAGCTGAAGGGTGTCACCTTTTCCCCCCACTAATGTGTCAGGTGTTTGGTGAAGAAAATAGAATCTGATAATCCAAAATGTATGTCGATGTGCCCTCTTTTCTGTGTTTGTCAGTCAGCCTGTCTGTCTGTTTGACCCTCCCTTTCTGTCTTTCTGTATGTCAACCTCCGATGGTACCTTGACCCCAATATCTTCCTCCTTTCTTTTTCATGCCTAGTGCCAACTCAAATTAGACGTAAATTGCTATTATCATACCAGGTTAAGGCACTTACCCCATTCTCTGTACAGTGCCTCCAAAACAATGTCTCTCTCTCTCTGTACATATCTATTCATCCAGGTACCTATAAGTCAGAGGAGAACCAGCTGCTATTGAAGGTCTACCAGGTGAAGGGCCCGGCAGAGCATTTCCTCAGCAAGTTTAAAAACGACAACTGGGCTATGGATGGATATGTAAGAATACTTACTCAAATTATCAAGTATATCAAGTAAAGACATCTCTTTAGTAACAATCAAAATCAATATCACAATAATAAATCTGAAATTCTTGGACAACAGAATTATAATAACAGGATTTGAACAAATTATTAAAGTCGATAAATGCTGATATTGAATTATTGCCCTGTCCTACCCTGTAACAATAAAATAATACCGTCCACACCACATTACTCACCCTGCACCTACTACACTGAACAGGGTCTTGCGAGACAGGTGTATTGAAATTCCAGACAAATCCTCAGTCCCATTATGCAAAACAGATTTAGAAATACAATGAACTCTAATTAACGTCTTTTCAAATAGAGGAATAATGTGATTTATCAAGAAGCTTTTGTTTCCATGACAAAGGTGTAAGTAAATTATCACCATTAGTGAAATTAACTAAAAGTCATCAGAATCCAAAAATCCTAATACATGTCTATGCACTGGTTACCGAGGATTCAGTATAGTTGAAATGAAAGTGATGTCACTTTTTTCCCTTTTATTAGTCTATCCACTATGTTTACTGTCTTTTAAACTTTTATAGGTCAAATCTATAGAGTAGTTTAAAATGAAGACATCCAGAAATGAACTATTTGCAGAGTTGGCCATTATAAAGAATGAAAGTTTATCTCCTACATGTCACATCTAAATTATATCATATCTTCTGCCTACAGCAGCTTTTCCAACAAATATGTCTAAAATTATTTTTCACTGGCTGTAGATAAATAAAAATGTTGTATATGTGAGTGTACCCACTGAACTGAAGGGGAATTGAAAAGTAATAGAATAGTAAAAGAATAGTAAGACTTCTTTTTTTACAATTTCTTGCCAAGAGTTAGATGAAAACAAATTTTCTTTGCTCACTTGTGCTGGTACTGTGAATGTGAAGCCACAGTGCAGCCAGGAGATGGTTAGCTTAGCTAAGCACAAAGACTGGGAGCAGCTAGCTTGGCCAGAGGTTTAAAACATCTTCCTACCAGGACTTCTACAGCTCACTAATTTTATCAATACAATAAAAATGCGCAACAGTTTATGTTTTTACACGGAATTACATGCTGGAACAATGTCTCCACATCACACTTCATTTAGTATCGTACAATATATTTCTCCTCTGCTATTTAATCTGAGTGTCCGATTTCTGAGTGTGAACATTACACAAAATGGTGATGACACAAATTGATGATGATAATAAGTTACTGAATGCTCACTTTATTGCTCACTATAGAGTAAACTATGGTATCAAGGATTCATGAATGAATAAATGAGGGAGATATTTGCTGTGTATTCATAATTTCTAATTCATATTCTTTGTGATTGTGGATATATGCAATCAGCTACATTAAATTTGATATGTGTTTTGAATACTATGGGTGTCTAGAAAGAGACAAAGAGAGCAAAAAATAAAGATATAAAGTCAGCTTTGTGGGGCTCTTTGTTGTGACACAAAAAATGATTCTGTTCTAAACCTTCACATGTTGTATGCTGGCACTGTAACTCCTCGGCCGGGCTCAATAAACCATGCTATGTTAGGTCTTCATCAGTCTCTGAAACTTCTTCACACCTGACAGCTGGCTTACAATAATTCGTCAACAATTAGCGTGGCATTTGACGTGTTCACGTGTTGTATGCTGGCACTGTATCTCCTCGGGGGGGGGGGGGGCAAGTCAGTCTAAAAATGGCCAACTTGTGGTTCCTGAAAAACAATCCTACAGTTGTTGATTTGTGGATAAAACATTGCTGTTTCAATCTCCAAACACAAGATGGTGGAGAGAGGAGCAAAAGAAGGTGGGGACAGGAGACTGGCCAGAGTACAGGATGTGGCGAGACTTTTTTGAAATTTAATTGTACTTTTATCCTCAAAAATGACAACATTAAGCTGACTAGTGTTACCTTAAAATTATCAACCATACACACACTATACACTGTCAATTATACAGGAAGGTCATTATTTGCCTGTCTGTTCTGAAAATATTTTCATCCTACAACCACACCCGTCTCATACATCCTATTTTTGAATCATAAGCCACTTTGATTAGTATTCTGCACTGTTTTCATAGTGAAAAAAGTGAGAGTTGAAGACTGTCCACTATACTATCAGGCTAGCACTTGTTTCTTTTCTACCTCCATCACATAATCCTTTTCTCCTGAAACAAAATATTCACTGTCTCCCACTGTCTGTGCAAAAAGGCTCATATTAAACTGTATGTTTTATTTTTCAGGTGACTGCAGAGTCAGACCAGAAAACATTTGTCTACCAGGGTCATATTCACAGTAAAGATTTTGGCAAGTTCCATCTGACACGGCAAGGTGGGTCTGTCTGAAACATCAGCACTAATAACAACCAAAACAAACAATACAGCCATAAATCTTCCAGGGAACACTAAGTCATGCTGAAAGTGGAACATTGTCTAAAACCTAAAATATAGGGTCAGATTGAAGAACAATATTATTTAAATGTTTTAAGTGTAAAATCATTTAATTTTGGACAGTAAACATGAGAAGAATAGCTTAAGTGTACAGAATATCTATCTAATCCAAGAAGCATCTGTTACACATGTAGAAAAGGGTGTTTGCGTGTTTTGTGTTCATGAATCTGTAGGTTTATCTGTCTCTGTATCCCCAGGCCCTGTAACCATGGCAATGGATCCATCCAACCCCTACACAAACAGCAGCTCTGTGGCAGCAGCCATCTTAGTTCCCTTCTTTGCCCTCATCCTGTCTGGATTTGCCTTCTACCTCTACAAGCACAGGTAAGCCATGTCCTCAACATAAATCCAAAAAAGAAGGACAGACAGTACAGTAGCATACAAACACAGGTGTTTGTCTTCTGGCTTTCTCTGCTATCTCTGTAAAATAAAAAATACTAGTTTTGACGCCTTCAGCGAAAGTAATATAAAAGTATATCATTGAGTACAGCATATTAAAGTAAAAGTGAAATTATAACACGCATGAAGAGCATCTCAATTAGTTAATATTTGATAGGTTCGCCTGATGAATGAAAATATTGGAATAATTTCCTTATGCAGATATGATTCATGATTTTCAGTGCTTTTGAATATCTAATTCAGTCATTTATTTCATACACTTACTTTTTTTAGTTGCACTGCATTGTGCCTCTAGAGGCCTACTGGTAATGAAAGACTTATTACTGCATATCTGCTTTTTGGTAAATGTTAGTGGCAAAATGGTGGCACCTCTCAATCTGAGAGGCTGGCACCAAAACTTGAGCCCGTGTTTATCTAGCTTCTTAAAATGAGAAAAAGCATAAATCATCAATTAAAAGAAAATCCTTTTTATTGAGAGTAAGTTTCCAAAACTTACTAAACAACTCTTACAGCACTTACAGCACTGTTCCTAGAAGTGATGATGAGATGCTTAATAAATACGAGCACTGATGCACAGTTTATTATTTATGTTTCAGACTGCAGAAATGTTTTTGCTATCCATTGTAGCTACACTTTAAGTATTTTGAAGTGACAGTTTTATGTGGCTTTTTGATTATCCTCAAGAAGAAGAAAAATAAAACACAAACACAATTCATGTAGACATATCCACTTTTAAAAAGTTAAAATGTTTTAGGGATGACCTTTTTCTTGACTGTAAGCATTTGTTACACTGAGGGCATTTATTATACAAAGAATTAAAACAATATTGCAGTCTCACACAGTGGTGTAACCATTTTCACCATTTCCTTCCACAAAACAAAGCACACTGTTATATCTTTTTATCTTTTATCTTTTTATTTATCTTTTGTCTTTTATATATATGTATTTTGAGACGCAGGGCTCTAATTTAATGGAGGTGCAAATGTCCAGGCCAGATTCATCTGCAAGAAAAGTGTTGTCAAATATACACTAGCCTATATATTATAATGCTGCTTTCCATGCTTTCAAGGACAGATACTGTCATTTTTCAAGTTCAGTTCAGATTACCATAGACTCTGAAATCCCTATTAACATATTGTCTATGAATAATAATGTGCAGTAGCTTTTTACAGAACAGTGATATCTGTACAGTTGGACGTCATTTTATTGTAGTTTGACAAAATGTTTGCCTATAGTTGTTCAAATTCTTAAAAAATAGTTTGTTTAATCCATTGCTTGATTGGATAAACATCCCATAAATATCACAGAGAAAAACATTCATAGGGAATGTTTTTATATATCCTACAAGCAGTTGTGGATGACAAATGAAAACTGAATGATATGAATGATGTCAATTCGATTGCATATGAGGTAAAAAATAATAATAGTCATTAGTTTGACCAAATAGGTGCAGGCAGCCGAGTAACTTACTTGCAACCTAAATTGGTAGTTCACCAGCATGTGTCCCTTCGACCACCTTGCACCAATGTCAGAGCCAATGTTAACCAATGTTAGAGCTCATTTGATAAAGAAAGTGATGAAATATTGTTTTAAAAGGATTAATTAGCGAGTCCAAATTAAGTAGACATGATGCCTGTTTGATACACAGCTGAAAAGGTGGACCAGATAGTTACATAGATCAGTTTTTTGGAAGGACAGGCAGGTTTACAGGGGTTTTAAAACATAATTATAGCGCTAAAACT
Source organism: Lepomis macrochirus (assembly GCA_024633595.2). NCBI lineage: Eukaryota > Metazoa > Chordata > Actinopteri > Centrarchiformes > Centrarchidae > Lepomis > Lepomis macrochirus. The sequence continues at coordinate 18,223,730 of JALXJV020000006.1, forward strand.
CCAAGCACGCCATGAAGGTTAAATCTGATTGACCTTAGATATTAATTATTGTTCCTAGAAAGTTCACAAAAGCCTTACAATGGCTAAAGATGCAAGATAATTCAGAATTATATTGAGGGTGAAATGTCATCACTAATATTTTTGTTAAAGACTTGTGTGTGAGATTCTACATCTAAGGGGTGTTCTGACTTATGCACTTCATCACTCAAAGTTATCTTACTCATCTAACAGTAGTCATTATTGCACATTAATATGTTGGCTTGCCATTTATGGCAGCTGCAGGGAAAGTGAAGTGTCCTGCTCTGTTGATGTTATAGAGGAAACACAGACTGTATGCCGGTAGGTCGAAACATGCTTTGTCAGCCAGTTAGCAATGTGCTTTGCTATGTACTAACCAGTTAGTATAGTAAATCCTGTGGATGCTTGGATGGTGACTACTACGTACAGGAACATGCAGACATACACAGATATTGACAGTAACTGATTAGGACAGTAGATGACTAACACTACCATTACATCACTTTCCACTGTGTTACACAACCTGTTTGAAAGTTGTGTGTGCTAGTGCAATGCTAGTTAATGTATATTAAAGCTGATGGTTGTATGCAGGACATTGTCTGCTGACACAGATGACAATGAGAGACCAAAAGACACCTGGGGGCCTGGCGGCAGGTAAGACTGGCACCTGTCATTCACCTGGTTTCAAACAGCAACCAGATCTCCACCCGCCGCCACATCCTCCTTCAAACTCGTCATTCCCTTGTTTTCGGTTTTAAGATTTTTCTTTATGCTGTTATTAAGTAAGGCTGCACGATTGACATATGACACATTGATTCATATTGACACATATGAAAATGTTATTTGCTTACCTGAATTTGTGTACTTTTTCTTGTATTACTGAAAAATAAAAATTAAACCTGTAAACCAAAATGAATATTAATTCAGAGAGAAATGGAACAAGGAGCCACCCCATGTTAACTTAAAGTAATTGGAGTGACAATTACACTCATGAAAAATTACAACAAATACATTTTTAAAAGCTGTGCAGCCCTACTGTGTCAAACAGCAATCATAGATTTAGGGATTTTAGTTTTGTCTTTGATCTCATTGTCATCTCTCTGTCAGCATTATGTCATCAAGAACAAATACAGTATTTGACCTACAATAAATGGTCCAATTAATACTAGTAATATGTATGCTTTCTATGTACTGTTACTTTTTTTCTACTGTTACATTTAATTTTCATTGCTTTAATCTTGATTTAACAGCACTTGTTTTGATAAAGTTAATTTTGCTTACAAATTTCCTAGCCTAACATAATGGCAAATCAACAGAAATAGAAAAAAAATCCTCACATAACAATATTAAAGCTTAAATGAGAAACTAAAATCAGCATGTGAGTGTGTACGCTGCAGTTTCTTTCTGCTTTGGCTCATCTGCCTGTACAGTCTCTATACTATTGTCACAGCAATTATGTGTGTATTCTACCAGTAAAATTAAACTATTGTACCTACAGTCACAACCAGAAACCATTGCAGCGATTTGAACTATTGCCACACAGGGAGGTCTGCCGTGTGTGTGCAGTTTTGTAAAGTAATGGGTTGAGCATGTAGGGTAGGCTTAGTGGCTCCCCAGGGTTGGATTTCTACCAGTGCACACACACACACGTACACACGCTCTTAATGAGGTCAGAGTCAAACAGCGTTTCAGCTGCAGCACTCCTCCCTGCTAATAGTTCCACAGGGTTTGGGAGTAAGTGATTATATCTAACTGGATTATAGGACCTGATTATCCAAAAATGTAATCTGCGACAAACAGACAAATTAGGAGGGGCTAGTCATATTTCACCATGTCTGAACCCCTGCAGTAAGTTTCTTAAAATCTTCATTCAGGCAGATTGAGTAAGAATGTATTCTTTTGAACTAAAACCATTGGGTACCATTTGCAGAATGATGGCAGGTTGCAAGCGCACATTCACACTCGCTTGAGAGCAGCAGTTGGGCACTGGGCAGCTGAACAACTGAAGCAGGCAGTTGTTATGGTTCATGTTCTCCCTCCTGCCAAAATTTGCAATTTGTAGGTTTTTACCAGAAACCCGCTCTTACTAAGTTTGCGCCTTTAATGTCAAAATTAAAGCTGTCGACCAACATGTCACCTGAAAAGAGACACAGGATGTATTTTTTTAAGTTTTTTTTTTTAATTAAACATGTTGTAGAAATAAATGAGACAAACATAAATTCAAATATCAATATTTGGTTATTTGTGAATCTATACCCTTACAAGTATGTACATGTTTCTCCTATGCATGTAAACTCTTCACACAAATAAAAAAGTCTGACTTTTCAAATACGACTTCAATAAGTGCTCCTATCTTGCAGTCAGCTGAGATCTTTTTACTCAAAACAAACTCATCGACCCACACAAGATCCATCAGACACAGAGCAACACGAGCATCCCATGTGTGTCTGTGAGACTTGACTAAACAGTCTTTATGCTGGAAAAACCAAATCATTGAACTAAAATGTGTCAATTCTTACTGGGCTCAGCACTAACAATGACAATTTTACATGATATTGAGTCAATTAGAAATATCACTTAGTACAGGTCATGCTAAATTAGTGCTAGACGTGCCACAGTTAATACATATTGTACATTAAAACAAGGACCTCAGCAAATTTAAACTTAATCCTGCAGTTTTAAAATGTCTATGAGTTTGTGGTTTAGTTGTCATTTGGCATTTCAGAGGACTATACCTGTTTTGTGTGTACTGTGTTTTTATTTTTCCAAACATTAAATACTAATAATAATTTTGCAAAAATATCTCTGTGAAAACCAAGTATCTACCATAAACGCTACTATTTCCTTCTTTTTTTTTTCAGGACGCGTCCCAAGGTCCAGTTCAATGGCTATGTCGGCCATGAGAGCTCCAATGGCCAGGCATCATTTGAAAACCCAATGTATGACACCAACATGAAGCCTACAGAGGCTAAGGCAGTTCGATTTGATACTACACTCAATACAGTCTGCACTGTGGTATAGTCCAACAAACCTGCCACTGCCTGTACAGTGGTTCAGTCCAGTTTCCCTGTTGCAGTCTGCGTTGTGGTTTCAAAGAAGAAAGAACAAACTTTTGATTTGGACTAGTCACTGTGGGCAGTCTGTGTTGTAGCATGCTGGTCCTCTGTCGGCATAATCTGCACAATAATGCAGCTCTGCTCCACCTCCTACCTGAATAATGGTATCATGCACCTCTTCCTATAGTCTGAAAGAGCAAAATAAGTTGGAACCAGTAAGCAAGGGAGTAAACAATGACATCATCCAATAACATGAAATCTGTTGATCAGACAGACATCCAGGAAAAACACAGAAAGATGGTAAAATTGACTTTCCTCAAAGAATGACAACCTGATTGACCAGTGCTTGTCCAGTGTCAGGTGACAAAATTTGACCCAACCTCCTTATGGAAAGGGCCAGATAAATATGGCTCTCTTATACCATCCCTGCAACCTGAATAGTGGTTTGACCACCATAACCCCATAGCCCATGCCAAATTTGAACAGTGGTATAGGCTTACTAACTCCCCTGCAGCCAGACATGGGTTTGACCGATGCAAGGTTCTACCTTCAGGGGAAGCAGATATAGTATTGTAGCCTTTAACCCCCTCTAGACATTGAATAGTAATTGGATGGTTCCTATACTTCAACACAAAAACCATCATTAACGCTGAACCAAAAATCTCCCACTGGACTGGACAGGACTGACATAATGACAGCTTTTTAGAGTCTGTTTTGGTGGAATCTGATATAGACTGGACAGACTGCTATAAAGTTGACAACCAAATGCTGTCAATGTAGTGACATATTCAAAGTAGACCAATTCCTTTAAAGAAAATGATACTCTCGTTCAGCACTAGATACTAGCATTATATTAGTACTAGGAGTGGTGGACTAGTGCTAGACAAGCCAGGGTCAAATAACAGCTGCAGATACATTTTTAAAATGTTTGTTTTAGCCTATTTGGAGAATTGAATGGGTTGGGTTTAGTATAGCAAGACAATCACAGAGTTTGGGTTGACTTGTCAGTCAATAATGACTTTTCAAATAGGTTTCTGTGATTGTTTTTACCTTCTGCCACTTACTGCATTGCCTTTTCTGACAATGTCTACCTACAGTATTTTGGCAACTTACTAGGCTAAAACATACCAAATCAAGCATTTGCAAATGATATTTTTCCTAGGTTTAGTTTGAGAACCTGTGAACTAGTTTCAGATAAGTTTTGGATGTTTTCAAATATTCTATAGAGGTATTACACTCTTAAAATCAGTCCTAAACACATGATCCCGCAATAGCACTAGGCAGACTGTGCTGAACCAGAAAACCAGACATTTGAGTAGCCGGGCTGGTGTACACAATGGACTTGTTTCCAGAGGCCTGTCTAACACAATCAAAGAGTCAGACAACTGATCCTTGTTCTTGGACTAGCCAGGATTCTGTGCTTGGTGGCTGAACAAGTGGAAGCCTGGAGGCAATAAACTGTCAGGATCGTTGACTGCTGCAATCAGCTGTGGCCAAATCCAGGAAATGATTTGTCTTCTTGTAACTCCGGTTGGGATTATCAGTCTAGTGATGACTGATTCCTTTTCTACAGTAAACTCTCCAGCCACAGAGTCAGAAATAGATGAACGCATTAACAGACTGACCGTTGACTGACAGAAATTAGACAGACGTACATAGACAAATGGACAGATGGACAGATAGACACCTCTGTCAGTCGTGCTGGAAAAGAGAGACAAGGACAGATTGCTATGGAAACAGAGGCAAATAGTTGTCTCTAATTGTCTCTTCTGGCATTTTTCTTCAGTGAAGATATTGATGAACAGACTCCATGTTCAAATACCCAGTGGCCCCATGGGACTTCCCAAACCACTGCTGCTGGGGACCCCAAAATATAAACTTTATATAAACTCTTAAACCGCACAAATTTTGCACTAGTGTGTTTTTCTGACTGGGTTATGAAAAAAATGAATAATTTTTGGGTCTGAAATGGGTTTGAAAAATGAGTCATTCAAAAAAGAGAATTTTATTCAAAAACTTCTATCTTTAAAAAGACGGCGAAATGACTAAATACAGGGTTACAGAGTGTTTGTATATACACATTTATATTTCACACTCCCTGTTAGCAGGTGTGACCACATGCTATAATGTTGTTTATTTTGTTGCCATGACAACATGCTAGCCAACCAGAAAGTTGGGATCAGTTTACCTGTGGACCTCCAAGCTTCTAGTGTCACATAATGACACCTTTTTTTATTTTATTTTTAGAACAGTGGCAGTTTCTGAAAGCTCATACTACATGTTACAAATATAGTATGTGTACGAAATAAACAGAAAGGCTCACATCCATAATACACACCGTGGTACCACTGAAACACTGGAGCCACACTACTACTTTTAGTTACAGGCATTAAACTCCATCATTTTCTGAGATTCTGTGCATAGGTACACAAATAGCACATAAAGATAGTATCTCAATATGATCACAGTTTATCAGTTGATCATCTGTAGTAGATGACAGTGTGAGCTTTCAGAAACATGTGACTGTTTTTTCTGTTTGAGAATTGGTCATTTAAGGCAGAGGACAAACAGATACAGTATGAAGACAACATGCACAATTAATTGTTGTCGACAGTTGTCTCCTCTGGAGGCCTCCGTCCCCCATTGTTTGAGAAATACCTCGTGTGCAGAGAGTAAGTTACATCCTGCTTATCAATGCTGGAACTTCACTGCAACAAATACACAAGCTTAGCGAGTGAGACCTTGCATTCATCTTATTTCCGGGTATTTTAAGTCAAAATGTCATATTAACATCTAACAAAATTCACTAGTTTCAAATCACTTGCCAAGCTTGTTATTTCTCGCAGTGTTCTCTCAAAATATTTTATTTTTCAAAAGATGCTGCACTTGGTTTAGATCACCGATGTATGCTTTTAATGTGTGTCTTTCTTCAGGCCTGTTTGTTGTTTGTTTCACACGCCTTGCGCACCATTCCAGCATTTGCTTTAACCTGCATGATCGTCCAAATGTATTTTCTTTTGACATTTCCCCATGTTTTCAGTTACTCAATGTCAATCCATTATACTCTCATACCTACACACAATAAATCGCAAATCCATTCATTTATACATACTGTATGATATCAAGTGGTAAATGGTATGTATGAGAGAGAACTTAGAACTGCTAAAATTATGATTTGAATGCATGTTATATTCAAGGCCAAGACTCAGTTCATCAAATCAGCGAGTTGATTTTCTCTAGACCTGGAAAAAAAAACATTTGGCATGAGAAGGTTATCACATCCACCTATTTTGACGCAAATGAGAATGAATTAACTAGCAAATTGCTGTTTCTATTTACATTTTCAGCTCACTTAATTGAAAATGTAACTACTGCAGACCTGAATGTTGCAAATGAAATGTGCTTAAACAATGGCGATTATGTTTGGAAGCATGACTATATGATATTGTTGACATCATAATATCCATTGTTACCCTGTCATTCACAACCTCAATGTCAGGGTTATGGTCAGACAGCCAGAGACACGGACACCAGTGTGAGGCACAAGACACATCTGCATATAAAGATATGCAGATGTGTTTACTAGCTATAATACTGGCAATAGTTAAAGAGTATACTGCGACAAGACAGAAGACACATTCAAAATCTCTTCACAGAAAGAAAGAAGACCTCTATAAACAACAACAGTGCGTCTGCTCAGAAGATAGTGAGCCGCCTTTTTTTTGCTGGAGTGCACCCAGTGCCTGTATTTTAATTGATTTAATTAATTCAGTTAAGATGTCCTATGGAGTCAAGAGAGCATAATAGAGCCTGAAAATTAGAGACTGTAAGGTTTCCACAGGCGTAATAAAAGGTCTATTTTGAGCAATGACACAAATCTCATTTACTAGTGAGCCCAAACCCCCCTTTGTCCCTGTTAAGTAAAACAGAGGTTAGATTTCAGGTCTTGTTTAGCCACAGGAATTTGTGGAAATGCAAAGTGATTGTGCAAATATAGCAGATTATGCCATAATAGTGTCTCACTTTTATAGCAGAAATCTTCAAGTTATTACAGTGTTTTTGTAATGTTTCTTCTCTTTAAATTCTGGATATATGTAAAACCCAGAATCTGATAAATTTAGATATGTTGACTCAAGGTGCAGCCCAATCCAGCCCTGGACTGTTGGAGTGCTAGATTTCAGCTAAACAGAAATTAATTGTTACACATTTTTATTCAAAATAGTAAAATATCTCGTTCAACAAAAAGGTCTCCAACATGGTCACAATTGTGTCCAATTTATGCTCAAACAGGAGAAAGTTGTCGAGCTGACGGATGGAGATGTTTCATTTTCTTGACTATTTAATTAAAATTAAAGCAATATGAATGACAGAAATTGGAAGAAATACACTCCTCTGAAGTCTACCTGTGTTTTTTTCACCTAAGAACAGCATAAAAAGGAGTTATGTTTTCTGCTTCGTTTTTAGTGAAGCAGAAAATGTGTCGCAGCTAATTTTAAATCTTAAATATAATCAAATTTTATGGCAAAGGACCCTTCCTGTTGCAATGAGATACTCTTGTTCAATATAGCTATCCTGTTCATGTGTTGGAAAACTTAAGAAAAGACAATGGGGAGGCTGCACAAACTGTAAAGCTGATACAGTGTGATACAGTGACTTCTACCTCTACTAATACTCTCTCTCTAAAATTGATATGCATGTTATCATTCTGAACATGACACATCCCTTCTCTGAGACTCCCTGAAAATGTAGATAATGTTCTCTTCGGTCAAAAACTTTTAACACACTCTTTACAATTTGTGTTAAAGTTTCTTCATTTGTCCTTCATTTGGCATCGTCAGCAGTCCTCACAGTTTTAAAGAGCGACAGCTGGCTACAAGTTTTAAAAAAAATTAAACTACACTCTAAATCATAAAATGTCAAGGTTGTTTGTTCTTCCTCAGCTAGGACTTTTCACAGTTTGGGGAAAAAATTCCACAGTTGTCCCTCACTTTCTCTAAAGTGGTATTGTCAGCATTGAAACAAAGGGGCGCAAATTGCTGCAAGCTCCAAAAAAATCCCAGCTAAAATTGTCACATGGCAGAGATGATGAGTTTTTTTCCCTACCGTGTGTGAAATACAGAATAGATTCAATGCAGATATAAGATATATCTAAATTACATCAAGGTGGGGTGTACAAGTAATTTAAGCATTGGTGCAAATTCAACCAGGAAGGACTGCAGAGTGATGTTGCTGAACCTTTCTGGTAGGAATACTGTAGGAAAATCCAGTTGCAAGCCTGCTTGGGGAGCAACTGTGTCATACATGTGTTCGTATGTGGCTCAGCAGAAATATGGACCTGTAGATGGATTTTTATCTGTTGAATTTTATTGCTAGATGGAAATCAGGCATTTCTATATGTGTCTGAAAAATCCTTAACCCTAACAGTTTAAATTTGTAGTGTAGTCAAATCGTCAAAAAATAGTCAGTATTGCAGTTCATTTGCCCTTGACAGGTTTTTGGTTCACCTTCTCAATAGTGTGGATAGAACAAACTTCTCAAGCCACACGTTTGAAGAAAATCTACAACCTAAATTGTGTGTCTGTAGTGAACGTGAGCTGACTGCATCTCTGCTTCACTCATCAGTGCAAAGGATGAATAATTATCATTTCGGCAAATCGCAGCTTGTAGATTGGGACGCCACACATAATAGTGCTATATTCACACATTACAGTGACAGGATGTGTTCTCCGCATCACATATTGACAGGCAGTAAGTAAGTTTGATGCTTCTAAATGTGTATTGAAGAATCTTGTTTAATTTTTGTTGTCCCAAATGGCAAGGCCTCACCATCGTCATAAATGTTATAATTTTAAGCACCATAATAACCGTCAGTATCATCACTGTCGCCTCTCACCATCATCATGTGCTGCTGAACTTGAAGTAGGTGCAAAAGAAAAAAACATTTTGTATAGAAATCTATTTTTTATGGAGAATTTGTAAAAAACAAACAAACAAATTATTAAACATGCTGTACTTTTTATGATTAATGATGTAGGTACAACAAAATCTTGTTCATTAAAGTCAATGTTTTTACTGTTACACACCATGTAAAAATCTACAGTTCAAAATGAGTATCAAATATCAAAATGTCACATGATCTCTTTTGTCCATTATGGCTGCTTTTACACAGGAACAGAAAACCTTGTGGGACACAGAGTTAATTATCTTCGTGCTGCAGAGACAGTTATCTCTGGGTCACAATCTAAAACACTTAAGTCTTAAAATGATGTATCAGTTCCAACCCGTCTACAGTGGAGTATGTGTGTCTTTTGAACATCGACATTTTTAAATCAGCTTTCATTGCAAAAAAAATGGTATGTAATGATGCATAGAACAATTTTGGGTGGCTTCTAATGTGGCAGCTGTGCCATAAGAGTTGCCCCGGTGTTGGTGATAAAATATTGTGTTTACATACAGTAAATCTTTTGACTTCAATATAGATACACATACTTCGCATTGAACAAAACAACAGATGTTTAGTGTCATAATGTAATGAACAGTATTCATGAATGGGTTGGAAATGACACTTCCTTTAAACTGTTAGACTGTTCTTGTGTAACAGCAGCCTGGTGTGGCTGATCCTAATGTCTATATCTGGGAGAGGGATGACTTCCACAGGCACAAAAGATTTTGGATGAATTGACCCCTTTACGGCCCAAAATCTGACCTTGTGTCTATCTTAACAAGGAGGAATCTGGTTCTCCTTGCTTAGACATTATGGGCTTTAGAGTGGAAAATGATGGTCTAGTAGCCGCATAGCAAATTGGTTTTGGATGCTCTGATCTTGACTGGTAAAACAAGACTGGTACTCTTAAGTTTTGAAGTAAAGGGCAGAAAATGTCATTTTTCCATCCTCTTATGTGATCATGAGAGAGAAACAATGTGGAGTGTTATAAAGGTTTAAACAACAGACACTGTATGTGAATGCAGCCTCACAACCTGCTGTTAAAGAGACTCACAGTTTATCTATCAGCTATTTTGAAAACAATATTTGAGAATAAAGTTTTTGATACAATAATTTCTCCTTTGAACCAATGTTTTTTTTTTGTAAATATTGAATATGTTCAATCACAAACTCAGCCAGCATGGAGCCTTAATCCCGGATTTAAATTGGATGGAAGCCTCTCTATGTGCCTGATTTCTTAAGTTTCCTCTAGGTACTTCAATTTCCCTGCACAATCTAAAGATGCTTGCCAGGTGAGTTTATGCTATTGTTTGTCTAGGTTTATTAGCCCTTAAACAAACTGCAGACCTGTCCACAAAACCCTGAAGTATGTTGGGATAGAGGCAATTTGCTTGCAGGTTGGTCATTTCAATGAGGAGCACTGTAATCCTGACATTACGGGATAATCCATGGCAAACTGTCTGTTTGCCTCTGGATTGGGTATAAATCATAGAATAATCTACACTGAGTTATTTAGTTCGGGCCGAGCACCACATGGGGTCTTAAGCGGGCTTAGTTAACTCAGTTGTATTTTTTGCTCCCTCTGTTAAAGCTTTATGCATCTATAGAAAAATAAAATAAACAACAAAATAAGTGGCCAATGTACATATGACTATCACTTAACTTTTGTTTCAGAACACTGGATAGCACTGCTGTTGTGTCAGAACCAAGAACTGTTTGTTGTTCAAGTGAAGGGATGGTCAGTGAGAGAGAGCTGCAAACTGCGAACGGCTGTTTCAGCGTGCCTCCCCATTCTGACTTGACAAAGAATTGTTTGTAAAATCAAGGCATTTAGTGCTCTGCTAGTGCTGTGCTCTTAGGCACTTTATGGTGTTGTTATTTATCCTTTCTGAGTCTATTGCATGGTTAAGAAACTTGCCCCCTCTCTGAATCAGAGAGTTACTGATGGCACACAATGTGAAGGTCAAGTACTGCTTATTAACTGGGATTGGAGTGGATTATCTCCCTTATCACATTCAAACAGGTAGTGGTTACTAATATGTGGTAGTACGCTCTTAAAAAATTTAAGCTATTTGTACAAGTATTAGGTAGACTTTTCTTCATGGACATAGTATTTACATGGTCTGACTTTTTAAATCATTACATTTTCTCATTTACATTTACTCATTTAGCAGATGCTTTTATCCAAAGTGACTTACATTTGAGGATCAACATACAAACACCAACAGAGCATCAAATACAGATCTCCAACTAACAATAAATACTACTAAGAGCTCATAGGACATATGACATCAATGGGATAAATAGGGAAGGAAGTAAGAGTTAACAAAAAGTGCAATCAATACAAGATAATTGAAGGGGATAGAAGAAGAAGAGCACAGGAAGTGCATGTTAGAAGTTAGGACTTAGAGGTGTTATAAGAGGAAGTGTTCTCGGAAGAGATGAGTTTTCAAGAGCTTCTTGAAGTTAGAGCGGGACGCCCCTGCTCTGATGCCGTGTGGTAGCTCGTTCCACCATCGTGGTGTCACGGATGAGAACAGCTGGGACTGGGATTGCTTTGTATGAAGGAATGGCAGAGCCAGGCGGTGTTTGTTGGAGGAGCGTAGCGCCCAAGAAGGAACGTAAGTTCGTATTATGGAGTTTAGGTAGATGGGTGCAGACCTAGTAGTCACTCTGTATGCAAGTATTAGTGACTTGAATTTGATTCTGGAGGCCACAGGGAGCCAGTGGAGGTCACTGAGTAGTGGAGTAACATGAGTCCTTTTGGGATGATCAAAAACCAGACGCGCTGCTGCGTTCTGAATCAATATTGACATATATTTACTTATCTTTGCAGAATGTTGGGTTTAAAATGTTTGAAAGAAATTGCAAAGTTTTTCTGGACTTGCTGCTTTACCAGCATGTTACCATGGTTACACATTTGGGACAAGCAAATACATAATACACAAGGAAAGTGATTTCATTAATGACTCATGAAACCAGAGAAGGAACTGAAGCAGTGAAAGAAGAAAGCAGCACAACCAGTCAGTCGCAACGTGTGACTGGATGGGAACATGGGCAGAATGATGACTTGTAACAGCTGAAATTTTATTTATACAGCACCTTACAAAACAAGGTTACAAGCTACTATATGGGAGAATTTGAGATTTCAAACGTTTCAAGAATTAAACAAGAGACAAGATTCGGGTAGCAAGAAATAAACCAGAAGAACAAGCAATAAATCAGTCAAGTAAGGGGGAAAAAAATTAAAAATAAAAGGACAATGATATAAAATAAAGGAAAACAGAGAAGACACTAAAAGCAGTAGAAGAAGTAAAATAAAAGCTGACATTGAAATGGGACCAGAATTGAGTTAATGTGTTCTTGTCTCTTTGAATTCATTACCTTCTTCACCCCCCACTGACCTGCCAGTGAGTTCAACATTATTAACTCCTGTTGTCTGGACAAATTCTGTTCAAAACCACATAAATTTCTTAAATTCCTGTGGTGGAACATAATTTCCCAGAGATAACAAACATGTTAACATGAATATGCTGTGGCAGCCATGAAACATTTGGTATCTTGGGTTTGAAGATTCCTGTCGGGTTACGGGTTATATAGCACACAGAAAATGTATACTACATATGTAAGTAAAAGCATAAAAGCATATGGCTTTCTCAATATCACAAGGAAACTAAAACTATTTAATGCTCCTGGAGGAACCATAAGGAACCATACATAAGGATAATATCAATATTACATAAAATACAGTTTATAGTTGCTCACTTTACATTTAAGGACACAGTACCAACATTGTTCTGTAGAATGATGGGCAACTGTCACTGTCCGTGGTGCTGCATTGTGGATAGGGCATGTTGCATATTGGGTTCATTGCAAACTACAGTATTTGTCATTTGCTTTCTGTAGTCTGTTGTAAAATGTATTCAGTAATATCTAGTTTCCGCTCTCTATAAAGCTTAGTGCTCCCACAGCTGTTCCACCCATGTCCCCTTGTGATAACCTGGGGCCTGCTTGTTACATTGTTACACTGGCTCTGACACAAGCCAACAACATTTTTTTTAATTTCTTAACCTTAATTTAGAATGAGGTCCAGTAAGTACCCTACTAGACAGACCCTTGCATTGTCTCAGCTTTTACATAAATATGTAGAGATGGAGTAATTGTTGTAACCCACTACCCTGTGCAAAGATCCCTCCAAAACCCACCAATTCAATTCGCTTTATTGGCATGACTGTGAAACAATATTGCCAAAGCATCATACATAGAACATAACAACAATCAACCCCATACATATAACATAACAATCAACCCCATACATTTCAACATTTCATTAAAGAATTAAAGCGTAAAGTAATCAAAGCATATGTGTTTGTGTTTAAAAAAAAAAATATATATATATATATATATATATATATATATATATATATATATCACCACGCTCAGCACAGTCATTGACCACGTCTATTGCATATACATTGACCTCACTTTTTTTGAACGCAACATTGGTCGCCCATTCCTTCACATCAAGAGACATAAATTCTGGATCAATGTGCAGCTGGTGCATCCCAAACCAGCAATCCTTATTGGTGAGGTCAGCCAAGCTGTTGGTTGGCAAGAGGGTGGGGAACTTTGGCTTACCAAAGCCAGTGCCAAAGCGCTGCTCAGGGATGTGCATGGGGAGATCAGCGGGCTTGTGCTCCAAGATTGCTCTGGCAAGTGCACGCTTGTCAGTATTGGGCACCTTGCTGCTGAAGAGAGCCAGGGGTAGCATCTCACCTGTCAGGTACCAGTGATGCCTTTCCAGTGCCTTGATCGCTGATGCTGCAATGCCCTCATCTACAGCCTTGTATGCCTGCCGGTGGTGGTAGAGTGTCAGGTCATTCCAGGCAGCATCTACACCGCTGGGAGGGGCTGCTGTGTGTAATGAAAATGGCAAATGCCTGAATCTTCAGCACCTGGTGCCGTGTGGTGATTGTGCCCTGCGGAAGCAACGTGATGTGCTGCTCCATCAAAACCAGCTTAAGAGTATAGAGCAGCTTGGCCATCCATCGTGCCTTGTGGAGCGCTCCCGGTCGTTGGAAGGTCACTGCAGTCTGCTCTTCATCATCTGCATCCAGAAACACAAGACACAGCTGCACAAACTCATGGAAGTCACCTCGCTTGTGGTCAGTGACTTCTTTTGTGGTCAGTGCTGACAAATTCAGCACGCAAATTGCCCAGGAGTGGTTGCTCGGTGTTGCCAGGAATGTAGCGGGACCATTGGCTCCTGGATTCTTGTGGTAACAGGTTCCATTTCTCTCTCAGACGCGTGAACAAGGTAACCTCTGGCGAGCGTGATGACTCCACCTTCAGGTCTGTGAAAACCTGGTTCAAGAGGACCTCACCAATGTGGTGCCAGCACCCAGACCAAAGCAGTGGTCGGCCCAGTGAAAGCTGTATGGCAATGCAGGCTGCTGTGAGATGGCCGGTGTTTGACGCAGTGGTGTCAAATGCCATGTTGACAACCTGGTCGGCGCAGCACCAGTCCTGCAGCAACTTGCATGTCAGCCGGGCAATGATTACTACACATGCCTCATTGGTCTGCTTCTTATACGCCGGGACACCAAGCAGTTTCAGCCGCTCTGCATCTCCAACCACCACTGTAAGACGCTCCTCCAACTGGCGCACATTGCTGAGCATCTGTGTTAACTTGCTGTCCCAGTGTAGGGTGCACAATGGAGGTGGTGTCCACTGCTTGCGCTGTTTCTCACCAATTGTCTCCAGCACTTGGCGTCTTGAATGTGAACATTCACCGCCTGACTCTGCAACAAGGCCTATTTAAAATGTTAATTCACTGTAACAACTACAATGGTACTCTCAATAAACAAACACCTACTCTGAATATGACATTGTCAACTCTAGAATACTGTTGATGTTAAGCTTAATAGCTTAGCTAACATAGATAGATAGTGATTAGCAAACTAGCTAGCTAGCGTTAGCATGCTAGCTAATGTTAGCTAGCATGCTAACGCTAGCTAGCTAGTTTGCTAATCACTAATACCTATAAATATGACTTAAAGGACTTATGATAAATAAGTATACAAAAACACAACTACATATATGATAGTAATATGTAATAATACATACCCAACACAGAAAGATCACCTCAAACAGAAAGATCAACTCAGTTTTCTTGAGCTGTAGTATTGCTGACCTCAGATCTCCATGGCGACTATTGTGCACTGTTAACCACTTTTTCCAACAAAAACAGATGTGCGGTGGCACCCCTAAATCATCATGTACTGGAAAATATTTTGCATCTGTTGTTTTTACATATATTGGAACACTTTTAGCACCCAGCCATATCAAAATTCAAGAATTGTGTTTTTTGATGCACCCTAATATATATATATATATATATATATATATATATATATATATAAATAATAAATAGATGAAACAGTAAGCGTGCGTGTGTGTGTTAAAAATAAAAATATCTAAAAAAGAATTAAATTAAAATAAAATGAATAAATGACACAATAGAATGTGTGTGTGTGTGTGTGTATATACAACATATATAGTTATATTAATAGACAAAAAAAATCAAGTATAAAATCTAAAACAAAACAATTACTAAAATGTCAAACAATCAAAATATTAATAATTTTAAAATCTGTACAATTATTTATCAGTCTAAGGTTCCACTGGTTATCCTCACTTCATGGCATGTGGAGACATATATTGCAGCAATTATTTCACATTTGGGCATTTATCCCAGTAAATAGGGGAGTTTCTGTGTGTCTGAAAGGAATTTGAATTTGGAGTATATTTGGGCAATGTTTGCAAAGTGTTGTCTTAGAGTTTCATATTTGAGGCATGAGGTTAGAAAGTACAGCTCTGTCTCTACCTGTCCTGTGTCACACTGGGAGCAGAGTCTGTCCTCCTTCCCACCAGTTATAGTTGCAGGTTAGTTAAAAAGTTACCTGACAAGAGATCAACACTCCATCAACATAACGCAGGGGAGCTAATTATTGCCATGAAACAGGGCATTTACCACCA
This sequence comes from Lepomis macrochirus, assembly GCA_024633595.2. Taxonomy (NCBI): domain Eukaryota; kingdom Metazoa; phylum Chordata; class Actinopteri; order Centrarchiformes; family Centrarchidae; genus Lepomis; species Lepomis macrochirus. The sequence continues at coordinate 18,239,786 of JALXJV020000006.1, forward strand.
GCTCAAACTCATTTAGACATAACCACCTCAAGGAATACTTAGAAATACTGAGATCGCTAATTTTAGATATATCATCCACTAATTAAGAAACATCTGTTTTGATTGATTAATAAATAAGAAGCTGCTATTAGTACAATATGAAATGTGACAGCTCTGATGGCCCCTTCAGTACATTTCTAGCAGTTTTTCAGATCACTGTCACAAACACAGCATGAAAGTCGTTCCTACACACAGAGAGAAAGAAAGTACTTAAACAGAAGAGACATGAAACTGTATCATAAATAAAACACTTTGTCATTTGATCATCAGCTGTAGTGTAAAACATTCTCACATTGAGAGAATTGATTACTTGTCAGTAATAACTATTAGATATAAGTTATCCTGGCCAGAAAATTATATTAAAGGGGATATATGTAGTTTTTTAATGAAATCATTAATTCATCACTTTTGTTTTGTCTATTTGTGAAATGTTTTAACCTTATATAAAAATGAACTACATACTTACTTTCTCTGTCCCTTGGAACAGCAACTTTGCTGCATCCTTTGTGAAGAAATCACAAAGGATGCCCATTATGTTACAAGTCTATAAAGAAAGGAAGCTGCTTTGGTGTCGGTAGTTTTTAGCTGGCAGATCCGTTGTGGATGGAGCCAGGCGGTGAAGAATAGTTTAGATGCAGTCTTTGCTTGGTCGTGATTCAGATGAGAGGGTCTGGCCGCTCTGTCTGTTCTCCTCAGAGTTAACTGGTGGCTGGACCTTGTGTAACAACCGAGTGGTCTGCTTGGTCAGGTCTGAGCACGTCAAGCTGGGAGGTCGCTGTGGCCTGTGGGTCCATCTGGAAGAAGGACGAGAAGAAGAAGAGAATGAACAGATCTTGTGCTGCTGTTGACCCCCGTTATCAATGAGGTGGCTTAGGTCACAGATCTGTAGGCTCACGCGTTGGTGTGACTTTTCTTGGAGTTCCTGGGAAAGTGAGTTTAGTGACTCACTTTACAAAAGTTCAACCAAGATCACAAATGAACAACCTCACAATTCATGAAAAAGAATATATATATATATATATATATATATATATATATATATATATATATATATATACCGGAATATAATGCAGTAATCAGGTGCCTCCACATTCGTTTCTTCTATATTTAAATTGCCTTGCATGTTTTTTTATTAGCATTTTTTATATTAGTTAACATTTGGTGGAGACATATCCCCAGCCTCCCCAGTGTAAATGACACCTATGCATCGACTAACTAATCCACTCTACCAGGATCTACAGCAATGAGACTTTAATCTCGTTTGGACACTGAACAAGAAGACACCAGAGTGATTTGGATTTTTTGTGACTTTAAATTCAGGAAGTTTTAGTTTTTGTAAATTTACAACTTTCATGTTTCTTGTTTTTCTCAGTTTATTGACCCGCACCCAGCTTTGGATGCATAAAATAGTAAATCTAAATATGTGAAAACATTTAGGATAATTCAGTTAACATTGATAACATTAATAGTTCTCATTACAGATACAGATGTGGTGTGTAGTCCACGTGTATAGGGTAACCTTGAGTTAACCACAAAGGGTTAGCTCAAGGTTACCCTAGGGTTCAATAAAGTAAATTATTTACTGTGTCCAATGTTGCATGTGGTTCTCGGATCTCGTAAAATGAAGACTTCACAGCCTCTTTTCAGGTAGGATTCTCATACTGCAACACTTGTCTTTGTGAAGAGAGAAAATGGCAGGATAAAGTCACTTACCTACGTGTCAACTTGCACTGGTCTTTTCAGTTACGATAAAGGCTAGCTTAATCGCCTTCTCAGAAAGGAGTGACAGAAACACTCAAAGCAGGTCAGACTGTTGGTGGCTTTTTCTAAAAAGTCAGCCACAGGTGGAGTGGATGTGCTGGGAGACAATTCAGCAGAACAGTGTCAGCGTACAGCGATTTTTTGCGTCTTTCTTGGACACATTAAAAATGCTTCCACACTGTCGACATGTCAACGTAATTGTTCAGTAAAATTTATTCTGTCTTTTGACTTATTAGGCCATCACCAAAAGTGCTTTTTTTTGCTATTTTCGGCCGATTCATTTCGGTGGGCGAACATTGGATGCATTCCTAATATACACATGATAGGCTACACATGAAAACTTTGTGGTATGTTAATGTTCAAAACCAGCATAACAGAAAGGTTCTAAGTCATTATTTATGGTAGAGTGTGGAAAATGAGGGGGAGATGATGAGTCTCACAGTTACATATGGTAGTTCTGTTTTAATCTATAGCTAAGCTACAGAGCTGCAGTCTGTATTCATTAGCCACTGTAACTCACACTGTACATTTACATCTAGGCATTTTGTAACTAAGGCATATTGTTGACCCTGTTCTCTCTGCTCTGCTCTGCTGTGTTAGAAAAAAGTATTTTAAACAGTTGCAAGCTTGTCTGGAAATAGAAAAGGAGAATTGTTTAACATTTTTGGTGAACTTCATAGAGATAGACAGGAAACGCTTACAGGTGAAAGCTAGATAACAGTTCCTGTCTGTATCAGACTGACATGTGACATAGATAAAGTTTCAGCTACCTTGCAATAACATGGAAAACAATAAGTGTAACCAAATGTTTAAAAGCAGACTGTCGAACCTTTCTTGTCAGTCAATTCTGTATTCATTGCAGTGCATGTATTGACTCCTTGCAAGTATAAGATCATTGAATGTGACTCCAGTGACTCTGTCGTTCTTTAATTAAGATTTTCCTAACAGCCTGCTATTCAACAGTCTTGTACGAAGTTGTGCATGCCCGTCGAGAATGCCATGCACATCATAAAAACGTTATAATATTCTTTGTGTGGTTCATCAATGGTGGTCAATGATTTGAACGTACCGCTAGGCGCAACTTGGCACAACACTGGCACAGCTGGTGCTCTGTCTCTCTTTCTATGCATGCACACGTTACGCCCACATATGCGCACTGTAAAATCAAACACTGAGCACTCCCATATATCCAAAATGGCATGATCCTGGTTTCATAACGCTTCTGCAAAGATTTGACAATCAGGCTCCTCCTGCTGAATCATCGAATCTTCGACTATTCGGAATCACCTCCAATTTATTGTCCTCATTTCTGTTCAGTCTTTATCAGATGACAATCTTGTGCTTTTCCTTCTCTGTACGTTCACCTGTAACCCTGCCAGTTTATCCGTTTTTCTGTGGTTTTGGATTTACGTTTCACTCCTGCCTGTCTGTTTTGGATTCTTGTTTCTTTAGTTTTGTCAGTGGATTTATTTTTGCCACTTTATTGGATTAGCAGCTTTTGGATTACCTTGTTTGTTTGCACTGTTTCCACATTTTGTTATCTGGACCAACCACAATAAGTTTGTTCACCTTTTCTTTTTCTTCAATAAATCCTTAAATGCATCGTGTTGGTAAAGTGTCTACATTTTGGTCCAAAAGCCTAAGCACGAGTCCCAACCTGACAGTGAAGTTGACCATGGCAGGTTCTATATGATGCTGATTCCCAGGAACCAAGAGCCATTCACTTACTCCACCTCAGCTCCACTGATGTCAACAGGGGCGTCTGTCTTTGTGTTCTACCAAAAATCAACAATCAGCTCCTTGGTTTTGCTGACACTGAGCAGTAGGTTTTTCTCTGTGAACCACTTAAGATGACTGCAAGATTGTTGATTTTCTACCCATATGAAATCTCATCATTATTTGTAATCTGGACAGTGAACAGAGTTCAATGCATGTTGGAGTTTACAGATGTGGGTATACAGCATGAACAGGAGGGGCTTTATTTATCTGCTGGAGAACAAGTTTCTTAAAGCACCTCAAAAGGCCGGTAGTGGTTCAGACTAGACACTGCAGACTTTTTAGGTACCGGAAAGATGGAAGGTGGACCGGAAGGTGGTTGTCTTCAAGCGGGTGAGAATATATCAACAGCTAGTTGATCAGTAATGACATGAACGAGCTCATTGGCACATGTTTTCAGCACACGCCCAGAGATGCTGTCAGGCAGCAGTTTTACTCATAATCTCTCTTTGCAGGATTCTTCTCTCATCTGCTGTGGATACTGACAGTGGCCAGTCCTCTGGAGGTTTACAGATGACTCTGCTGAGAAGATCAAAAGAACGTACTGTATAAAGTTCATCTATTAGCATGGCCTCACACACAATGGTGTTGTCCCTGCTTGTAGCCTGTGAGCATCAGAATAACTTCCCACTTATCTTTGGATAATTGGTAGTGGTAGTTGTTGTTGGTATTGAGGTCTCTTTCCAGTCTCTCCTGATGTCTTTGGTTTGCCTGTTTGGTGCCAGCTTTCAGTCTCACTCTGCTGATGCTGTAAGCTTCCTTTTTACCAGAACAAAAGGCAGCCTTTTTGGCTCTGGATGGACTCCTTACATCTCCATTCATCCAGGCTTTCTGGTTGAGTAATGTTTTATATGTCTTTGTGATCACCACATCATTAAAACTTTTGGTGATGTATGATGTCACTGAATTGTAAAGATGCTATAGTTTCATATGTTCACACTTTACTCTGGTTTCGCCCTGTTTAATTGAGTGTAAGTAGGTAAGCGAAGCAGGGAAAAAGTCTGACTGACCAAAATGGGGCCGGGGGAGGGTCTTTAAAGCTGCTTGAAATGTCCACGTAAACACTGGTCCAGGGTTTTGTTTCCCCCAAAACAGTTCTGAGGTCTGTTTAACATCACCATCTACAATATTTTTCAGTCGCAATTAGTCTTTAAAGGCTCATTAAAGGAGAACTCCGGGCAATTTTTAAGTTAATCTTGATCGTTATATCTTTGTGAGTACTGTCTATAGAAACAAAAGTGAACGGGATTGGTGCTTGCAACACGGAGCTGCTACAGCTAATGCCCAGAGCTCCCACTTAGCTAAAAAGGCAGTTATAGGGGCATATAGATAAAGAGTGTCTTTGTGCCTCTTAACAGACACAAAATGCAATTAAAATGTCTGTCCAACATGAACAGGGCTCTTACATGACAACAAGATGCGTTTAGCAACTTAGACATTGTTTAAATTCACCTAAATAGTGTTTTAGACGGCTAGTTGTTGCCGGAAAAAGATAAATAGCAATGTGCAGGTGAGAGGAGCGTAGTGTGTGAAGAGTGATGATCGAAGTTTCTCACAAGTGAAGAAGAAAGGGTTTGCGTTTGTGCCGTTCTGAATTGTGGCAACAGAATGCGAAAATACAAGAACTTAAACTTTCCATGACCTTGAGATTCTGCAGTTGTGGCTAGTTGTACTTCAGCTTGATGTGCAAACTCCCATACAAGTACTACGCGCTAAAGATAACCGCATTTGCAGCGAACACTTTGACAAGGATGACTAACGTTAGACAGACACAACACAGCGGGGCCGGTTGAAGAAAAATGCCATTCCGTTGACGAAGAGGGGTGCAACCACTGTGGAGGTAATGTAAACTTTATTTATCGTTCCATTTGGGCACACATTTAAGTTCTTGTATTCAGCTAGCCATCTAAAACACTATTTAGGTGAATTTAAACAATGACTAAGTTGCTAAACATATCTTGTTGTCATGTAAGGGCCCTGTTCATGTTAGACAGACATTTTAATTGCATTCTGTGTCTGTTAAGAGGCACAAAGACACTCTTTATGTAAATGCCCCTATAACTGCCGTTTTAGCTACATGGGAGCTCTGGGCATTAGCTGTAGCAGCTCCGTGTCACAAGCACCAATCCGGTTCGTTTTTTTCCTATAGACAGTACTCACAAAGGTATAAAAATCAAGATTAACTTAAAAATTGCCCAAAAGTCATGTCACTGATAGTCATTACTGTAATCAGTAATGCATAGATGCTACCGTACCACACTTCTGTAATAAGGTAGTTCTCAAATGCTGATGCATTAGTTTACTCTTTGATCTGCCTCATATCCACTACCAGTGTAGGATTATTTTAACATTGCAGTAAGGGCGAGAGTGGGGTGGCAAAATGGACTACCACATCTTATTGTGAATGTATGTGTGTGTAGGCCTGTGATCTAAGTTATAGAACACCATGGAAGATTATATTACTACTTGTAATGGTCAAACACCAGCCCAACAGTTGTAGAAACCCTTAATTATTGTGTCTCGTGCAGTTTGTTTTCCCCTCAGTTTTCAAATTGCAAATCTCGTCTACTTACACTGGACTCTGCTCAGTTATCATTATACAGACTATACAATCTTGGTCGAAAGAAAAGGACAGTTTGCTTGGCAGTATGCGGACAGGAAGGAGGGAGAGCTATAGGGAGGATATCATCACAAGGAGTGATCAGTCTTGTGGAGAGTGGTGCCAATATGTGTCAACAATTCTCATCATTTCCATCATCCCTGTGTCCACATACCAGCCAACATTCTTTACTCTTATTTCTAGAGTGGGCCCCAGTCGAAATAATAAAGAATCACACACTTAATATGTGCATTTATTTTCCATGGAGCACAAACAACAAGTACATTTAAACAATTAAAATGAAAATAAGGTAGGTAAATAAGTATAAGCAATCATGTAGTGTAGAATTTATGGTGATAGATGGGGAAGACCTGACAGTGAAGGGTAAATTTTTCCACAGCCTGGACAAACTAAAGCAGTACTGCCAATTTTTAGAGCGTAGTCAGCATGCTGTGCTATGATTCATCAATATCATTGAACTCATGACGTGCCACAATCAAACCTGTGCCCAGAGTTGTCTCAAAAGCTCACAAAAGAGTAAATGATGGATGTGCTAGTCTTTATAGATTTATCTTTGTACATGTCCATGGACTGCCTTGATTGTCTGCTACACACAACACAGGATAAAACACAATTTCATCCATGGAGCTCATATTCCCCCATGTCAATATGGTCTGGCTATTATTAGGCTGATATTAAGTAGTTGGGGGAGGTTTTAAGTGACTGTGAAAAACTGTAAACAAGAGTGAGCCAGTCTGTAACTCATTATCAGGAAAGGAACTCCAACATCTGTCTCTTGATATCATCACAGATTAGAGCCCCCACTGCTCTGGGTTTAATCTTTGGCAGACAGTTGTAGATTTAACAGGAGAACTTTATCACCACGTGGTTTGCTGTCACAGAATTTCATTATTATTGGTTTCAATGGAGAGTTTTAGTATCACATCTAAATGCTGTTTCAGGGGCCTTTTACACACTGCCAAAAGAAACATATCTTGGGGAAACACTGAAATGCTATTATGTACTTATTGTATTGGCCAATTGCCTAAAATGGGAAATGGCAATAGATTTTGGCATCATTGCAGGGATTGGGGCATGATTATCATTTTGGCATCATCCACGATTGGCAGCATGGGTGAATCATTTTCCCTCTCTCGCTTTCTACCCCTTTCTTTGTGTATATGCAATGACAAGGAATGGAAATTCAGAATTCCTGTCGGCAAATGCCTCCTGAGTCTCCTCTCGTCTTCCACTATCCTGCTCTCCTTTGTCTTATTGCTCTGTCTTTTTTTTTGCTCGTCTTTGCTTCTTTCTGCTCTCGTTTTCTCTCTCTGGTTGCCTAAACGAGGGCAGGTATGATGGTGGATATTCAACATGGCACCGGGTTAGGGGAACATGTTTGAACCACACGTACACACGCCTATACACAGCTTTGTCCCAGGGATAAAATACCTAACCAATTGTACCATACAATCAGAAGTTAAGATGATGTGAATTCTGTGTGTGTGTATGTTTGTCAGTGATGTAGATTAAACAAAGACAAAGTGAAACAAGGGTAAAAGTCTACTTAGGCACAGCAATGCTTTAAGCTAAATGCTAACATCAGCATGCTAACATGCTGACAATGACAATGGTAATATGCTGATGTTTAGCAGGTATAATGTTTCCCATGTTGATCATCTTAATTTAACACATTGGCTACACAAAAGTGAAGCCAAAACATCTACATTACCTCTGATGGCTGGCTGATAAGTTTGGTTTTAATTAGCTGCTTGATGCTAAAAACGGGGGGACAGCCAAACCCCGCTTGCGATTAAGTAGACCAGTCGAGTGCATGAGTGGGACTTGAACAAGATGGCTTCAACAGTGATCATTACTGTGCAAGACTGGTCCCAAATGACTGCACTAGTGCAAGATGGGAATGCCTGTATTTGGGAGGTTTTGGTTTCATTTTTGTCTAGTAGGAGGAAATGGAGATGTGCCATCCATCTTTACATACAGTATATGGTTTAACCTGTTATCATGCTAACATTTGCTAATTAGCACTAAGCACAAAGTAGCCTACAGTTGAGACTAATGGTAATGTCCTTAGGTGTACAGGTATCTGGCTGTAAACTAAATTATGGGCACTAAATGAAAAATTCATTCTGCTAAGAACATGATTGTGTGTACCAGAAAGGTCAGGGGATCACTCTTTAGGAGTCATCCTTTGGGAGCAATGAATTCCTGTACAACATTAGGCATTCCATCCTGTAATTGTTGAGATATTTTAGTCTGGACAAAAATGGTGGAACGATCAACAGACGTTGATTGGCATGGCTATCCACAGCCGCTAGGATGAATAAAAAGGAGGAGAGGAGAGATAGGTAAAAGCTGATAAGCAGAGGAGAAAGGGTTAATAGGTACAAAAACAAAAGAAGAAAAGTGACATCTAGGTCAAATGGGCCTAACACAAACACCTCCTCCAGGTGGGCAGGGTATTAGCACATGGCAGGTCTGATAAGTAACTTTGGATTGGGGATTTCTGTGTAAAGTCAATTCCACCATCTTTCAGAGATGTTGGTGCCTGTGTGTGTATAAGTATGTATGGGCACGAATGCACCATGTGGGTGTCAGGTGTTATACCCAGGAATCTATAGAGGTTATAATGACCTACACACACCCACACAGGTGTCAGATCATGGGTTTTGTGATAGTGTGGCAGTCCACCATAATGAAATCTGAAGAGACGGAGACATACAGAGACTTATCAGTGTATGTCCTTTCCCCTTGCCGCCCAACAGCGATGTTCTCTGGTGCTTTATCAAACACCTCTATCCCTGGAATTACATTTCGGCCAAAGACTGGCCTTGAAAAAAATCTTATCTCCTCTTATAGTCTGTTCCTTTTTCTCCTTATTCTTTGATTTTAGCTCCAATTGATAAAGTCTGCAGTCGTTCATCTAAGACCTATTAGTACAATGGTCGAAGCCTTAGCCTGAGTACCCTGTCTGCCCTTATTTGCTTCCCTTATTACTTTGGGAATATGACAACTAAGTATCTACAGCAACTAGGACTTCAGCTAATGATGATTTTAGTAATCAAAGTTTCTATAGATTATTTTATTGTTATTGAAGTTGTTTTGCTTAGCGGCGTGCCCCAGTCGAGCTGTTGCGGTAGGCTACATAAGTTTCGTTTTATAGTACTTTTAGCTTGAAATAATCCCATTCTTTGGACACTTTCTTCTTCATCCCTTGTTATTTTCTCTCTCTTCCTGTCATATCATGTCATGTTCACTTGATCACAGCATTAGCACAATAGTAATAAATGTCAGTGCATGCGAAACAGTGCGCTATATAGTTATATGGATTAAACATAATCATATAGTAATGGAATTAATCAATTTAACAGACAAATCATTTTAGGCCTAACAGCAACAGTAATTTGAAAGTCGATTGGAAAATGAGAATCTGTTCACTAAAAGCGAGGACATGACATAAATTAATTTAAACAGTTTCAGATGATTTGGGTGTGACATCTGAGTGGACCAAATCGAACCAGATCTGCTCGAATCTGGGTCAAGGGGTGATGACAATTTGAGGATAAAAGCATACCATCCATCCATCCATCCATCGTCAACCATTTATCCTCCATACAGGGTAGCGGGGGGCTGGAGCCAATCCCAGCTGACAGGTCCATTACAGGGCCACACATAGACAACCAACCACTCAAACTCAGACACACACTTCAGGGCCTAGTACGCATGTCTTTAGATGGTGGGAGGAAGCAAGAGCACCCAGAGAGAACCCACGCAGACACGGGAAGAACATGCAAACTCCACACAGAAAGGCCGGGGTTCAAACCCACGACCTTCTTGCTGTTAGGCGACAGTGCTAACTACTGCACAACGCACCACCCCAAATCATAATCCTCATTGGATATTAGTTTTGTTACTCAGGACTATCTGACGTTACTGCTTTTTTAGTCATTTCTTTGAAGACTGTTTTTTGCCTTCACATTCAGATATTACACAGCATCAAGTCCCAGCTCAGAATAAAACCTCTGCGTGTCCAATTTTTTTATTATACCGTGACTTACACAAAACGGCTGTCAGTATTTTAGAGCAGTTCCACTAAAATGTTTATTGCACATAATGTGTAATCTCAGTTTAAATTGTAAATATCAGCGTAAAGCTTAAAGGTTCAGTGCCATCTAGTGGTGAGCGTTGAAAATTGCAACCAGCGCCTCATGGGGCATTAACATGCTCCTCGGATGGTCCCATTTCCTGAGTTGTGAAGTCCTTCTTCCAACTTCAATGTTTGTTCATGTGCTCTGAAGTCTGAAAGTGGAATCAACATGGACACTACTACAAAAAAGGGTTGAATTAGCATTATCAGAGCATACAACACACAGATATCTAGTTCATTCTAAATGGACAGCAAACTAACTGTTATAATAATATTATAAATGACATGTTTACAAAATATGTATATGCAATGTGTAATTTTGCACAAATTAAAGACCTGTATATTTCTTTTTCTCCTATGTACACTTTGTCATTTTGCAATAAAGAGGAGGAAAAGAAGGAAAAAAGATTCTGATTATTGCACCACATGAATGCTCCACTTTACCCCTCCCTTTCCTTTGCATTTCTGTCAATAGATGCTACTAAATATTACACAACCTTTAAGACATGTAGGATTTAAGGAATAACTATCTCTACGCAGCGCTCACAATGTGATTGGTTGCACTGATGGAACATAATTCCTATAATACTGGAGATTATATGTTAAAGACGTCATATTATGGTCATTTTCAGGTTCAAAATCTTATTTAGGGGTTGTACCAGAACAGGTTGACATGGTTTGATTTTCAAAAAACAGTGTGTTTGGAAGGGAGCGGAGAAGTGTGTGCTGCAGCTCAGTGTTTTTCTGCTGGTGTTTTGGAGGGCGCATTTTGCTTTCATTCCTGTGACGTCACAGGAAAGGCTAGACTACAAACAAGCTGTTTTCAGGCAGTTCAGAGCAGTGTTCTCTGTGGGAGATGGGAACTCCCTTTGGGGTGGACTTTGGGCTTTTTCACTTTGCAGACCTATTACATGCTCAAAAAAGGTATATAACTCAATAAAGGAGAGGGGAAAAGCCAAAAAGTATAATAGCACCTCTTTAATATTTTTTTAGTGAGCGGGAACATGGTGTAACTGCAGAATGTAATAGAAAGAAAGTGAGGTTTAAAATAGTTTGCATATAGTCTGACCATGTTTTCACAGTATTGACTTTGTTTACATTCTGAAATATCTGAAATAAAGCCAACGAATGCTGTTGAGCCAAGATCCAAATAGGTTGGATCGGACTGGATTGTAAGCTTACAATCATATCCCTCTGTCTTTGATCTATATTTTTTCTAATCTTTGACTATATCTTTCATCTTCAGTTGCTGGCCCCTGTGTTTTGTCCCCTTCAGATTAAAGCTGACAAAATATATGTAAAATGTAATGAACATTAAGAAAAGCTTTTCTGTAAATGAAAACTCTCAGGGTTCATCAACTCAGAAAAAATATATTCTAGAATAGCTCCCAGGAGAAACAATAATCAAAAAAACTACTGAAACTCACATAATGTGCTGTAACACTTATCTGCTAAAGATTTAGTGGACTAAGAACACGAGCAAATGGTTTGGCACACAGTTAAAGTAAGAAACCAAACTGTCCCTATTGTATTTGTTGAATTAAGAATCTGTTTTTGAAGAGACATCAGGTTTTATTCCAGAGCTGCTCACTTCTAATTGCTGTGGAAATCTTAACTTCTCTTGTGCAGGGATGCCCGGACCATACATTCACACCTGGAAGCTGATAAAGTGAAAAACCTTTCTGACCTGTTGGTCACTGAGCAGCAATGGTTCTTATACAATGGTCGTAATGAGAGAGGTCCACAATACTGCAGTGGCAAATGCTGCCTTATTTCTTCTCTAACCACCGCTGCCTCTATCTTTACAGTTTGCACTCAGTGTTTCTCTTTTCATCCACCATCTCCAAATTTCAGCAGAACCAAGATTCTCCCAGTGGTAGTGGCAGCCGGTTGCAGGCTAGCAGCCACATTTCAGTAGCTGAGAGACGTCTCCTTCCAGTCACTAGCCATCCAATGTTGTTTCCATCCATTTGTCATGCGAATTTTAATTGCACTTTTGAAATGTCATAAAAAATAAAAAACAATAAATGTGAATATGTGCATTTCTATCAGCTGGTTTTAGTGCAAATAAACCTGGCTACGGCAAGTGTAGTTACGTAGCTGGCGTTACACATGGGTGTAATAAACAAACATATGGGTTCCAAACCAGAGACAAAACCAGTCGCATGGAACTGAGGGCCGTTGATATTAGAAAAATGGAGAGAGGTCCTCAGGAATGTGTTGCAAGCGGGCAAGTTGTTAACACCCATTTCTCAAAAACCACCTCAAGCAAGCGTTTTTAGTTTTGTTTTGTTTTTTGCAGTTTGTTGTCAAAACAGGTCAGAATCCATGAATCTGTTTTAGGAGGGTTGTTGAGCATTTTCATTTTTTAATTTTTATTTTATTATCAAGTAACAATAAGCCAGGAATGGCTTGCAGCCAGGATGTTAGCCTCACAGTTGTCAGTTGTCTCCAGGAACAATCCACCTTACATAATGCTGTGAAGGTAGCTACAGTAAGTGCAGCGATGGTGTGTTTTTTCCTGTGCTGTGTGTGTGTAAGTCCACCTTACAAAAAGCTGCTTACTCCTCAACCATTTGTGGTAAGAAGCCTGGATCTAGAGAGAATGTGGAGGACCTTTTAGATCCTCTGAAAGAGGTCCTGTGTCTGTCGGCTCTATTACTGGCTAGTTTATCCTATCATTTACAGCCAAATGTGGAACACAGGAACACAAGGCAATGGGCCCAAATTAGTGATGGCAAGTTTGAATCTTTTGACAGACTCGTTCATTCAAATCTTTTTCGTTAAAATGAACTAAACTTTTTTTGAGTCATTTCGTTCATTTTAACTAGACTGGTTATTGAGGCGCTGCAGCACGGAAGGCTCCCTGACTTGCTTTATTTGACAAAGTATAATGCACAAATTCACCTCTTGATTACTGTATATCATCATTATATAAAGCCCTCTGGGCCCACAACCAAATTCAAACCATGTAAAAACCACAGAAATATGTTGTCTAAATTGCAATCCACTACTCCGCCTAAATCCTTCCATTTTCACTATCTTTCCTGAGTATACAATCAGACCAGCCATATATGTATATAATTACTAGCATTGTCTCTAAAGTGCTTATTCATACAGTAGCCTAACATCCCTATCCATAATAAGAATATTAATATCAGATTTGCAGTAAATGTATTGAAGTAATAAGCTTGATACACTATGTGAATAAACACACTCTTATTAAAATTCAACCAATTTAATAATAATCTGGATCAAGACACCAAGTTCTTAAAGAACTCCAGCACAGAGAGAGGAACAAAGAAATAAACACATATTAACACAGCAGTTTGGCAGTTCTAGATACAGAATGGGCCACATCAGGTCCGGATTTTGCAGACAGAGAGAAACAAACATGAGCACATCGCTCTCAAACACTGCCAGGTTGTTCACCAGTCACAAGCTGTGAAACAACAGCACGGCTCTGTTGGTAAATAAAATGTAAAAGTTACGTTGTGTTTTTTGGTGGACCTGGATCAGCTGTTAGCTGTTTACAGGGCTAACGCTAACGTTGCTACGTGGCTGTGTTTTAATGTTTTAATGACTGGGTCTGTTTGTAAGGAGAGGAGACGACCTCTGAGGTAATTCGGCTCCCGGTAGAACCCTGCCAGGGCTCTGAAGTGGAGCGGACCCAGAACAACTCTCATCAGCTGTTAGCTGTAATGTTAAACACTAGCAGGACCAAAGTTATGGTACGGCTGTGTTAAAACAATAACTTTGCACAACATCACGGCGCTGTAATAACATTATGCTTTATAAAATGTCACATAATTAACAAAATAGCTATATAATGTCAGTCCAGTGACTGTTACCTGACAGCCGACCTGCCTCTCATTCTCTGGTGCCGGTAGTCACTCGGCCTGCTGAATAAACAAAAGACTGAGGAGGACCCATGTGAGCTGTGAGCGAGTCGTTCATTCCTGCTCCACAGTAGCTGTCACGTGACAAATGAACAACTCAGACCTAGAGACCCACAGCTGAGAGTCGTGAACTAATCAATTCTGTTTCCTGTGCTGGTGCAGACCATGTAGCTGCTGTGTAACGAGTGAATGTAAGAGTCCAAGACTATTCACGCATGGGTGAAAATGAACGAATTACTCACCGAGACAACCCGTTCCTCATTAGTCACATAGAAGATTATGTCAAATGAACAAAACATTCTTGGAACGACACAACACTAGCCCAAATGCAGTCAATGGAAGCAGAGTAGGTTCAGTTCAGTGATTTAATGTCAACTGGGGCAAAGACTTGAGAGGTGATAAGGCAGAAGGAGATCAAAACAAGCAAACATATCCAATAGAGAGCGGCAAAAATCAAAATACAAAATCTAGTCAACATGAAACAAAGAATAAATCCAGAAAAAACATCGGTGTGATCGGATCTGCCTCAACACATCTAGAAATAGTCTGGCTTGTATTGTTCTGGATCTTAGGTAGGTGCACACACAATCCATAACGTGCAACAGGATCTATACACCACATAATATTATAGCATACAGATATTTGTTTTTTGCTAACATAAAATGAAAGCCTGAAAGAGATACTTCTCAAATTACTGATTATGTGTCTATTCTGTGCCATGAAAGCGCCAAAAGATGTACTTTTGCGGCTGTTGCGGTGAAGTAATTTCCCCTGTGGTGATCTGTTGTGACTCAACATGTCGTATTGTTGCCATTTTTGTTTTGTTTTATGCAAATTACAAAATTTTTGGACAAATCTATTACTTCACAGGCTATAAGCTGTTAAACCTCCAGATAAATACGTTGCTGGACATTCACTGAAAAACGGGCAATGCTGTCACGTTTTTATCATGTGAACTCAGCTAGTATGTTAGCTGTATTAATATAATATATTAACTATAAAAAGAATATACAACCATACAAATAACTTTGCATACCTCATTGGCCGCATTTACTCAAGGGGAGTAAGAGAGGAACCTTCAAGTCTTCACTTAATAAATCTTTATGAATATCAATAGCGGAACTCAAGATATCATCGCCCATTGGTTGTTTTCTGCCTCAAATGATAATGGAGTGCCACAAATAATGGCCCGATCCCCCTGTGAAACAAGAATATTGGTTTAACTATGAAATACTTTACAGGTTCTTTTTGACATACTATATGTTCTTATCTGTATGTTTTTAAATTATATTCAGAATTACAAACAAAAGTGTTATTTTTAAAGGTAAATTATTCTCACATTAAATCCAAATTATTAAATGAACTTAAACTGTATAACTGACAGCTATAAAATGAATAACTTTATTAATTACATTTGCCAAATTTACAAGAGGGGACAAATATGTAATAGTTTGTCATAGACAAACTCAACACACTCACATAACTATGTGATGTTTTTAAAAGAATCTGGGTCTGGGGATTTCACTCAATGTTTGGATGGCCCTCATCCTCCTCTCTCTCGTCCAAAATCAAGCCATTAGTGTGAGTGATTGTGTAGCTACTGTATCTGTGTTCATCCCCTCACGGACTAGCCTTTCATTGTGTTTTTGTGTGTGTACATTTTGTCCAGCGTATGCAGGGATACGGTAGACTCCTGACCCCACCGATATTCAACTGGGTAAAGAAAATAAACAAATGGATTTACAGAAGCCATAGCTATCACTCCTGTATATTTCCTACAGTGATGAGATTTTAGGCCATATTATCATGTGATTCCTATTTTATTCCTTTCTGCACTGTTTGACAGCCTTCAATAAGTTTTTGCCACTTATGGTTGTGCCTCTTGAGCCTGACAGCAGTGGGTAGCCAGCAAGGGAGGGATTATCATCTGATATAGTTCACTGAGTTGAATTCAGTTTTGCAAGAAGTATCCTGGAGTCAAGCTGCAAATAGTGGACAGTAAAAATGATTTTCTAAACTAAAGGGTTTCATTTCAACCTTTGGGGGACACACTCGTGATCAGCAGAGAGTTACTGTTCCATGTGAAACACAGTGAGATATTATATAACTGATCACGAGGTTTGTAGGGAAAAATATTGATCAGACTATGAAGTGTATGAAATTGTTGTGGTCAGAATGCATTTAAATCATTAGACATTAGTTTCAATTTGGTTCCGCTTCTCTGTATCCCATATAAGAGATTACAGAAACCACATAACTCATACAGTACATTTGTCCTTCATGAGTACTACAGCAGTATAGTGGTACAGTGGATCAACGTCCCTGCATTTGCACCACAGTGGTAGACATTGTGGTAGATTTTACAATAAAAATTAGTTTCTGCCTAATATGTTACCTTTTGTTATGCTTTAATATAAATTAATAATTCAACAGCCACAATTAAAACAAACGTGATGAGATAAGTGCTAGCAGATTGTTATTTCATAGTCATACATGGGAAATTACCAATCTTTTACAAAACCTCCAAATCATACTCCACTGGAGTATGGAGTGTAGCAGAGCATACACTGAGTCTCATGCTTTTACTAAACCTCCAAGTCAGAACAAATAATTGAAAATATTTGTAAGGCACACAATGACATTCTAGACAGAGATTCAAATTTGGATGTGATCATTTTTTAAAATTAAACTTAAGAATGAAATTAGAGTTAAGAATTAAGGATCTGGGCTTTTTTGAGTGTTTAGTGTACCGTTGGTACAGTACTTCACTCGCTATTCCAACTCTTTACTTAGTCAACCACAATCCATGTGTAACTGTATTTTGCTTAGCTCCAGGGCCTGTGATGAGACCTTAAGCTTGATTTATTAATGTGTGTTAAGGTAATCAAAAGTGTTCCTGCACATTTGTAACGACAATGGCTACAGAGATACAATGTGGCTACTCCTTACAACATCAAAGAAGTTGAAAGAAGATCTCATTAGTTTTCTCCTTTTCAGTAACACTCATCTAGCAAAGACAACTCTGATGCAAACCCTCTGTTCAACACTGTCACCACTCTCTATTACAGTGAATGAACATTAACACTGCAGCCCATCTAACTAGCTTACCAGGACTAATCTTAGACTAATCTTAGACTAATCTTAGACTAAACAAGCTTGGATTGGAGCATCTGTTTAATTAATTACTACAGCTGCACAAGTTCCGGACTCAACAAAATTTCCATTTCCAACCTGTACTGGCATTTACAGTATTTCCATGAACTGTACATAATTTATATGACTTTTTTAGAACAACCAGTTGTTTTAGAACAACAACTCCTTTATATATTAGGGATGCTGAAAATACTGTGTACTGGCATTTTGGCATTCAGTGGTAGCAGTTACATGCAACACTATATTTGACTCTTTTATCAAAACTATATATAACAGATAGTTTAGCTGCAACAGGCTGTAACAACCATAACACCCATTTTCTACCTGCTCCACTGGAGTATGCAGTGTAGCAGAGCATACACTGCATACTCCTCTCATGGCTGCATGAGCAGCTACCAAAATCCGCCTTCAAGCTCAACAAATATTATCAATTCAGAATGGCAATATACCGGGGAAAATGTGCTGACAGACAGTAGGATGAAAGAGAGACAGAGGGAGAGAGATTAAAAAGGTGAAAGAAGAATAGAAAGAGGGTGCATAAACAGACACAGACGGGGGATGAAGCATGTTTGGCTCTTGGTGCCCTAGTAACGAAAGCAGCTGTCGTGCTGCCTTATTTCGTCACCTGACGTCTACACACACACACACGGCACAGGAAAAAACACACCATCGCTGCACTTACTGTAGCTACCTTCACAGCATTATGTAAGCGCTCCACTTGCTGGCTCATGTATTTGACTGGGAAATAGAACATAAGAAACACAGAGAAAAAATGTAATCCTTGTCTACTGTATAGGATGGTGGGTGTGTGTTAAATATTTATGTTTTGTTTTTTTTATTTTATTTTCACCTATCATGATATATCTTTATCTCAAATTCAATTGTGAAACAGTTTATAGATAAAATGACAAGATATTAGACCTATAATGCCTGTTTTCAACTAATCCAGTGAAGCAAATAACAGACACATCAAGACACTTCATCACATTGATGAAACAGTCCAGTTAATCCAATATTGCTGTGCAGCAGGCCTGCTCATTGATTTGCAAGATTGTCCACAATAGGGCCAGTTGATTAATCTAATCTCAGTTTCAATCACAATGTCATCCTGTGCATTACATAACTGCAAAAAGGTGTGATTTAATTAAACAAAAGAAACTGTACAGTAGGTGTGACACTCTTGTCTCTGTGTGCACTGTAGTCTGCTCATTATCCATGCCCACACCAGGTTCTCAAAAACAGATGTGTACAAACCAGAAAACTGATTTATGAGCAGAGTGCAAGTTATGCTAAAGACAACAACGCACTGCAATCCCCTGACATACCGCTAATTGTTCAAAACATTGTCTGACTGGCCACTAGAGCACTGAAAGAAATGCCGGTGACAGAGACAGAGATGCGTTGCAGGCAGCTGAAGTGGAAAGACAGAGAAAAGGGGGAGAAAACAGGGGAAACAGGAGAAAACAGGGAGAAGATAAGGAAGGTTTGGGTTTACCTAAGAAGTCATTTAACGTTTAAGTTTTCAAAAATGTGCTTGTCAGTGTCGCTCTTCCTCAACTGGCCAATCACAGCCTCAATGGAGTGGGACATTAAAATAAAGTTTGATGTACTATAGCAAACCTTCAATTGTTGAACAATATGATTATTGGCATGATTAGATGATACAAATTAGAGACCAATGTAGAACCATTTTTCTTGCACAAGGATTTATAGAATAAAAACAAGCCACAGAAATGAAACAGCTTTAACTGCATTTAATATTCAGCTACTGGTAAAATAGTATTCTATTGGGCTGATATGAAATTATAAAGAATACAGCAATTAATATAACATTATACTAACAGTATAATAGTATTGTGTAGTACTATTAACTGAACATTATACTTTTTATTTAATGTTATACTATTAAACTAATACACTCATTTCTACTAGTCCCTCCTCCAGGTTGCGGATAGAGTCTCTGTAGTAGACTTTTGTGAGTTTTGATTTCTGTGATGAGTGTTTTAAAAAGCTATTTCTTCTTATGATCGCTTTTTTTGAACTTTTTTTGAGTTGAGAAATGTCAGTATTTAGTGCATTTTCCTTGATAATCAAGCAAGTAGACTCATAGTACCATTTATTCCATTTTATCGCAATTGCAAATCGCAATATTGTCCACAATAATCCCAATATGACTTTTTTCTCCAAATCACGCAGCCTTAGTCCACAATGAAGATATTAAAGGGATAGCTGCCATGGTCTCAATGTGATAAAATCTTTGATGATTGACACATTTATGTTGTCTCAATGAATACACACTTCATGGCCACTTTATTAGGTACACCTAAACAATCTAATACAATTTAGTTTAGTGGTTCAGTCACATATTTTTACTTCTTCCTTCATCATATAAAAAGGTGTTTTCTATAATTTTCCCCCTTTCATACTTGTAAATGGGGTGGACAAAACATTAAAATAACCTCTCAATATAATACAGTCCATTACAAGACTACTGCAAACTCTAAATTTAAGGGGCTATATATAGTTTTTTAATGAAATAAATCTCTTTTTATTGCCTGTGTGAATGGGGTTGCAGACTGTTTTACAATAACGTTTCCAGCCTGGTCCAGTTTCTGTGCATGGAGTAGTCAATGAAAAACCTAATTATGTCCGTTGATACACAATAAAAGTTTGATCATGTATGTGGATGTTTAAGATAAAAAAAATTGAATGTGAGAGGAATAGATAAATAATGCCTCATATATTTAATTTTACATCATATCACGTTATCTCTTTATCATTTAAACATTTAAACCAGCAGTGCTAATTGCGCTCGCACTAGTAAGCCATAACTATTTCATACTGCACCTTTCAATTGTAAAAAATATAAGCCAAGTGCCAACTCAAATCTCAAATCAATGTCTGCTAAATATTTCATCAGCCCCCCCGGAGCGCAGAGGAGCGGGCCGGAGTGAATGCTCGGACACTCACGGTCAGTTGTGGAACTGCCAGCAAAAAGCCAGGATAATGTCAGGTGGCAGGTTTCCGGCTTGCCTTTCCCCGATATTGGACATGACTTTAGCTTACTTAGAGTCCTTTTCAGTCTTTAACTTGGCTAATCATCATTTGGTTAACTTAAAATAGCATTAAAGAAGAGAGCGTCAGTAGTTTTTATTAATATCCTCTGTGCATATTTAGTTTTCAGTTTAGTTTTGTGCGTAAAATCGCTGCTGTGAACAAGACAGTGCTGTCAGGCACACAGAGCGCACCGAGGCACCGCAGTGGTGCTCAAACAGATTTGCTTTCTCACCTCAACTCACCACCTGCACATATGGATTGTGTAAATTAATAATGTCTGGAATAAAGCCAGTGACAGCTCTCACACAATCACCAGCCCTAATCATGATGCAAGCCAAACATAACAAAACCAACATAAAAAAATGTGTTCACCTGTCAAACCTCCATCTTCCTATGATCTCCCAGGGTGGGGAGACCACTGACTGAAGCGATTATTTTGGCAAGGTGTGAAGTACTCTGTATGATTGCTGTAAATATTAATACTGTGTGACACTGGTGCGTAATGCTGCATGACTGCACTATGGCAATACAGAGGACAACATGAATGGAAGGATTAGAGTGTCCATGAGTGACCATGATGACAACTGGCTAATACTTTGATTTAGATTATTTAGAGTCATGCTCTTGGATCTGTGTGCTAAACTGGGTCCAGCATTAGACAGAACAACCTGACAGAATCATGTCATCCAGGTACAAATACAAGTAGGCTATAATCACTGTTACCAGCGGTCGCATACAAGTGTGTTCCTATGATGTGAAAAAATAATATATCTATACCTTCTGCCTAAAGCCTTTGTTCAGAATAATATAATTCTATTAAATTCTCTGAATTTTCTTTTGTTTATGAACAAGCTGCATCAAACAATATGTGCTTTATAACTTCCACCTCCCAAGCACCTCAGAAAAAACTCTTTCTCCATCATTTTTGACATCCACTTTATGTCAGACCATATTTTCTTTATTCCAGCCATTAAGAGTCTCCATTGAGACACACTGCATTTGTTGTTGATACAAGAGTTCAAATCATCAAATGAAATATTTCTTCTTGCCTCCACCTCAGCACCTCAATCTCGCACTCAGTGTAGTTTCTCTTTTTCACGTGTTTTGCAGCAAGATCGGCTGTTGTTATTTGGACTTTAGGAGGTGACGTTGGTGTATTTGTGGTTATTTGCATAGTAATTTCTGGGAGGAGCCAAGGTGGGATATGTGGCTTGTGTGTGTGTGCAATTTCATGTTGATTGGTATTTATAAAGGAACAGTGAGCAGAACCTGGCGTATGCCTGGTTTTATACATGTAGATACTTCTGTGCATACTTACTTTTCAAATTCTAAGTATACGCAATCTTTCAGTGTGAAAGCTGCGCAGTCTTTTATGCATGAGGCCCCAGGACGGCGAATCACACGGACTCCCTCGTAGAGACAGCAAAAGCCATTAAATTTCCCTTCCCACAATTATTTTGATAACCTCTCAAGAAAATGAAAGATATGGATACAAACTGGAAGTGTTGGGCACTTGCAATCCATATACAACACCCGCTGCCGTATTTCTGCCTTTAAAAACCGCCCATCCCTGCCAGAGTTTGACTGTGGTGATGTTTACGATTACCTTTTAAAGAATCCCTCACCTTACACCTTACCTCGTCAATAGAGGGTATGTGCATGATGTCACAGAACACAGTTACACTCACTGAGTGGCAGAAAACAGCAGTGTTTACTTGAATCAGCTAAAACACAAACAAAACATCTAAAATGGGAAAGAGCTGGACCGCTGCTGCTTTGATAAGCAGTAAGGATCACTGTCGAGTCCGATTGCCTTTAATTTGAGCAAATATTCACTTATTTTACTCCTGGTTTGCTAAACACAACCATGGTAACAGATGTTTTGCCATCCAGAAGGGGAAGTGACATCAACGCATACCCTTTATTAGTGCATCCGATAGCACAACAACCATCTGGCATTTTACACAAAAGTGACAAACTCAAAGTAACAGTGTATGACTTATTGGCGGGCAGCGCAAAATAACGTCTTTTTGCCCTCCAAGGGAGCGTTCCCCATGGAACATGACGTTAACACGGGTCTTCCCCTCGACTGGTCATATAACTTCTTTCACAATTCCTCAGACCTTTCCCTCTTTGGCTGTTTCTCAGCCATCTTCTCAGCTAGAGTCCCGTAATGAGTCTAGCGCTACCACCACCTGTTGCTGATTGTTGTGGCTGCTCCCCCCCAGCAGCTGTGTTTGTGTTGTATTTACAGACCAAGGGCTGTGTAGGAAAACCAGACTTTTTTTCAAGAAAAACGGAGAGCTAATGACCCATGACGAAATATTTGCTGAATTTAACAAAAGTGTATTGGATTAGAAGTATCGCTAGCAGCATTAATCAGCGGAATGATGTTGTAAGCTGACTTGCACCTTTTTTCTCATCATATATAAGTGTTACCTCCCGCAAGGTGCATGACATCCTTAGTCAACCAGTTGGTAATGTTATCTGCTGCAAAATACTATAGTTGTAATGTTATGTCTTTCTACATTACTTAACTAGCTAACACGATCCATATTACCATCTGGTGTACCACTGGAATTCTGTCAAAGTGTTGATTTTAGCCTGCAACCAAACGTGGAGTAGTTTGTTTATTGTAGCCTGTAGTGATGCAGGCAGGGCTAACGTTAGCATGGATCCGCCACTGTTTGCTTCATAACGCTCAATTTAGTTTTACTGTCGATTTACTGATACTCTCGTTCACAGCTTCTTCACCGGTCTCAGTTGCTGTGACTCACATAATGTACTATAATCCAACATAATAGTGTAGGACAACAACACTGTAATGTTACTTACTGCAGTCTGACTGTTATAAGGTTCGGCAACAATCTCATTAACAATATTCAGTCGAGTTCACTAACTGTTTTAATTATCATCTGATACTCATATTGCTGAGCTTCCAGTGAATGATACACAAAAAGTTATTGAAAAGCGGAAGGCAAGCAGACACCAGGCCCACCATTATGAATTATGGACAGGGGGGCAACATTTCTCAAACTGTGCCCCTCATCGACACACACTCAAGTACCATCTCCACCCACCCAACCTTAGTTCTGCTTAAGGCTGACCCCAAATAGTGGAAGATTCAATGCTTCAATGGGCGGAGGCTGATGCGACTGCCACTGTGTTATATTACAGTAAATAAAAATGTGAAAAGAAAGAAGCTTTTAATAAAGGTTTTTAAAGTGTGTGAATAAATTGAAAATTGCAGCCCTAACCCTGGGGCATCAGTGCGCATGTGTAGGCGTTGCTTCCAGTTTAACCGGTGTTGTTCCAAGTTGCTCGAAGATAGCAGACCACAAAAAGAATGTTATTGTATTTAAATAGTAGGCTACTTAAAATAGACCTGCGAGGATCCGCGACATGCATGTAGTTGTCGGCCGCACAGCATGCACGCAAAATGACAAGACAGTTTAACTGGTAATGTACAGTGTAAGTTACAGTGATATTGAATAAGGACTGCAGCTCTGCAGTTTCTCAAGATTAAAGCGGAGCAACATTAGATTATAGTGACACAGATGGAGTCTCTAACAACCTTTTCCAAATTCAGTGTTGTAGACTTATCCAGGCCATGCTCGCATACATATTCAATTTCTCAATATGATAATAAAGCTCAAAAGGTCAATACAGTGTTTTTTATTTTTTAAGTAGACTGTGACAGTTATGTTCCTCCTTTAAACTTGAAACAAGGATGTAAAAAATGCCCTTCAAGGCTGCAGGGCTCGCTGTCTGAACGTAATGCTGTTGTGTTCAGAACTTCATTGCAACCGCAGTGGAAAAAATCAGGATGAAATCTAAACATGTTTTATGAAGCAGTGTGTATTAATACCCTAATTCTCATCATTAACACTGAGTACATACAGATGTGGTGTGTAGTCCCCGTCCACGAGTTAACCATGAACAAAATCTGCTCGGAGCAGTTTAGAGATACAGCGTAAATTGCCATGGCAACAGACCTCGGTTAACACCTATCCACCTTTTGTAGTACTGGTTAACTGGGAAGTTACACCCGACGTCACAAAGTTACTCCTGACGTTACCTGGATAAGTCAGTTACCTCACTTCATAGTACAGGCCACAGGAATGTTCCACATAAGAGATCATCTCTATGAAAATGCTGTTTACTGTCCAATCAGCTCTCTTGGAAAATGACATCACCATCTGTAGGAGATCCCACTGACTGTTTTATAGGCTGCTTTATTGTTATAGGCCCTAGGATTGAACCCCAGACCATAACAGATTAAACCATGTAAACACACAAATACTGATCAACTATTAAACAGGGATCACTACATGAAAACTTACACTGAACAGACAGACCATGAAACTAAAATGGAACAGATCAGGAATAAGGAAAATACCAAAACACTACTAAACACAAGCAGACAGATTATGACCAGATAAACAATAACATCAAGTAGAGGAATCACACTAAGACAGCAAGCTTAACCAAACAGAACAACAACAAAAGCAACAAAACAAACAGGCACTGACTAATAACACATAGTGTTGTGTCGTTCAAAGAACGTTTCGTTCATTTGACCTAATCTCGTATGTAACTCAGGAGGAACAGGTTGTCTCAGTGAGTAATTCATTAATTTTCACACATGCGTGAATAGTCTTGGACTCTTACATTCACTCGTTACACAGCAGCTGCGTGGTCTCCGTCAGCTCAGGAAACAGAACTGATTAGTTCACGACTCTCAGCTGTGGGTCTCTCTGAGTCGTTCATTTGTCCTGTGACAGCTGGCTACAGGCTGCGGTAAGCAGGCAGCACAGGAAACAGAACTGATTAGTTCATGACTCTCAACTGTGGGTCTCTAGGTCTGAGTCATTCATGTTTCACGTGACAGCTACTGTGAAGCAGGAATGAACGACTCGCTCACAGCTCACATGGGTCCTCCTCAGTCTTTCATTCGTTCTGCAGGCTGAGTGACTGCCGGCGCCGGAGAATGAGAGGAAGATTGGCTGTCAGGTAACAGTCACTGGACTGACATTATATAGCTATTTTGTTAATTATGTGACAGTTAATGAAGCATAACATTATTATAGCACAGTGATGTTGTGCTAAGTTGTGCTTAGTTTTAACACAGCCGTACCATAACTTTAGTCCTGCTAGTGTTTAACATTACAGCTAACAGCTGACATACCTGTCAAGTTTTGGATTTGAAAATAAGGGAAATTTTCTGGGACCCACCGCAAGAAGTCCCACCACCTCAACCAAGCTCCAGTAGGCTATCCCTTACATTTTAAGACAGGTGTTTGAATATTTTCTGTTCATTTAACATTGTTTGTCTTTACATTTACATTTTATTTTCATTCCACACATTCGTTTCATTTCATATTGCTTTTCTTTTAATTTCACATAATTTTTCTTTTAGTGAGTTATTGTACAAATTTGTTGCAGACTTTGGATTCTTTAAGACTGTTTTTGAAGAGTGTTTTTGTGGGCATTTTACGTGAGAGTAGAGCGAACAGTTCCTGGCTGTATTACAGAAAGTTCCTATCTTAAGTCTTAAGTTAAGATAGGAAGAGTCTAGATAGGCTTTTTCAATTTGGTATTACAGAAGCAAATCCTAACGAACTTTAGGAATCCTATCTTATCTTACTTAATCCTATCTTATCTTATCCTATCTTATCTCAGGTTAGGAAATCCTAAATACTCGATCCAACATCGGTTATCAACTTTTATGTCTGTTACCTAGCAACTGATGACATTCTTCTCATCTCGCCGAGCTAAACTGCCTTTAATCGCTGTTTTTTGTATTCTTTTTCAGCCTGTTGACATTTTGTAGATTTTGTAAAAGCACTTAAACAGCGACAATGTGGATTATACGAGTGAGTAAACACTAGCTGGTGGAAAAGTAAAAGTGAGGACAGCTCAACAGTTCTCCTAAAGTTAGGAGAGTTTATTTAAGATTTTATGTAGTTAGGATGCTTCGGTAAAACACTTTTCCTATCTAAAGTTAGGAAAGGAATATTGATTTAGGAACATGTCAATCTGTAGTAATGGCCTTTTTCCTAAATCAGTTCCAAACCCTTATTACCATGGTTACCAAGCATTTAGGATAGGATCTGCCGGTTAGGAAGTTTCTGTAATAGGCTACGGCCCCTTTTGTCCAATGTCTACCTGCAGGTGGGAGTTATCGCGAGGCAAGTGACAGAGCTCAGATTGGGAATGTTTTTGTTTTTTTTACTCCGCCCGGCCCAGGGTATTCTTATTTTTAATAACGCAGGTTAAAATACAGGAGATTTATGGGAAAATACTAATACGGGAGGACGGCGGGAAAGAAGGGTAAAATACGGGACTTTCCCGGCCAAACGGGATACTTGACAGGTATGAGCTGATGAGAGTTGTTCTGGGTCCGCTCCACTTCAGAGCCCTGGCAGGGTTTTACTGGGAGCCGAATTACCTCAGAGGTAGTCTCCTCTCCTTACAAACAGACCCAGTCATTAAAAAATTAAAACACAGCCACATAGCAACGTTAGCGTTAGCCCTGTAAACAGCTAACAGCTGATCCAGGTCCACCAAAAAACACAACGTAACTTTTACATGCTGTTGTTGTTGCTGTTGTTTCACAGCTTGTGACTGGTGAACAACCTGGCAGTGTTTGAGAGCGATGTGCTCATGTTTGTTCCTCTCTGTCTGCAAAATCCGGACCTGATGTGGCCCATTCTGCATCTAAAACTGCCAAACTGCTGCGTTTATATGTGTTTATTTCTTTGTTCCTCTCTCTGTGCTGGAGTTCTTTAAGAACTTGGTGTCTTGATCCAGATTATTATTAAATTGGTTGAATTTTAATAAGAGTGTGTTTATTCATATAGTGTATCGAGCTTATTACTTCAATATATTTACTGCAAATCTGATATTAATATTTTACTCATGGATAGGGACGTTAGGTTACTGTAGGAATGAGCACGTTAGAGATAAAGATAGTAATTATATACATAAGCCTTTATAAGGCTGGTCTGGTTGTATACTCAGGAAGCAGAGTAGTGGATTGCATATAGACAACATATTTCTGTGGTTTTTACATGGTTTGAATTTGGTTGTGGGCCTGGGGGGGTTATATAATGATGATATACAGTAATCAAGCGGTGAATTTGTGCATTATACTTTGTCAGTTAGAGCAAGCCAGGCAGTCTGTTAAAAGATTTGACCTTGCCATCACTAATAACACAGAATGGATAAAGTAGACAAGATAATAGAACAATACCGACAAACACCACAACAACAAACTAAGACATAATGAACATAACCAAACAGACAACAAATCAGGCAGAGCTCACAATTAACACTTAGCAGACTGGACACAGGACAACAGACAGGACTGAAACCCAAAAAACAGACTAAATAAGAGATACCGAACTGACCAATAAACAAAACTCACATAGGACTAAACTAGACAGAGCAGACAGACTAGACACAAGACAAGAGACAGACATGATCATGATAAAATGAAATGATGATAATAATAATATAAACAGAGGCTTACCACATGTATAGCTTATTATATTTCCACTAAATTTGCAGCTGTATCCTACCTCTTGTGATGTACTCTTGACTGGTGGTCACTGCAGGTCAGTTTTCTTGAGGCTGTTACAGGGAAACTTGTGGGTGTTATTAATCTTTATTTAATAGAAAAGGAAACACAAAATTGAGGTGGCAGGAGACAATGTAATAGAATATAATGCAGTAAAGCTCCCTGGCATTCTGTATTGCTTTTAGATATTTTTCTCCAGTAGATAAACCTTGACATTAACACCCGCCAAATGCGGGTGGATTTCGGCCATAGTGGGTAACACAGTCACTCCCACTACCCATATTGGCGTGTTGAAAAATTGTAGGCTTGTCAAAACACATAAATAACAAACAAATTGCAATGTGACACTATGACACTACAACTCCCATGAGTACTACCTGCACATAGTGTTTGCTCATTGGTCCATTAGTGAAGCCTATTGTCTTGCTCGCTACTGACGAACGACACAGCAAACAAGAAGACGTTGTGGAGATTAAACTCGCAGCCTAGCCGTCGGACCAAGGGCTGTTTGTGGCCTGCCGTTAATTATCCACTTAACCAGCGGCAGCTGTTATCTTGACAAAGCCATCCATCGTCAACCACTTATCCTCCATACAAGGTCTGGAGGGGCTGGAGCCAATCCCAGCTGACATTGGGCAAAAGGCAGGGTACACCTTGGACAGGTCGCCAGTCCATCGCAGGGCCACACATAGACAAACAACCAGTCACACTCGCATTCAGACCTAAGGACAATTTTGGAGACACCAATTAACCTAGCCTACATGTCTTTGGATGGTGGAAGGAAGCCGGAGCACCCAGAGAGAACCCACGCGGACACGGGGACAACATGCAAACTCCACACAGAAAGGTCGGGGCAACTGGGGTGTGAACCCATGACCTTCTTGGTGTGAGGTGACAGTGCTAACCACTGTGCCGCGATGACAAAGCAAGCTTTTTTAATAGCAGGTGTATCCACACAACAGGCGCGTCTCACTCTCACTTCTCTCACGAGTGCGCACGTCAAGTATGACATCCAGACTTTTGTAAAAGAGAATATATAAAGTTGATACTGTCACAGGGCAGCCAAAGTCACTCAGACCTGTAGACCGTTGGCCTCCCGATCGCTTTTAACATGGTATGATCTCTGTCATCACCTTTTTATATAGTGTGGGTTGTCAGGGTTGTGGTGGTTGAGAAGGGTAAGCAGGGTGGTGGACCCAAACACAGGACGCAGAGCAGAGGAGGTACAGTTCAAAAAGGGTTTATTCCATAAACAAACAAAAGGCGAGTATACTTACTGGCAGAGTGGCTGAGATTCATCCAAAAACGAACATAGAAAACCAACAGAAAATCCAGAACAGGTGTAATCCAAAATACCAAAAACACCACAGGGAACAGGCAGGTGACAAGACAGAGCGTTAACACGCAACAATGACTAGGGCCCTGTTTCAGAAAGCGGGTTTAGTGAAAACTCTGAATAAGTTGAGCCCGAGATGAGGGAAACTCTGGGTTTTCGGTTTCAGAGAGCGAGATTAGATAACCTCTAGGTCTGTAACCCTAACCTGTGAACCTAACCTGCTCGGGAGGAGGTTTACTTCAACAAACACTTTCTTTCTGACTGATCCTCCTCTCCTGCAGAGCCTGAAGTGGCCGTCTGACATTTCCTCATTCAGACTGTCGATATTAAAGCACATATTGGAATTCACAGTTATGTCTTTAGAAACATCAAAATTATGGTTAAATAGGCTATTAGTTATCAATTAGTTATTAGTTATCAATCTGTCATCCATGTATGGACAGAGAATTATCTGTGGACATCGTATATTTATCCTCAGCACAGAATAAAATCTATAACACTCTCCTTTATAACACAGTGACTCTGGGTTAAGGCAGCTGTTAGGTTGGCACAAAAACACGTGCACTACAGTGCTGCAGTATAGACTACTGTTTAATCTCTAAAACTAATCAATGAACAGTAACCTTTCATACTGTAGTCGCGCAGATTGAACATTCCTATCGTAGTTATCAGCTGGATATGATGTGAATATTTCTGAGTAAGGATGACTATGGTGCAGCTGAAACCCCCCCGCCCTCTCTCTGTCTCTCTCTTACACACACACACACACACACACACACATACCTGGCCTGCACCACAAAGCGAGTTCAACAAACCCAGGATATGTTTCCATTATCTGGCTTCACTAACCCTAACAATCGCGATGGGATAAGCGGCACCACGAAGCTGGTTATCAACTCGGTAAGTCAACCCAGGGTTTCCCGATCCAGCCGGGAGCGCGTTCACATAAAAGAGGCGGTGTTAGCAGCAGATGACCAAACAGACATGAACAGGTCCACTGTCAGCAGAGCGTCATATTTTACAATCGAGGATTAAACTGTAATGCTACAGAAATACGACAGCAGCACGGCTGAAACTGACACATGCAGGGAGACAGAAAATCGCAGACAGTGTGAATGTCTAAATGAACAGGCGTAGTCTATAATAATGCGTTGATAAATTGTTCTTATGAGCTGCAGAAAATATCAGCCTTATTCTTTCAGCTCGGCTGTGTGTCGGCGTTTCACTAGACTCGGCGTTCTCCCTCACTTAAAAAAAAAAACTTGTCGCCATTTCAAAAATGAGATTAATTTATTTAACACACTCAAAAGTGTCCAAACATTGTTCTAAATTAACTTCATAAAGCAATGAAACGGAAAAATCCCTTCATGCCATAAAATGAGCTCAAATAATGTTTTAAAGACTGAATCTCAACATTTAGGCTGCTGAAAACTCACCGTCCCACCTTTTACGCCCACATCACATCGGAACATGACTACAGTCTCTGTAGTCGGCCTTAGAAAGCTTTACTAACCTAAATAGAGAGACTATGTTCATATTAAAATTTAGTAGGTATTTCAATACCAAACTGTTCATCATATTCAGCCTCTCATAAGAAAAATAAAATCCATTTATTTTAACGGCTGCGTCAGGCTGTGTGAAACGGACTGGGAGCAAATAAAAAATATTAAAGACATTTAAAGGCAGTAAGTAGGCTGATCCTGCTGTACTGTAAAAACCTGTAGGCAACATTAGCCTGAGGCTTTAAATCAGTCTCTGTAGGATCACCATAGTCAAGAGTTTCTCCACATCACCGCTGCAAACATAAAGCAGCCAATTGGCTAAAACAGTCTGTGGGATTTCCTACAGATGGTGATGTCAGAGAGCTGATTGGTTAGTAGGCAGCCACAGAGTTAATCTCTTTTCTGGAACATAACATGCTGGGAGCAGGTTAGCCATTCATAAAAAAATTTAAAGTTAAAAAAGAAAGTTATGTTGAGTATGAAAACTCTTGTTCATTACATTTTACTTCATAATTGCAACCGCATGTGTTGTATTCATTGTTGCAAAACTTGTTCTGTATATAGTTTGTTATCGTGATCAAAACCATTGATCTGAAGCTCAATGCTGATGGTGTCATGTAAATAGGTTTCTAATCAGCAATAAATATAACAATTTCTGATCAACCCATATAAATTGCATGCTTAAAATAACATACCGTTAAAGCCCTGCCCATTTCGAGACAACCCGACACACTTCTGGGTTAAATCCCACCCACTTCCGGGTTAGGCCCCGCCCATTTCAAGTACGGATACGGATACAGATAATTCATATGGTTAACAGATACAGATACAGATACAGATAATGCTGTACTCGCTCATCCCTACTGTCTATACCTCTATGTGTATACTGTGTAGGCCTCCCTCTGCTCTCTCTCTGTCCTTCTCTCTCTCGCTCTCTCTCTTTCTCTTGCCCTCTCTCTCTCTCTCTCCCCCTCACCCCCAACCGGTCGAGGCAGATGGCCGCCCACCCTGAGCCATGGTTCTGCTCGAGGTTTCTGCCTCTTAAAAGGAAGTTTTTCCTTGCCTGTGTCGCCTAGTGCTTGCTCTTGGTGGGAATTGTTGGGCTTCTGTAAATAACTTCAGAGTATGGTCTAGACCTGCTCTTTATGAAAAGCGCTGTGAGATAACTGTTGTTGTGATTTGGCGCTATATAAATAAAATTTAATTATCTGCTGGTATGAATTTGTTTTTGACAGCATACGAAATGAGCAAAAAATTATTAATGTAACATAGACATCTAAAACTTCACAGTCAGTTTGACACATTTTACATTACAAAAAAATCAATAGGCATAGGCCTACTGAGTCGGACTGTCACTTTACAATCACAGGTCCATGAGCAGCCTAAAGTATGTCTAATCTGTTCGATTAATATTTTCATCATCAGTTATTGCCACCGGCATTTAGTCCCATCAGGTTACAGCTGAATAAACAGGTCTGTAGCTATTTAAAATGAATAATGGGCTGTAGGAGTATTCCAGCACTTTATCATTCATTAAGGAAATTCCATTCTGGTAAATGATGAATGAGCAACGCTGTATAAAATGTAATAGGCTATTGTTAACGTATCGATCATTCCTCCACTCCCGCATTTTATTGCCAAACGTGGTCTGCGTTGACATGCATTCATATTTCTAGCTCGACCCGAATAAAATGGAGGCTCTGCCTTTATTTACCCATTGCCATGGTGAATCGTATTATAGGAGCTCCATTGATGATGGCTTTTTTTCATCCCCACGCACGCGCTTCCATCAGGCTCAAAATACTCAGAGTTGACTGAACTTATTCTGATCGACCTTTATGAAACCGAAAACTCTGCGTTTGACAACTCAGTTCGTCAACCCAGAGTTCAGGTTTACACTCAGAGTTTGTTGAACCTGCTTTTTGAAACGGGGCCCAGGAACCAAACCTCAAAACAGGAAACATGACAACTGACTAACAGAATGGAGTAGGGAACAGAGACGGAACCGACTGGGAAACACTAAACATGGAACAGAACAGCAAATAAGGGAAACACCAAGACACAACAGACTATATAACAGATACTGGACAAAAGACAGCAGACAGGACTGAACGCAAGACTCAACAACTCTAAGACAGATACTGAAGAGATCAAAATAACAACACTGAACTACACTGAACAGGAGTAAATACTAAGACATTAACACCGGACTGGGAACAAAGACATGGGACCAAAACACAGACTAAATAACAGATACAGAAAGGACTATAAATAACAGGACTGGCTGAGAACTAAATGAACAAAGCAGAACAGACACGCCCACAGTGTAACAGTATTACAGTATTTAGCCTGCTGCTTTTATAAATAAATAGAATTTAAGCAATGTTCCTGGTGAATTTTATTTTTGGTTTAGTTTTTATCTTTTCAGTTAATCTTTTAAATCCATGCAGCACTTTTATTATATACAATAAGAAGCTGCTATTTTAATGTGTTTATCTTAATAGACTACATGCTTTCCAAAAAAGGAGCTTTACACACAACCTTATCAGAGCTGATAATATTAGTACATTTTAGCAAGTGTGCCATTGTCAACTTTAATCGTATAAAACCTAATTTCCCAGCAACAAAAATGTGGCCAGTGAATAATGCAAGAAAGGATGCCATCTGGATGCTGATCTGGGAGGCTGCATGATGGGCGGGCAGCTGAGACTCAGAGTGGGGGTTCCATCTAAGTCAAAATTTTGCTCGAGTGATTTGTTGACCCCCAAAAAGAGTCTGATTATATTGCACTAAGCCGTGTGTGGGCTTGATGGAGATTGTTGAGGTTGTTGTGAATGTATGAACGATAGGCCTGGGATGACCAACGGCCTAGGACCTTAATGGTTTGGTCTGAGATGCCTGACCTGGCCGCTGTGGAAGTGGCGCCAATGCGGAATGAATGGCTCGAATAATGTTCGGGTGATATGCCTGAGATGCAGAGGATTCTGTTCAGATGTTTCTGGAACCAGAATCGAGTGGCCATTTTTCTTGTTTCGGTGAGGAAAAGTGGGTGTTGTGGTGATGCCTTATCCACTCCCGTATCTGGAGCGGATGTATTTGGATAGTGGCTCGTAGGGGCTGAGATAGGAGATGAGGCCGAAGATGTAGATGGGGAAGGAAGCTCCTAGCTGATCCATTTTACTTCTTCAGAGTGTGAAGACAAGAGAGTTGGAGGTGTGAATGGTGATGTCTGGCAGACTGGGATGACGGGAAGGATTGTAAGCGGATGACGCAGGGACGAATTCTGAACACCTCAGGAAGCTGAAGAAAGCCAGCAAAAACATGGATTCTAGAGTCGAGTCGATTGCTGGTGACATGTATCCTGAACGGACAGAATGCATGTAGCGACTGAGGAGGTCTGAAGTGAGAGGTAAGTGTCTAGTGGCTAGAGTGGGTTCTTGTTTCTTCAAGCCTTTAATTAAACATTTAAACATTGAGATGTGGGAATAAGAGATGGACGGACATGGGAAGCTGGTGACTATTCTGAAGAAGAAATTGATGCATGCCAAGTAGGTCTGGATAGTGCAGGAGCGGATTTTCTCGATGGAATGCACGTGGGTGATGAAATTCCAGATGGACGTGATGTCCAGGGAGGGAAATGGCTGCAGATATGTGGCGTGAAACGCCTTGAAGCGATTCCAGCCGGTGAAGCAGGCTGAGAGAGTGCTAGGGGCGAGGCTGTTGATGATGGCTTCTTGTGAGGCGTAAAAGAGGTTCCTCAGCTGAGGATTTAGTTGAATGTTGTGGCTGAAAATGGTGGCACTGGTGTGGGGTGAGTGTATGATTCTGGAGCCAAGTGTCTGACTTTCTGGAAAGAGAAACGAGAGAATTAATGCTTTTTTGGTGGCCGGGAACATGAACTGCCCTGAGGATGAACTAATGTCGGGCGGATGTTAGTGTGAGTCTGCGAAGAAACTGTGCAATGACTGGAGAACGAGCTTGACCTTTCTTTAAGATTTCGACTACTGCCGTGTTGTCGTAATAAATGAGAATGGACTTCCTTGACCATTCGTGCCCCCAAAGAATGACGGCGATGACGATGGGATATAGTTCGTGGAGCACCGATGAAGTAGACCCGGACTTGGTGCTTAAATGTCTGAATTCTGAGGGCCAAGCAAAGGCAAACCACCTCCCCCCCGTAGTGGCCACCAAAACCTACGGAAGGAGCTGCATCGGTGTACAGCTGAATGTCTTCAGGCTGGGTGATGAAGTCTTCATAGAAGAAGGAAATAGCGTTCCAGCAAACCAGGAAATGTTGCCACAGGCAGATTTCCATTTTGCAAGCCTCGTCCAGAATGACTCTATCATGGAGAGAGGGGACGGCTGCGGCTGTGGTTAAGAGATTGGACAAGAAGGATTTTGCCTGCGGAATTATGCGAATAGCGTAATTGACTGCATCTGACTGCTAGGAGAAAGTTTGATAGAAGTAGAGAGATGTGCTGTATTTTCTCTGCGGGCAGCGATGCCTGGAAGGATGTTGAGTCCAGGGTGATCCCTAAGAACTCGATGGGGGTGCTAGGTCCTGAGGTTTTCTCTTTGGGGAGGGGGATGCCTAGTTTATGAAAAGCTTTGATGAGTGTATTAAGCCCTGTGCGAGGGGGTGAGGATGGTGGAGTGATGACGTGGAAATCGTCGAAGAGGTGGAGTATGTAAGGAAGTCTGTAGTTGTTAGTCAAGATCCAGCACAGGGCTTCGGACAGGGAGTCGAAGATCTTGGGACTGCTTCTGCAGCCGAAGGCAAGATGCACGGATAAATAATAGGCACCTTTCCAGCAAACCCCGAAAAAATGCCAGAAATCTGGGTGAATGGGCAAGACTTTGAATGCACTGGTGATGTCTGCTTTGGAAAGCCAAGCCCCTTGACCTGCTGTGCGGATGAGGGTGATGGCGTGGTTAATGTTAGCGTATTGCATGGAGAAATCCGGGGTGGGGATAATGCTGTTCTGATGCTCAGAATGAGTCAGCCGTGTGGGGAGGATAGGTCTATGATCAACCTCTTTTTTCCAGGATACTTCCGGGTGGCAACGCCTATAGGACTGATTCGGGTCTATCATGATACCCTCTTTGACTTCTTTAGCTAGTAAAGAGTCGACTATGTGGGGTTCTGAGTAGGGCTGGGTATCGTTCAAAGATTTTCAATATCGATACTGATACCTCGACCTTGATACCGGTTCCTGAATGATACTTTTTTCGATACCAATTTTATTCAAGAACCATTGTTGTTTGTATAAAGTAACTTAATTATCACATTATTATCATTAATAGTTTATTTTAATAATTGTTCCTCTGAAAAATGCAACTGCTTGTCAAAACCAAGATATATTTTCAATATAGGCCTATATTGTGTTTTTGTTGTTTTTATTCCTGTTTCTTTAGTTTTTAAAATGTCATTTCATTGTTTATTAATTATATATTTTTATTGTTTATATGTGAATTTGTGCTCTGGCAACATTGCAACCTAAACATTCATGGCAACAGGCCTGAGAGAAAGAGAGAGAAATCTCTCATGGAGTTTCTGCCACTACATATCAAAGTTTCCTCCTCACTAGAGGAAGAGGTGGCCAGGCAACAACTATCACAACAGAAAGTAAACTCAGCCGCACATGTCTTTAATCCACTGCAGCAAAGTCACAGACATCAGCCCAAGGATCGGTACGTGGTCGGTCACTATTGCGGAAGTGCTTCCGCTGGCTGCACATACAGGTCCGTGTGCAGTGGTGGCGTCACTTACTTGATCCTTCTGAAACACTTGGAAAAATGTAGTGTGTGTGGAAGCTACCGCACTATTCTGTCAATAAGAGAGCTTTGATTTGATTCAGAAAACAGCGACGCTGCCACCAAGCTATTGAGAAATGTCGTTAAACCAGTAATGGAGCTACTTGTAGAGACGCTACTGACCAACACTGCTCGTACGGTGGGCATGTTGAAGCAGGCTCGGTAGCAGTAGGGCACTGAGACGATGACTGCACCGCTGGCTCTATGTTGTTGCAGCAAAGTGACTCTCTGCTCTTAAGTTTACTCCATGCACAATCAAGGGCTTCACCAGGTCTGTCGTGTCATCTCTTGGCGGCAATTATCTTACATCGTAAATATTGCATCGCACGCTGTTGCATCAAGCCACACTTTTGATTTTCTCCACGTCTTTTACATCCACGAGCCACTTCTTTGAGCGTAACAGTGTGAGCTAGTGTTTACATCACCACAGTCAATTACAATCACTTTTAGATGTGGGCACATCAAGAATGCTCTATGTTTATTGGCTCATTGGCGTGCACAAGAACCTTTAGGTATCAAACTTTGGTATCGAAAGACCCAAAGAGAAAGTATTGAACTCAATACCCAGCCCTAGTTCTGAGACAGCGGACTGGAGGTTGTGGCAGGCGTGTTTAGAATCTGGGAGGACTTCTATACCTGGATGGAAACCTTATGTTAGGCCATTTATGAGAGAGTTAACGAACAGCCTATCTGTTTGATTTTGTAAGGTGGTGGCGAGGCTATTTATCTTTCCTGGTGTGCCGAGGTGCTGTGCTAGTCATTCTGCAGGAGTGGTCGGATTATGAGGGCAGGTGCTCCTGACGTGAGCTCCTCCGCAAAAGGAGCACACGTGCAGTTGGACATGGAGCAGCCGAGGTGGTTATAATTGTTGCAGACCATCCTGCCTCACTGATAAAGGTGGTGGTAATGGCCTCCCCCGTTTTTCGATTCCCTTTGGTATGGGGACGTTGATGGAGGGACGTATGTCTGCCGGCCTGGGGATGATGGGAGGTGGGGGTGCGGCTGATGACAGGCGATTAAAGACTGAGCCGTTGCACGGGGGAAGAAGGGTGTGAACGTGTTGGTGGGGCACTGACTGTACATGCTGAGGGAGGGGGAGGGGGCTCTGCATAACTCGCAGGGGAGGGAGGTAAGGGCTGCGAAGATGCGGCAGTAAGGTTCGGAATCAAGAGCCCCCCAATATGTTCCCTGGTTGAATTGCTGGATTCGACCGGCTGCCTGATTGGGGAAGTGGATGTGGTAACTATAGAAACCAGTCCCCCTGAATCGTAAAGCCATCTCTAGCACTATGGAGAGAAGGCTATGCAGCGCGACATCTCCGAGGGCACCGGGACTGCCGAGGCTTTTTCCTGAGCCTTTCTGACTCGCTCTTCCCCGTACCGGAGCCCGCTTCTCGGCTTCTCCCACTCGAGGTATGAACCCAGAAAGGCTGCAGCTGTTCGATTCTGAGGAATTGGATGTGCTCAGCATTGTGGAGGAGGAGGACTTCCGGGAGCCGGTCCGACCTCATCAGTCAGCGCCCACCATGCCATGGTGCAGACGTGGCCGAGGCTGCATCTGCATGCGTTTCCCACCAGTCGCTCTACTCCTGGGTTCTGGACCGGGTCCATCAGGACGGTATCAGCCTACTGTTAGTAGACCTGTTTTGTGGTTCTCGTACATAATCTCGCTCCTGGAGGGCCCGCCGTGGCGGAGGACCGGGTCTTTCACCCTTGCCCCGCCCTGTGGAGGCTGTGGGTCTGGCCCCTGATGGGGCACAGTTCCTTGAGGCCTGACAGCAGGAGCAGTCGAGACTCTGCTCAGCTCCAGAGCTTCATCCACGAGGAGGACGTACGGCCTGAAGTGGAACATGTTGTCCACATGGTGAAGAGAATGGGCGGTGAACCCAGTTACCTGCCCGGTAATTGCGGTACTGGAGATCCTCCAGCACCGTTTCTCTGCTGGCCTTTCCCCATCCACGCTCAAGGTGTACGTGGCTACCATTACGGCATTCCACGCTCGTCTGAGGGAGGGGTCTTTGGGGAGGCTCACGCTGGTCGTGCGCTTCCTCCGTGGAGCCCGGAGGATGAGACCCGTGACTCGCTCCAGCATTCCCACCTGGGAACTGGCAGTGGTTCTCGAAGCATTGGCGGAGGCCCCCTTCAAACCCCTGGAGTCGGCTGAGGCCAAGCACCTGACCCTTAAGATGGCCTTTCTCCTAGCTATCACTTCTCTGAGGAGGGTGGGGAATCTCCAGGCACTCTTGGTGTCTCCTTGATGCCTGGAGTTTGTCCCGGGGAAGGTCAAGGCTGTCCTGCAGCCCTGTCCGGGCTACATCCACAAGGGGCCGTCCAGTATGGCAGGGTCTACGGTGCTGCAGGTG
This sequence comes from Lepomis macrochirus, assembly GCA_024633595.2. Taxonomy (NCBI): domain Eukaryota; kingdom Metazoa; phylum Chordata; class Actinopteri; order Centrarchiformes; family Centrarchidae; genus Lepomis; species Lepomis macrochirus. Next base: position 18,278,831 of record JALXJV020000006.1, read on the forward strand.
TTTCATCCCCCACCTCATGTGACAGCGGAGGACTGGAGACTTCATCTGCTCTGCCCTGTCAGGGCACTGACTATTTACACTCTGAGGTCCTCCCGGTGGAGGAAAGCAGACCAGTTGCTGGTGTGTTTTGGGTCCCCCAAGGCTGGGCTCCCCGCTTCTAAACACACTATCAGCAACTGTATAGTTCAGGCTATTTCCCTGGCCTATCAGGTGCACGGTTTTCCTTCACCTATGGTGGTGAGGGCCCATTCTACTAGAGGCAGGGCGGCCTCTAGGGCCCTCCTCTCAGGGGCTTCTCTTCGGGATGTGTGTGAGGCAGCTGGCTGGGCCACTCCGCACACGTTCATCAGATTTTACAGTCTGGACCTTCCTTTTGCGCCCGGCACCCGAGCGCTCTCCTCTCAGTCGTGCCTACAGGTTACTGCACGCTGGGGCAGGCGGAGGCTTTTCGACATGGCATAGTGGGTATCTCGTTCCCATAGTGTCATCACCGACGTAGTTCGAGTTCCCTCGAAGGGGAACATCTCGGGTTACATATTAGACCCTTGTTCTCCGAGAAGGGGAATAAGACACTGCGTCGGTCCGCCACGCCTCTCCCCGCCTGTAGCGCTTGCTTCATAGCAAAGAACTGGTTTGCCCCGTGTGCCAGCGTGCTTTATACACATCCAGTTACGCCATCCCACGCTATCGTTCGAGCAACGCCAATAGGATTGGAGTAGTTTTATTCATAATTCAGCCCTGCCACGCCTAGAGGCGTTCCCATAGTGTCGTCTCTGACGCAGTGTTTCGTTACCCTTCTCGGGGAACAAGGGTTACGTAACCCGAGATGTTATTTCAACATCACTTTAAAACATTTATTGCAATTAAATCACAGCAAAATGTTTACTTTGGGTTCATATAGCTGTGGTATTCGTGGGTTGTGTTCATTCGCTTATCGCATTGTGAATGAACACGAACGCAGTTGTCCAGCGTTAAAACCCATGCGAGGAAAGCGTTGCAAGGATTAAATTTGCGTATGTGAACACAGGATAACACTGATGTATCACGTATCCAGTCAATGTAACGTTATCATGTAACAAGCAAGGATTAGTTCTAGTGGCCACTGAAAAATGCATATAGCTCCTTTAATATTTCTATTTAAATTACTACTTCTCTAACAGCAACAATTGTACCTAACAATAAAGTGGGCACTGAGCGTATTGCTATATTGTCTATATCTATATGAGATCAAACTCCTTAGATGTGTAAAATAAACAATTCAATTATTATTATAATTTTTGTTCCTAGATACAGCATGCGAAGAATAATTAAGTTGATCATAAATTCATCTGGATATGATTGTGCTGAAAATTGACAAAAGATAATTAAATTGAATTATTGCCCAGAACTTCACAGTACTCTAAACTGCAGCTGCCAAAATGCAACCACTGCAGTCTTTTTTAAATATATGGATTTTGCATTTAAATCTGGGCTTCGACTACACTGTAGTTGTGCTGTTGCACAACCAAAGTGTGCGTGTGCATGCACGCGTGTGAGAGTGAGTGTGGTCTCATTTCTGAGCACACTGCAACATTTTAAACCCCCTACTCCAGCTTGAAAAGATCAGTGCTGCTCTTTTTTATTTTTCTCTGGGCTGGAGCACACAAATGAAGCACATACACATTCGATACACGTTCACAAGCATGTTTCAATTATATTCAGGACCACTGAGAATGTAGCTTAGTCCTGAGGTTGAAATGTCTGAACATAGTCAGTGCAGCTTGTTGATGTCTTCCACTCTGTGTGTATATGAAAGCAAAGAGAATAACAGGTACAGGTGACTGCACAGCTGACCATATTACTAGAGAGAGCAGAAAAGCATTTGTGTATGTGTGCGTGCACGCGTGTGTGGAGGAGCTGCGGTCTTCTTGACAATGATTGGCTATGACAGGGGAAGTGTACGGGCCTGCTGCCAGGAGCAACAGCATCCTACTACATACACACATCTTCACTAAACAATTGACTTTAAACATTTTTTTGTCTTTTATTCTTAAATTCACGTTTCGGTACATTTTGTTAAGTGTCCTATTATTCCAGTCGTTCTTACTCTTTCTTTCACTGTGTTTTCGTCTTTCTCTCCATTTCTTCTTCCTCAGCTTCTTTTATTTATTGTGTGTCACTTCAAATGCCATTGTTTAATTTTTTCTCCAAATCCATACTGTTACTATCTATGTATTTTTGGTAAAATAATAGCATTTTATTGTCATTTATTGGCTTCCCAGTGCCAGTATAGTATGCAGAAGAGTGACAAAAGGGGAAAAGGCCTGAATAAATGAGTGGAGAAATATAAAAGATGCAAATTATTTCATAAAGGGCAGAAGGGGTCACTGAATGGTTAGATGAGTATGAAAATGATGTGAATCATATCCTATGGCTTTCACAGTTGTTGGATCAAAACCAGGTGAAACACAGATGGAAGATTTTGGACCATCACCATCATCCAAACAACAAATGTTTGAAGACTGATGTTCATCCCTCGAGTAACGTTCCAGAGACATAAAGAATCTATACCACAGCCTAGTGAAACCGCTCTGGTGGCTCATTGTGGTCAAACACCTTACTATGATACTTAATAATATTAGACAATAAAATTATTTTTAGACTTAAAATATAAACAACAGTCATGCTCTTTACATATTTAACATTTATACTACTGGAGGCACACTAACCTCTGCTATAAAACACTTTAAGCAATCCCAATCTTTATGTATTTACCCACAATAGTGAGGTGTGTAACATGGTATTTTGTGATTGTAATGCTGAAATATTTTACTCTGACATAAATTACTTTACCACCAGACATTTTGCCATACCCTTAATTCTGGGGCAAATATGCCCTTAATATTTCTGTGTGTGCAGTTGTGGGCAATGTGGAATGTTATAAGTTCTTTTTTTCATTAGCTGGGGGAAGTTTTGTGATTCTAGACAGGTTGAACATGAACTTGAGTAAAACTAAAAGGCCTACAAATTTTAGACGTGGAAAATCTGTGCAGCAATAGGTTAAAAAGTTCAAAGTAAATAATCTTATTTAATATTGTGAGAAAAAAAGCACATCAGAGACAGAGAGGAGACAACCCAAAGGCTTTTATCTCAAATGCTGTAACTTTAAAGTCATTTCTTGCTTTTATTGGATAGACTCAGAGAAGTGTAAGATTAAAGAGAAGTAAAAAAGAGACAGAATGACATTGACCATGAGCATCCTGAAAACAAAACCTTTGTTAATATGTCCACCTCAACCTGCAGCTCCACCAGGAATTACAGCTCGCGTATTATACCTGCATGTAGCAGAAATGGCTCACACCTAAGTAGGCGTACAGTATAATGCATGCAGTGACAGCGGGTGTGTCGCAAATTTGACTCTTTCTCATTAGACTGCCACTAGGGAATTTGATCCTTAGGACCTTGCAAGCAAGAGTCCTCTCCTCTAATTGTAAGGTCGCAACCACAAACGCTATACTCTCATGTCCATGCATGGATATTAAAACACACTTTTACACGGCATTAATAGCTCTCTGCTGGACTTAAACAGCTCACTTCACATTACCAAAGGCTAGATTTGACCCATGGGACTTTTGACCTATCGTACTGCCCTTGCTAAACAAGTAGGCCACTATAGCAATTCATTTAGCTTACTGCTTGTTTAAAAGGCTTTGTCTTATTGTTCATTACTATGACTACTACTACAACTATTACTACTTCTGCAGCTACAACAGCTAATACTATTACAAAAACCTCTACTACTTCTCTGGAAGCCACAGTCTTATCTCTAACCCTAATCAAGTAATTTTAGTTACCTAAAATTAACCACCTTCCAGATTAGAAAATGCTCATAAGGGTTGTTTTGGTTGATGGACTTGTTAAATGGGCCAACAAAAAAATAAAAGTTATCTTTATTTGTTTTCAAATATACCTTGGACACCCTGGAAATGTGCTGTTGGACTCATAGAAATTCATTGTGGCAATATAGATTGTTTTGTTTTCACTGTTTTTTTAAACACATAAACCATTCAGTACTGCACAATAGACCACTGGTCATTAGCACTCAGATGTGTGAATGTCTTTTGCTTAAGAGGCATTCAAAAGAAACTTGTTCACTTATTTAATTGCTTATGTAATTTCAGAAGACAATAAAGAAGAAAGGACGGGGAAAGAGGTTAGAATCAATAATATCTGTTTGTTATTTCAATGAGAATGAAAAGAGGTCTGTAACCAAATGAGAGGAGGGTGTCAGTGGTGGAAGCTCTTTTACTTACAGTGAAAGTAGCAAAATCACACAACAAATATTTCGTTTTATTATTATTAAGTCTCTTCTTCATTTTTGTATATAAAGTAAAAGCACAAAAGCATAAGCAGCAACATGTACTTGGAGTATCAAAATAAACAGGCGACAGAAAACCCTCCTTTCATAGTGTTCCATGATTATATTATAATTACTTTTGCATTTTTTTTAATGTTGTCGTTGATTGTGGTAGATAAATTCTTAACTATACTGTTGGATAGTTTAATCTATACCAATGCATATTTTTTATGACCTGGTCATGGTAACAAGTAAGTGTCAAATAAATGATATGGGGGTGGGATGGCGCAATTGGATAAGATGCCCGCCTTTGGTGTAAGAGACCCAGGTTCAATTCCCCACTGTGACCCATTCACCATTGTGTCCCTGAGCAAGACACTTAACCCCTAGTTGCTCCAGACATGTATAGCAATTGTAAGTCGCTTTGGATAAAAGCATCAGCTAAATATAAATGAGTAAATGTCAGATAATGATAAAGTCAGATAATGAAAAAGTACAATGTGGAGTATCAGTAGCTTAAAATACTCAAAATAAAGTAGATATACCTCAAAAGTGTACTTAAGAACTGTATTAAATATATATTAATTTACATTCTACCTTATTTTGGAGTATCTGAAAATGATTCATTGCAATAAAATCAAGACATTAATGAATTAATGCTCATGGCTCTCAGCTGTGCTGCCAGCAGCTGATGGCTGGATGGCTTCTGAGGTGGGGTGAAAAGTTGAATTTGAAGTGGCTGATTACGATGTAGCCTCTTCCTCTGCCCCTTAGCCTGAGGAGGTGCAGACACCTGTTCACTGTGCCTCCGCAGTTCAACGCAAAAAGTCAAGAAGAACATCTGATGCATGGAACAGACAGGTGAGGCAAACCTGGTGTGCTGCCTTCACATAATAATCTCAGCGAGACAGCTGGCCCACATCAAGAAAAAAAATTAAATTGCCAGCAGTCTTGACAGCTTCCTTTGTCTGTGTGACTTCGACATGTTGACACACATCAGGGACTGCACTGTTTCCAAGGAGCTCAGAATTCATCTCTATGTGGTTTCGGAGGACATAAGGCACATTATTGTGAGATTGTAAATAATAGGACGTTCTGCAACACTGATATGCACCAGGATAAACATGTTACTAATGTCTTAATGATACAGTTTGCTAAACTGTATCTCCGTCTATCTGCCTTCCTATAATGTCTCTTCTCCCAGATGCAGCCTCTCTTCTTTTGTCTCATCTGTTTTCAGAGCTAGTTAAAGTCAGTAAATGTAGGGGCTCATGCTTGTTGGCACCTTGCCAGTAATTCCACTTTAAGGTCTGAGTTGTGTTTCCTACATCTATGTTTGTATATGTGTGACGGAGAAAGAGGCAGAGTAATGAAAGAGTGAGCGTATGCAAAAGAGAATGAAAAGGTGGGAGACTTGCAAAGTGTCAATGTGAGTATGTCTGGCTGTCTGGGTGGGTGTGCCTGTGAAGCTGCGAAATCGTTTAAATTGGGAAAAGGAATGCAGGAATGCTCGCTAGTGATTCCGATCGGAGCCAAATTTCTCTGTCTGAAAAGTCCCCAACCAGCCGCCTTGCAATTTCACAGTGATTGGAGAAGGAGTGGAAAAAAAGAGAGTGAAAGAGAGAAGAAATAGAGGAAGAAAAGGGGCCAGAAATGAATGGAGAGTAGAGAGATATGAGTTAGAGGGCGGTCTGTCTCTCTGCCTCTGAGAAGAGTAATACTGAGTTCATTTTTGTTAGTAATCCAGCTGTGGGGGAAAAAGAACAGTGGAGTCAGGGGAGAGTTTCAATCTTTAAAAAAATGTCAGCTTTCCAGGAATAAGCAGCTTAGGTTAAAATCACACATCATTCTCATTGTCTCAAATTCTCACATCAAGTTTCACAAACAGCTACTTATATTCTCTGCCCTCTCTCTCTCTCTCTCTCTCTCTCTCTCTCTCACACACACACACACACACACACACACAAGCTCAGACAGATGATGAGTCACATTCATAAATGTGAGCAATTTATCAACTCAAACTAACGTCTGTGTCTGTAATGGGAGATAAAAAGTGATAAACCTGTAGGAAACCATGTGCACATGGAGACTGAAGATGAGAGCTTGTATGTTCCTTTGGGGTTTTTTTTATAAAACAATGAGCCACTGTACCATGATTTATTGAACTGTGTTGACACAAACAATGTCTTTGGATTTAATGTGTGTGAGGGCCCACAGTATCCCTTGGCAGTATGGAATGGCAAGTAGGCGCACTGTCCTTGGACAAGAGAATCCAGGGTTTAAGTCCCCATTTTGTCAAGCATCCGCCCAGCCGAAGCCTCCAACAGCCAGCCACTGAGTCACCATGAGCTCCAGGGAAGCTGCTGTGTAGCTGAGCTACCTGACTTCCCTGCAGAGTGTTTCCCTGCAAAGCAACACTTAATATCACTCGAAATATACCAGATGTGAACATTAAGCCTCCTTTTTAAGATGAGTCATTTTCCACTTGACATAAATGCAGCCTTTAAGTTTATAGAATGTGTTTTCAGCATGTGACAGGGATGGAACCCACCAAGAAGTTTGTGACAGATAACATGTCAGAAGGAAATATGTCCAAAGACTGTATTAATAATGACTGCATGGTTGATTCTAACCTGCTCTCATCTCATGAAACTAGTTTATAGCCCAGCTAGCCAAAGAATAGTACAGTAATGGAGCGAAAGTGCATGTAAAAGCAAGTCAACCTCCTTATTTTGATCTCTCCTCTCTTTATCCCTACCTGTGATCAGTGTGACTTTATGTCTGTATTACTTCATTTGTGTTGCACAGAACAAATGTTGAAGCAGTAAGGCTGTGGGCACAGTGGAAGATTACTGGGGTGATTTATTTTAGGTGTGCCACTAAATCTGAGGGGAAATCCCAGCCAGAGGTTAGACAGGACCAATGGTCATCCAGGATTATCTGGTAATGTGAGTGGTTTACAAATTCAGTTTTCACCGGTCTTATCAATGAGCAGACACGTTCCTGATGTCTTGTGTCAAACCTTATACTTACAATCCGGCATTTGCAAACTGAGATTTTTTTGATTGGGGTGAGAGCTCCTGTGAGATTGGAGGGGCCGACATGGTTGATGTATCAGACACAAGCAAAGCTAGAACAGGGTGTGTGAAACCCCCGTTCTCTGACAGTAGTGTGAAGAGCACAAAAGCCAACATTGTGTATCTGGTGCAATGTACTTTCAAAATCACTTCTCCCTCCCTCTTCACCTCCCCTGCTCATTTCCCTCTTTCCTCTCCCGCACTCCTTTTTGCCTCCCATACCTCTCTCCATCTCCCTTATTGCTCCCTCTCTGCACTCTTTCTCAACTTTCCCTCTCCCTGTTCACATTACTCCCTCCTTCCTTCCCTTTTTCCTGTAGCTGTCCTTCTCCTCACAGTAAAATAAAGAAACGATCATCTGTGCTGAAACAGCGAGACAAGCTTGCAGAACAACATGCTGCTTGTTTCTCCTCTCTCAATCTGTCCTTTTATTAGTTCCGATTTCCTCCTTACCTTGTTCCTCATGTCTCCCCACAAATCCCTCTGTGCACCTCTTTCATCCTCTCTCTTTTAGGCCAAAATCAGCAGTAATCAATATCATCATTAGAATATTTGTCAGCATTTACCCCCACAATGCAAACTGCTAATTAAAAAATATGTTTGCATGTATATGTGTGCGTAATAGAAGTATTTTAAATGTGGCTGTGTCAGTGCACACCCACAAAATGCCTCTGCTCCTAGTTTATCTCATTGTTTGAACAGCACTGCTTTAATTAGGACAGGCCTGTCTATCTGTATGTGTGTGTGAGCAAGGGTGTGCATGTGCCTAAAGTAAGTAGTGTCTAAGTGTGTGTGCATGTTACGACAGTGCCACCATGTGGAGGACCGTAGAAGAGTATATGTTCTATAGTCTTGTTTCTCAACACAGACACACACACACACACACACTCCAATGACACGGTGTTATATTTGGAAACACAATTTCATGCTATCAGTGCTGGCTAGCTATTCCATTTAGATAGCAGCCGTCTATATGTGCGTGTGCATGTGTGCCTGTATGTATGGATCTATTTGTGTGTCTGCGAGGGCACAGGCTGCCTTGCGTGTTTTCACAGATGAGACGAGTCCTTTTCCAAGTTTATTGAAATGAAAACTTGGTTGTCATGGTGACATTTGGATTCTCAGTAATTATGTTGATTAAAAATGTGAAAATTAATTAAAAAGTCAGGAAAATGATCTCACAGCAGATGATCAGCCAATCATCAAAATGATTCAGCTCTCTGTCTCTCTCACTCTCCCTCCCGCTCGCTCCAATCTCTCTCTCAAGTCTCCCTCTCTTCCTGTCTTTTCTGTCGCACTTCAGAAGTCCTTTATTGCCACGCAACACTGAATTATCTACATTCATCTCTCACACACGCTTTGTCTCACTCTGTTTCTTCCTTCCTTTCACACTTATACACACAATTTCTGACATGGGATTTGTCTTCATGTCCAAATGAAAACACAGCAGCAATAGCAAAATAACTTCACACTTACTACACCGCTCTCCCCTTTTCATTCAATCACTCAACTCATTCTCGACTTGTTAACAAGCATGACAAGACTCGTCTCATGCCCCCAGAGCAGACACATCAGCAGCAAAAAAGTAACACAAAACAATAGCAACCTAACAGTCTCTCATTCTCTCTTTCAGCCTCTCCATTACTTCAGTCCTCTCACTCTCACAATCCGGCTCTGGCTCTCGGCCGCGTTCTCTCTGACAGAATGAATAAACAGGCTCAGCAAAGTTTAATCTCTTTCTTTTATTAGCAACAGCAAACACAGAAACAATGAATTTACCCTCCTCCCCTCCCTCTCTCTCGCTCCACTCTCTTCTCCTCTCATCAGCTTTAATGAACCACAAATCTCATCAGACATCTTTTCATCAGCTCTGCCATCACAACTTCCTGCACTTTAAACCTGACTGACTACTCAAAGCTTGTTTCTGCTGTTGGCTGGCAACTATACATAATTGACGTTTAGCTGTAAGGTAGAATGCATATAGATTTTCCCAAAATTATTTTTTGTGCTAACAGTCAGAGTCAATATTAAGCAGAATTCAGTTATGACAGTTTTCAGAGGCAGCAGTGTTAGTGTGACAGTCCTGCTCCTCGGCTCTGGTTTACTAAGTGGTGATTCACTGCCAGCTGATCTTCAGCATGTTCAATATCTCACCATGGTGATGTTAAGGAGGATGGTGTTATATATTTGCAGCCATCGGCTGACAGAGGTGGGAGCATAATGATGGCTTTGTACAGCACGACCTATTTCTCTCTGTACCTGTGTTCTCATGCTCTTTGTGAAAGTTAGCATTATTTTTTAAGGAAGGTAAAAATTACATAGCGTGAACATTCATCTTGTTGGATGTGGCAGTGACTTGGGGCTCTAAGTCTGTTGTTTGTGCATCCACATCCTGCAGAAACCATTACAGGAGAGAGATTTTCTGAAACGTGTAAATGAAATCCTTCATGTATAAAACATGTCTCATGACCGTGAGACTGAACCATTGATCATATCCCACCTCTCTCCACAGGGCCATGACTTTGCTTGGCCCTGTCTTCAAAGGGTGATGGTAGTGGTGGTGAAGGTGTGTGAGGGGGGCCATGGGTCTCATAAAGCACAATATGTTGCACACTACAAAACTGCAAGCATCAATGAAAAATCCCACATCTTTTCAGCAGGATACGTATAAGGTCATATCAAAGCTATTGTGCCTAAAGTTGTTTTATGTTCTAATGTGTTTTGAAACAGTGAGTATACCTATTAGGGGCATATACCTTTATTTTTGCCAGATATACATTGAATCTTTTGGAACATTTGCACACAGAGCTATCCGTGAAAACTATGTGTTTAATTGTTTTACTTCACTTACATTCAAGCGTCAATTTAAAACACATTTCATTCTTTTTCCAGCAATAGTTTTAATCAAATTCCGGCTTTATTCAAAGTTTCAATTCAGTTCATTTCAATTAAATTAAACTCATTTCTAATTTAAACATGTTCAGATATGAACTAGCTTTATATTTTATTTTATTCATTTCAGGTCTTTTGGTTTTCATACAGTGATATCACAGTAATCTTTTTTTCATTTGTTGCTTACTATTACAATATTATTTTAGCTATCAGCGTTTTCTTGACTCTGTAATTTAACGTCAAGTGTGTTCGCTCCATTTCATTTAATGTTTTTAATATTTGTCCAAATAAAGAATAACAATAAAGGCTTGTGTGGTCTACATGTGCACAAGTGTGTGAATATGTTTCTTCTATATTTATGATTGATGTGCCGTCTACTTCCTCCTGGTTGGAGTGGGACTCTTCACCCCTCTTCCTGTTGCTGCCTTAGGTGGGGCGGGGCTGGGAGAGGAGGGGGCGGGGCTGGGAGCAGGCTGGGTCTTGGGCTGAGGGATCTCAATGGGGAGTTTGGGAGGGATGATTGTTTTAGGGGTCAGAGTTGGCTTCGCCTCAGGGATTTTCTCTCCATGGCGGTACACACTGACCTGGAGGAAATGAGAGACATAATGTTAATGTTATGTGAACATTTCCTATACATACACCACTGTGTGGACACACAATAAAATGCAGAGAAGTTTCAAAGAGCTACACCTTTGTTTAAACACATTGTTTTGAGTCTTAATAAAGAATAGTCTAGAAGATTCATGATTTATATTAAAACTTTCAGAACCAAGGATGGAAAAGTCACAAGGTCAAATGTCATATCTGCTCTGTAACAGAAGAGTTGCACAGAGTGTGTGATCACAAAAATGTCTCACAATGTAAAGACAAGATTAGTGCCACAGATGGTACACTCACCACAATATCCACAGACTCCCCTCCATATTTGTTCTGGACAATCATAGTATATCTGCCAGAATCCTCCATGGAAACACCTTTGATCGTCAGACTGGCAAACTTGCCCTGGTCCAGGGAGACCACATACTGAAATATGAAATCAAAAGTTAAAGAAGTGAGAAAGGCAGCACAGGGAGTTTAGCGTGATTTAACATTTAACAGGCCTGTCACTTGAAGTTTTATTTAAAAACTGATTTATCTTTTACTCAGAACAGCATGATTACCGCCTCCTTTTAGCAAAGGCTGAGCACTGCTAGATGAGCTTGATGGACACGAGGACTAACGATCTATTCCAGTCTTTTATTATCTATTCTATTCTGCTGAGCCCTGTTAGCTCAACCAAAATATGATGGAATTGACAAAAATAAAAACATTCCATCCATATTTCTTGACACCACAAAAACAAAATGATTGATGTGTAAAGTACAGTTGTGTTCATGTTTTTCACCTGAGACAAGATAGAGTACTTGTACTCTGACTTGTACCATGTAAGTGGAGCCGGCGAGAATACAGTATTTTAATTTCCTCTCATACCTGCCCACTCATTTGCAAGGTCTGCACATTAGTACATTTTTATGGAGTGGCACTTGTAGCACGCTAATTACATTCCTATTAAGAGCAACACTTGCCTTTTAATTTTGAGAAATTAAAAGCTGTACTGGCCTAAAATTCAAGCAGACCCAAAGAAAGACGCCATATTTGCAATTGATGGCCCTTTCTAATTAGCATGTTATATGGCCTTGGATAATTGCATTAATTTATTAGGCCAATGTAGGTTAATCTATGGGTTGCTAGTTTCGCCTTTGTTTGAATGATGAAAGGTAGCTGCTGTTTAAAAACCCAGAATATTAGGCTATTGTAGTTGTTTTGGTGGTAACAATGGTACTCAGAGCACAAAAACCCACACTTAGTGAAAAATGTACAAATTTACATTTATGGCATTCACAACCTGCTCTAACTCACCTCTATTTAAACCTGTATGGTTGTTCAGTAATAGCAATTCCTACTCTAAGTATAACTGCAATATTCTCTGGATCTGTATATGTTTCTGTGTGTTTTTCTGTTAATATCTTCAGTAGCCTCTGTGGTAGCTCGGTAGCGGAGACGCACTCCTGAGGTTTGGAAAACACATCCCCAAGGACGTCAGTTCTCGTTTTCGACAGATTATTAGCAGGTGAGGGAAATGAATACAGAAGAGGGCAAACTTGAACATATTCCACCTGGAACCGGGGTTTCTCAAACTTAAATCTTCAAAGCCGTGAGGAGCCGCAGGATGCTGATGCTGTTGAAAGAGGCTCCACTGACTGGGGATAGACTGTAGACTTATAGTGGTTGGCAAGTAGGTCAATGAGTTATAAGAGGTAGATTTGCAATCCAGGAGTGTGCTGATAATACTGACCTCACCTAAAGTATGTAGATTACTCCAGTGAGGGATTGTAAGTGGTGCTGAAGTGTCCAACAAAAGCAGCTAGAGGCCCTTTGTTTCCCTTCATCCTGATCACCTCAGTAGTACATATGGAGGCTGTATAGATAGAGGCTTCCAGCAGTGCAATCAGTCAGCTGCCAACGTGGAACTAAAGCGTGTTATTTGGGATCTTGTCTATCTCCTAAGTTTCAATTTAGTTTACTAATTCAAACTTAATGGAAGCATACACAGCACAGAAAGTACTTTGTTTATTACCACCTCGATATTTTCCTGATTTTCTTATTCAGTTATTACTTTTCCACACCTTTGTATTAGTTTGCATGTAATTTCGAAGGTAAAAGTTCTTGCTCTGTCAACTACTGATATTAAAACCGTTACTGAAGTCATGGCTGTACATTGCATTTTGACAGCACATACTCAGCTCTTCAGGATACTACGCATATGAATCCAGAGAGTGTGCAAAAATATTTAATCACAGTCAAAGCCACTGGGAATACACAGCAGAAGGCAGTAGACATGTAGTGACTGCGGAAACTCCATAGTATCAGTAGACAAGTTAACAGAAACATATTGTTTCAATTGTTTCTGATTAATAAGGTAATTAATCATGAGGAAGGAAGGAGGGGCCGGGTTTGGGAAGTGAACAGCTTCAAGAGTCAGCAGTAGTGTGTGACAAGTAGGAAACCAAAGGAAAGAACGAGGTTCTGTTTGAAGTGCTTTATCTATTAGTGTGGACGAAGTATTTACCTGATCATCAGGTTCCACATCTGCTCCATTCTTCAACCACGAGACCTGAGGCTTGGGGTCTCCGCACACTGTACATGTTAAACTCAGCGTCTGTAAGAGGAACAAACATGACTCCTTAGACAAACATACAAAATTGCAGACTAAAAATAACAAAATTACACATAAATTTGGATGCTTACCTTCTTTTCCATAATGGTGACCACATCAGGAAGTCCTCCCACCACCTTACCACGGTCTAAAACAAACCATTATTAATAATATTACTAATCATTTCTTTTGCTTATTATACTGATGATGAACTTTGGGTCCTAACTTTCTCTAAGACAAGTAAACAACCAGTGGCTTTCTGTTTTTGAGGACAGTCTGAACAATGATAATTTTAAAAAGGACAATAGGACGAAATGAAGAAATTGAAACTATTAAACAAAGAAAAAGGGGAATAGACTGAACTCACTCTTCTCAGCAAAGGCCTCAGCCCTGAAACACACAAAAAGAAAAGTTAGAGAGCTTTCTCTCGCTCTCTCGTGCAGCAAACCAGCAGTACACTTATCATACGCATTACTGTGTGCAACACTGTAACTTAAAATGTGCCTCTCACTATCAATTTGTCTTTCAAAAACATATGACATGTAAACCTGTAATATAAATGTAGTATTGTCAGGTTTGGTTATTGCCTGTTTTGACTACCTGGCTCTGCTCTTTGACCACACACTCATTTTTGGGTCAGTGGCTGTGGTCAGATGGTTTGCATTCTGGGTTTAGAGCCAAGCCACATTAATTGTAGTTTACTCAGGGACTTTACAGAATCTTTTCTATGGGGAAAATGATGTTGCTTTGTAATAACTGGGTGAGGGCTGTTGGAGCAGCATGGTAAGACCAGAGGTCAGCCACAGGACCAGATGGCTGGGGGAACTCTGCTCTCCTCTTGGCATGTTGATGCTCAATCAGAAGGGCAACAGGATGTCACTTGTTTCAATGTGTTTGTAAAATAGCGTGCTTAAATGTCTCTCTTTGAATGTTAATTAGAAAAGGGATTTGGACTGTTTCCACTCTGCATGCAGTGTTTAGTGTTTGGAGTTTCAATTGATTTTTTTAAATGGATTTGCAAAATTCAGTGTGTGGGTCTTCACTTTGGTCCAATTAGCCACAAAACCCAAAAGGATCTCTCTGCTACCTGACTGCTTCTATTTTGAGCATTGATTTTTTTTTAAAAATCTCAAATTATAATATACTGGACTTTTTCAGATAGCAAGTCTTGGGACTTCTGGATTCACTGTAGGTTTTTGAAATTTTGAAATGTTTAAATGTTCTTGTAGAAGGAGAGCAACCTTTACTGAAGCTGTTCTGACCACTCGCAAATTGAAATACAGCTCTATTTACTTAATGGTGCACAGTGTTTACAAATTCATCAAATTCAAACATGCAGGCTATCTTGTACAGAAAAGTACATAAAAAACAAATCTAATAGCTGACAGCGACAGTGTTTCAACAGAACATTCCAATAGTAGCAGTTCAGTGTGCAAACACACATGAATAATTGGCTTCGACCTCTGATGCACGCAAACAACAAGCTCAGCACATTTGAACCCCCCCACACAACACACACCCGTTTGCAAACGGAATAGTAAAACATCCACATCAAACAAGAGGGTTGTCTACTGATCCTTTGAATAGATCATCTTATTGGAAAAACAGCATTCGATCTACATAGAAACTGCGAGCGGTGATTTAAGTTCTGTGTGTAGAAGTCTAGGATCTAGTAAGTCCTGGGCAATCATTAGGGATGTCCCGATCAGGTTTTTTTGCCTTCGAGTCCGAGTCATTTGATTTTGAATATCTACCGATACCGAGTCCTGATCCGATACTTCTATAATACTTTAAAAAAAGAATAAGGAAGAGCGAAAAAACAGATCCAGGATGTTCCTTATTTTTTATTTAATTCACCTTATTTCAACATTTAACAACTCTGTTAACAAACAGAGCACTTCTGTGAGGTAGCTTGAACAATCAAGTAACAAATTACATAAATTCTTTACTTTTGGACTTTAGTGCAACAGTAAATATAAAAACAGATAAGCCTAAGATAAAAACAAATAACACTTCAACTTAAAATACCCGGCAGGCATGTAAACAAATACAAAAATAAAAGTGCCACAGTGTTTGCAAAGCACATCTATATATACATATATATACATTTATATCCGAGTCCTGATCGGGAGGTAACGTCCGATTCCGATCGAGTCTGAAACAACGTGATCGGGCCCGATTTCCGATCTCGTGATCGGATCTGGACATCCCTAGCAATCATTACACATTACTTTATACTACCAGATGTCAAACCTGCAGCAATGAAGCAGTGTCAAGTCAAATGTGAAGGAAACAGTGATTTGTTATCAGTAGAGTTAGTACGACTAAAATACACACAGAAAGGCACAAGGAAACAAAGTGATTTGTCTTACTTGAGTTTCTGGAACTCAGCGAAGGCCTTCTCATATACTGTAAAAGATAAAAACTGAATTTCACTGTCACTCTTTACAACACTAACTGTCAGTAGTACTCCATTTGGTTTTAAAACACTCAACTCTGGACTAAAAGGTGGCTTTTAAACCGTGTCTGTTGCTTGTCCTTTTATGAACAACCGCAGAAGAGCTCGGCCCTAATACATTTTGATTAAACAATACTCGAGGAGACGAACAAGGCAACATGGAAACAGTGCAGTAGTATATTTTTTTTCAAAAGCAGAACATATTGTAATTGAAGCGCAGAGGAGAAGTTGATTATGCTTAATACTTTTTCTGTATGTAAACCCGGGCCTAGTAGAGTCCATTATAACCAGTATGAATTCAAGCTGACCACAACTGCAGTTTTCTTGTGAAAGAGCAAACTGCAAACTTTTTCCTACTAGTTTTCTTGCCTATCGGGATGAGTGTTTGATACTTAAAAAGGTTGGAGGATCACTTCAAAGTCTTAAACTGCAGACTGAAGCTAAGAGCTCCACAAAAACAAGTGCCAGCATTGTTCCCTCACCACTTTTTACTGTCAATAAAAAAAGAGTGCATGACACTGAGAGAGAAAGATAGCGAGAGAGAGTAAATAAGAGAGAGGAGGTACTGACCATCACCACTGAGGTCCAGTGTTCGTTTATGTGAGTTTTCAGGGTCGGTGATTATGATGGAGTACATTCCTTTATCCTTCTCCATTGGCTCAATCACCTGCGAATCAATTAGTCAATTAACCAATCAGTCCTGCGACCAACAAAAAACATCAACTAATCAATTCTCTGCGGTTTATTTCTACTTGTATGGCTTTAATTCATGGTTTAATAAAGGATCGTTCATCTACCGGGTAATTACAATTATAAAGCTTTCTGACATAAAGTAAAAGATACACTGCCTAATTAATTAAGTTTAATGAATTATAAAATGTATGATGTTTTAATTCATTAGTCACCCCTTCCAAAGGTGAGATTATCTATTTAGTTCAGCTCCAAATTGCCCAGGTATCACCTCTACAAAGGTACCCTGAGGACTAAGCACCACCGATGGGCAACAGTGCCAGCGCCTGAGGGGCTTTATTCGCATAAAATTATCCATGTATGATCCATCTAAGACCTACAGTATATACTGTTCAGCCTCATAAATAAGATGAAGATAATACCTCCATTGTTGCCATAGAAGGGGTTCCTCCAATCACGACCTTGTCACTGTGGGAGAGTTTAGTCTCACTGGGGAGAAGAGAGGAGAGGTTGAGTAGCTGAAGCCTGCTTCAGAGGTAATGGAAAATCATGTTTACATGCCTGCCTAATGTTACGCATTGGGATACCAATTTCCCTTTCCTGCTATCCATCGCTCTCTCACACACACTCACAGAAAAGAAGGGGAGGTTAAAAATCTAATCTCCATAATTTTTGCTCTTTGAATAATTGAATAACAGACATGTCTGTACGACACCCTGTCACCTTTCTTTCTCTCTTTCTTTCTATTTATCTTGATTATTTTTCTTTTTGTCTTTTTCTCTACCCTCTCCCAAACACACACACACACACACACACACACACACACACACACACACACACACACACACACACACACACACACTTTATAATCTCTAGGGTACAACAGAGTGCTTTTAAGTGCCGAAAAAACTTTGCTTCTTCAGAGAAAATGATAGGGGTGTGATTTCTGTCACAAAACAGGGTAATTCTACGGCAATAACCAGGATAATGAAAACACTTGCCAACAGCAAAGCCAAGTTTTATTATGTGGCTTATTGTTTTTGCTACTCACGGCAGTTTAACTTGAGAGAAAAGCAAAATAATGTGTTTGTGGTAAGCATGTTTATAGGCTGACTTAAAAGAGTACTTTTATTCCTCCTAAAACCACTGCTACAACTACAAATAATATAATTATTTAAATGATTTTCTCCTTGTTCTTCTTTTCCTTAGTAGTAGTAGTAGAAGAAGTGTTTGTTGTGGTAGTGAAGTAGTAGTAGTACTGTTTATAGTATTATAAATATGTTTTCTTACCCATGACACCAGGTGATGTTCATCTCTGAGGTATAATACTTCATGTGACACTGCAGCTGAATGCCTGTTGCTGTGCAGTTAATCACCAGCTCTGCTGCACTGGCTCCTGGAGGAGGTGATGGAGGCGACAGAGGTTGTGGAGGGCACATTTGAAATCAGAATCAGATACATATTTTCCATCTGCTGCTGGATAACCTGGCCTCTCTCTCTTGGGTAACAGGATGCACTCTCCCCCCCTCAAAATAAATCAAATAGAAACAAACTTCCATCTACAGCCACTTGTGGTATCCATTTTAAGACATCCCTTTTTACGTTACCTTTCTCCAGCTTGGAGAGCAGAGCTGTAGAGTGCAGACGGTTTGTATGCAGCGTTTAATAAAACGCTTCAAACATCAGGACCTTTAATAATTTGATTACATATAAAAACACACATTACACTATGTCTGTGTGGGACTTTCCTCCACGCATAGTACAAGTGTGTCATCCACCTGGTCACATCACCATGGTTTCCTATTATCACAGTAATGAACCCTCTTCTCCTCTGCAACCACTGCTGTAACAGTAGCTGCAGAGCTGTCAAGTGGCTGTCTCTTAAAATAGGAGTAAGATGCTCCTCCACACTGTCGCTGAGACACTGTGACAGTGCATTGGAAATGTAAAGTGATTTCACCACATGATGACATGATGGCCAAATGCTTCCAGCACGACAACTTCTGTCTCATGCTGATAAGTGTGTGTGCACGTGGCATTGAGATTTTAAATAGTATCAGCCTGTGTATGGTGATCTAAATCTCTTATCACTGTGGTGTGATGTTAAATTTAGACTATTTGTACTTGATTCCTTCAGTGGGTAGTGGAGGATGTTGATGTTTAGTATCGTTTTTAATATGGATATCTGTCAGTGAGAAAATTGATGTCTGTGTCAGCTCTGTGCATTTGTGTGTGTGTGTGTGTGTGTGTGTGTGTGTGTGTGTGTGTGTGTGTGTGTGTGTGTGTGTGTGTGTAAAGGCAGGTACCCACCAGCCAGTTGGCTGATCTTGTTAATGGCATCGTCAAATACTAGAAGAGAGGAGAAGAAAGAGTCAGGAGGATTGAGAGTCACGATGCTGCCCTCTGGTGGCTGCATTCAAAGCTACGTAAGGAAAGGTTTGTTTTTCTTTGTGCGTAAAAGTCTGTGTATTTGTACTCCCCATTTGTGTTTGAGAAGAGTTGTCTGCTCACCCTGTGGCTCAGTATCCCTGTTGCCATTATCAACCAAATGACTGAATATGTATGTTCTTTGGTGACATCCAAACTTTGAGAAAATGGGCGAAAAAGTATGAAGCTAATCTCTCCCTTAAGGTCTGATTAAATACTAACTACTCTAATACAGAGGGGATAAAACGTGGTCTGAAAAATGCAGGAGTTCTGCCATCAAATGCATACAGAAGAACTAGATTGAAACAAATAAACAGTACCCGCTTCACAGCAAGTTCATTTCACACAAAAGTTTATAGGAAAAATGTAATGGATTTTTACTCAGGAATAAATACAAACAGCAAGTAATAACTATCTTTATACAGTAATCAGTGAGAAAAACAGTATTGGGGTTAGAGGGTTTGTTAAAAATGCATTACTTATCCATGTAAAGATACAGTATATATACATTTGGATTATATTTCCTTTCCTGTCTCCCACTTTTTAATGAGCATCAAGCTTTTTTTCACTCCCCTAATCAATCAGTAAGATATATTAAGTTAGAAAGATATGTTTACCTTTTCCGGAGATGTCAATTTGGCTCATATCTTTTCCTCTGTCATCACTGATGGTGGCCTTATAAACTCCTGCTGTCTTCAGAGAAAACTGGAGAAGAAACAGAAAATAGTGTAGGGGACATAGGGAACACAGATTTGCTAAATTCTCTAACCAAATACCTGAACAAAATATTGTATCCATGCATTGACTTAGTATAGCTACCAAACTACACTGCATCCTGGTATGTATGTTTATAACCATGCATAGAAACAATAGTATAGTACACTGTTTATAGCATTCTAAAGATTAGCAGTACCAAAGTGCAATTACCAGCTTAATTGGCAGTTTACAGACGCCTGATCCCAGGTCAGGCTTGACATCAGGGATGATCTCTGTGTCTTCTTTATACCAGTGGAACTCTGATTCCTTCTTCAAGTTAGCAACCTTCAATGAAAAACATATACAAAAATATTATTAAAGCATTGAACATAATTATCAGAACGTACTTAGCTAGGCAGAGAGGTTTTTGCTTCTTTTACAGCTTTGTTATGACATTTCATCAAATCCCCAGTGGCACCAATTCAGTCTCGGACGGACACAGCCCTTAAACAGAATTTTTGCACTACACCCATTAATCTGCCTGTAAAAGTCACTTTATTAGTCCCTAGTCTATATGTGTTGGACCTCATCTTTTCATGGCAACCAGAGTTATTTAACACCTAAAGTGTAACAAGTCCATTAGTTATGTTCTGTGGGCAAAACCACCAATATAAATACCACTTCCACCGCATAGAAACCTGTTAGCAGTGCCATCAATGGCGCACACCTCAGATTTTATAACTCATTACAAGATGCAAATCCAACACAGTGATGCGAGTAAAGTTGCTGCATATGTTTGTTGTGTTTCTAGATTATCCAAAACGCACTTATTTGGGCTAAACTAACTGATGGCAGCTTCAGATTTTCTCGAGGAATACGAATGATACTTTTATTTTACAATTGTTTCATATTATATACTTATCAACAAAGCCAAGATAAAATCTGACAGTGTAATTCTGGTCATTCTTGATCTGGACACAGCATTTTTGCATCCTGCACTCAGCCTCCATAGATTGGCTAATCAGGTACCCACAAGTCAGCCTCCCATTTGTTTAGAGTGTAAATAATAAATAATTATTGAGTTTGTCCGTGTTTACCTTGCAGACCAAAGTGACAGAGCAGTCGTCTCCAACCTGAAGTGACAGGAACTCACTGAAGTGGGGACCTGTGGTAGATACAGGCGGGACAGAAAGGCCATGGTCGGGGACATGATATACCAATACCACGGTGGAATCTTCTTGTGCACCTACAGCAGCTGTTCTATACGTTTCTAAATTTAGAACATGCTCTACTGGTCAAAGGTTTTACAAAACACCCCCTTTTCTAGTTTGAATCAAAATATAAGTCCAGTGAAAAACCAAGTTTATGTCACAATTTTCAGATAAATTAACAGTTAAATTAAGGAGTTTATTATTTCACCATAGGATCAACCAATGACCAACTGGTCTTTCTTCATTAATTGCCTTTTTAGTTGCAATATTGTACAAATAAGATATTAACACATGCTGTTCCAAGGTGTTTACAAAATGGGACGCTTGTACAAATTTGCTTTTAGGCTTAATTTACTTACAATTCTGCAGAATAACGAAAGAAGGTAACGGTAACGTTTAAGTCAGCAAAACTCAGACATAATGTAAATTTTCAGAGATTAACAATTTTTAGGGATGAAGCCATGAGTTAACAACTTAAATTTATTCTGCAGCAACGGAAGCAAATGAAGCCTTGAAAGTTCATGCAAAAACAAATTTCTACAGGTGTCTCAATTTGTAAACACCATGGAAAAGCCTGTGTTAATACACCCTCGGGAGCTTTATTTGTATATATTATATATAATATAATAAAGATAGACCAGCTGGTTATCAGTTGATCCTACAGTGAAATAATAAATGTTAATTTTATACCTGAACCGACATAAACATTGTTTTTGACTTTGGCAGTTTACTGCTTGCATTAGGTTTTTCACTGGACTTGAGCTACTTACATTTAATACAAACTAGAAAAACTGGGGTTGTTCTAAAACTTTTGACTGGTAGTGTATTTGTTGTGTAGCCCAGTCAAACACTCTAATTTGAAATATTTGTTTATATGTTCTGTGTGTGTAGCATGACGGGTGCAACAACTTTTATTTTGTTGTGCCGCCTTGTGTCCATTATAAGTTTTAGGTTGTAACTCCTACTTTAAGTAATACTGGTCTGTTTCTTTCCTATACACTCACTGATTAGATTAGCTGTCTCCCAGGCAACATAGTGCTGTGCTGGTCTCAGGCTAAGTAGCATAAGGCTCATACAGGCTCAAAGTGGACGATGTTTTGTTGTTCCTTACCCTCCTTGACTCTGATGTACTCTCTCCTCTGGTAGTCAGCCTCAGCCAGCGCTGCCTTGAAAGCTGTGTGCACATAAAGATACACATAAACAGGGAATAATTAAAAGATCAAAGTGTTGCCAGTAGTTGCTGGTAGATTCTTTCTGTGGATTAGTTAGCTAATGGCCCCCTGTGAGTGGAATCATAATGTATGAATAAAAACAACATATCTGCTTCAAACCCACCTTTACATTTATCAACTCAGTACATTTCCATAATGTAGTCTCTTATGCTATAGATGCACTATATGTACTGCCAAATACACAAACACATCTATCTATCTATCTATCTATCTATCTATCTATCTATCTATCTATCTATCTATCTATCTATCTATCTATCTATATATATATATATATATATATATATATATATATATATATATATATATATATATATATATATATATATATATATAGTGGAGGTGCTGATGGTGACATATTAGACCTGGTCTCTCTTACCATCTTTAATCAGAACCAGTGAGCTCTGTGCTTTGCCTCCTCCATCTGTGATCTGGCAGGTGAATGTCCCCTCATTCTCTTCAGTGAAATGGTCCATGATGAACTCAATGATACCCGTGGAGACGTCATGACCCATCTTGTTGGGCTGCAGAAAAATAGAGTTGGTTGTTGTAAAAAGGCCATAATGCACTCTCAAAACAGACTGAATATGGATATTTTTTTCCAGTGATTATGGCTTTAATGTTGCAACACACAGCTGACTGAATTATGACCAGTGTCCTTTTCTCCCTCTGTCCACGCCTTAAACTGTTCTGTATCTTACATCAGCTCCAGACAGCTCCTTGTCGTTGGCAAAGAATTTATAGGTGACATTGGAAGAAATCTCTTCAGCCTGCAGCCAGAACCTCATTCTGCCTCTCTCCAAAATCTTATAGGCCAATTCTGATTTCAGTGGGATAACTAGAAGAGAGAAGGGTAGATGAGAAAGGAAGGTTACTGGTTCAAAAACACTGTTCAACACTTATTTAATAATAACTTCACCAAATTGTTATTTTATTAGTGACGGGATGAGAGAGGAGGCAAAAGAACAGGTGGAGGTGAATAGTGGTTAGGCAGGTGATGCAAAAGCAGGTAAGACTTTTTTTGGATCAAATAAAAGAGAAGTGCTCATAAGAGAAGAAAGAAATCTGAAAGGTTCAAAGCAAGTCAGAACAAAGCAAAATAAAGGTGTGAAAAGGGAGAAATCGGGTGGGTAACACAGATTAAAGACGCAGCAATGGGAAAAGTGTAAGAGAAGAGAGATTAAAATTGACAAAGAGAGAGATTATGAGAGATGGAAAGAGTCGGCCAGAGATACCTACTTGGGTGTCTGATATCATAGCTGAGAGCCAGCATCTTTGCCAACTCTGAAATGTAAAGAGACAAATTATTCATTATTTCATGCAGCCATGGGCACAAACAAGCAGTTTGTTACAGATGGCATGCTTTCTGATGAGGTACCAATTATGGAGTTGGAGAAGTCACCACTGTAATTGTGTTTAATAAGAATAGGCAGTAGGTAAGACTGAAGCAAGCCATAGGGAAGACAATACATCATGCCTAGAGCTGGACAAACCATATTAAGAGTTAGTACATACAATTTTCTGAGTATTCCTAAGTCCCTGTGTTGTCAGTGAAATACATGAAAGCCTGTATACTAGGAGTTTATAAATTATTGTAGGGCTGAAAAAACTGAAGGCCAAATGGGAAGCAATCAGTGTAAGGCAAACTGAATAACATATTATAGCCTAGTAGCGCAGTGGTGCAATAGCAGGGAAAATATTGTGAAACTTTCTGACAGAGAGCCCTGTGCCATGGAGACGTGCTTTCAAAACACATACGCTGCCCCAAGCTAGGAGACATTTTGCGAACAACGTACTCTGCTAGTATTCATCAGATGTCTAATGAAATTGTTTGTTGCCTAAATTCCATTGTTATCATTTTCAAACACTGTCTCAATGCTTTCATCTTTATTTCATTCTACACAGCGCCTCAGTTCTACCATACATAGTTTCCTTTTGTATTTTGCTTTTGATACATACAGCCATGAGCAAGGCATGAAAGATATTTTGCAGGTGCTACTTAAACAGATGGAGTCTTTAATGTAATGTAATGTAGTGTAAATGATGACAAGATGATGAAGAGAATCCGTATTGGATTTCTGTACATTTTAAAAGCCAAGAGTTTGGCTCGGTAGTAAAGCACCAGAGCCACGCTTACAGAGCAATGGATAGAGCCTACCTTCAGCAGAGATTGTATAGCTGGATGACACTCCTTCTGTGTTGGTGACAGAAACAGAGTACGTCCCAACATCCTCTTTATCTGCGTTCTTAAAGATCAGCTTAGAACTAGGATGCAAGGCAGGAGAGACACAGACAGATAAAGGCAGAGAGATGGTGCAAAATTAAGATTTAAAAATGCCTTTTTTTAAAGTATCCAACTGTTCACACAAATATTTGTGTGTGTGTGTGTGTGTGTGTGTGTGTGTGTGTGTGTGTGTGTGTGTGTGTGTGTGTGTGTGTGTGTGTGTGTGTGAGTGTGTGTGTGGCATTACTGGCTCCCTTCGGTCTTAATCACTACTCCTTTGGAGAAATCAGTGATTTCTTTGTAATTTTTCTTCCAGATGAACTGAGAGCTCTCTGTCATTTGGCAGGACTCAAATGACAGAACAATGTCACCCGACTTCTCATCCACAACACAGGATACCTCCTGGGAACCTTGAATACACAGAGGCCAAAACACGCAAAGTAATCATTTCTAAACTGCACATCTTTCAGTCTCCAAGAAAAGCACAGAAGGAATTGTCCTGAGATTTGTATATTTCAGTGGGTTTTTATTATATTTTCCCGCTTGACTACCCACGTTCACGTTCAAGCGCTTTGAAAAAGACTGCATCAGTCCAACTTAACAAAACCATGTGTTGATTATGTTGTGTCTTTTCAAAGAGAAAAGTTACCTGCCACAGCCTTGGCAGTCACGGGGTCAGAGGACATTGAGGCCATACCTACTCCTGCAGCGTTGACCCCACGCACTCGGAACACGTAGCTAGTGCCCGCCTCCAGACCTGTTACCTGGGATACAAACAGACAACAAAACAACATGTTTTTGGTGACGGAAGGAGAGCTTTTTTCTTTTATTTTACACCTTTGTTAGTCATGTCATGTTAGTTTGTGTAAATTTGAAAGGTTCAGTAATAGTGACAGTAACTTTGCATGTTTTCCCACAACATCAGAAACTGTACAGTCCAATTTTGGAGATAATTATTTTTATTTGGCACATGAGATAGTGACAGCAATAGCTATTTATCTGGCAAGAAATTAATGAACCTAATGTTTTTTACTCACTTATAATTTAACTGTAGTGTTTTGCAACCCATGTGTTATTAAGCCACTAAGTATTTGTTGCATTACAAAGTTGTCAAATACATAATGTTGATTTGTTAAGTGATTTGCCAGTGTCACATGAAATAAGTCACCTAATTGCTGAAACATTTTTTTAATTGTAAAACCAAGTTCATCCATCTACAACAGTTCTTAGCCTTCTCTATTTTGCACCTAACCTACTTATCCACCAGATGTCAGTACCACAAAGTTTAATGTAACTGTCCTGTTGCACTGCTCAATAGGGTGAACAAAACACTGGTATAGAAGTGTAGTGTAGTTTGAAAACAATATCATAGCAAACAGGAGCCAGTAGAAAGGAGTAACATGCTGAACATATTATTAACATAAGCAACATACAACATAGCATCAAGATCACAATGCACAGTAGTCGTAACCTGTTTCAGCAGTGCTGACACTAAACACCAGCATTCAGTCTCCACAATAATATTTTACACGGTTAAATAAAGCTGTAAGCAGGTAATCTTGGCATTATTGCTCCAATTTATTATCCAGATTATTATAATATCGTATTATTATATAAGTTATCCGAATACTTTCATTAATTGGCATAAATAATCATGGTAACCCTCAAATAAAACAACCTCAAGAGCCGTAAACCATTTTAAAGACGTTCTCACCTTAAGGAAGCGATGACTGACAGCTGTCTTATTGGCTGTGATCCAGTCAGATGTGCCTTTCTTAGCGTACTCAACATGATAGCCTGTGATTGGTCCAGAACCAGCATAGACAGGCTTTTGCCACTCGACCACCAATGAATGATCTCTCACTTCACAGAAAGTCAGGTCATAGGCAGGGCCTAAAGGTGAGACAAAGGAAGACAAACAAACCCACATAAAAGTTAGTATTTAAAATTTGTAGACATGTAACCCCTTAAGGCCGACTGGCGCAAATTCGCATCACACCACTTCCTTTCAGACTGCAGTCAAGATAGCAGATGAATTCCGAAACAATACATTTTCTTATATAATTGTAAATAAATTCAGGTGAGAAGGGGTTAAATAACTTCCTTTTAATTCCCAAGGGTGTTTGGTAGACATGCACATGAAAGCCAAACACTCATAAAGGCTTCATGTTGTTTTGAGCAAGTTTCAAAGTTTATCAGTGATGGTGACCAGTCAGTCGGTAGGTGACATTTACTAACCAGGCTCCGGCATGTTCCAGGCCTCACAGGAGAAGTCAGCTGAATGTGTGGAAGCTGCCCCAAGGCCAGCCAGGTTGGCTGCATACACGTGGAACTGATAGACTGCTCCCTCTGTCAAGCCCTCCACCTGTCATTTAAATGTTACCATGGTTACTAACATGTCAATCACTGTTATCTTCAACAAACTCGGCAAGCCTCTTTCCAAACTCACAAAAGCCAACTGTGCACAAAGTAACCATTGTGAAATAGTAGGGGGGGGTTGCTTATTCAGTAATCACAACTGACCAAGATGTTTTTCTCAGAATGTGGAAAACAAAACCAGTGTTAAAACACGGTAGATATGAGACTCAGAGTTTGTTGTGGTATCAGAGAGCAACCAGCTGAAGTATCCAATTCATGCTAGAATTGTGGATCGTTCTTCAGTTTGTTTTGATGTTTGAATGCAAGCTTAACAACAGACAACAGGTATGGTGAATGTCAGACATTGCAGTACCTTATAAAGTCTTTCTGTGAGTGGTGGGATATGAACCTCCCTCCATATGGTTGTTCCGCTGCGTCTTTTGTCCACATAATACTCCTTGACCTTTGCTCCTCCAGAGTGAAGAGGCTTCTTCCAGTTCAGAACCATTGAATGGCCGTCACAGTTCAGCAACGCAATGTCGTAGGGAGCAGAGGGGGTGGCTAAAACGGAAATACTGAATTTTAATTCTTATAATTAACAATGAAAACAGCAACAATCAAAATGATCATCACAGCCCAGCAGCGACATATTAAAAAGCAGATGATCATCATCAGTAATAATGACCAGACTTAATGCCAATACTGACTCAGGGCAGCCTTAACAGTCAGAGGTGAGGACTCCTGGGATTCATCACTAAGCCCCAGCTCATTGATAGCCTGGACACGGAACACATATGTTTCTCCTGTGGTCAGACCGCTAACCACAAACCTGCAGAAACAGAATCACATGCAAGACTTGAGCATCGCTTTCTTATGCTATAACCAAACAATCAAAGAAAAGCACATTTCTGAATGTTTTGTATGGTTGAAAACATACTTGGTGTTCTTGTGAGGTTTGTGATTGGCTGAGGTCCAGTCCTTGGACCCCTTCACACACTGGTCAATGTAGTAGCCGATCAGGTTGTTAGGTTCCTTTGGAGGAGCCCACTGGATGAGGACGGAGGTGTCTGTTTCCCTTGTAGCTATCACCTGACCAGGAGCAGATGGCACACCTGAAGACAACAAAAATAAAACAGCAAATGTAAAAATGTAATCAAAATAGATAATCATAAACACAACAGCAGCTAATGTGTGGTTGGATTCCACTGTTGTAGAAAACCTATTAATCTGTGTAATGATATAAAGCAATGGACAGAAACAAACCTTTGAGTTCCAGAGTCTCAACAGGTCCAGTTGGCTCTGATGGCTCGCTGTTTCCATAGATATTGGCAGACAAAACTCTGAACTGATATTCTTTGCCCTCTGCCAGGTCAAAGACGGCATAACGGGGAGATCGAATAGGGACTTGAGTGTTAACACGCTGCCACGCACCACTGCCTGCCATGCTCTGTGATGAGAGTGAGAGTGAGAGAAAGCATGCCTGCTGTTAAAATACATCCACACATATATTTTGTGGTGCATTTTAGCCTGGATTTATCTTTTGTAAGATCTTTAGTAATTGTTTAGATTAGTGAGTTCACATTAGTCTGATCTAGTGCAGATGATCAGAAAACTGCACAAGGTAAACTGCTATTTTCATCACACATGAAAACATCATATATTTTACAGAAGCGAGTAATGTACAGTAAGTGTAGTTTACCTGTCAATTAGATTGAACAACATTAAAACAATGTTTTACATAATGTTTTATTGTAAAAGTAAATTAATGAAAATAATATTGTTGGTTTAAATATAGCAAAAAGTAGTTTGTTGTCATCCACACATTAAATTCATTCCCTTTAATCCTGTTTTTTTAGTCCAACCATAGACTTCCAAAAAAGAGAGGAGTGCCACAAATTTGCAAACACACTCAACAGTAGCCTTTTTTTACGATGATTTCGAACTACACTGCAGCTTTGCTGGAGTTGGGAGGGGCTTTCAAACACAGAATAACGTGCATTCAGTACTGGTAAGGTATACATCCAAGTAACGCATACAGTGTAGTACTCAAGCAGCAATGGTGATAGTATGACGTAGTTTTTTACCTTTTCTATGTAGTACCACATGGGAGCCTTGCTGGAATACGCGGGTGCTTTCCAGCTCAGAACCACGTATGTCCTGTCTATTTCTACAGCATAAATTCCTGATGGAGCACCTGGGGGCTTTCCTTCAGCTACACAGAAACACACACATAGACAATACATGACTGAATACAAATACAGGCATGCTCTGTACTCTAATCTACAAGAAAGCTATAGATATTATATATAATAATACATATAGACATGTGTCAATTTTAGCAAAAACTCACCTTCCACTTCATCATAGTAAGACACGACACTGAGATTTCCTCCAAGTTTTTTGGCTGCAGGAAGATAAAAACAATGTCACTGCCAATCTGCTTTATGTTCATGTTGAAGTTACTGTACTTCATTTATTGTTCGTTAGGTAAAAATTTTTGTTTAGCTGGAGACTTGGATGAACGTTCTGTGGAAAATCAATGAAGCATTTCAAAAATCACAACACTGGAATACAAATACAACTATTCAACACATTATTTAATCATACTACATATTAGCTTTTGATCAATGGTGACAGAAGGGCCAGTTGTTTTTAAAATTGCGCTGATCATGAAGGAAACATCATTCAAATATAAACCAAACTACAACAACCCTTAAATGTTAAATCAAGCAGTTTGATCAGTGAAGCAGAATTGAAAACTGTGGGCCAAAGATTTTGTTTGTTTGTTTGTTTATTTCTGGCAAAGAGAACCTGTACTCAACCAACTAAACTTTTAGTTTTCTTTTTTTCTGCCTTTTCATTTTGAAAAACTGGCTTTATGATGAACTGCTTTTGTGTCCAGTCAGTGTAAGGAAGTAGCAAAACAGACATTTATTACTATGATAATGCCTGAAATTACTACTTTAGATTCCATCCTAACAAACCAAAAAAAACAGTGACAATTTGCACGTCAGTGACTACAGGACACATTTCTTCAAGTCCTCAAATTATGTATTATAAAATGCTGGGATGACATTTATCTATAGTAATCCAATTAAACCCACCATGGAGCCTCTCAAACTCAGTGGGGTCCAGTGCAGCGATAGGATCAGACATGCGAGATGGTTTGCTGATTCCGTGCGAGTTGACTGCTCTGACTCTGAAGTAGAAGGAGTGCCCTTCAAACAGCCCACACACTGGGTATTTACAAATCTTTATGGGGTGATCATTGCATTGGGTCCAGTTTTCAGTTCCAACCTCACATCTACAAATTTAAGATCAAAAGACACACGAAAAGGAGTTCAGCAAAGTTCTAGAAAGCACATATAAAAACAGATTATATGCCTAGGTTTAGATTACAAAATATTGAGGTAGATTTTTTGGTTTTAATGTGTTATGTCCACTTCACAATACCTCAAATAGTGACCATAACATAGAAGAAACCACCATTCTCTTGTTATAACTGCCATATTGTTATGTAGGGCCGGGCAATAAAACAATAATGATAACTATCGCAATTTAATTTTCCTCAATAACAATATAACGAATGTTCAATATATTGTCAATGAATATTTGATTTAATTCATTAAAATAACAAACAAATCAACACTTAATTTTTCTATTAAAATGTTTATTTTGTTGAGAAAAAGGAACTGAAATATAAGTTACTAATTATATTTTATCATAATTATTTTGAATGTTCTATCTCAGATATGTGAAGAGATCCACTGTTGTTTGTCACGTTCTGACCATAATGTATAGTTTGACCAATTAATATTCTGACCCTTCAGTTTTCGTTCAGGGGCAAAAATTAGTCTTTGAACTTGTGATTGTGATATCGAAAGATGTGATATGTTTTTATTGTGATAACATTTTTGACCATATTGCCCAGCCCTATTGTTATGTGGCAACTCTGATGACGATTGCAACAATGAATCCATCTGACAGCACAAGAATAATTTAGAAAATATGAAGATGTGCTTGATTTAATGATTATGGTGATCAATATTGTCCAGAATACAGTGGATTGCACTGTATTGTATTGTGAGAGTAACAGCTGAGAAGGGCTCTAGTAATAGGTGCATCAACAAAAGAGATCAGCATTGCAGCAAAAATATGAAATTGCTAGCCAAAGATACTTGGTTTAGACTCCAATAACTGAGTCAAGCATGTTTATGGAGGTATTGGTTAAATATGTGAGGTACAGAAAGGGTCAATAATAGTAGAGATGAAAATGAATAGAGAAGTACAGCGTTGCTCAGCATTGAGAAAAAGGAAGAATCCCTGTACTAAGACAACAAACCCTTCATTTGTACAGATAGTCAAGCAAACTCTATGTGATGACTTACAGTAATCAGTTTGTCTTTATGTTGGTCAGTTTATCTATTTATGTTGTTTATGTCAGTAACTCCTACTTATCCACAAAGTATCCCAGGATTGGTCCCTCTGTGGTGGTATTTGGGGGCTTCCAGGACACAATAACATAGTCTCTATTGGCATCGTGAATCTTGATGTCCATAGGAGCACCAGGTGAACCTGGGACTGGGGGGGGGCCATCTACACAAGAAGTGACACGGAGACAAATTAATAATGACATTTTAGGTAAGTAATACATATTTTGATAAGTATAAGAACCAAGTTCTGTGCAACCTATAACACTGTTAAAACAGGGATTATGTTGACAACAAATCAATAGCAATGAAATAAAACCCCAGTATAATTCAATTTGAAATCTTGAAACATTGTTCATCTTAGACGAGAGCTTGATATCTGATTTCACGTTTTCAACTCCTCTTAGGGTGTTGAGTCGTCCAGCACACATCACCTGCGACAGACACAAAAGCGCTGTGTTCTGCGGTGCCTCCTTTAGTGACCATGCGAAGTGTATAGAGGCCTTCATCATCTTTGAAGAGGTTAGGAATAGTCAAGGTGGTGATTCCTCTGCCAGTTTCAATCTTTACCCATTTAGAGTCAAACAGACGCGTGTCTGAAAATGAGAAGGGATCGTGAATTCAGTGACACTTCTTGCATTATTGCTATAAACCGGCATTCTAACTTGCTGTAGCAATATATTTCTACCAATAATACATGAGGTTTGACTGCATAGTATAGTGGTGTTGAATATAAAAGATTGACATTTTACAATTAGCTTTTATACCACATGGCACCTGTATGTAATATCTGCAGACACAGACACAGCAGATAAAAGTACTCATGAATTGGGTGTATATTGCTAATCTATATAACTACTTGCACTATAATTAATTAGCAATAAAAATAGTGTCCGTAACATGTTGGCTTTTCCTCTGCTGTGCCTCTGGCTGCATGTGAACTAGATTGGGTCTGGTAGTTGCTGTGGCAGGTGGTATATACTAGCAATTAATTAGTAATTACTTTGTCATAAATGCTTATTATAACAATTACCATCTCTATACCACTGTGCCTCAGGCTGCAGGTTGGCCAGGTTGGGGTTTAGGGTCATGGTAGCAGTCAGCGTGGCAGATTCTCCCTCAGTAGCAAAAACTGGCCCATACTTCTCCAGAAAAGTAATGTTGATTTTAGTGTAATGGATCTTGGGAAGCATGGCGGCTGAAAGATTGGGGAAAGGAAGAAACAGAGAATGAGAGATGACAATAGTGCTGGTGGTGACAGCTTGTTGCTTCACAAACTACTCTGAAAAGAGAAAGGGGATTTTATAGCCTAGCAGTGGTACTCATCTTTAGACAGAGCTCGTAAATAAGATGGTTACCTGTGAAAGGCAACCATGCATATGGACATGACTCCTCCTCCTGCTTGAACCCTACATGATGACAAAACAAATCAACACCAAAAGTTAATAATTATAAAGAAGCAGCCAGTTGAATAAGAAATCGGTGAGTAGGCAGACAGATGATAACAGATGGCAGTAATGGATAGCAGTTACAGATCCAAGTGCCTCAGATACATGAAATGACAAACAGAATGTTTATGAACTTCCACTTACTTTGACTTAAATAATCACTTGAGATGTTTTATTAAGTCACAACACACAGCTTTATGTCTGTCAGAGTTGGTCCTGCCACTATTCATTAAATGTATCGCATCCAGAAAATAAGTGTATATTTAGTAAAATAGTTTAGACATTAGTTAACAACTAATCTTGAGTTATGGGTTAAAAGCTGCCATTTTACAATTAAAACATGAGACCTCCGATAGCTGGATGTGAGGTATTCCAGTGATTTTTGAAACCCCAACTTTGGTAGTGCAAGCCAGAACTTGACAAATCTGTTTTGAATGCATTCAGACTTGCCAACCTGCATATTCTGGAGTGACTGTAGGACAGAAATCACACTACACAATCAGATACAAAGGACTTACTCTTGACAATGACGGAGGCCTGACTAGAGGCCTGCCCATGGATGTTACCAGCCACAGCAGTGTACTGGGCCGTATCATCAGTTGAGCATCTATAAATACAAAATAAAACACAAGTTAAGTACACCTTAAATATAATACTCCTATCTGGATTCTCAAATACTTGTATTGTATTGTATATTGATAATGTTCTTCGTCACCTTATATCAACCCTAGGGGTTTATTTGTGTCTGTTATGTAAGTTATGTTTACAGCTATCTGAGAAAACATGTTAAAAGCCTACAAACCAGATATACTGTATATCCACAAAAATTGTAAACCACTGAAATAATGGCTGTGAGGATTTGCTTTTACAAGTTGTGGGAAATAATGCAATGAGCAATACTTCCCCATGAATGCATTATGTTCATGCATCATCATCAGCTGAACAGGCACAGTAAAGATTGAGTAAAGACCCGTTAACACATTCAAACCTACAACACTGCTGGGTTCAGTTATCTGGGGGTGGCATTGCTTTTAAACTCTTGCTCTTGACAACCTACTTGACATACATATTCTGGATAGATTAAGTAGTTGGACAAGACTTGGAATTAGAAATTTAACTTGGAGGCAGTGCTACAAATCTGTAACATAATCCTGTCTTCCTTGTAATTAGATGACGGCTCTTTTCAGTCAAGAGATTTTCACATGCATGCTGTTATCAAGTTGAAGGATGTAATGCATCACCTTCTTGTGATTGGCATGCTTCCTCGAAATCATATTTTATGAGATGTTGCTACTTTTGTTCCCTCTATAGCCATATGGCCACATATATTTCACAAGTCTAGGCAAGCCCCAAGCAAGCAAAGAGCAGGTGCAATTGATCTAGACAATCTCCCCTACAAATTAAATTGCATTTACTGGCTAAGGTGCATGTTGGAGAGATGTGGAGAGAAAGACAAAGAGGCACAAGAGGGCTGCTACAAAGGGCAAAGCCATGTTTCGGTCTCACTCACGCTGATGCTCTTCACACCGACTTTTCCAAAACCTCATATTACACCAGTATCATCTAACATAGTAATTTCAGCCGGTGTAGAATGTGTAGGCTGATGTAGTCAATAGGTGATGACATTATTAGCGGAAGTGACTACTGTGAGTTGCAGCAGGGAGCTGAGGGAGATCATAATAGCATTCAGTAAATCCTTCAAATACACAGAAATGTTTGAACTGGGGGGGGGGGCAGGAATGTCATGGTGTAAGGATATAGGACTTAGTGGTTGCGGGGATTCTGCTTTTCCTCTCTTTGTCAGGTGCCTGGCTTAAAATTAAGACAAGCTGCTGGTAATTTGTAATTCAAAAGAGATATATCACCTAAAGTCTTCCAGCCTATTTTTAAAACTTATACTATCCCTATTTCATTTTTACTTTAACACACAGCATTGAGTGTAAATGATTATCTATCTAACAGTCAGATTCAGACCATTCAGAGGGTGATGGGAGTATTAAGAGTATTTTTCTATAATGATTAATGGCTGTTGGCTGATCTCTGTGTGTAACAGACAGAAGGAGCTAGAGATGACTGGATCCACGGAGAGAGTGATGACTTAAATAATCCTGGAGTATCACGTAGCACTGAGGTCAGCACTTGAACAGCTGAGCTTCCTAAGACTGGAGGGACATCAGGATATGCCCCAACCCCCCACCCCTTTTTGTAGCCGCATGACGTTATTACTGTAGTTTGAATGTGTGTGGCGATCATGATGGGACTGACAAGAAAGATTTTCTGATGGTTTAAGACATGGACCCAATCTCATTGTCCACACTCACGGACTTGGAGGACACTTTAGTCCGTGAGGGCTTAGGGCTGTCCCACTGTCAAACAGTCAAGTGCCCAAGGGCTCTCTCGCAGACACTTTGAGCCCTTTATGCACACTTTTTCTAAGTCTGCATTTCTATAGACTTTGTCTGAGGGAATTGCCCACAGTTCATGACGTGAAACACAGGGGTTACCAGGGGAAGCAAGAGAAAATTCAAGACAAACCTGCCTTATAAGAGAAGAAAGAGGAAGAACAGTAAACAAATAAACATGGAAGGAGCAACAAAACATAACATGGATTTTGGATGGTACATGGAACACATGAAATCAGAGGAATGTAATCAACTTATCACACACTTTAGTTTATTCAACTACTTAGTTTAGTTTTTCCTTAATGATGATGTTTTGATCAACAATAATACAATGATTATTGCAAGCTATAGATAATTACTGACATGTCTGTCAAGGTTCTCAGCCATCCAGGTCATAGTTATCCAATGAAGGTTGAGGTCAAGGGCAACTGGACTTGGTAGAAGAAATTAGAAGACGTTTCGTCCCTCATCCAAGAGACTTCTTCAGTTCTGACTGACTGGTAGGGAAACTCAGTTATTTAACCTCTGGGATTGTTAGTGGGGGATAGGTGATACGCTATGCCACGCCTTTCATCACTTCCCAGGAAACTAAACAAGCATTTCCTCTTGGCCTCAGGTGAAGATGCCAATGATGGTCGTTCAGACTTGGCCATTGGTGGCTCTAACGACCATGACAACTGTTAACACAGTCAGGAGCACTAACGAACCAGCGGTATCGATGATCCTAGCTAACGATCCTAGCTAACGATCCCAGAGGTTAAATAGCTGAGTTTCCCTTGACCTCAACCATCCATCCATCGTCAACTGCTTATCCTGCGTACAGGAGCCTATCCCAGCTGGTATTGGCCGAAAGGCGGGGTACACAGCTTCTCCCAAAGCCACAGAAAATGTTTTGCAACTGTCATAAGTAGAGTTATACTAAAACTGTGACAAATAATCAGACCTTTTATGAGTAAAATTTGTGGAGTTTCCCTTATAATATAAAAACCTGCTAATCAGTGGTCAAAAACTCCACTCCACTTAAATAATTTTAGTCAGTGGTAACTTACTGTACCTTTGGATCTCCAGAGCATGGATTCCACCTTTAGATTCAACAAGGTACCTTCCAGAGGACGTGTCCAGGATCACACCATCTTTATACCTAAATTAGATGAAAAATTTAGTTCATCAGCATCAATATTAGTGAAACCGTGACAGACAAACTTTTTGTTTTTTCTCCCTAACATCACCAATGAGATCTACTATCATATTAATATTAGATGTAAAACATGACAAGAAAGAGATGATCCAGCCTGTCTTCATGAAATACCCTATGGTTGAGTCAGTGCTTTTAATGAATAAGATTTTGTCAGATTAAGTATTATTAGGTTACCATTTTAAAAGTTCTTACTCACCATTTTACAACAGGTAGAGGGAAGCCGTCAACAGTACAGAAGAGTTTGACTGAAGAGTTTTCATACACGGTGTGGGATCTGAGTCTGGCCAGGAACTTTGGTCCCCTGATCATAGGCTCCTCATGCACATATTTGTCCAACATCTTTGTCCTGAACTAAACAGGGACATAGGAATATCAATAAATATCATACAAATAAAAAACTTACTCACACACTTTTCTATGTTGCCTTATTACCCTATTACTACACTATAGCATTGTACTACAGTATACTATCCTATACTAAATTCTATTGTGTTTCAGCTGCTACTGTATCGATATGAGCTCAGGTACAGATAATTACATAATCATCCATTGTTCATATGCAACATAAGGAACAATCAAATGAAATCAAGTATTATTGTCACGTACAATACACAATCATACACAGAACAACATATAGTTACATTCTTTGTTGCCTAGCTCCAGAACGAATCTAGCAAATAGATTCTTACCAATTCCTGGATGTGAGCATGTGTTTTGTGCTCATATCTTTCCTCCATCGCCTCAGAGCTAAAGACAAACAGTAAGTCAGTTTTGCTAACAGA
Organism: Lepomis macrochirus; assembly: GCA_024633595.2. Taxonomy (NCBI): domain Eukaryota; kingdom Metazoa; phylum Chordata; class Actinopteri; order Centrarchiformes; family Centrarchidae; genus Lepomis; species Lepomis macrochirus. Next base: position 18,315,888 of record JALXJV020000006.1, read on the forward strand.
TTCAGGAAAACAACTGTTTCCTTTTTCAATTAAGTAAATTCCTAAACATATGTGAATATGTGGTTTTGAACAATGACCTCCTTTGTATATACATATTGTAACACTATGTATCACTTGCTTAAAATATTCAAGATGTGGCATCACTCTTATTTAACAGTGCATCTCCCAAATAACACTACTTAAAGAAGTAAGTCGCACTGGTTTCAATTGTGCATGTTGACTGCTCAGCCTGTTCAATTAATCAGGTGCCTATACCAGCCCAAATAACACATCTCTTGTGCTGTGTGTTTGTTTGCCTCTCAGATATGCTCAGCAGGCTGTATGCAGTGTATAGCCAGTGCCTGACAGGGCTTGTGATCTGATTTCACATTGTTTTGTGTCTTTTTCCGAACTATGAAAATTTTAAATGAAAGAGTAAAAAAAGAAGGTTATCCATTATAACCCTTGTTCTATGAGCAAAGACTGGGGGTGTCTAGCAAGATCTGCAGGCTAGTGTACTGAGATTTAAAATGATCAGTTAAGTCAGTCAGTACTGAATCACCAAGTACTTGCTGGAACATAGGCTGTTGTACCCCAAACAAGCATTTGTGAAGACATAAGAAGTGGTGCAGCGACAAGTTTAGAGGTTGTGATGTGGTTATTGTATTAGGATTACAAATAGGATTTGTTATTTTTCACACAGGTCTTTTCCCACCTCTGACAGGCAATAAAAACTTAGGGGAGTGAAAGCCCCATTCTTTTGACCCCTGACACAAACACAAAACAAAATTGTGTGCACCTGGTTCATGCATAGAAAAGAACACAGGGCACTTTTCATTACATTTCCATAGTTGGGACAGGAAAGTAAAAACTCACTCACCTATGACTCCTTTGTGTGTGTGTGTGTGTGGGTGGGGAGGGTATTGTTTATTAGAGTAATTTCTGCATTACAGAGTTACCCAAAGTTTCTTCTGCTACAGAGTCATTCACTTTAGAGTTTTTTAATTCATCCAAGGAAGATTCAAATCAAGGGCAACTGTACTTGATGGAAGATACTCGAAGTTTATGTTGTCGGCATCTCAGGTTAAACTTTAGTTGGTTTCTATACTCTACAATTGTCCTGACTATTCTCTCATTCACCATTCTGAAGGTGTTCATCCCAAATGGCTTAGCTAGATGTCTGTGAAGATTCTCAGTCATCCAGGTTATAGTTATCCAAGGAAGATTAAGGTTAACTGGATACTCATGGTCACACTACTGGGTGTAAAAAACATGGTGATCAGAATTTCAGTATCTCTACAATTAAATATTTGACTAAATGCAAACCACCTGTCTTTAAGTTGTAAAAACCTCACAGACAACAACTGTTTTGTCATGAACCATTGTGATTGACACATGCGAGGACAATGACTAAATACACTAGTGGTCATTCGCAATCTTTTTACGCATAGCCAAATCCAAAATTCAGCAGACTATGCCACTGAAGGCCCAACCCATGCGAGGCTGCCCCAGAACTGGCAACAGGCCTGTTGCCTGACAGCTGGAGATTGTCAGCAGTACACAGCAAGCACAGCAGTGCTCTGAGTCTGTGCCTTTTATCACTGTTTCCCATGAAGCCCTCAGGCCTGAACTTATTCTATCACTGCCACCAGAAAACAGAGGGGAATGGACTTCAGTCCAGAAAGTCAGGCGATCCTAAAAGCTGGTACCAGCAGATGAAGCAGTTGGTGTGGGGACCACTGTGGTAAAACCGAGGCAGGAGGGACCATGTTAAGAGAGGAAGATGAGGCCATCCTTGACCAAAAGTTTTAGTTTTTTGTTGCAAATGTATGCCAGGTTGGGGTATGACAACCATTTGTGGGTTTGCCCCAAACAAGTAACATGCAAATTAAAGTGTGCTGCAGAGGAGATGGGGAAAACCTATGTGAAAGACTCCATATGCTCTATATTTGAAGCAGAAGAAAAAAAACTATCTTCTCTTGTGGTTGTTTAAGGTGTTTGGGATTGTTAATGAAATCACCATTTTGAGGGTACTATAGTTAACTTAAACCAGCAAATCAGTCAGTCATTGTTCACGGCACATTACAAACACATATTTTATACTTACTTGAGTTCGAAATAAAAAAGAAGAAAACCTTTTAGGTTAATAAGCTCTATACGAGCAGAATCACTATATCATTGAAAACATTGTTAAAAGTATTAGGTATTTCTCATCAAACAAGTCATACTTGTGTCTTGTGTGCAAACAAGTCAGACTTGTGTGCTTGTTAGCTGCTTATTCAACACGTTCTCACGCCCAACTGAGGTTGGCTTATCAGCAAAAGCTAAAAAGAAGCAAGAAAAAGTGGGCAGTGGAAAGAATAAGATTTGTGAAGCGGTATGTATCATATAAACACATCAGCCAGAATACCTATTTCTACCCCTCTAAAATCACACACACAAACAAACACATAGGTCTACATGAACAGCTGCAGAATGTGACAGAAAGTGAGTTAGAAACAGATTTTTCCACAGAGTGTTGGACTATCTAGAATTCACATCAACCAGTTTGTTACAGTGAAAAGTGAGGATGCTTGTTTTTTGACTATTTTCTACATAATTCAGATTTCCAGAAATGCCTTTGTTGAAATTATTAAAGCTAATCCAATTTAGGCAAGTTATACTAGCCACTCTGTATAAAAGCTTTCCTGTGATGTTGTTATTTTATCTGAGGAAAAGGCATCAACATCAGACTTTAGCTGCTTGAATGCTGGACATTCTCTCTTAAGCATGAGAAAAATTAAAATGCAAATCCAGAGCAGTTTTTTTCAGCCTGCTCCCTGATGTGTGTTTTCACTTCTGTGCATTGCAAACAGGTTTCAGTGTTTTAACAGAGCACAGTGGAGGTTTAGCTTGGGGTTAGTTTGGCCATGGTGTTAGCTTAATGTTAACCAAGTTAGCCTTCCTCTTTTAAAGCTGGGGTAGGCAATTTATTTCAGAAGCATTTTTGTTGTATATGTTGATATCCTCTTTACATCCCAGTAACAGTCAATAAATCAAATGCTCTGACACAAAAATGAAAAACATCCAGTATCTGTGGCTATGCCAGAACTGTAATAAGCATGGCCTACCTGCCTGTCTACCTACCGACCTGCGCGCACAACGTTTTGGGGAGTGGCTTTGGAGGGAGGCTTGAAGTGGAGGGTGGGGGATGTTTTCAGTTGGATATTTTCAAAATTTAACTGTCTCTTACTAGTTTCCAGTGTTGCCTACCACAGCTTTAACTTAGTCTGAGTTTGTAAACCAGGTCATTTTTGCTATATTTAGCCTGTATGGCTGAGCCAGTTTGACAAAGCTTACTACTCTAACCATACTACCATTAGCTTAATATTTTAGTAATAATTAAGGTAGCATTAGAGTGTACCATGTACCTGCTGTATTCTTTAACCACATATTCGCTCTGTTTGTGGTGGTATTCCTGGTTGTAATTTCCACGTTTGATCCACATTGACATGGTGACACTGTAGATACTGACCTGTTGGACCAGCAACACACACACACAGACACAGACAGACTGACATGGTAACAAAGTATTGTAAATCCTCACTTACACATAATACCAACAACAACAAAGTGACATGAAAACACAAACACTAGAGCCACCAATCCTGAATGATTGTCAGAATGACTTCAGGAATTGGATGCAGTCTAATGAAGACAAATGTAAAGAAGGAAAGAGATGGTTAAGTCCTGTCTTTCTCTTTGGTGCTTTGCAGCAATGTGTGGTAAGAATACACTGTGGACAATACATTTGAGCTTACTGCCCCTGCAAAAAGAAAAGCCTTCCTGGAATTTGGACACATGGAGTTGTCGCATGCACACACACACACACACACACATAACAAACAGCAGTCTTACTGTCAGCTTCAGCAATGACAAGGTGACACTTTATTGATTTAAAGGCATCAGCAATAAAACACACTTTTACACATAAATAAACATGGATGTAGACTATTGTTGGACCCGTAATGTATATGGGCAGCATCTCACAGTACAGCCACAGCATTGTATTCCAATCTCAAATAACATGTTTGAAATACAATTTACTATTTGTACTCTTTTGTACTCTTTTTCTTGTTACTGTACCAGTGTGTCTGATATTTGCATGTTTTAAACTACACACACGAAAGCAAGATCATAACTTTGTCTAAAATCATGCACACATAGCGGTGAACATAACTGCCTTACATCACCTGAGTCCTCAGAGACCAGAAATAAGTTCATATGAAACATAAAGCGACCCCTCAACCTGAAGGCTACGTGTTACGTAGAGACATGCTCCACTGGCAAAGACATTCCTTCCACATCTCTGAAACACATTTGCCTCAGCTCAAGGGTCACCACAACTATCACCAAAGTCATATTTAATGCACTTGTAATGCCTCAGTACCATCAATCAATCAGCCAGTCAGTCAGACAGATAATTCAAATAATGCCGCAATCCCTGACCTCTTACCTCTGACCCCTAAAATCAATGACAGTAAAATTCCTGGTTGAATTGTGTTGTTTTGCAGTATAAAGGCCACCAAATTATAAATTTGACATAGAAAATGTGACATACTAAGACACTGTGCTTCGAAAGAAAATATGCATTAAACTGCCTTCAGCCAAGTGGTCGCTGCAGGCAGGTCATATTCTAGTCCCATCACTCCTACACCCCAGTGGCTGTCCTCTGCCTCGGTCAGTCCGGCCAATACTGTAACAGCACAAATGCTTGCCAAATGACACCTGAGCCTCTCAGTCCGTAACAGTAAGCCTCTAAAACTCTCAACCATAACTGTACAAACCTTTGACATTCTGCCGCCTGATCATAAACAGTTGTAATTTGGTCACAAACACTTGCTGTGTGTTAACTAATATATAATAATACAAATGGAATATTAATGGCTCATTCGTATGGTGAATGTCTTGATTTTAAATGAAAAGATCAAATAAAGTCAATACACTATGAGTCCCAGAACTACACCAGCAATTTGTCCACTGAAGCAAGAATCCTAAGTATCCCTACCAAATTTGACTGTTCAGTGGGAGTCCATTTTAACCAATTAAGAGTCTTGGTATGATGAACACGCAGAGACCTGCTGTCTATGTGTCCTTTCTCAAACAAGGCAATTATAGCCATTATCCTCACAACAGTGGTTAACTAATTTACTCCAATTAAATTGCTGCACATCCTTCATAATCCATATATGCTTTTAAGTATTTAAGTATCAGCTCTGTTTAGGGGTCATGCAACAGCTCTTGGTCGTGCCTTAATCTGCTCTCTATTCCTTCATCCAATTGATCCCACCTGCTACACTTTGGTTTGACACAAAAGTAGATTACAAAGCTGAGGATAGCATCGGAAACAGAGTAAAATTGTAATTTTTCTTACCCCTTGAGAGTTCCTTTGCAGCGACTTCGGTTGTCAGCCTGAATCCACAGGGAGTCAGCCTAAACCAAGCACCAGGCCAACAAAACCACCACCCGTCTCCAACCGACCCCCATCGGCGTCTCCCTGAGGCCTTATAAGGAGAAAGAGCTGCCTATATATAACCAGTATCCTTCAAGACTCAGGGCCACTAGAACCAGTCCACTATTTGATTAACAGAGTTTTCCCATTACAGGTTTTAGTGGAAGCCATATTAGCTCAATTGCTGGATTCTGGCTCAACACGTGATGCTTAACTGGTTATTCAAATATACTAGCTGATCTAGACAATGCAGAGAATCTGACCTGTGGCACCCACACATTTACAAATAGGATTTTTAGCTCTACAAAACAGGCAGATATAATATGAGCTTTCTCAAGAACCATGTTGCATCATTGTTGAATAATAAAACATATTTTAGTTAGCGTTTCAGAGTTTATAGAGCATGCAGCTTCAAACTCTGAACATCAAATTTAAATTCAATGTTGCAATGGTAACATACTATACCTACAGTATACAGCTGTTTCACATGCACATTCAAAATGTTCTAGCTGTAATTTTGACAGTAATAAAGTTCCCCTTTAAGATCTTTCTCCATATGCACTCAGAAACGTCTTGAGAAACTGTGTCGCATGCTGAACTTTTGCCAGGGCCTATTTATAAAACTAGCTACAGTTACAGCTAGACTATTCCTGACACAGTGGAGGAGCTGTGAAACACATTTCACATCTGAGGTGAAATCATGTGATGGGACAACATGAACATAGGAAAAAAAGGAAGTAAGGGGCTTGGGGAGGAGTGTGTGTGTGTGACGTAGACAGAAGAGTGTGAAAGAAGCAACTGAGAAGACAAAAGACAAGATGATTTTCTTTAAAGTTGTAATTGTCAGAAACATGTGGCTCTCTCTGAAAGAGCACCATCTTACAGCAAACCTTTAAAGTCTGGGAAAGTGTGAATGAGGACCAACACTAGCAAAGAGAGCTGAAGGGTATTTTGGAAACAAAGAAAGACACAGTTTTGTAGTAGAGTAATATTCAGGTAAAGGTTGTTTTTTATGTTACATTCAAGATAAGCAGCACTTTTAGCAGAATAGAAGCAGATATATATGGAGAAGGCAAATCCCACAGAGGCTGTGAGAAAAAAACAAAACTCAGGCTGCCTTGGTTTCGGAGTTAGAATGTCCCATTACTATCACCTAACCAATAACATATGACATTTTTTAATGAGCTAGATTCAATTCCAAATAATGTCATTTATGCATGAAAAACATTTTTACAAATTCTTAAAAAACAAAATATATTAAAACCATGAGGTTAACATTTTGTTGAGAAGTTAAACTTTGACAGGTAAGAGTCACCAGGAGTCATTAGGACGCTGCAAAGAAAACTGTACTGACACGAGATATGAATTGTTCAACTTGTTCATTAATGGTTTATTTAGCATTAAAAAGTCATGAATCATTGTACTTCTGTGCCATATTGTAATGTTTGTTTTCTCTTTTTATCCAGAGCTGACGTGTGTCTGTGGTTGAAATGAGCCCTCTGTTGGTCATGTGGTAGTACACTCTGTAATCAAAGCACCGTGATCATTTTGATACATTATGTTGTTGGCTTAACAGTGAGACGTTGGTAAGTCAGGGCTCTAGGGTAATGTGGGTGGGGGTAAATTTTCAGCAAGTTGGCGGAGGAAGACACAGCACTGAAAAAAAAATTAATCTTAAAAAATTAAAAATGTGTATGTCTTATAGTATGATCAATCTCTGCTTCTTCCACTAAAATATTATAACATTTTCACTATTCTAAGCAACACCTTTTGAAACTGCAGTCCTGGAGACATGACAAGATGAATTATTCTCTCATTTTAGTCTCCTGACATGCTTCATTTTACACACTGGCTTATAATGAGTCATTATTTAAAAGGAACCCCTGGGCACTTCACGCATCTAATAAGTCAGGCCTGTCTGGTTAACTTTAAATTATGACTCGTTAGTGCAGAGCACTTCACAAAGTGAGGTGTCTGACTGAATATTTGTCTTCAAATGAAAAAACACAATGTAGGAATTTACTTGACTGTTTCTCAATTTTGACTATTTAGAATACACAATCTCTGCAAAAACAAAACTGTATTCAAGTCCATTCAAGCTTTATTTTAATCTTGGATTTATACTGACCAGGATCTGAGGAATTTTAACAGAAAATTACATCAACTGTCCCTACTAACTGCAGTGAGTTCATTGTAGATTTTGTAAACCTGTTTAGGTCACATGCTTTCTGTTGAGCCAGGAGGCATAGGGGATGGCAGCTTGCCAACTGCAGCTGCTGTAATGACATGAATGCAAAGAGTAACAATGGAGATATGTAGTAAATCCCTCAGTGCGTTGTGAGTATAGTCAAACCATCTGCGCACTTTATATCTGGACTAACACATCCAGCAAAGACATATACATTCAAAATCTACGAATAAATATTTTTTGATTAACACAGTATAACTGACATATTTAATTAATATGTAGTCAGCTTCCAAATTTCAAAAATGTTTTAATCATCCATATTCTCTAAAAATCATTAAAATGTGGTTTATTAGGAACTGATACATCTGTCAAATCTGAATTAATTACAAAAAATATTACTACCTATAAATGTATTTGTCTTCGGTTTAGCTAAACATTTCAAAATTATTCTCCAGAGGTCATGATGTTGTAATAATTTCTTAATAATAATAATAATAATAATAATAATAATAATAATAATAATAATAATAATAATAATAATAATAATAATACCTTCTGTAACATGAAACAAAATGTGTCCTAAAAGTATCATTATCATATCAATATTACTAAGATTGTAGTCTACACTGTAGTGCAAGCTGTCTTGAAAGGAACGCTTGTACACTGATACATTAGCGGACCTGGTTTCAACCCGCCACTACAAGGCTTCAAGACAAGCAGCCGCCGGTGGAGTCCGGACAACAAATCAAGCCACCCGTCCTACCACATGATGACGCATGACGTTTAGAGCGCTTACGATTGGCTGAGCAGACAGAAACAGGTAGTGAAGCGCCTGTGGCCGGGGTCCGTGGACAAAAACAACAGGCTGCTTCATAGTCCTGTACCCTGTGCAACATACTGACCTAATTAAGTTATCTTAATGGTAAACTGCGCGGTTTTCGGGTGACCACCACAAATCGTTGCTGCAATATATCCGGTAGGTGAGAGCAACTCAAACTTTAACTTACGGTTGTTGTGTTAAAACTGAAGCTAAGTTTTACCTTGTGTTAGTTTTCTCTGACTAAAGATTATGTAACGTTACGTACTGTAGTTTTAGGTTAGGTTAATATTAATATCATTTATTGTGCCTGACCATAGACTTCAAAGTTGCCCCTGTCGCCATCTGTGTTTGTGTTTGTGATCTCGATTGACCAGGACATGTCTGATATTTTTCTTAAAACTTCTTTCAAAACTGTTCCATAAACATGCAAGTTGTATTTCATTACAATTGTGTTCACGTGTTATTGTTAAACAGTATTACTTCTACGGTTGCTGCTCTAGGAACTGCACTGCAGTGTTGGAGACCTATCTTAAGGAAGTAGCTAGATGAATATGTCTTGGGCATTATTGCTGACTTTGTGGCGTGTAAGGGCACGTTTGTGAGAACTTGCTTGGTGTCGTTAGTTTCTTACGTCATTACATCGTAGTTAGTTTCTTACATCATTACATCATTACATCAATTACTCTATTGATGTAATCAATAGAGTAATTGCCACCTCCATAATTGAAGACATTTAGGGACCTGTTGCTAAACTGGCAGAGATAGTTAGTGTGCAGGCATTATGTTTCAAACGGGGTTTGGGGTTTTTTTGTTGATTGCCTAATTAGATTGTCACAGGAAGTGTCATTACCGTTTACGTCCTTCGGTGTAATCAACTTCACGTTTTCTACTTTTACCAAAGTATCAGTCACTGCGCGTGTGCCTGTTCTTTGCCAACCAGTCTATCTACAGTTGTTGTAGAATGGTTTCATCAAAAAATGTTTTTATAGAAATGTACTTAGATGATAATGCATGAATTCTCTGCAGACACAAATGTTTTTACCAATTGTACACTTTTATTGTTGTTGTGATGTAGGTTTTGAAGTAACTGGGGTTTATTCTGATGTTCAATAATGAGCTCTGGATGAAAGCAGCTGTTAAATAACTGATCTGTTATCTTCTTTTAGGTCAAACATGAGGCTGTGCTCTCCTCTTCTGCTCTGCCTGGCAGCAGCAGCCCTGTCCACTGCCTTCATGATTACACCTCCGTAAGTAGAAGACAGGACTTCTCCAGTTATTTGTCTATTAAATTAACATATAGCTTTAAATAGATCACGTTGAGTCATTGTTATTCTGTACAAATAAGAAACAAACTTGACTCCACTAAGAAATAAATGCATTTGTATTTCAGACACATGTGGACCAAACTGATCCTGACACACCACTGGCCAGCCACCTTCTGTAGTGTGAGTTTCTCTTTATTTATTTAATAAATTATTTTATTTTCTACAGAAACAATAGGGCCTTTTCACAGAACTCAATTAAACATATTGCCCTAGAAAAATCATCAGGTGTAATTTAGAGAGGGCGGCACGGTGGTGCAGTGGTTAGCACTGTTGCCTCACAGCAAGAAGGTCGTGGGTTCAAACCCTGGTTGCCCCGGCCTTTCTGTGTGGAGTTTGCATGTTCTCCCCGTGTTTGCGTGGGTTCTCTCCGGGTGCTCCGGCTTCCTCCCACCATCCAAAGACATGCAGGCTAGGTTAATTGATGACACTAAATTGTCCTTAGGTGTGAGCGTGAGTGGTTGTTTGTCTCTGTGTGGCCCTGCGATGCACTGGCAACCTGTCCAGGGTGTACCCCGCCTTTCGCCCTGCCTGACATCTGCCATGACCGGGGCTGAACTTAAATATCCAAATTTCTGCCAGTCACATTCACCGTTTTACATGTGCTGCGCGTGTTTCACGTCATGCGCACAGCGGCACAGACAGCTATGCAACCGCCACACTCACACATACACACTAAAAACAGTCACATTTATACCTGCAAAGAAAACACACAGAAAGAGATGTTGTCCTGTATGACATTAGAAGACACGGACACAGGATGGTGGATATTTTGGTGCTGATGTCATTCAATACCACAGTGGTCTTTATCAGTAATTAAAAACAAACCTCCTCCACACGTGGCTCACTTCCTGCTGTGAACACAGAATCACAGGTGAAAAAATTCAAAACGCAAGTTGTCTTTATAAAACTACTGACAAATAAAGTACAGACAGATACAGAGAGAGAGAAAGAGACAGGTGTAGGTGTGTGTGTCTGAAGGAAAAGCAAAGTGAGCAGATTATTGTAGTTTGTGAAATAAGGTGGAGAATTAAGAAGAATTAAAATTGTGAGATCAGAAATAACATATGCTACTCGAAATAGGCTAATGTATTCTTTCGAATATATTTAAATAAATATACATATATACCCTCATTTCCACCACAGTAACAATCATACTCTGGGAAACACTTAGCTGTGTTATACTGCAGTGTATTTTCAGTTAGATATTATTTGTACAGAAAGTTCTGTCCAGCAGCCTGACCCAGAGCACTTTCTATTTTGAGATGTGTTTGAGTGAGAGACTGTCCTGTAAGCTGCTGCAGTTTTGGAGAAATGTACAAGTTATTTAATTGTCAGTGTTTTAGAATGAACATACAGCTGGATGGACCCCAGTCAGAAAAGCAAAAGCTAATGAGGATCCTAATAATGAAAGAATTTTCCAATAAAGAAAGGTTACAAAAATGTTTATGTATGCTGTCAATTATAGTTCTTAGAAAGAAAGAAAATTGGAATCAGCCAAAAATCGGAATTGGCAGATCAGACCTTTGAAACCGGCCTGGAAAAATGCAATCAGTGCATCTCTAGTGTAATTAATAAAATTAACAATTGCCTTTTAACTGCTTGAACAGCACAGAGCCATTGTTAGTGTTGTCAGTAGCACTGGTGCTTTTCCTACCATTACAAGTCAAAATATCCAAATTTGACTATAAATTATTCTGTTTTTCTTTAGAGTTTCCTAACTCTAAATTATTAATCCCTTTTACTCCAATCATGTTTTACTCAAGTTCAGGAATTGTTTAATTTCAACTGAATATATATTATACTGCATGTCTATGAGGTCTTCTTTATCGTGACAAGCATCCACACTGTCAGCAGCCTGTGGTTGATTAGTGTGTTTCAGTTGTCTTTCACAGTCATGTGAAGAACCTCAGTGTTAACGAAACTTCAGTGTCCAGCATTAAGCTTATCTGTGGGCTAGCCAAAGTATCATGTGTATGTCTGGGTAGATATATTCCTGCACCACAGCAGGTTAGCCATGGATTCAAATGGGTTCACATTTCAAAAAGGAATGCAATCATTTATTGTTTCCAGAATACTCTGCATAGGTTTTAGATTTAAGAGGTAGCTTAGTATATGTTGTGACAAATTGAGGGTAGTTTGGATAAATAATATTTGTCTAACAATAATGATAAATTGTTCAATAAAAGGGTATCACTTCTTAAGATAATGTTGCCCTCTTGTATTGTCTGGGAATGTTACCTATATATATATTGGCTCAGTGAGTCAACATTTAATCCTTACAGATCATATAATGTCTATGTCTGAGTCAAGAGACTGGCAGTGTGTCAACAATCTAGTTGGATTAGACAGCGTTCTGTTCACCTTGGGAGGATGCTGTTTTAACTATTCCATTAGTCACAACACAGAACTCACATCCCTTATTTTTTGCTTTTTGGCACCACTTTTCTTACTTTTAATACTTTCCTGGTTCAAACTTTCGAGAGACATGTGATTATGTATCATATGCCTGACTGTGAGTCACAAGCAACGGTTTGATTTGGCAACACTGTGGTCTTGCTATGACTGTTCTGATTGGGGTGGAATATATTCAACAATGTGACATTCCTCAGTGGAAAAAGGTTTTATTTCATCTTAGCTAGTTCGCAATGTAAACACCTGATGCCCAACAAACTGGATCTTGCAAGCAATTGTTCATTTAATCAGTTGCTTAAAACTACAATCACTAAACCATTGCTGGTGGTGCTGCCACTAGCAATGGTCCTTACATGCTCCTAACTTAATACAGATTTTTTTTTTGTATTTCAGCTCAACAAGACACTGCAGCTTAGTATTAGTACATATTAATTATTAATAACATAATTAATTGTTAGAATTATGTGTCCAGATGGAATAACATTATTTCTTTTTTTCTAAATAACAGATGGAACATCCAGCATGTCATTCCAACATTAGCTACTGGACACTGCATGGACTCTGGTATGTGCGTGCGTGTGTGCAATCTTTTCTTTGTTGCTACTTAATGACTACATGTTATAGTATTATTAGGTATTACCACTTTGTTATTACAACATATTAAATAGTATAAAAATAAAATCTACATGGACGTGTCCCATCGTTTTGTGCATTACTTAGGGAAAGAAACACAAAACTTGCAATTACTGTTTTTACTGCATCTTTTTTTTCTCTCTCTGCCAGTGAGTAACACAGGGCAAATGAGATTGTAATGTTGTGAGTCTTTCTGTTTTCCAGGCCAGATAAAGGGATTGACTGCAATTCATCGTGGCATTTCAATTCTTCTCAAATTGAGGTACGACGCTGTTTAACCCGAGTGGGTCTTTATAAGTGGGTGTAAAATCCATAAAACCTTATGACAATTATGGAAATGGCATGCCTTAGGGTAATCTACATAATTGGTTTTGATGGCATGTTTGTGTTCTGTTGCCTCTTAGTGCGCTCACTGTAAAAACATTAACATGGGCGGGTGACATGTAACATGTAGTTACAATTAATACAATATTTATTTTTATGTATCTTCCTTGTCTTGAGGTCAACAATTTCATTCTGTTGTAGAATGTTGGAAATTACTGTTATTCTCCCCCTTTTCTCAGGTTGGTATACTCATGGATAAAATAAATCATTTTTTTGGGTGTGTGTTTTCAGGACCTGCTTCCAGACATGAAGAAGAGTTGGCCTGACTTGCTTAACCCCCAATCTGCTGGATTCTGGTATTTATTCAATCATTAGATTTTTTTCCCTGTCTGTTACATCGGTCTATGACACTTTTTTTTAGTTGGGTGTGTTCTTGTTTTATATACTTTTATACACATCAGTATTATCTTATAGGACTACTGCTACATTGTTTGTGAGCTGTTTTTTTCAGTGTATCTGACCTCAAGTAGAGTCGGACATGCAAGTACTGAGTACAACCAGTGTCTTTCCACTGTTTGACAAATGACACAGTGATAATAACTACTGTATTGCTGTATAATAGTACTGATTGTAGTCGTGGCCGCTGATGTTCTTTGCTCCACTATACTATGCCTTGTACACTTTGAAATTTGTAGGATCTTAATGACACAGTCCCAAACTTGTCCTCTAGGTGTTTGTTGTGGCCATTTTCTGTCTCTACTGCACAGTGGTTTATGGTATTTGTTGTAGTCGCTGGGAATACGCTTAACTACATTTGGCATGCACTTAACAATTGACTTTTCATGTATGACAGTTGTTGACAAGATCAGATATGTCAGATATTTATCTCTAACTACAGGGCCATACTCAAGATTTCTTTTAATTCTAATCATAAGAATTAAGCATAGCAGTATAATTGTCATTGAGGCTGTTCCAGACATCAATTTGTACATGATTATAGTAAAAACCTTTGCTATTTGTTTTTCTGTTTTCAAAAGGAAATATGAGTGGCACAAACATGGTACATGTGCAGCCAAAGCAGCTTCTCTGAATAGTCAACATAAATACTTCAGCAAGGCACTGGAACTATACCATAAACTGGATTTGGACAGGTACAGTACATGTACACACTCACCTCTGTTATGTACTCATTTTAAGTCACTCTGGAGTATTATTATTAGTGATGTCCAGATCTGATCACAAGATCGGAAATCAGGCCCGATCACATTGTTTCAGACTCGATCGGAATCGGACTTTACCTCCCGATCAGGACTCGGATATAAATGTATATATATTCTCATTTTTATTTACTGTTGCACTAAAGTCCAAAATGAAGAATTTATGTTATTTATTACTTGATTGTTCAAACTACCTCACAGAAGTGCTCTGTTTGTTAACAGAGTTGTTGAATGTTAAAATAAGGTGAATTAAATAAAAAATAAGGAACATCCTGGATCTGTTTTTTAAGTATTATTGAAGTATCGGATCGGGACTCGATATCGGTAGATACTCAAAATCAAATGACTCGGACTCGAGGGCAAAAAAACCTGATCGGGACATCCCTAATTATTATGGAGATTAATTCATTTCACAACCAAACTTGAAAAACCAAAAAAAAACAAGTCGTTTTTTGTTTTTTCTGTTTTAAAACCTAAACAGGAAAAACAAAGCAGCTGCGTTTTGTTCTACCTGTGACCGGTGTTGTATCCCTACTGTTTTTCAAAGTAACTGGCTTCTGTGCCCGTGCACCTGTTGTTTGCAACAGCTGTGGTCTGCATCTGGCTTCATCCAACCAGAGGGAATGATCACCGACCCTCTGCAGTGCGCCACGTCGCTCCCGCAACCTCCTCTTCCTCGCCCTGTACACTTCAGCGCCCCGCTCCCCCTCTTGTTAGCTCGATTATGGGTGTTGCCCATGGAACCGACGCACTGCAGACGGTCCGTGGTCGTTACCTCTGGCCGGATGAAGTCTGATGCTCCTGGTTGACACACGATCCGTGTGCTACTGCAGCTGGAGGCTCTCCGCAGCGCCCTCCAACTTTCTAATTTCTTCCTTCTCACTAAGAAAATAAAGGTCAGGTTGAAACAGTGTAGAGAAGCTGAACAAAAATGAACGGAACCTTTTAATCCTTGATTCGCTAATATTCAGCTGATTTAACTAATAACAGTTCATGTTTGCTGTACCATTGGATATATTGACAACTATCGGTGAATTCATTTGATACTGAAGAAGGATTTTCAGGCAACTTCTGAGGCGTTTCTCTTCCAGTCCCAGTTGCTAGGGAGTCACAAACTGAACGCTGAGCCTACTGTTTTTCTAACTAAAAACCCACTTATGTGGTTGTTCAAGCTTGTCTTAATTACAATTAATCAGACACTGCCCTCACTCAAGTGTATCTGCTGCATGTTTATTAAGTGTAACATACAAAGCTACACTAATTGGACACATTAAAGGGGCATTATGTAGTTTCCAGTGGCCACTAGTGGTGCGGTTTTAAAATTGCAACCAGGTGTGTGCTTGATCGCGTGCTCGCTTGAACTCATGAGCGAGCAGAATCCGAAACGCAACCGCTTTCATACAGAAATCCTGCAATTAACGCAGGAACAACAGCATGCAGGCTGTGGCTTTTCACTCAGACATGTTCAGGCTCGGTTACTTCAACATTCCCGTCTCAGAGGTGGTTCGGCACTGGCGCCGTAACGTTACTTAATAAAGCGCGAGACACCGGCATATCGACACAGTACTCGCAAAAAAAGGCAAAGTGAGAGCGGCTATAGAAATGGTGGGGAGCCAGCTTCACACAACATGGTGGAAACTCAGGTAAACTCCCACTGCAATGTTACAGTAATAGTTTTATCAGCTGCAGGTTGAACTAATCCACGCTCGTTACATGATCATGGTCCAAGCCCGCGTGGGCTGGGTACCCTTACAAGGCATTGTGGTTCCCGGTACCAACGGAGCTGGGAATCCTATTGTAATTGTTCTCGTTTTTATTTTTTAATTCTTCCGTACGTTTTCGCCTAATTCCAATACTAGACGTAAAGTGCCACAGATGCAAAGCTCATAGGGTAGGTTCAGGCCCATGAGATGACGGCATGCAAAAAAATTCGCTCACTTCTACCTCTCGGGGGCGCTATAACTAAAGTCAACCCGTTTACATTTACTGCATTTAGCCGACGTGCTACATCGTTAGCTCGCCTGTTGCTTTTCAGTAACTATCTTTACTATATGTGAATCTGTCACCGGAGGCTCAGCAGTGTCAGCACAGCTACATGTATTGGATGATAATGAAACGGGTAGTGAGCTGGACTGAATATTATAAGATTGTGTCACACTTCATAACAGTTAGACCGCAGTAAGTAACTTTACTGTAACTAGTGTTAGTGGATAGCTCTTCCTCTGGGTTGTATACTATGTGGGTCATGTTAGTTACAGCAACTGAGAGGTGGAGGAGCTGTGTACCCATCAGTAAAAGGCAATAAATCTAAATTGAACGCTATGAAGCAAACAGCGGCGGGTCCGAGCTACTGTAGCGTCAGCTAGCTGCTCGTGGCTGCATCACATCACATCATAGCTAATGCTATCTAACTTGAGCCAACTGAAGCACAAAATCAAAATATATTTTACATGCTTTGTAGTAATGTTAGCTTACCTATCTAATAGGATGAAAGCCAACTCCGGGTCTGTTTTTATACCCAAAACAAAGCGGAAGTTTCTCTATGATTATAAAAGCCCTGCCGATGTTGTTCCGTGTTTTCGTCCAAAGTCGAACCGATTCACATTTGGCCCTATGAGCTTCAGCAGATAAAACTTTTTTGTTTTTATCCTTATGTGGAGTTTATGTTGGAGTCTGTGTTGTGCTGGGAGCAGGTCTTTCTTAGTGATAGCAGACTCCATGTCGTAAGTTGCAGTGTCGTCGCTGCTGAGTACAAAGTCAGTAGACACAGCGAGAGGCTTGGGAGCGCGCATGCAGGTGTCAGTCACTGGATTTCGCGCAAAATCCGACACGGAGCCTTCGAATAGGAATAGGAATACCTGCCTTCAGAGTTAATAGCCAAACCCGGCAGGTGGATCATTTTAATGTCAGATTACAACCCCTTCACACACAGGCAATGAAAAAAGGATTCATTTTAGTAGAAAAACTACATACAGTCCCTTTAAATATCAAAATCATTGTTTATCTGTTTTTCCATTTTGCTTTTAAAATAAAATGATCAAAGAACTAACTATACACGGATTTGGAAGCCTCAAAGAGAAATCTGTGTTTCTTTTGTTGTAGCATCCTGAAGAAGTTTGACATCACCCCTTCAGAAAAATACTACACTGTAGGTCCACTCCTGTTTTAACATCAACATTTAACAATTATGGTACATTAAAATCTCAAATGTTGGTGTTATGTAGGGAATAATCTGTGCCATGAAAGTGACTCTCACTTTTGCTCTTCTCTTTACTCCTAATGTGTCTATTTGTAGTTTTCACAAATTGAAGGAGTCATAGAGAACTTCTACGGTG
Organism: Lepomis macrochirus; assembly: GCA_024633595.2. NCBI lineage: Eukaryota > Metazoa > Chordata > Actinopteri > Centrarchiformes > Centrarchidae > Lepomis > Lepomis macrochirus. Next base: position 18,333,612 of record JALXJV020000006.1, read on the forward strand.
TCACACCTAAGATCCAGTGTGCCCATTCATCAAAGGTATAAACTCCTCATTTTTTTATTCAAATAATAAAATCGTACTTTGCTGTTTGTCTTTTGCATGGTCTTACTTTTCAGGAATGCGTAGTATGCATTTTTTGTGTCCAATATTTAAACTATGTTTCAAATGTCAGCTGAAAGCCTGTTACATTATTAAATTTGTTTGTTCTTGTGTTTGACAGAATGCTGATGTCCAGATTTTGGGACAGATTGAGATCTGTTTCAATCCTGACTTCACCCTCCTGAACTGCGAGAAACAGTTTACCATGAAATCAATACCTAAGGGAGACTGGGACAACCACATGGCTAACAAAGCATCTGGGTTCAGTGTGTGTGACCATGATATGCCAGTTTACTACCCACCTCTTCCATAATACATGTATATGTGCAAACTGAAATGCAACGCACACTACAACCCTACTTAAACACACACAAAGACAAATAACACTTTCTTTACCAGTCAAATGTACTGTAATTTAGCATTCACACAACTATAATTTTATTTTTCTCATGAAAATTCTGGCTTTGACAGGTACTTGAAAAAAACTACCAGGCATTGCTGTTTTTATATCACACAACACCAGGACACACATACTCCACTACTACATAGTGCTTTAATGGAATTGTGTTCCTACTGCAGCACATGATTTATTGTGAGCATGAGCAAAAGTGTTATTTTATTCAGTTTTTTAACAAGGGAGAAAATATCCACAATAACTAGGAATCGATCTTTCACCATACCTAACGGGAGCCCCACACATCATGCCTGAGCTAAACATGCACATGATTTGAGATAATTTCACTTTGTCAATGTCCTGCCATATAACCGCTTGAAAAAATTTAGCCAGAGGCCAGACTTATTTGATGACCACTGTTCTATATTCATTTTCAAACTCAAGACCTACACCTGATTCATTATGCACCATTTTTGTGACACACTCTATGTCTGTACAGATAAAATGTTTGATTTCCAAGGATGTAGCAAATGTTTTGGTAAGCATTATTTAATCCCCAAGTGATTTATACAATGATTAGTTTCTATTGGTGCTGTCTGGCTTTTTTGTGCATCGATAAATTAATTCAGCATAAGCAGAAAGACAAATGCTGTGGTGTGAAATGACTGGCATGAACTTCTGTACTGTCACTTTTTTAATATCAATAAAACTTTAAATATGAAGTCAATGTGCCCTCTAGTCATCTGTGAGTTAAAATGTAACATGCAATATTGATTAAAATGTACCTATTTGCATTTTTTGTAATTGAAAGTGAATTCCACCTATGAATAGACCCTGGTGAATGAATCCACATGGACCATCTGTCTGAAAATAGTGGTGTCAGGATGGTTTGGGGTATAATCAACTCATTTGCCTATGCCTGTAGTATAATATAGTAACAGTACTATATTTCAGCCTGTCTCTTTCTATCTGTCCATATCCACTCAGTGTGCATGAATATTAATGTTGTGATCTCCTTACAGAGCCTTAATCCTACCGGGACAAAGACACCAGTCCATAATCCTGAATCTCCTCCCACAACACAGCGCCACAGATTGACTAAATACATCTGATTACATTTTCAATAGTGCTAAAATGCCCTGAAATGTGCCAGCTATGTTCTGAATGTGGTTCAAATCCTGTCAAACACATGAAAACAGGACTATGAGCTCTTGTGCTTAGTGACGTTCCAAGTTTAGGGATCACAATTCGAGCGTTTAAGGTGAATTACACCGGCTGACGAAACCTTATTTTAGAAAAAAAATTAAAGCCCTGGACACTTGACCCAGGTAGAGCAGCAGTCCTGATTTACCCCCTACTTCCATCTAATCCCCCCACTCACCCCCTCCCAGTCTCTGTTTCCATCTCCCTCTGTTTCTCTATGTGGTTATGTAACACTGCAGTTCTGCAAAGCTGCTGATGTGACATATCCAATACCTACACACACACACACTCATGCCCAGTGATCAACCAGATCACACTGTACTCTCTGTGATTGCTGTCCCTGCTTCCATCATTATTGATTGTAACAATGATTGCTGTCCTTAAATTCAACTGAATTCTGATATAATGTCACTGAATCTGAGTTACAGTATTTTCCACTACTGTGACGTGTGGCTTCTTTTTTTTCATTCCGCCTGTATCAGTGTGTGTTATTGGATGTCATGCAGGAGCAAAAGAGAAGGGGCAAAAGATGAGGGAGACAGAGAGAGGTAGCTGGGTTACACCATGTGACCTCACCAGCTGTTACTATATGCTGGTGGGAGACACAGAGAGGGAGGTGAGAGGCAGGAACAGGGGAGAATGAGAGAGGGAGGGGTTGGGAGCTCGCCAGCACACAGTGTGACTGGTGACAATCCCTTGTTCTGCAGAGAGGGAGTGAGAGAGAAGGAGGCAGCAGGGGATGAACACATATGCACAGGCAGAGACGTGAAGGGGGAGCTCACACACACCTCTCCTGATTCAGCGGAACAGATTTATTTGTCACCTCTCCCTGCAGCCTCACGCAGCGAGCCTGCTGCACAACAAGACAATCCCAAACCCAGCAGCACCTGCCCCGCCTGTCATCCTGCCTGCCTGTCTGTCTGCGTAGATTAACGGCTCTGTTACAACTCTGACTGCGTGCTTACTTGCGTCCACTGCAGCTGAGAGGCGGAGGAGGGGGGGACACGACAGACTGAAACCCACCAGAGAGAGAGGCGGCGAATGTGAATGATGGGGAAACTAAAAAACGACAACTGCATTGAGGATGGGCCACTGGATAAACTGCGGGACAAATAGATTACCAAAAAAATCTCAGTTTCTGCATCTCTACCTTCGGACCTCCTGCAGGGAGATGATCATCATTATGGGATAGATGCACAGGTCTGCCCATTGCCATGGATACCAGCACCCGAAAATTCACAGTGCGAAGATGGTTTTCTATCTACCTGAAGAACAAGGCAGCGAGGAACAAGAACAACACTGGCTTCTGTCAACTAGAGGTTAGTCGAGTGGTTTAGACACCCATCCTGGAGCGGTACAAACTTCTACCAACTAGACATAGATATGTGTGTGAATCAGTGTGTGCTGGAAGGAGGGGACTGCACAGCTGCGCCATGTGTGCGTTTGTGTGAATATTAAAGACAAAAACAGCAGCCATCTCGTATCAACAGTAGATGAGGATGTGTGTGAGGAGTCTGTGTGCACATGGGAATGGGTGTGGGAAGAGTGTGTGCTTTCACTGGTTTGTTGTGTAGCGGTTCAGGAGTCACTGCTGCATCATTAACAGCTGTTGCTCTGCCTGTCTGTCAAGAATCCAGAAAAGGGGAAGGGGGCTGGGAGACGCAGTGTTTTGACTAAGGGAGAGGGACAGGCTACATGGAAATGCATTCCAGACAGACAGAAACGCTAACAGGCAAACAAGCAGCCAGCCAGCCAGGCAGGTTGATAGATAAATGGATACGGACAGATTGATTCAGAGGACAGCCACAGCAGTGGAGGTCTATTTATAGACCACACAAACCAGCGGGGAAGAGAGAAAGGCAGAATGCTGTTGCAGCACGTCTACCTGTATGTTTGAGATATAAATAGAAAATACCACCCCTTCCCCTCTCCTGGTCGTTGTTGTTGTGATTGCTGATGAATCAGCCTGACAGGCGATCTACCTGTGTGTGTGTGTGTGTGTGTGTGTGTGTGTGTGTGTGTGTGAGACGGTTAGTGTTTCTGGCTGGCAAATCTCTGTCTGTTTGGGTTTGTTTACCTGTTAAGCTGACACTCCACATCTGTATGGGGATGCTATGATGCTCCGTGTGGGGAAGTTCTCTTTTCACTTTCCTCCCCTTCATGGGAAGGTCATAGTTCAGGGTCAGCATCCCAAAAGCGGCTACCAAGGCCTTGAACCTGTTGCGTTGTGGTTGATGGCTGTCACCCCTCCTGCCCTGTTTGTAAAGCAGCAATGAATCACACAGGGCAAACCCCTACTACACTACTCTCTATGGTGTGAAACTTTCCAGTATGTTACACTTTAAGCCACAACCCAATTAGTGACATCACAGCAGGTGAACTATTTTACAAAAGCTTTGACTTCACAGTTTCAATGTGCAAAGAGGTTAATTATTTTCAAACCCCAAATGTTGTCTTACACTCAAAGTGCAAACCCACATGCTCAGTGCTTAAAATATAGCCATCTCATATTAACACAGAGTTTAAATCCTGTTTAGTCTGATAAACTTTATGCATGATGTATTATCTCATTCACATAATGTAATCATTATAATTTGATACAGTTCCATATACTACTATAGCTAAGTATAGGTTTATGTGTACTGGCAAAAAATTATGTGAAAATTGAGTCGAAACAAGTGAGAATCTTTTGACCTCACTGGCTGTGTTATGTGGGGTGTGAATCTGCACTGCTGCTATGCTATGTCAGCAGTTGACATGCTGTCAGGGTTGTTTCACTGAGGATTAATGTGCAGCTCTGCTTGTTTCTATACTTCTTATATTTTCTACAAAAGAAAATCTATTTTTAGTAATTATCCATTATTGAATAACAGAATTGTCAGGAGGGTGAGATTATTTCACTTGTTTCGAATATGAATGGATTTATATTTTATGAAATTTCTCGAATCGAGTGTCATTTTGCATCAATGACTTTTCATTTCTACAAAATTCCTGACACAAGGGAAACTGTGCTGGAACAACTGGAATTATGGAATTATGTTTGTTCCTGTTGTTATAAAAATAAATCTTGAAGGCTAAATGAATGAGACCTAATAATTTGCTTTTCTACATGCTTTTGATTAGGGTAAACTGTAACAGGAAAACACTCGTTATTCACAGACTCAGTAACACTCTCTCACTGCAGAGATAACATCAAATATCTGTTTTAGCAGAAACATCTAAGTGACAGATTATTTTTAGCTTTATATGGACTGAATCTTAGAAACTGCTCTAATTACAAATAAAGGGATAGATCTCATGCCATTATAGAAACATTTTACATTGTATTGATTTAATCCCATAAGGCTTCAATATGTTCTGACAGTGGCAGGCAATTTTTTCAGTTCTATAAACCAAATTAGACTAGAAAGTGAAGCTTGTAAATATCTAGTAATTCACCCAGTATATTATGTAAAAAAAGCTGTAGCTAAACTACAAACCATATTAGTAAAACTAAAATGCAGATATATTCACAGGAAACATTGGACAGCCCTGTTTCTTTAATCACCATGTGCATGTTTATTCAAACAAACAGATCAAACCAAATAATACGCACATGGATGTAGCAATTTACCCAAAATTCACTGCAATTTTTGCAATTTTTTAAACATGTCAAGATACATGTGTGAATGTCTCAGGGCCTCCTCCCTAAAGAAACAAAATCCCAAGAATATACAATAAAAAGTGAGAACTAGTTGAAGCTATCATAATGATTTACAACAATTACCTCTGTAGTTTTACTAATTCCTTCTGTCAACATTTCATACTTCATTGAAACCGCAGATTTTAAGCTTTTAACTTCTAAATGTCACTGACAACGTTATAGAAGTACAATATATTGTCACACTGACCAATCTCAGTCGTGCCCTGGGTTGGCAATTGATCATTTGCTTCACTGAGCAGACTGAATAGGCTGAAAAGGGCAGCTTACATGACGCATCACTGCTCGTGACCTCGGCCCATACCTTTCCTGCAATGGCATAATGGCTCATAAATAACCACCCTTCTTTATGAGTGATTTAAATTATTTTTTGGGTTTGTTTTATCGATATGTTGCATGAGCTGTATTTCATAACTGCTGAGATGTTGTAAAATGTAAAATTTTTCCTGGGTCTGTAAATATGTAAATAGCATACTAATTGGGATGTCTGTCTCTCTTTCCTCAGGATGACAGTATACTTAAGGAGATTGACATCAGCCACCATGTTAAGGAGGGTTGTGAGAAAGCAGACCCCTCTCAGTTCCAGCTGCTTAAAGTACTGGGACAGGGCTCCTATGGAAAGGTAAAAGATATACACATTTTTACCAGAATTGCTGAGACCTGAATATCTGAAACCACAACTCATGTTAATGAAATCTGAGAGAAAGCAGGTTCTTTTCTAAGACAGAAAATCTGACACTAGCAGCCAAAACATAACCCATTACGCTAGGCACAAATTCTTTGTCTACTTGCCTTATGGACCCAGTAGGTCATTACTTATGTTGGGTGATGTAGTGAGGCAGCACCTCCTCAGCTGTAGCCTACTACATGTTTATAGTTGGAATCAGTCTGTAAGATGTGACTTCAACAGTTTCACTGAAATATTGGTACTTCACATACACTATATTGACAAAAGTATGTGTACACTCATAAGTGAGTGTTGAACATCTCATTTGGAAACCAAAGACTTTAAATGCTGTTTTAATAGCTCACATTCCTCTGGGAAGTCTTTCCAGAAGAGTTTGGACCTTTGGACAGTTTGCAGGGATTTGCTCTGTTTGTGATGGTTCTTCCACACACCAAATCGTGACAGACTTTTCTTTATGGGCCATCCTCTGTGCATGTGGGTATTGCCAGCTGAAACAGGGAAGAGTTTCCCCCAAACTGTAGTCAACAAAAACAGAAGTGCACCACCTTCTAAAATATCATGTTATAACACTAAAAAGGAACCTACGGGAACAAACTATGAGAACCAGCCACAGACCACAAGTACAGAAAAAATGTGTGGAATGGGGTGTCTATTCCACACTAACTATTGGCCATACTGTGTGTAGGGGTATTGTCCAAGATGTCTTCATACCTAAACCTTTTTATATACAGTCTATGACCTAAAAGACAAAATAGGTTGTTTACCGCCAAATGACATGTTGGAAAGTGCCTCTCCACGACAGAAGTACCGGACCCTATCACGTGACCTAAGTCACATGTGGTAGACTTCGTGAAATGGTCGCTGTTTTGTCATGAAAAGTACTTGGTTAGGTTTAGGAAACCATTTCAGTAAGTACCTTACATAAGCCACCTAAATCACACTGTAAAAAAAAATCTGTACTTTGACACTTTTATTCCTTTTTATTTCACAGATTTCCTGTATTTTTGAAATACATGACAATATCAAAAAATTAGAAAAATAAACTGTGACTTTACATTACATTAAAATAACATGAAAAACCTGTAGCTGTGAATAACCAGAACATTTCTGTTATCTTAAGGAAACCTTTGGGGGTTTTCACATAAACAAACAATTGTTACAATACATTCAGGAATTTCCCATATTTTCACAAGTATTATTTTTCTTATTTAAAAGAAAAAAAGGTAAATTTAACTTTAATACTGTAAGAACATTTCTTAAACTTGGTACAATTAGTAACAGTTAACCATAACATATATAACATTTTAATCAGTATAGTGTCTACAAGTATTGTTAAACTGTCAAAACACAGGTTTGATCATTGAAATTACTGAAATTTCATTGCTTTTGACTTTTATTATAATTCTTAGATTACAACTTAGATTAACATAGTATATAATTGCCCCAAAGTGGTAAAATTACAGATAGGTAATATTTAATTTATTGTTAAATGACAGACGTTCACACGCTTTTAATGGGGTAAAACTTCCTGTAAAATTACGGGTTTGTGATGAAAAATTTATTTTAATGCCATTTTACAGATACTTTGATTGAAGAGTCTTAGCTATAGGTGTTTTATCAAAACCTAAAACAAACATATTTAAATCCTGTTTTTTCATAATTAAAAATTACCACATCTTCACATTAGAGTAATATATATCCATCCATCCTATCTAGTTAACTTGTACTATGGTTATTTGTGACCGTTTCAGACTTCCTTAAATTTACTTAATTTGAGGAAACTCAGACATTTACATCTATTCATTTAGCTGACACTTTTATCCAAAGCAACTTACAAAAAACAGGCCGCACGCCTCTGGAGCAACTAAGGATTAAGTGTCTTGCTCAGGGACACAGTGGTGGATGGGTCACAGTGGGGGATTGAATCAGGTCTTTTCTGGCGCCCCAGCTGGCCGAATATTTCTATTTTTTTCCCTTTTTTTAACAGTGCAGTCAAAAGTCAATAAAACTAAATAACTCAACTTAATGCTGGTCTCCTGTGACAGTTCTAGGTTTTCTTGCTCTTTATGCTGCGTCACCTCCTCCTTTGCTACCTTCATACAGCCACTAGAGGTTGCAGCCACAATAAACATAAAGATGTGTTGAAAATCGGTCGTAATAAGCTGGTTGACAAATGACACATACGGTCGTTTTTCTGATGAGGACCAGCTGGTATTGTCGGTGCGACAAATCATCATTTGCAAATGATATGCATTTTCAATTATTTGTAGATTAGCACAAGTCATGCCACAGATCAATAAGCTTTAAATTAGGTCCGCTAAATTGTCAGTGTTACTTTAGATTAGAAGTCGGCATGGGGCAGTATGCAGGGAGACATAATACATTGACTTGAGAAAAGTTTGTCTGAATTCAGATACGGTTATTATGCCAGACTTGATCATCAAAAACGTTTTCATAAAATGAAAATCTGTCATTTTTTTCTGAATTAACAAAATACCTTAAAATCCTGCCAGAAGCTCTCAACCCAGCCCATCCTACTGTGCTATATTATTTCTAATCAAGGAAGGCGTAGTTGTTTGCTTCCATGAAATGTTCTCAAGTAGTCTCTTGGGATTTTGAGATATCTCATTAATTCAGAAAAACAAGGGAGATTTTTTTTTCTTGAAAATGTTTCTCATAATGCTGAGATAATAATCTGGATAGTTCATGGGACCACAGATGTTGACGGGTGGATGCTTTTTCCAAAGCCGCAGGTGTGCGTGTGAGGTCAGTCTGTCAAGCCACAATGCTGCCTGGTTAGCATGTTTGCATAGTTTGCTATACACATGCTTAATTAGTAGGTAACAGACCTACTCACAGTGAAACAGCATGTGAATCTTGTATGAAAAGGGATGGTAACTGGCACTTACCTTAGTTTGTTAGGCAACAAATCGCAGGTGAGGTGTATAATCTGAGGCAAAGAGCAGGGTCTAAGGACAGAGGGCGCAGGATGCTGCAGTCAAGCCCCTTAAGGCAAACTGGGATTTGTTAGATTGGGCTCTAGATATTACTGAAACAGATTTTCCTTTTAGCAACACCTGAATATTAATGTACTCCCTCCTTGTGCTTAATGTTTAACTGATGCAGCTACAAAGGGTCTTTTGAAGTGCTAAATTGGTGTTTTAAATTGTTCCAAACTTTTACAAAATATCCCAATTCAGAAAATGTGATGATGACAGCGATGGATGAATTGTGATGATTCAGGTGTTTCTTGTGAGGAAGATCAGAGGAGTGGACAGAGGACAGCTGTATGCCATGAAGGTCCTGAAGAAAGCCACACTGAAAGGTAAAAAGTTAAACTACTAATACTTTAACAATTTGTCTTAATGGCTTCATTAATTATTTTGATATATTCCACTTGTTTCTTTTAGAGAGGCATAACTGCCTCATGCACCCATTTTTGAGATTCTTGAAATTGAGAAAAAATAAAAATTTGAAAACTTTACCAAAACAAATAGCATTCTCACACTGTGCTGCAATAACAAATTTGTTCTTTATTGGGTGGTAGTGGTGGTAATTTGTTATGATGAATAATGGTTTTGCACAACAATGATAAGAGATATATGATTGTCAGAGTTCTCTGAGTGCCCTACATTCAGGATGGATTTGGGGTAAAAGAGGTTAGTTTGTACTTTTGAAGCAGTGTTTTGCGTCGAATGGGATTATTGTAAAAGAGGATGTACTGTAAAAGCAGGTTGAGATGTCATGTGCTGATTTAGTGTCTTTGTACAAGCCTTAATCCTCTTAACCTGCACCTCTGGAATTTCAATACTTATGGTCTCATCCTGTCAAGGAGACAGATGCTGTACTAACACTGTTGTTGTAGTTTCCGCTGCACTATAGACCAGAAGCAACAGGGGATGGGTCTAATTTATATTACATTTTTCAATCAAGTAAATGCATGCCAATGTATTGCAGGTTGTCGTGATTTATTTGCACACAGGTAGTAATAACTAAAATATACATTATATTATTAAACACATTCTTCTTTTCCCACTCTTTCCCACTTCTCAGTTCGGGATCGCGTGCGGTCCAAAATGGAAAGAGACATTCTGGCCGAAGTGAACCATCCATTTATAGTTAAACTACACTATGGTAAGTCTGACTGTCTGATGATCTCCATTCAGGTGTTGATTTGAATACCTCTCTCAGTGTATTCCCAGATATAACAAACAAGATCCTCTTTTTTGACTAGAGAAAAGCTGAGTGGAAGAGAAGCTGAATGTTATTTCATTTTATAACAAGCAAACAAACCATTTTTTGGCCCGCAATCATGACCCTTTTTATAGCAGCCCTCTGGCTTCACATTTACACCAAGTATCTGTTCAGAGAGCTGTTGCCTTGGCTCATTAGTCCCTGTGAGCAATTACACATAGAACAGGCCAGGCAAAGTAAACATTTGTTTGTACTGGACGCATAAAAATGAGAAAAAAAGAAACTATTCAACACACTGAATATATTAAATTCTGCAATGATGCAGAGTTTGTTCCACACCTACCCAGCTGAGACTGGATGCGCACCTTTTCTACTTTCAGTAGAATTATGTGTACAATACAGCCCCGCTACAGCAATACAGCCTCTACATGTGTTGTATAATTTGTGTGTGTGTGTGTGTGTGTGTGTGTGAGCGTAGCCTTCCAGACAGAGGGAAAGCTCTATCTGATCCTAGACTTTCTCCGAGGAGGAGACCTTTTCACTCGTCTGTCAAAGGAGGTAGGTTTTCTCCATCTACACTGGGGGAAAGATGACAAGCCTTTACTTTTCAAGGTCTATTGTTGGCTGTATAGTCTGTTGGATACGTCACGCTGTCTCTTGCTAGTTTTCCAGCGTTGCCCACCCCAGCTTTAAGACCCAAAAGGTCTAAAGAAATACGCATTTTTCTTGCAGTGGGAAGATATTTCTGTCTGTTGCACTGCAGCTTTCCCAACTACTGGAAGTCACAGACTCTTCTTCTAGAGTGGAGAAAGAACAAACAAATCAACTGACAAACTAATTAATGACAGAATGAAAGAAATAATGGAAAAAGGTGCATCTTAGTGTCCCTAAGAGTCCGATAATCACCTTTAGGAAGTTCCGCAAGGGTTTTTTATTAGATGGTTGTGATGTCAATGAAAAGATATATGGACTTATTTCTGAAGAGTTTAACTTGTAGTAAATTTAATTGTGTGACATAATAATGTTGTCTGTAAAGATTCTCAGTCATCCAGGTCATAGTTATCCAAAGAAGGTTAAAGTGGAGGGCAACTGGACTTGGTTGAAGATACCAGACTTGAAAATGTTGTGGCAAAATGAGATGTTACTTCATGATTACTAAGCATTACTAAGACCAACTAATACACCCACATGTCTTTATTTGTTCTAGGTAATGTTTACAGAAGAGGATGTGAAGTTTTACCTTGCAGAGTTGGCCCTGGCCTTGGACCATCTGCACAGCCTAGGGATTATCTACAGGGACCTCAAACCTGAAAAGTACTATCACATTGATGCTGAGGTTTTTTTGCATCCAATTATTTTACAAAGTTATCTTTAAAGCAGATTTTAATGTCCATTTTTCCCAACAGTATTCTTCTAGACGAAGAAGGACACATTAAGATAACTGGTCAGTGCATACAGCTGCAAACAATGTGCTGTCCTCCTTTTTATCTTTTACTTAATTCCAGTACTTCTGCTTACCTTGTACCCCCATCTTCTCTGTGTTTTAGACTTTGGCTTGAGTAAAGAGGCCATTGACCATGATAAAAGAGCATATTCCTTCTGTGGAACAATAGAGTACATGGCTCCAGAGGTTGTAAACAGGAGAGGCCATACACAAAGTGCCGACTGGTGGTCATTTGGGGTGCTTATGGTAAGAACTTTTTAATCTTAGAACAATCATTTACTCTGGTTACTTGTGTACCCTTTACTTTGCATACACATTTTATGCTGCCTTGTAAGTTTTGTCTGAACATGCTGTCACAAGCAGCAAGCAAGAATTTGATGTATCTTATGAGCCAAATTCTCAGCCCTAGATAATGAGCCATGTTTCCTAATTTGGCTTTCTTCTCGTAGTAAAGCTGCTTAATTACAGAATCTGGCAGATTATGTCCCATCACTTTCAGTAATCAAACAGATCGTGCATCTAGGGCTGATGCACGATCTGTTGGATTCTGCTTGTTTTGTTAGTCTGTTGGCTTATTTTACTAATACTAAAAAGGAGGTTAGCATTCACTGACAGCTGGCAGCTACATCAGGGGACCAGGGAAAGATGGCACCCCTATCTGCCCTCGGCTAGTATTTGGAATATGCAAATGTAAAGCAAACAAACAAACGGCTGAACAAAATACTCCCTCTGGACTATGGAGATATGATAAAGCTAAAGACTGTAGAAAAATATAGTAGAACTATAATTAAATTAAATGTAAAACATTATAACATAATCTTTGAAACGGGTAAATACAATTAAAAGGGTGCTGGAAAGCAGGGGCACATCAGCAGCAGTGGCAGATTTGTTGCTACCCCTAAAAGTCATCAGGCTGATTTATGTCCTCAATTAATCTGCAATAGGAAACAATATCCCTTTTTCCATATTATGATTTTAGTCACGGTATTTTGATATTATATATTTCTTTCATAGTATCCAATCTATAACTAATGTTGATGTTTCTTGTCACAAAATTAATTATAGTGAATTACGTGTATAAAATTGCATTTGGATAGCTAATGGATTATTTTCAAATACATCATGATCTACTGGTCGATCTACATCATTTCTACTGGATTTTTCTCAGTGATCATATCTGACATCAACAAGGCATTTTTGTCCACCCAACTCTCTTTTTCGGACCATTCTGTGAAAACTCTAGAGATGGTTCCGTGTGAAAATCCCAGTAGATCAGCAGTTTCTGAAATACTTAGACCAACAATCACGCCACGTTCAAAGTCACTGAAATCCCCTTTCTTCTCCATTCTGATCCTCGGTTTGAACTTCAGCAATTTGTCTTGACCACGTCTACATGCATTGAATTGCTGCGATGTGATTGGCTGATTAGCTATTTATGTTAACAAGCAATTGAACAAGTGTACCTAATGATGTGGCCAGTGATTGTTTGTATACATGTATATGCCTATATATATACTATATATATATATATATATATATATATATATATATACATATATATATACTATATATATAACAACTACATCAGCATTATCAAGTCAAATAAATATAACAGTCCCCTCCATTTCCTTTTACTGCTCAGCATTATGTCGTCTGACAGCTGTTGTCATCTGTTTTCCAGTTTGAGATGTTGACAGGCTCGTTACCATTCCAAGGAAAAGATCGGAAGGAAACAATGGCGCTTATTCTAAAGTAAGAACAATTCAAACTGTTATCATTTATTGTTGTTATTCGTAGCCTTTAATTTATGACCAATTCTTAATGGTCTGGGTATAGCTTAATATTGTCTTCTTGTGTTTCTGATGTTTTATTAGTGTCTTGTTCTTAGTTTCTATCTGTGAGTGATATAACAGTGGTTTTCTTCACATACACCATGTACAGGATGTTGTTGTGTTTTGGTCATACTTATATCCTCAAATTCTGTGATCTACTTCTGCTTTTTTTAAATCAATCTCAGAAATCTAAAAACGATGTTAATATGTTAGAGCATTAACAAACATCTGCATGTGCATAAACCCGTCTCTTGTCTTGTTTGCACAGGGCTAAGCTGGGAATGCCACAGTTCCTCAGTCCTGAGGTGCAGAGTTTATTAAGAGCGCTCTTCAAGAGAAACCCTGCTAATCGACTAGGTACTATATAAACAAAACCAAATATGTTTTGTAGTACATCTACATTTGTCCACAACTGGGGAGGAATGCCAAATGTAAGGGACAATAAGGCTGTAGATGACGGCAGCAATCTAAAATGAAATTTTAAACATTTTGCAAAACAGTTGAGTCAGTTAACATGAGGCACTTCACACATACAGACATGAGGAGCTAATGCTATTAAATCTGGCGGTATTCATGCTCTTTGTATGCTGTATTTCGTTTTTAATTACTAGATGTTTTTGCCATGCTGTCTCTTTGTCTAATAGATGTGAACAATGACATAATTCTCTCTGACTGTTAGGTGCAGGACCAGACGGAGTAGAAGAAATAAAAAGACATCGCTTCTTTGCATCGATAGACTGGAATGTAAGTACAATTTATGAAGAATGTTTTGTGGCCTGTATAATTTCAGGCTGTGTTTTTTTCACGGAAGAATACTCTTTACAATATATACTTGTACACACATGCTGTATATAGTATACTGAACAAAATGATAACACACTCAGCCAGAAATGAAACAAAGTTGGTCTTTATTGTATGTTCCACAGTTGGGGAAAAGTCTGTCAGTAAATACCCTGACCTACTACCAATAACTATCCCTGGTTGTACGGTTTTCTCTGAAGTTGTACTTCTGAAGTGTGCTATTTAGATTTGTGAACTGGCTTAGATTGAAAAACATTTATTCTAAGAACAACACATCTGAATTACATCGGGGGACTTTAGTTGTTATTTCCCTTCATCAAAACCCTGGTGCTGTTCATCCACTTCCCCTAGTGTTGCCCACATTTGTGACTCATTGAACATCTTTTGTATGAGATTTTGCTAAAAAGGCAAAATCTCTAACTCACCTTCCCTTGGTCTTGCACAACTTTATTAAGAATAATCTTCTTATCTGTAATAGCCTTTCTTGCAGAAAGTTTGCTCATACGCAAATGTTCTGGCTATAGACATTACCTGCGGTAACATAATCTAACCTTGACATTCACTCCTTGGATGTGCACTGCTTAAAAGGGATCAATCTTTTTGGTGGTGGCTCAGGAGATAGAACGGGTTGCCCACCGGTAGGTGTTTCAATCCCCGGCTTCTCCAGCCTGCATGTCGAAGTGTCCTTGCACCAGATACTGAGCCCCAAATTGCTCCCATTAGTGTGTGAATGATTACTTTCTGTTTCTGATGAGCAGTTGGCACCTTAGCCTCTGCCATCAGTGTATGAATGGGTGAATTTGACATGTATGTGTGGAGCGCTTTGAGCGGTCAGAAGACTAGGATTTGCTATACAATACAGTCCATTTACCATTTTAGCTATAAGCACTCTTGCCCAAAGCTTACGTTCAAATATCACTGAATCATATTTTGAAACTCAGTTTGTTTCTGGCAAACGTATTATAACTTGAAGTTATTTTTGCAGCTCCAAGGTTACATGCGTGTAACATTCATAAGAAGTCTAACAAGAGCCGTTAAAAGCAACTCAGCAATATTATACATCAGCAAGACTGTTCACTGTCACTATCCCACAGTTACAGAGAGAGGTTCTGTTCTCTAGAAAATCACTTTTGATAGCCAAGTATCCCAGCATTTTTGATTAAAAAACAAAATCTTTAATGGCCTCACTGTCACACCCATTCTTTTTATCAGAGATGTTCAGAAGGCTTGTGACACTTGTTTATCCGTTGTGAGTTGTGATGCTCTAATTTCTAAAAAAAATCCACTGTTATCTGCTTTGCATGCCCACTAATCTCTGCTCTCACTACTGGCTCTCACTGTTATTCCTCACCACATTACTACCTACTCGGCTCTGCCAAACACCACATTTTCCCATTTACAGATGGTGTTGCTGGCTTGATGTGACAAGCTATCGATAAGAGGCTTATGTTCTCCTCCACACTATGCTAATAAAATCAAATAAAATCTGTATTAGACAGAACAGTTCCTCTGTTCTCCATCAGAATTTTGTTTGACTTTTTCTCTGTGATCCTTCAATATTCATTCATGTCTCGATCTCTGAGGATTTTCTCTCATAAAGCTGACCAAACTGACAAAATCTGCATCCTCACCTTCTCAGAAGCCGTGCATGTGTGTTACTGGTTACTCTCTCACCATACTTTCCAATGCTGGTGGCCTCTGTTAGAGTTACTTGATGTGAAACCCTACCAGGCTGTTCACAGCAGGCAACGACTGGCATTATAATAGTGACACCTGCAGTCCACACTCAGTAATGCACTTAAATAAATAAAAAGTCAGTCAGGGCATACATACATTTGATTTGATATCTTTATTTTGAACATGTAAATAAAAAATTAAAAAATAATCAATGAAACAAAGAATAGTGATATTATAGAATATAGATATAGAATATATATTCAGAAGTTCTATCGACATACGGATATTACCCATACATGACAATATTTATACATACTACACATTATTCAATATAAGCTCAAGTTATTATCAGCACTGTGTTTCTCTGGAATATCATTTCTTTGAACATCTTTTAAAATGTAATATGCTTGGACATTGCTTTAATTCATTATTTAGTTTATTCCACAACTTAACACCACAGACAGATAAACAGAAACTTTTCCGAGTAGTTCGAAAACTGTGAGTCTTAAAATTTGACTTTCCCCTTAAGTCGTAACCCCCCTCTCTTTCCGAAAACTTTTTCTGTATATTGCCAGGCAATACATTTTTCCTAGCCTTGAACATAATTACTGCTGTTTGAAATTCAACTAGATCAAATAGTTTTAGTACTTTAGACTGTGAAAATAATGAGTTGGTGTGTTTCAAATATCCTGTGTTATGAATTATTCTAATTGCTCTTTTTTGAAGTATAAATAACGATTGCAATGAATTTTGATATGTATTACCCCAAACCTCTATATATTATTATTATATAGAGGTTTGGGGTATTATAATAGTGACACCTGCAGGCCACATTCAGTAATACACTTGAATAAACAAAGTAAGTACATACTCTGGAGTCATGACAGATTGCCGTTGCAAGTGAATTCATGGTGCCATCGGCAGCCGCAGTCAAATTATTTTCCAATCTAATTTAAATGTTTGTATTTTGTAATTTTCCTCTCTTCTCTTCTAATTTGCTCTATTCTTTGCCTTCCCTGTTCAATGTCAATATCAGGCTGTGTCATTGCTGACTCAATACAGATTTATATATTAAAATGTGCATCACTATAGGATAGCTTGATGTGAGATGTGAACTGTTTGAAACCCAACCCATATTTCATTGTTCATACTGGATACAGTGACGAGTAAAAACAGCAATTTTATGGACACTTTTGACTTTTTTCTAACTAACTGTGAGCATGACTTTTACATTTACTCATTTAGCTGATGCTTTTATCCAAAGTGACTTATACTATGTCAGAGATCACACATCACTGGAGCAACTAGGGGTTAAGAGTCTTGCTCAGGGTCACACATAGTGATGCCATAGTGGGAACTGAACTCAGGTCTCCAACACCAAATGCACATGTCTCATCCACTGCCCCATTGCCACCCCGTTATTTTTGGCACCACACCTATTTACATTATGTTGTATCTGCACCACCTCATGTCTCATTTTGTGGTTACACCAACTGTCGCTGATAAAGCTGATCAATTTTGTCTTCTGTAGAAGTTGTACAAGAAGGAAATGAGGCCTCCGTTCAAACCAACAGTTGGAAGACCCGAAGACACTTTCCATTTTGACCCTGAGTTCACCTCCAGAACACCCACTGGTAACTAAAACACACAAAGACACATATATTATGTCTATTAACTGATTAAATGTATGAAGTGGTGATATACCCTTTATATGCCGTTTAGTGGTTGAAATTGCTGATAATGCATGTTAGTTTCTGCGTGTCTTTGCCTATCCAGATTCTCCCGGCATCCCTCCCAGCGCTAACACGCACCAGTTATTCCGTGGTTTCAGCTTTGTTGCAACGACTCAAATTCAAGAGCCAAGTGTTGCTACTGTAGCGCCTTCTCGTCAGGAGGTGACCAACATCAACCCCATAGCACAGGTATGTACATCTTTAAGAAAACAGCTCATGCCCTAGCTCCACATCTAATTAAATGAAACACACAACATAACAAATTAACTATGTAAATAAATCACTGAAATGACCTCTGATTGAATGAACAGACTGAATAATTAAGACATAGGGTGTTAGATAGATAGATAGATAGATAGATAGATAGATAGATAGATAGATAGATAGATAGATAGATAGATAGATAGATAGATAGATAGATAGATAGATAGATAGATAGATAGATAGATAGATAGATAGATAGATAGATAGATAGATAGAGTGTTTGTTTATGTATGACTATTTGTGTTCCCTGCAGCATCTCCGTGGTGATGTGGCCTTCAGTGATGTTTATGAGCTTAAGGAGGAAATTGGACAGACAGCAACTACTGTCTGCAGAAGATGTCTGCACAGAGTTACTGCTGTGGAGTATTCAGTGAAGGTAGTGGTAGATTATATAACATAAGTGTCTGAACATTTTTTGAAATAAAAAACGTACTAAATACGTACGTACTAAATACGTTATGCATATACCATATGTATAATATTTAGTGGTGCTTTGTGGGAAAAGCTGCATTCAAATAACATGCCTTCTGCATTCTGGCCATGTGTATTTAGAGATTTAGAGGTTGCAATTGTGTGTCGTTCACCGCATATCCTGTGTGTTTCTGTTTTTGTGTCAGATCATTGAGAGAGCAAGGAAAGATCCATCAGAAGAGATTGAGATTCTGCTAAGATATGGACAGCATCCAAATATTGTTACACTGAAGGACGTAAGTGTAACACACCCACAAAAACCATGTTAAAACAACAAGCAGAACTTCTTCGTCACAAGATTTAAATATACTGTGTGTGTGCGTGTGTGCGTGCGTGTGTGTGACTTTACCATTAGGTGTTTGACGACGGCCAGTGTGCGTTCCTGGTTCAGGATTTACTGAGAGGAGATGAGCTGCTGGACAGAGTTCTGACTGTGCCAAATTTTACAGAGAGAGATGTGTCAGACATCATCTGCACACTGACCAAGACTGTGGAATATCTGCACTCACAGGGGGTAAGACGCAGGGACAGAAAACAATTATAATATTTGTTGAACGCCTTAACATAAGACTTCTTAACATCATTATTTATGAATGTTTACACTTACTTGCAAAATACTATATGTGCTGTGTTTGGTTTTGAAGATTAAGTAAGAGTTTGAGCAACCGTTTGAATTAACCTGGGCCTGTATTATACAAGCTTCTCAGACTTACCCATAAGAACACTGCTAAGAATTGAATTAAGAGTAAAAAATTTGGGGCTCAAACCTGCACTTAAAAGTTAGTTATCAAGCATTTCAGTCCCAATTTAGGTGAAGTGTAGAACTAAATCTCAAGCATCAGTCCTAGAGCTGATTCACGACACAAACAGGATTTTGGGTGACGATGTAGGCAAGGACCAATCACTGAATAGATTTCCTTATTTCAGAATATTCTTAAATAAATTCACATTGAATGGTGAAATTCCTAAGAGGAGTATACATTCAACACACATTTGACAATAAAGAAATTTCAAGAGAATACAATATGATATACACATTGGAAATGAAAGATAAAAAAATAGATCTTTATGTGATTGCCATCAATTGTGCAACTACTCCTGTGAAGCCGGCTATTTGCATGAATTGTGTTTGCTTCTGTTGGATTACGGTAGGTATTGTTGGGAAGTCAATGAAACACATGACAACGAGTGAAGCTGTAAGTGCCATAATTTTTTCCATGGAAATTTGGCTTATTGATAGTTAAGATGGCCCTAAATCATAAACATTGCTGTGTTTGTCCTGTGGCAAAGAAACAAAGTGTCATCACCACCTTCAATTCAGCTGAAAAGTCATTACTGCATAAGGTCAGTAATGACATCCCTCACCAACTCGTTGACAAAGATTATGCCTGCACTGTCCAACCCCGACTAATTCGTACGTCAAATAATTCAGAAATAATATTCCTCTCCTGAAAGATTTGCGCATGTCTCTGTCTCAACAGTACCATCGCAAGCCCCTACTGCCAGCTCCTAACCACTTGAGAAACCTCTCAAGCTGTCTTAAATAACTGAGAGCATAAGACGGCTGTGGCTCAGCAGGTAGAGTGGGTTAAACGTTAATCGGAAGGTTCAGTCCCCGGCTCCCCCCATGCATGTCGAAGTGTCCTTGGGCAAGACATTGAACCCCCGAGCACTTAGGCTCAGTGAGTAAATGTGAGTGAAAGGTAAATGCAGATGTAGTGTAAAAGCGCTTTGAGTGGTCGAAAAGACTAAAAAGGTTTAGACTAGAAAGAATTTTGAGTAAATTTTCATGAATTCTCAACAACTAAGACTAAAATCGCACTTTGAGAGGCTTGATAAATACTGACCCAGATGTGTTACTTTTACAAAGAGAGAGTGAGAGATGGAACCCTGAGACAGCTGCAAAACAGTGGTTGCAGTAAAGGTTCTGCTATGAAACTAATCATATGTTAACTTGCTAAATTGTGTGTGCGTTTTTTTGTCTGTGTGTGTCCTTCCCCCTTTTCAGGTCGTGCATCGAGACTTGAAGCCCAGTAACATTCGCTATTCTGATGACAGTGGACTCCCAGAATGCATCAGGATATGTGATTTTGGTTGTGCCAAACAGCTCCGGGCTGAGAATGGCTTATTGATGACCCCCTGTTACACAGCTACATTCATGGCTCCTGAGGTACAGTACATCACTTATCATAATAAGAAGCCTCTAGTATCTCACCAACACTTACACAAATGATGAAATGGCTATCAAAAATACATTTAAAATAATGAATCACAGAAACTAATCCTGCCATGCACTCTATTGAAATGAGTACTATGTGTCTGTGTGTGTGCAGGTTCTGAGGAAGCAGGGTTATGATGCAGCCTGTGACATCTGGAGCCTGGGGATCCTGCTCTACACCATGATAGCAGGGTCAGTTTAAAGCTACCAGCATCGACAGACTGTTGCAAACTGTATCTAATGTTGCCATTTTCTGCAAATACTCCCGCTGCTGCTCTAAGCAATAAATAAACAGGAAATACTGTATAACAATAGCTACAAATAAACTCCACAGGTGAAATTATAGTGAAATCAATGAGAGACAATGTATTTTACCCATGTCAAATTAAAGGTTATTGCGTTTCATCTTCTCCACAGTGAGTCTTAAATGTCAGAGGTTTTAATTTTTACACACCGGCTGTGGCTTATAGAAGGCTCTCTATGGTCTGACTCATTCTCTGTTATTGTTATTCACCCAACCTTTTTTTTGCCAGTTTCAGTCCATTTGCCAGCAGTTCTGAGGACACAGCAGAGGAAATTCTTGCTCAAATTGGCAGTGGGAAATTCATTATCACAGGAGGGAACTGGGACCTGGTATCAGACTCTGCCAAGGTTAAATTTAAATCTTTTTGGGAGATTAATGGACATACAATAATTGTGTTGCTGACATCATGGTACTGGGACTGTCGAAATATACTTATATCACCTGGGTGTGTGTCTACATATGTTATAACAGGACATTGTGATCAAGATGCTCCATGTGGACCCTCACCAGCGCCTGACTGCCCCCCAGGTACTATTATAGTATATAAGAACTAATATATAAGCTTGCTGTTTTGTTTGTAAAACACTGTTTGGAGCAGTTTTTGAAAAATGCATTAGGAAAAAATTTCCCTTTTATGCCCTTTAGGTTCTTCGTCATCCCTGGATTGTAGACAGAGACCAGCTCTCTGACAGAGCTCTCTCCAGACAGGATGCGCTTACTGTCAAGGTCAGACCTGTGTGCAAATACTTATTCTCAGACGTTCAGTGTTTCTATGTGTATCCATGTTCTATCCTTATTATAAGAGAACAAAAGTTAAAGTGGTGAATACACAATGCAACATTTATACTGACTGAGCTTGGCCTTGAATGACTGAGCTCTAAAAGAAACTCTTGTAAGGATACATTTCAAAACAGTTTGCAACAATGCAAAAGAAACCAAACTGTAATGTGTTTTTTATCTGTCCATCAGGTGGTGATGACACTTTTTTAGTTGTTGGACAGCTTAGGCCAGTATCAGTATGATATAATTTAGTCTCCCTTTATTCCACCAGGGGGCGCTGTCTGCCACCTACTCCGCTCTGAGGCGCTGTTCTCCTGCTCCGGTCCTGGAGCCTGTTCAGTCCTCCAGCCTGGCTCAGCGGCGGGGAATGAAGAAACTTGGGAGTCCCAAAGTTAATTCAGAACCTAAAGGAAAGGAGTAGCCTCAACTCAAAAGAAATTAAACACAGACCCACACAATTAAAGAACATGTTCTCTTTTTGAAAAGCACAAACTTTGTTACAAAGTGCTTATAGGCCTATAAACTGAATGTATCCCAAAGGAACTCAGCCTAATTAACCATAACAGTAAAGCAGTCCAGTAGCCCTGACAGCAGGATTAGCTTCAGTTCACTCAATTCAAAGTGTAAATTTTAAACCTTTTAAATTATAAACCAATCTGACACTATGCAATATAATATTCATCATGTGCACCTCCACATAAAATGTGACTCTAAAACCCAGTGGCTTGAAGACGTCTAATAGTATCAGTATTATTACCTTAAATAAAACCTAAAATTGTTAATCCTGATCACAAAGGAGTTTTATTCATGCATTAATCATGCAGAAGCCTTGTATAATATTTTGGATGTTGCTCAGTTTTCCTGTGGAAATTATAAGTTTAATTTGAAAGTTGCCCTAGATTTCAATTGGTTGAAAAAAAAATTTACCTAAATTTTATTCTTACTTTTATTTCTCACTATTAAGCTTGACTCTCAGACAGCATTTCTAATAGCTTATAAACTGCACAAAATTGGACTGACATTCAAAGCGAACATATGGACATTTACTTCTTTTTGGTCATACATGTCAGAATACACTTACAGCGGAAGTGCAATATACACGGAGACATTGTTACCTGCCTTGATCTAGTATATCTATGTTGCTTCAGTAGCTGAAAGTGGAACAAATGAGTGCCACAAACAACATGCCAAGCAGTCTGTTTACTTATCATATTCAGCACAGACATTTATGTCAGCAGTAGTTCATGGACAACCAAACATTAATATCTGTCTTCCACAGTCATTACTCACATCACATATATCTAACGTTACATAGAGGTTAGAGTAACTTCTGTTTTAATGAGGGACTGCCACTTGCATTATATTTTCCTCCCACCAATCTTCTGAGTTCTACATGTTATGCATGTTAAAGATGTAAATATCATACCAAAGGTAATTATTTCTTAAGTTAGCCGTGTCACTGGAGTCTTGTTGTTCACAATATGCTTAATAATTTGTCTGTATTTATTGCTACCATAAATGTAGCCTTTGACTCGTAAATCAAATTTACTGTTACATGTACCACTAATGCACTTCCCAGAGCAGATGGATCATTGAGCTATGATGGTATTCATTAATGTGTTGTGTTTTTTTCACAACAAAGTCAAAATGAAGAGTAGTCATACAGGCAAGAAAACCTGGAGGGTGTCATATAGCACTCACAGAAAAATTCTGCAGCCTAAACTACTTTGTATTATTAACTCTTCATTCAGTGTGATTGTTAGTAGCTGCCAGTAGGCTTCTGTTTGCTGCTAGATTCTGAAAGCCAAAATGTTTGGGAATCACTGTGTCCGAGGATTACAGAGGATACATACTGTCTGTTGCTGTTGAATCTAATATGTTGTACAACCACAAATACGAGGTAAGACTGAACAGGCCGTTTTGCAGATATGAGTAGAACACAGTTCTACTGTTGTACAGTTACAGTGTTGTACAACTTACCAGTAGGAATGTAGATAAAAGTAATAATGCAAATACTTACTGGTCCGAGGTAAAAGAAAACATATTGTGTATGTATGTGTAACCAGTACGCACTGTAGCAGAGACACACAGTAATTCTGTAATGTTTGCAGATAGACGAGACTGTGTGTGTTATACATTGCAACTGTAAGAGGTGGGACCGATGCAACTATGAGTATGCCGATATGGTTGTAGATATTCTGTTGTACAACCATAAGTTGTGGTAAAGCTGTAAATATTGTTTTAGACTGTACATACTGACATGCAAGACCACCAGTAAGAAGGTTAGATTGTATATATATATAGTGTTGTACAACTATCTGCAAGCAGTGCGACTGTATATATCGGGTTTGGAGATATATTGAGATTGTACATATTGTGTTGTGCGCCCATTGCTCAGAGTGTACATACTGTCTATACCTGGCAATCACTGAAATTATTGGCTAGAATGCCAGTGTTTTACAAATAAATGAAAAGATTCAATCAGCACTGAAATGAGTGAAGTGTTTTTAAAAATATATATTTAATTTTACACATTTACCTGGAGTCCTTCCTAGAGATGAATTAAGTGTATCACAGAAAGTAAACTTACATTTCTACATAACAAGTGGTCTTTTTCACAGCAGACAATTTGACTTGTCACTGTAGGAAGAGGGCAGATATTATTGATAACTTTATTGTCCCAGCAAAACATGACAGTGAGCCACTATGTACAATACCTAGAAACAAATTGTAAATTGTGTAAAATTATGTATTAAAATTATGTATGCAATAAAATTAGAAGAATCAGAATCAGAAGGAGCTTTATTGCAAAGTAGTGTTTTACACATACAAGGAATTTGCTTTGGTGATGAGGTGCTACACATAAATATACAGTTGACATAAATAAATCTAGAAAAATATTTTTTAAAATTATGTATTTTATTATGGTGGGGGTGCAGTCATGCAGTCACCTGAGTTCAGTTCCCCACTATCCACCAATGTGTCTCTGAACAAGACACAAGAAACACCTAGTTGCTCCAGAGGCGTGCAACCTCTGACACAAAATAGCAATTGTAAGTCACTTTGGATAAAAGCATCAGCTAAATGAATAAATGTAAATATAAATGTAAATGTACACCTGTGCCTTTCTTGCTATGGCATGTCAAAATGTCGTCCATGAAAAAGATGAATTAGTATGGTACAATGTTCAGCATCACATCCTGACAATTGTTAAACCTTGGCCCATAAAAGATCTTATAGAGCTTATAAAATGTAGTCAAGGCTACTTAAGCCAGGTAGAAAATAATTTGAGGTGAGGTGAGGTGACATGAGGCAAGAAAACAAGTTAAAGATTGTAGGTACAGTTCAAGGCTGGGACAGATTGTAGACAAAGACATGTTAACACGAAAATGCATTTATGCATAACAAACTAATCCCTCTTTAAAATGTACAACAACATTTAAATGCAGCGATATGAAACACTTCAAATAAATGTGAAAGGTTTCACAGATTTCAGTACCCTCACATCACAGTATTGAAAAATGTATGAAGGGTGTTACACAAAGGTCACGGTGCTCAGTCCAGTCTGTGCAGTTTTCACAGCAATGTAGTTTTATATACAATTGGCAGGGTTGCACCCAAAAGAAAATGTTTCCAAACATGAATAACTCATTCTCATTTCACACAATTTGTCAGATTGGGATGAATGTTAGCAGTCCAGAAATACTCACTGAAAAACTCACTACAAAATAGCAACAATGATTTTCTTTCAGATGTTATTTCAAAATAAACTATTTGAAAATTCACACAAATATTGTATGCATTAAAATCAATACATGACTAATAACTATAACGGGTGAAAATCTATATCATATGCTTAGTCTTTGATGGGTGTGAAATGTAAAACAGATTTAAGTGGTACGAGTTCAGTTACCGCAGCTTTCTCCATCCATCCTAATGTAGCAGCAAGTGCTTGTCAAAGCCACTAGATGGCAACCAATAACAGCCCATGCTCGCACTCTCTGTCTCTTTCCATTTCTTACAAGAAGTTGTCCCTTTAGAGCCATAATCCCTAAAAAAAGAAGAAAAGAAGGCTTTAATTTATATCAGCCGCCAAGCTCACACTCTGTTCCATAAAAGCTTTTAGCGGGCGCTGAGCTGATGTGTCAGGTGGGTGTGGCAGGCTCATCAGGTCTGACATTTAAGTGCAGTAGTGCTCAGAGCAAAAGAGATTGTAGGATATGAGTAGATACAGATGACAAGCCCCCCTGCAAAGATGATTGCAGTGGAGTGACAAGAGGAGACCAAACAACAGATAGAGGAAGGAGAAGGTGTCGGAAGGGGAGAGATGAAAGGCAAAAGAAAGAAAAAGAGCTTTGAGAAACAATAACTCAACACAACAATTACAGCTTTATCAGAATTTATATTATTCTTCATAAAGAGGACTTTAAAATATATCAAAACTGGAGTACAATGTAATTTAGATTTAAATTTTAATGCAAGTTAATATCTCCATACGTGTGTAGCTTAAACATTTAATCTGACTTGTATGTACAATCAAATAGTTATAGTGTCAAGTTTTGGTCTTTAGTGTTCCTTAAACGTGAGCACATACAGGTGAAATTAATAGAAATAATAAGTAGGAAACCTGGAGTGCACCTGGCCATCCTGTAACCGGACCAGCGAATGTTCAGGTCCTCATAATACCAAAGTGTCCTTGTGTGAGTTACTGAATAATTAACCCTTCCCTGGAAGTGCTGTTTTGTAGCAGGATGACCTCTGACCTTCCTGCAAAGGGGTGAAACAACATTTAGATTTATAGCATAAGGAAAGTGTGTGAGTGATAGTGCTGCTCAATATTCAATACAAAGACAAAAAAAAACATCAGATTAAGTGGAGCAATGTTTTGGCAATCTGTAGGGCCATCAGTGCAAGAAGTTCTACATGGAGTAAACATCATGTCTATTATATATATATATATATATATATATATATATATATATATATATATATATATATATATATATATATATATATATATATACCCATGTTATTGTTATAAAGACGGCATGCATCACGTTATATTTTGCAGGACTGAAGCCTAAACAGATAATGCTTCTGTTGAGATCAACAGAGCAGTTCAGTTTCCTTTCTTTTCCCTGAAACACTTGGAAGTCCTTTTATATTTCAAATACCTTTTTTTGTTAACACAGATGAGAAGCCATCTAGTGGAAGGCTATTTCCAGTTTTCCATGGCAGGAATAAAAAAAACTTATTATTTCGCATTTTGTCATGGATGACACAGAATGCTGATGTGTCTCCAGTCATATTGGCAACAAAATAAGGAAATATAAAGATGGAGATAAATATAATAATATGAATAATATAAAATAAAATAAATAAAAAGAGCTACTGAATTGACTTTTAAATGTAAAATGCAAATGCTCTCCTGCGTCTCTGTATCTGTACCTCTTCTGCTCAACATTCCTCTTCCATCACAAAACAGCGTTCTGAAGACAAGCAACATACACACTCTGACAGGGACGAAGATCCCACCACCTATGGCACTGGGTGCGCACACACACACACACACACACACACACACACACTGACACCCTGTGGCACTACAGCTAGACCTGCCATTCGGACGTTCACCGAATCAGACGGACAAATCTCTAACAGACGGCTCCTGACAAAGAGATTATCACCGTGACAGGAGAAGTGTGTGCAGCTGTGGGTGGTGGAGTTTACAGCGGGGAGATGGGGGTGGGGAGCGAACTCTTTGTACATTCACACATTTGGCTTTCGCCATACCAGTGCTCGGAGTCAAAGTCAAACTTACTTCAGTCCTGACAAGATATGAGTGTATTGTAGTTCACTGATTGCCCATCATGTGTGTGTCTGAGAAAAAGAAAGCGAGACATGCGTATACACATACAGTAAACACTGACATAGAGTTATTTTATTGTGCGTCAGGCCAAAGGCTGAGTTACTCTACAAGAGAATAGTTTATGAAAAAAACATGACTGTGAGGTGATAAAAGAAGGTGAAAAACCTGAGGAACATATGTGCAACTAGAGGATGTTGTGAGATCAGAATAAGACATTTGAGACATGCAGGAGTTGCCGGAGCTTCATATACAGACAAACCAAATTATGAATTTTCCTGGATTGGACAACTTTTAGTGGCGATTCTACCTACTAAAGTTGTCTGAGACAACAGCCCTTAGTAGTCCTGTTCTACATTACAGTGCATCAGAGCTTGCCTAACCATCAGTGAGGAGTATTTCAACCCTCTACATAAAACATGCAGTGCTCCTTGACTTGCCCTATACGTACATCATGCGAATATATATTTGCCTCAAACCCTATTTATAAAGCAACATTTATAATCATTAACATATTCTATCTTAATTTCAGTCATTAATTTCTCTACCTACTGTGCACCTGCCTGCTCCTCTTGCTAAGTATAGCTATGTCACACATTACCATCATCAGCAACAACCCTTCGCAATAAGGCAGTCTAGTTAAACTGTCAGTGCTCTGCCTGCGAACATGCATTGCTCATTTGCAAACTCTGTAGTTCATATAGAAATTATTGAGCTAGCATCACTGCCAATAGAACTTCAGAAAGGCTTTGAATAATCAGTTTCAAACAATCAACCGTGGACACACACCAACAATGTAAAAAGTAACTTAGTACTACTGACTTTGGTAACGGCTTAGAGTATGGCTCGCAGTGTACAGAGTCAGTGTTCCCACTTAACAATGTAATGTTTTGTATTACCAGCACAGCACGTGTCGATACATATGTAGATTCAAGGGAACTAGGTTGTGATGTTAGGGAATAACGGGCTAACAATATGGAGAAAGGTATACTGTTCATACTGGCAGGCAGAAGTACTGGGTACCTATTCTATTACTACATGAGTGTAGTTAAGACCTATTGAGCAACAAAGCTAGTATCTAGGGGAAAGTGAAATAATGGGCTCTGTAGCAAAAAATTAAATAATGACTCTGTATGTGGGAAGAATTACGCTGAATTGAGCTGCGGGCCATAATCTAAAGTATTATCATCGCATTTAGAAAACATGTTGCAAATAAATGAAATGAGCAAACCAATACAAGCCAGTTTAGACACATATTCACCACTTTGAAAACAACACAAGTCATACACAACACAATGGAAGTTTTTGGAGGACAGAACTTACTAATGGCTTTCATTAGGAGTGTGGCTACTATCTTTAGTATTATCAAGACTCATACAATCACTAACATAATTACTTGTTAAAAAATAGTTAGAATATTGTATGATTTGCTTGTTCTGTATGACATGCAGCATTCTGTATATTCTTCGCTTTTCTATGTGACACATACAGCATGTGTTGTCAAATTGGTGAATGTGTTTTCAATGTATGTGTGTTTCATTTAGTTGCACCTTTTCTAAACATTGTCAGAGTGATGAAGTTTTACATGTGTATGCTTTTTAGGTTTCAGTGCATCAAGCTCTCTCTGACACCAACGGCAGACCCTATGTGGTGTGTTATATTGTGGTGGCAAGTGTGTTGCTCAGAAACATGTTCAACAAATAACTAGGATCTAACAAGGCACAAAGAAAATCAGGAGACAGAAACAATAAAGAGAGCACAAATGTACAATTATACATACATAATGTCTACAGTAAAATTTTAACCATTTACGTGTGAGTGCAAATTTGTAAAATCTACAAAAACAGATGAGTTCAGAATTCTCTGAAATACATTAATAATTTATAATCACAAAACATTTTACCAAGAATGCCACCAAAATTTGCTTTAATTGCACAAAGGTACCAATCAGCCTCTGTGGACAAAATGGTGACAGTTTGTCAAATGACACAGTTTGATATTTCCTGACACAGTTTCGAACAAACCACAAATTGCAGACATAATGGTGATATAATCATGTAATCCAAACACAAATACACTCACAAGTCAAAGGTGCCAGTGGAGGATAAGTGAAGCTCTGCAGAAAGTCAATTAATCTTTTCAGTGGTCCCCCTTCCCTCCACCCTGCTTAAAAGCTTCATTTACCTCCTATGGAGAAGAGATAGAAACACCATTAGTGAGATGATGGCAGGACTGGAAAGGGGAAAGGAGAATCTCACAGTTGGATGAGCTGAAACAGTATAGCCCCCCATCTCCTCAAAAAGTGTGTGTGCTCGAAAAGGCAAGAGCATCTTCTGCATGGGTGAGCTCAATTAGTTTCTATCTTGATTATCAAAAGGTAGTGGTGTACAACTTTTAAGGCGGAAGTGTGCCTCAAATCCTGGGGATGGCAAAGGGTGGGCTGACCTGCAGAGTCAAGCAAGAGTTAGACTGAGAGATGTGGCTGAGGGTTTTTTTGTGCTGGAAAGAGGTGCTATGCAAGGCGTACATTAGGGGATACGACCCCAACCATTATTTCCATATCAAAGCCGATGTCTGTGTGCATCTGTGTGTGCGTGTGTCGCATGGGACCCCAGCTGGATAAATGATATTCATGTGTGTTTACATGCACGCGTTTGGGTATGTGAAATGCCAGTGAGCATATAGGCTCTGCTTCACTGAGCTCGGCGGGCTACTGGAGCACAACTGGGGGTCTCTGTGTGAAAGAGGTCAACACACACACAGAAGCGCAAACACAAATAAGGAAGTTTGGCTGAATACTCGAGACCCCAATAATCAAACAGTATACAAATCAGAGAGCTCCCTTTTCCATGCAGAGACGGACAATTCTCATACAAGTGAGTATAAGTGACTCAAACATGAAATTTATATACATAGTCATGAAATATATATATATATATATATATATATATATATATATATATATATATATATATATATATATATATATATATATATTTCATGACTTTTCAATTTAAGCCACCTAAGTTTTTTTTTAATTATGTCAGCCAAGGTGCATTATGCCGCTCCCTCTCCTCTCCCTGCTGATCTTATTCTCTGTAAGTCTGATCTCAGGGCAGCAGGGTTTCACTTGGGTTTATAAAGTTGCTGCTAAAGGAAGGTCAAGTTGAATCGGTTGGCAGAGAATGGACAGAAATACCCAGGGCTGAAGACATCAAGTGGTAACTACAGGCGGGGGGCCCAGTCTCCATCTTCTTAATTACAAGGAGCTTCAAGTGTCAACCCTGAGGACAAATACAAGCCGATGACATGCATGCCATTCAGTATGTTCTCTATTACGTGCTTCATGCAGCTCAGACTCCTTCAGGGGACAACAGGCCCCAGGCTAACATCAAAATTGTCAAACTAATCACTTAGGAGTCTGCAAACAGCACCAAAGAATAGCTGTGCTTCTCTTTATGTGAGTATGTGGCACTGTTTCTGCATCTCCTGCCATGTGAATGTTTGTGTGACTCAGTGTGTCTGTGTGCCTGTTTGCACTAGTCTAGTGTGTAAACAAATGTTTTGTCCCAGTTAACTAGGTCCCAGTCGGACCAAACCTATTTGGCATTGGTCCGCTGATGCTGGTGTGCATGCGTTTGGGCTGCGGCAATATATATGCGGGCATATGTGTGTGTTGTGAATGTGGCAGCCGGGGGATAGCATGCTGCTGCTGCTGACACTGGGCCTGTCTGCCTGGTGTGCCCCTTTCTGCACCAGTAGAGCTGGCACTGCCTCCTGCCTCTGCCCAGCCGATTCGTAGTGCGCCAGCTGGGCGCTACCAGGAGAGGCCCTGCAGAGAGAGGACGCAGGTCAGCCGTGACAGAGGGATACAGAGAGAGAGAGGTGTGGAGTAAATACAGAAACAGAGCAGGGATACAAACATACTGGGAGAGGAAAGTTATAGAGGGATTGAATGCAAAGGACAGAAAGGTTTGTGAAAGCAAAAAAAAGACACACATCTCTCAGAAACGGGGGACTGCAGTTGGCAACCGCATGAAATAAGTCCTTATTTTTACACTAAATGAAAGTTAGTACCACTTGGATTTTCTTTGGTTATTTGTTTTTTGCATTGCACTTAAAATATATTAACCCCTCGTTTCACATATTTGGTAAGGAAAGTGAATTACTAAAGAATTATAAAAGTGGCAAAACTTGTGCATGCTTAGTTATCCCAGCTGAGGTAATTTAAAATATTTATTATTACTACTTGCTTCTTCTCAAGTGCTCTGCCTGCCCTCTATCTATTACAGTTTAAACTGCAGGAAAAAATGGTGTAATAGTAATATTATTGACGTAATTGTTGTTTATTTAAATTGAGTCAAACTTGTTATCAAAGCCTGTAATGGATACACCTGTTTTTACAATCCTGCTGTACATGGACTTGCCCCTGCTAAAAAATGTCTTGTATTGTGTGGAAATCATTTGCTCCCTTAAACAGGTTTATTCCAGTTCTATTATTCAATTAAGCCAATTTCACATCACCTCTTCTATTTGCATATTAGTCGCCTCCTTGCAGCCTGCAGTGAGGTGGGATAAATTAGGAGAAAAATTTTATTTGTAAAGGACTCAAAGGGGTTGCCAAAGATGATTAAAGATTAAAGTGTTTCAGTGAAGGAATTATGCATCTTATTGCTCCATTTTGGCATTTTCAAAGTATATAAAAAGAAGTAAAGTGAGACACGTGAGCTCATTTGGTGCTTGGGAAGACCTCAAGAGGAGTCGGGCTCTGTGTTTCTTGGATTGCTCATCCATGTGTAAAGAACACTTTTTTGCAATGTACAGTGATTATGGGAATTAGAGACCTGCTTAAGGAAATCAAAGTGTGTGCTCTTCCACCAGGATGTAGGGTTGTTGCAATGTACAATGTCAGACTGAAGCTGGGCTGTGTGACTTTTTCACATAACGAAAGATGCACACTGTTTCTCGGAGGCAGCAAGTTTTTCAATAAACTTTATCACACAAAAGAAAATTTCACATTATAAATTAAGACAGCCTGGAGTCATGTCTTAAAATGGCCAACTTACTTTTAATTGCATTTTGCGTACCCACTTTTGTGCAAGTGAAGCTCAATCTGTTTATCTAAAATGTTCAACAAACACTGCCAGAAGCATGAACCACTTCCAAGATGGTGTGCCCTTCATTCTCACATCTTGTGTTCTTTTTTGCATTTTTTTATCCTTGACAGATCAGTCAATGCTATACATAAACATTTCAGTACTTGGTCAAGACAATAGCTCACAGTGATCACATCTCTTTCACATTTTTTACATTTAGATAAGATCTTGAGCTGATTTTAACTGATCAGTGAACCAAACTGGCCTGAGTCATAGGAAATGTACCTTTTCTGAACTATTTCAAACTTCAGCAGGCAAAATAAATAAATAAATAAATAAATAAATAAATAAATAAATAAATAAATAAATAAATAAATAAATAAAATAACATTTTAAACTTGGTTCGACCATAAGGTGGAATTGACGTTCCTCCTTTTAAATTACACTACTTGGGTATTTTATTTTTGGTTTGCTAAACTCCTTCAATAGCAGCCACAGGGACCATCATCCCACATCCAAAAGAGATGTTTCAAGGGTCAAGTAATTAACTAAACTTAAAATGGAAGAAGAGATGGTAAATTTTACTATAAAGCTTCACTAGCAAGGACCACACAATCAACAGGTACGATTAAATGATTTATTGATGATCAAAACAGAAAGATGTACAAGGCTTGCAGTTGCTGAATAGACATTCAAAGTGTTGTGAGGAAGCTGCGATAGGGAAATCTGCCGTAGCACCCGGGCACCACGGACCCCCTTAAAACTCTATGGAGAGGAAGAAGGCATCATGAGGCAGGACAGAGAAAGGGGTGGGGGGGGGGATGCAGAATACAAGAGCGAAGAAGAGGAGTTGGGTATTTATGGAAATACTGGCGATGTTGTGGTTGATGTGTGGTCCAGCTCCTGAAAATCTGCTAGTTAGCACCACATCAAGGAGGGTGAAAAAAGAAACTGAGGGGGATGAGAGTGTATCTTAATGATCCTGATCTGGCTTTACACAGTGGTACTCTGACACTCTGGTTACTCTACAAACTAATGAGTTTAGTTAAGTGACAAATAACAGCACAGACATGTCAAACGTCCGTGACCCTTCCACCAGAGCCTTAATCAAGTGTACAAGAAGGTAACAGAACAAAGACTGTCCTGTATTCTAATGTAATATGCTTTCTATGTAGACCAGAAGATCAATGGGAACAAAACACTTCTGAATAAAGGTGTCTGACACCAAGCTTGATCAGGAGGAAACACTTCTGACTGAGAAGCTAAAATGACAAAAAGGAAAAGACAAGTTAGAAAGTTATTTTTGGCACAAATTATAGATGCCAAATACATTACATACTGTATATGTAACCCCAATGACTTGACGGATAACTGCTTAGACCTCTACTGACACATACTTGTGTCGTCCTGTAACTCAAAGCCCAACAGAGCTGGCTTTGACACTGTGGAGCCGCAGGGCTGTCCCTTAAGCACCATAAATGAGTGGAGAAGTCATTACACCAGTAAGAGCAAAGGCCCCGAACACCCTCACCTCTTTTCTCCTTCTACTCCTACCCTCCTGCCCCAACACAACAGACACTTCCTGAACACACCCCACTCTAGCCTACTCCTTCTCCAAAGCAGCCTCTTTCCCGCCCCCTCTCTATAGGCCCTGGGTCTCTGGCTGGGGCAGGCTGGCACAGCTGTGCCGTGAGCCGTGCTGTCACAAGCGGTTAGGGTGACAGCCACTCACACTTCATAATGTCCCTCTCACAGGTCACCGAGCGACAAGCTGGGTCACCTCGCTCCAGCAGGCAGCCCCAGGGGAAGCAGAGTGCCCCCCCACCACCATCACTCTATCAACCCCCAACCCCCTCCCTCACCCCTCCACCTTCCTATTGCCCAGGAAAATAGAGAGACAGGAGGGGGCAGGTGGAGGGAAGAGGTGCTCTATTGTGCCGGGCTGGGCTACAAGACGCTCTCTACACCGGAGACTACGCCAGGGTCAAGATTAGGGTGGGGATGCCACTGCTAGTTCCTCTGATACAGCTGATGCTGGCAGTGTGGGTTAGGGTCAGCGTGAGCTGCTTAGATTGTGATTGTAGACCTCAGAGGAATATGATGATGTACTGTCACTCTTGATACTGTACGTCTTTAAGTAATGATGTGGAATGCAATGAAAACAGTTGTCATACAATCATGTCTGACAATACAGCTACATTAAAACTAAATTAGATCAAATGCAATACAAAGCTGTATTATTTATACATCATTAAATTCTGCTGTAAATGGATTGGATTTTCTTGTCATCTTCCATATGGGGGTGAAGGGATGGTAAGAACTTGGTAATGGCCATAGGAGAGCACCATATGCTCCTGATGTCTGCCATCCAACTGTCATTAATGAGCATTACCTCTGCTCTCAACCACATTGTGAAGTCTGATCTGATCTCAGTACAAGATTGAACAGACAACATTAAAATTCACATTAATGGGCTCTAATTGGTTTGCCATTTTTACCTAATGCATAGCTTTCAGACCATCAACATTAAAATGGTCTATCTGAATATGTCAGTTGAATTAAGTGGCTGTTCCCTTAATGATTCTCATTATATCAGTGATATAAAAATACTGTTAAATGAAATTGTTTCTTGTCATGAAAGATTTAAAAAGAGATAGAGAGGTGTACTGCATGCATGAGAACTGCACAGAAGACCAAGAGAGAACAACTATATACGATGTGTTGTTCGCGAAAGTGTTTTCCTTCTTTATGCACCAACAAACGACAAGTTAAGCATGTGAATTTGGGGCCAGATAAGCTAATTGGATGCAATGCCTGCAGTTGGCTTCAGCTGTGAGTGAGAGGCCTCATACCTAATTCCCGTTATTCAAACAGTCACACCCTGAGAGCAGTTAATTCACTGAAGGTGCGTCCACACCCACTGAACAATGTGTAGCAATTAATTTCGCTCTCCCTCCCACATCTGGCGCTTCGGTGTGACCCTGCCTCTGCTGTGCCGTGTCGCTCAGGCTAGGCAAGCCTTTGCAATTTCACACATAAAGGACTCCAATGAAACGTGAAAAGAATATATGGCATTGTTAAATTGCATTAAAGAGTTTAAAACAGGAGATCTGTGGCCAACCCTATCCCTTCATCCTCCCCACTCCCAAGAAAACAAAGCGGCAAATG
This sequence comes from Lepomis macrochirus, assembly GCA_024633595.2. Taxonomy (NCBI): domain Eukaryota; kingdom Metazoa; phylum Chordata; class Actinopteri; order Centrarchiformes; family Centrarchidae; genus Lepomis; species Lepomis macrochirus. The sequence continues at coordinate 18,369,541 of JALXJV020000006.1, forward strand.
TGCTCAAATGCTCAGTGACGAGATGTGACATAATGTAATATGCACCGTGGATGAGTTTTCACAAAGGGAAAAATTTCAATCCTGATAAACACCTCAGGAGAGAGAGCAGGAGTCACGCCAAAGAGACTGGCAGGCCTCTCTGGGTCACACATCACTATGTCCCAATTTATTTTGAACATACTGTATTGACCTTATCCCCAGAATGAAGAGCAGGGTGAAAACTGAAAGTTCAGCACTAGCCAAAAATGCAATTACAGCTGGAATGGTTAGTCAATTAACTAATTTACTGAGCACCAATAAATTAATCAACATCAATTTTTCTAATAAATTAGTCACTTAAGACATTTATCAAACAATAATTACAAACATTCACTGATCACACTATATTTTGTCAGGATTTTCTGTGTTAAAACCCTCACACACATGAATTATTAAAAACATTGTCTAGATTTTCCATTTACATTTTTTTCAAAATTCTGTTTTATTTTGAAATTATTTAACTGTCCATGTATGTGCAACAAAAGAGCAGAATACCAAACCTGATAATATGGAAAATTATGTTTTTTATGTCATGTTATGCTATGTATTTAAGCTCAATAGTTGAAAATTAACAATAAAACACATATTTTAGGAACAAACAGAGGAAAAACACTCATGGTGGTATTTATAACTGTAGTTACATGTCTGTGGAAACCCAGTAACATATTGTTATCCTGTCTAACTTCATGTTGAATCATCTTAGTTATAACTTATTAACATTCAACATGTAGCAAATAAGATAGTTCTAGTTAAAACTGATTTTTTTTTATGTGAGTACACTACTTATTCTTATTTCTAGTAAAGGTTGCAAAGCAGTCAAAAGATGCCATTTCATGCTGTAATATGCACTTTTGCATTATTATTTATGTTCATATTTTGTTAAATGTCTGTTTTATTAACATATAATACAGTTCATCACATTCTTGAAAAAGTAGAACAGACTTAATGCAATCTGACTCCATTGTTGCATGACATCCGCATACATGCACAGTTGGGTTTTGGTGTATAAAAACTACATTATACTCTAAACTTTAATTTATTACACATAAACTTGTTAATAATACTTAACTGTACATACAACATTTTTTTTTACCTTGATTGGCCTCCTTGAATAAAAGTTTTCCACAGATATGCCTGAGTCATTTAGCATATGGCCATCACAGTCGGCCATCTTGGATTGATGAGGTCATTACGCAATAAATATTTGGAAAACAAGAGAGTAACCTTGTGTTGCTATCAATCAACTGACACTGTCCTCAAATGACTTGGAGAACACAACCATTAAAATATCTGTCCACAAATGTGGACACCATGCATGAAAGGGTTTTAATGTGTTTTTTATGACTATAGATTAAAAACCTGTGGATTTTGGACCACTGGCTGGATTAAACAAGAAATTAGGAGACAGCCACTCTGTAGAGCTACAGAGCAATGTTATGAGTGGGTCCCTTCCAATTTCTTTGTATTGCCTATACAGTATATAGTAACAAATGCCCATCACAATCCAAATCCAGAACCCAAGTTAAAGTTGCACTATGGAGTTTTCTTAGCTGGCTTATCCAGGTAACTTCAGGAGTAACTTCGTGACATCGGGTGTAACTTCCTGAGTAACCCGTACTATGAAAGGTGGATAGGTGTTAACCGAGGTCTGTTGCCATGGCAATTTACACTGCATCTCTAAACTGCTCAGAGCAGGTTTTGTTCGTGGATAACTCAAGGTTACACTGCACGTGGACTACACACCACATCTGTACTCAGCATTAGTGATGAGAAGTAGGATATTAATACACACCGCTTAAATATGTTTATATTTCATCCTGATTTGTTCCACTGCGGTTGGAATGAAGTTCTGAACGAGATGGATTTAAGTTCAGACTGCGAGCCCTGCAGCCTCTGTGATTTTAGAGAGGAATCTTAATTAATTAACGGGATAGTTTCTTAGATGTAGCCCATCTGTCTATAATTTAATTATCCTAAGTGTTTTCACATATTTAGATAAGACTAGGCTATTTTACGTGTCCAAAAATAGGGAGCCAGCTACTCAACACCTACTCAACTAACCAACATCTTATCCACCGTCATAGTACCGTATAACTCCAGTGTAGGCGGACAGAGTTTGTCAACCCTGGGTTTCCCTGATAACCCCGAGTTAACTCTGAGTAGGTTGAACTCCCTTCGTAGTACACACCACAGGTTAGCGGTCTTCGCTACTGCCTTTGTTGGCACATTGATTCACTTTTTTGTATGTTATTGCCACAAACTCTCAGGCAGCAATATCGACAACAAGCTTCTGGTCTGTGAATCCAAAGCAGAAGTCCCTTAAACCGGCATTCTATTGAACAGCCAGCAACTCTTACGGTTGCAAAAAGAAGTCCGGTTCAATTAGAAATAGTAGGTGCGTTCGAGATGATGTAGGCTGACGTTCTCTGACTTCATATGCTGCGTTCCCGGCAACTCGGAACTGGGAAATTTCCGACCTCCAACTAGGAAAAGTACCCCGGAACGCCACTTGAAGTCGGATTTCCTACTTGTGAACTTGAAAAAATTTGTACCCCGACTTCACGAGTAGCAGCTGAATGACGTCAGAAAACAATGTCAGCGCCCATGGAAGCACACTTTGTAAATGGTAAACCATAAACTAAAGGCAACAAAACATATATTTGCATGTATTTGAATTAAAATAATAAATACGATCATGCAGTAAAACTTGTTCTGCATGTATATTGATGTAGAAATATGTTTTACACATACGGTAGCTGGCTACAGTAAAGAATCTCATAAAGTCATCTTTTCTGCATAAAAGTTATTGTTAAAAAATGCCAAAACATTAGGAAGTGTAACGGACAACATTGACTTACTTCAGGGCTACCAACTTGGGGTACACATAACTAGTAACGTATGGGCTATTTATTTCAGTTGTTGCAGTTAAACTGCCATCCTTTTAATTAACACCTAAAGCACTGCTGAGGGTGCAACTGTGTGTTCACTTTGTCATGGTCACCCATGATTTTCGTTCACTTTCGGCGTCATGCACCACCATGCACCTGGAACGCTTTGATGTCGGAAGTCGGAAGTTTCAACTGGGAAATGTCCCAGTTACGAACAGTCTCAAACGCGCCAATAGTCTAACGTGAGCTGCAGGTGACTGCAGGGGTATAAAACGGCAAAGTAAAGCTGGACACATTCTACCTGCGTGAGCTTACTGTGAGCTGAGATCTGCTGATCTCGCGGCAATCGCAAAGAAAAATACCGCGAGAGTAGGCAAAAATGTGGTTCCAACTTTGTGCTTCCTGAGAAAAGCAACAGCGGCTGCTGGACTTGGCGCCTGCAGTCGCCTTGCTACCACAAAGTTTTAATGTCAATGTGACAGATTGACATTAAAACCAGCATGCCTTATTTAAAGTCCAGCATGCATCACATTAAGTCAGTGCTGCATAGCGTCGCATGAAGTCAAACGCACCTAATGGTAAAATGACCCTACTTCTCACCTGATTTATTACCTCAGTAAACACTAATGAGTTTATGGTCTCAATTGCTGTCTTCTTCAATACAACATGGTGCTCATTTAGTAAATTATGGTCCCATTTATTTTAAAATAGACCATAAAGCAGAGCTCCAGGGCGGGTTTTTCTATGATTGACAAGTTGTTACCATGGCGATATGTCAACCAGGCTAGAGTGACTTTAACCAGCGCCGCTGAAATAGCATAAGCCCAAAGGGAGTTCCCATCTCCCACAGACAACTCTGCTCTGAACTGCTTGAAAACAGCTCGTTTCTACTCCAGCCCTTCACTTCCTTTACTTGTGACGTAAACAATGAAAACGCGTCATAAAGCTTGCCAAGCTGCTAGCGGGGGGATGCTCTCAAACCAAGCTAGTCTGAGCGCAGGGTCTTTGGCTTGACTCGCCATTGTTTGGGTTTCCATTGTAGAAATGTTGTACCTGTACCTGATTCCAGGTACTTTTTTTTCGTATCACCTCACCTCTGTCGAGGTTCCAAGCCAGCTGAGGGATACTAAAATGTAATGTAAAAACACGACTGTTGATTGGTCAGAAAGAATATTCACTATGCCCTGCGTCATCATTGCATGCACCGGACAGAGGCCAGCAACAGAAAGTTTTATATTTTACAGTTTTCGTATGGATTTTCATCACTAAATCCACTTCTGAGAAGTTTTGAGGTGAGAAATCAGATGTGTAGATGTCCAATATTCACAGTTTTACGAGATGGCAGAACAAAAGTGTGATGAATATTTTCAGAGCAAGTGGCGGCGGGGGATGCCTGCAACTCCCAACAAAGATTTTGTACAAGTTAGATACATCACTCTGTAGATCAAGAGCGGAGCGTACAACACACAGGGTGAAAAGAGGAGCTGAAGAGATGTGCAGTATGAGAAAAATATGGTGTTTTTGATACAACCCCTAATTAAGATTTTGAACCTGAAAATGAGAAAAATACCACCTCTTTAAATGATAGTTAACATGAATTACAGTGTCCAAATATGGTGACATCCAGTGCTGCTGCTTGTAAACTCGAGACTTCAAAACAGATGGCGTCACAATGACTACGTACACTTCTCATGCACCCAGGCATGTGTGTCCTCGTGATGTTTTCTGACATTTTAAAAACTAAATGATTAAATAGTTAATCAAAAAACCAAGATCAATAAACGATTTTGAAATAATTTAACACCTAAATGTAATAGTCTGCTGCTGCAGACAAGCACGGGCACCATGAGTATTCTACAGGTAACATACAGCCCTCTGTTGATTATGTAGTCCAAATTTGCTTTTCATATTTTCATATTTTCCTTTGCCCTGTAAACACCATGTCCTCCTCTGCACCACCTCTTTCTCTCTCTGGGTGCCACTGTGCCAGTCACCCTGCTCTAGGGCTCTGGAGATATTTCAAACATATCTGGGAAATCAATCTTACAGCAAACTGAAGAAAAACATCGAATGTCATTGAGCAATAAGTATGAAGCCTGTCAGAGGTAGAGCTGAGAGCTAGGCCTGCGGCGAGTTAGGCCTGCCAGTGTCCCAGTGAGAGGCCTCGTCAGATGTGCCCCCTGCCTTTTCACACACACACACTCACACACACACACACACACACACACACACACACACACACACACACACACACACACAGAGTCATGTTTCCATCACTTTAAAGGACATTACATTAATTTACTGGAGACCCTAACCATAACCAGTATTTGCCAAATCCACACATGTGCACACACACAAACATGTCTGACCAAGAAAATTTGAATTCAGTTTATGTTGTTACAAGATTTTCAGCTGACACCATTTCCACCTCTAGTTACTCCCTTTGGGATTTAACAATCATACTTTATGTATTTTTTCTTTCTTTATCTCATAGCTGAATGAGCTTTTGAAAATTTACTTGCTGGGCATTGTACAAGGCATACATTTAAAAGCTACATGTCACAAAAGATGAACAATTGATGGAGGCAGGACGTTGGACTGTACAATAATCCAATTATGGCTATAATTTTCAACTATTTTCATTATTGATAAATCTGACAGTTATTTCCTTCATTTATTAATTGACTTGTCACGATTCATTACAAATCCCCAAATTGATTGTTTTATCTGACACTCCAAAACTCAAATCACATTCAATTTACTGTCACAGAAATAAGTAAGAACCCAGCAAATAGTCACATATGAGAAGCTGGAACAAGTGATTTAATTTTTTTGTGGCATATTTGCTTTGAAAAATTATTATCCAAATGGATGGTGATTAGTTTTCTGCTGATTGAGTAATCAATGAATCAACTAACCCTTACTGTTTTCAAATTAAATATTATCGTGGATTTTATGATCATACTGTTGTCATTATACACAACTCTGTTGTCCAAATGATTGATTCTAGGCAAACTGTAATAAAACAAATAACCAAATGATTTAGCAGTTAAGTTTATGCTCTACAAGTGCAAAGAGTTTTTCTCATGTTGGAAGCAATTATTTGTATTGAACATCAGTGTAATCATTTTAGATGTAATTTTGAATGCACATTTGCAATGTTTGGGATATATACGTGATATTGTGATATTGATTTTAATCAATATACCCAGCCATAATAGGATGCTGCGACACAAAAAAAATCACATGAATCTGGATGTCCTCTAGTACATGGTTTGGAGTTCTCCTTTACATCTAGTAGATTCGCACAGCCAGTTACATGGACACACAAAACATGAGAGCGAAAGATAGATTTCATGAGGCAGGAGGGGAGAAGGGCAGGAGAAAGGGAGAGACCAGGCCCAGACAGACAAGTGAAGGGAAGCAGAAGTTGATGAAACAAGATGTCACCATTGATGGGTCATTACACCCAAGTAAGCATGGGACACTAGCTGGGCCTGTCCTGACCCCGCCCCTTCTCTCTCTTTTTGTATCCCTCTCTGACAAGGAACTACAAAATATGCTATTGGCTTCGTTTCTCACTATTACTTTTTAGGTTCTGTGGTGATTATCCACAGAGCACAACGAATCACTGTAGTTCAGTGTCACAGCACTCCTAATTGGCCCCTCTTACATCCACATACACATGTGTTTACATCTCCAGGTCAATTGAATTAGGTCTTTTAATGAGCCTGGGTGCTGAATATCTGATGCAGCTCAGCACATTGAGGCATAAACTGGCACAAATCAGGTGAATCCAGCTAAAAGTATTTACACTTTACGGCACATGCATCCAGTATTTGACACACAGTCCCTTGTTGTACCCATCCTGTTGCTCATTATCATGGCTCCAAGCCTGCACGGAGCCAGGGCAAGGGTGTCTACGATGCCACATCAGCGGGTCGAAGATATGGTTTCAAAAGGCATCACTAATCCACAAATCCCTAGTGTGAGAGTTTAATAGTAAAGCTCAAGCATTATTTGTTTTAAAGCTTATTCATTAGTTGGCGACTGTGCACACAATGTCCATATCACACAGCCACTGACTGCTACTCAGAGAGGAACCAATTAGACACTTGAGGGTGCAGAAAGTGAGATGTTAATATATGGAAAAACTTTATTCAAAAAAAGTGTCCAGATTTGAGTGTGTGCAGAATGAATTAGTGATCTACCAGTGATTTAGAGCCATAATGAAATTTGTGTTTGTGTTGATGGACAGGCGAGGCCAGATAAGTGCTGTGATGTGAATATGACAGAGTTGGAAAAGGATTTGATGGTCCTTAGGCTGTTCAGTGGCAGGGAACAGAGTGGTCATCGTTTAAGTAAAAGTACTGGAACAGATAGAGCAACTCGACTGTGAAATGTAAGGTTTTATGTGTGTTCACTGTCTTTATCAGCTATTCATACATTGTTCCTATTACACAGTAATAAACAGAGTGTATTAAAGTTAATTGACAAGCTTTGTTTAATTACTTTACTATGAAAGTAGTTGATTCATTCTTATACGGTACGTAACAAAAGTGTTCATTACGGATGTAATAATATTGTGTGTGTTACACATTTTCCACATTATATATAAGCCAACAAGCATTATTTTGACTCACAAACTAAAACCATGAGTGCGTGTAAACAAACATTTCTCACCCGGGCGTTGACATTTCTATCAATCAAATAAAAAATACCAAGCGAAAGTAGTCAGCGTTGGATAAATGTTTCAGGTTTTCACACATGAAGAGTGGAGCGGCCCAGAGGGACCTCACATCAGCCTTCATGTGTGCATTTCGACTAGTGAGTGGAAGTAAAACCTGGCCCGCAAAACCAACGTGCCTTGGCTCCATTGGGACACACATAAGCGACAATAACAACCAAATTAACCGTACACAGAGGCGTTAGCTTGTTGAGCTGATATTGGTGAGCCGTGGGCTCAGTCAGCGGCCCCGGGTCCACTCTGGTCCACTGATTCAAGGGACTACAACGAGCCCATCATGCAGCCAGGATCCTGTACTGTGAAATTAGACTGGGGTGTGAAAGTGGAAAAACCAAATAAGCATGAGGTTGAAACACTGTATCACGCTCTCTCGCCTGTGTCATCCCAGCGCCACTGTCAAACTTGATAAAGAAGAAAATTGTCAGCGATCAGAGGGATCTTGGTTTCCCTGGTGTGACTAATGTGCCATGTTTGCTTCAGTCTTGTTGAAATAGGGTCTCCTTTATCGCTAACCTGAATTATTAAGGCATGCACACATCTCTCTGCCAACATTTACTCAAAAAAGAATAATGAAGTAGTTTGAAAACTTATTTTCTCACTTTTCCAAGCATTTTCTGTTGTACTTCAGGGCAACAAGACAAGAGACTGCAACTAGTGAAATGATGAACATCTTTTAAATTTTCAACTTCTAGAAATGTATTTCTTTTTGTGATTTTGTATAGGATCCCATGGCTATATTGTCTCAGATGTTTTTTGCCCATCTAAAATCCTACTATGACCCTTGACATGCTGCTGCCTTCATGCTGGCAATTCTAATAGCATCCGATCCACCGAGACCTGACTAACAATGCTTGATCCACACACACACACACACACACACACACACACACACACACACACACACACACACACACACACACACACTTAGCTGAATCACAGGTCATAGGTGTGTTAAAGAAAAAAATACATGAACAATCACATATAGCCTACCCCACCAAAGGAATTTTTTCTTGCTTTAAAAAAAACAACACACTATGAAGAACAAACAACATACAGTGACACCTCTCCCTGTTACCTTAACCTTTTGGGCCTTCACTGTCTTGGTGGCATCTGAAGGTGGCAACTCCAATTTTAGTATCCATGACCACACACACACATACATACACATACACAGCAGCAGCTGAAACAGTCAACATGGACTGGCAGAGAGCTGGTCTACAACTCACACCAGACCCTAGTTATACTCTGTCTGTTTGAGGTACACTGATTACTGATATTACACACACATACACACACACACACACACACACACACACACACACACACACTACCTTCACTGCAGGGTATGTGTAAACTCACCATGCAGAAGCAGGTCGCTGCATTAAACACAAGCATATGCTAGCAAGGAGCCTTACTATGATCTTGCACACAGCAATCCACTAGACTGGGCTTCAGCACGCTACACTAGTCTGTATGCCTCATAACATTGGGCAGAGCAAGCTAATGCTAGCTGATGCTCTGCCACAGTGTAACAGTTGCAAGGCCTTGCTAGCAGGATGCTAGGTTATGCTAAAGCAAATCAAGGCCTCCTGCAGTCATTGGTGTGAGAGCCCATTTTCACAGTTCACACCCGACCTGCTAATGGCTGATCATTCATTCACGCTCTCTGTTGATTGTGCAGGCAGGGGGTTGGCCAATCGTACAGTTGCTAATGTAGCGTACATAGTGAGGATAATCGGTGAGAGCAATAAGCATGCTAATGTTCTGTTGGCCATGAAAACTGAGGTCTGGTAATATCAGGATCATGACTAAGTTGTGCTTTCGGGGGAGGCTGCAGGTCCAGACAGTAATGGACATTTCATCAAGGCACACACTTTCGAACTTTCAATCAGTGAAATCCAGGGATGCACAGGATTGAAAACTGTACAGATATCTTGTCATTTATTCTAGATGCAAACCTCTAAAAGAAATTGCTTCAGCAATGCCTGTGCTGATTTATCAGTAGCCTAAGCATTGTTTCTTCAGTCTCTAAACTTGCAGTAGGCTATTGAAACCGTGCATGTATTTTTGCATAAACTTTTAAAACTTGCATTCTCCTTTTCCAGGCTGATCTTCAATCTTTGTTTGATATGTAAAAACACAGTGAAGATACTGTATATACTGTACTCTGTAGTGTAACCTTTCCACTTGGCATTAGTGGCAGCTTTGGCTGTTCAGGTCATGAAATATTACCAGGCCCAGCAGCCCCAGCAGTCAAAAAGGTATGATCTCTCAGCATTTTGTTTTCCTCTATGCTCTATTACAGGAATGAATAACCGTAGAGGGCAGAGAGCATTGAGGTTTTCATTTTATGCACCACACCAGCTGATTTGCTGATTAGCGCAACTTAAAGCAGAGAGGAGGAAATGATGAGTGAAATCAGCTAACGTAGTGTGGTGAAAACTCACAGACTCTTGGCCCTCTATGGAACATGCATATTTGAGCTGAATCATCTCAATTATCTAGCCCCCAAATACATTTCACATCCACACACTTCTATTTTTGTTTTAATTTAATCATCAACTAAACCTGATTTGTGTCATTAGACTGCTATAATGTTTTGAGGTGATGCTCTTAATTGGAATGTCATTTGCCTTCTTACAGAGATGTATTTTTATGAACCTGTCAAATGTCTTCATTCAATGCAAATTAGTTACTTGCTGAGAAACACCCATTTGAATTCACCAAAGTTTTTGCGTAGTTCGACGAATGAAGGCTTTTCTAATGAAACAGACACTTAAGCTAATATGTGACATTTAGTAAACTGGATTATGTTACTAATTAGTGAGCAGAGTGGCAGAAGAACTGAGTCTAACGAGAGACAGAACTCTCACAAAACCCTTTATATTTTAAGGAAGCATGCCGCAGGCAGTATGGAGCTATTAACAGTAAAAGCACATTTCACTCCCTATAATTAACGTCAGTACATACGGAGAAATACTGCACACATTCTCCACGTCTTCCTGGCTTTCACTGTATTTAGAAATTCTAATTGACATTAAGCCTGTATCAGTTTTAACATTTTCCGTGTCAGTAAAGAGCTGTGAGGCGTGCTGATGTGAAACATGTTGCATCTGCCTCCCTCACAGGTTTTTCACAGCGCATTAGGGAAACCTTGTAGAATCAGTCTTTGAGATCACGCCGCATTTTCTGTGCGACTTCACATCCTAACCCTGTGGATGAGCTCGACTCTGCTACCCTGTCCATCTGGATATCCAATCTCATCCCAGAGAGTCCAGTTCTGCCAAACATGACAAACTTCCTCAACTAGATTGGATTATAGCATGAGAGGGAGTGTGCAGCCACGGCCTCAGACTTAAATGCTCTCCAGGCTAAAAAGAGGGTGATAGAGTTAGTGCCAAGGAAGCATAATTAATGTTCTTAATTGGGCCTTTCCTTACAGTGGCGACTGATAGTCCACTCATAGTCAGCCATGGCTCCGGGGCCGCTGCCATGCGTTGTTAATGACGTGTGTCCTGTGCTTGTCTGATCTCATATGGTTGCTGGCCTTTCCTTGCTGTCTCAGACAACACTCAGCTGTACACTGTGGTCAGAGGAGGGGATGCACTCTCAAACACCATCAAGCTGCAGAACAGAAACATGTTTTTTATATTTCTCAAGCTCATCATGTTTTAAGATGATCTACGCTGCTGCAGTTGAATGATGAATTGAGTCATACCAAGTCCCCTCTGTGTCTCTTCTGATTGAGCCTTTGTCCACTACGAGATGGATTTAACCTCCTGAACCTGCTCTCCGCCAGAGGTCTCACTTACAAGCACTCTCCTCCTCCCTCTGACCCACGGCTTAGTGACATCAGATGGGCAACAAGGTGTAAATCCGTTGCTCTTACAGACCCCTGCCACAGTTAAGTCAGGTGTGACACACAAGCCCGTTTGGTCAGGAAGTGTACAGTATATCCGCTCGCACTGAGAGAGTGAGTGCATAAAGTGCTCCAAACATTTGTTTTGATGTTTCTAGTGCTGTAGAGGTTAAAAGATAAGATTTATTTAACTTGGGACATTCTGGTGTGTGAAAAATCCGTGGTTTTATAGCAACTGGAGACATAATTTGCTGCCACACTCGATCCTGTCTCTTATCACGTCTCCTGTCGCTTTACCATACTGTCAACCAATAACAGCAATAACATGATAAAATAAATGTAAACAAATGGTCCGTGCATGGGTAAGTCCTGCAAAAGCAATTAGATTGCAAGGTGTCAGCAGTATAATGGAAAATTATGGAATTATTTATGTTTACTGAGAAAGGCTCTTGTGTAATGTACAGTTCATGAATACAACATCATTTATTTATTTTAGACAGAAGTGTAGATATATACGGTCTTGAAAAAGCAAATAGCAGATACTTTTAAGTCAAGGAAAAGGATTTTTGTTGACTTCATAAATCAGTGGACTTCTATTTTTCTGGGCAACATCACACCAGCAGGGGTCAGTAGTGCACTTCTATCAGAGGTATTGCCTGCTAAGTGGGCTTCCTCTCACCAAGCTTTTAAAAAAGCTTCACTGATTATTTAAAATATATAAACTATTTTTCCTACATTACATAAATGTGTGTATTCTTAATGGATAGCGATACTAAATATCCTGTTAATTCACTTTAAAAAACATAAAAGAAAAAAATATTGGAAATATTTTTACCCTTTAAGCTCATATTAAAATGTGATTGACGGTCAGTAATTAATGGACAGCCGTGGAGTGGAGACCTCTCATTTTGATATTATAATGAACTTAGGTTAGAGTAAGAGGCTGAGACATCAACAATGCACAATGATAGAGACAGACATTACCTTGTAATTGTTCAATTTAATCAGCTTTTAGAATATTCACCTCAGTGAATTCGGATAGCTCATGACATTGTGGCCTAAATTTAAATTCACTTTAATTCTACGTCTAATTAGATGCCTTTAGAGTGCATGTCTAACTATGTGTTCTTGTTGTCTCTGAATAAGGTTGTCATTGTTTAATGTGCAGTCTTTGTATTGGGTGACAATTAAAAATGACAATGAATAGATAAAAATGACATAAGGAACACTGACTTTCAAACAATAACCCAATACTAAGTAAATAAAGGCCATTTACCTACATCAGCACATAAATCAGTGTTCTGATATGGTCGTTGACTTCCATGGTCAGAGGGATGGGGTGGCAGCTTAGTGTCCAACACGGGGAGAGACTGACACACTTTCTTTCTGCGTTTTCACCCTCAGGCAGAGAGCTAATTAAGGAGGGACTCTGGTTTTATTTACTGTCAGCTCCTGGCCCCTGGGTGTGTGTGTGTGTGTGTGTGTGTGTGTGTGTGTGTGTGTGTGTGTGTGTGTGTGTGTGTGTGTGTGTGTGTGTGTGTGTTGCTGTGTGTGTATGTGTGTGAGAGAAAGACTGAGTTTGCCCTATCTAAGACCGTTCTCAGTCACACCAGTTTAGTTGGGCCTTGCCAATTTGCCCACATTCAGCCAGCGGCACTATGATAGTGGTAATACTGACCGTTATCCTTTAGCTAAAGCTTCTCTTAGGGTATCTCCTCAGCAATGGGAGGTGCTGGGCTTTGTAGCCAGCGCTGCAGGGAGAAACGTAATTACTATGCCCTCAATATGATACAGATATTACAGATATATCAAAGATGTGATGTGGACGTTCACTGTGCATCAGAATGAGGCATCACAGTAGAATGGGTAATCTGATGGAGCTCCTTACTTACTTATTTTAATAATAATTCAATGAATGTACATACATTAGGGACATTTTCTAAGCATGCTAAATAATCTTCTTCTAAATAACCAAGCTGCTTTCGCACAACAACCCCTAACCATGACCCTAATCCTAACCCTTTGCTGCTGTGCTTTGAATCCATTGCATGTCTAAAGTGCTTGCTATCATCATGAGTGCACATGTTTTTGAACATGTAACATATTTTAGATTCACATTCTGATCTTTATTGACCCAAGAGTATGATTTCACGGTATGGTGTACGAAGAGCATATATGCACTGTACAATACAATAATACAACAATAATACAACAATGAGAAAACAATGCCACAAAAAAGTACAAAAGGTCAGTCTTAATAATAAATATTTTTTACTAATTGTTATTTCATTTGGGTGTTTGACCTTCACTGGAAAGGATGATGTAAGTGCAGATAGGGACATTAGAAATTTGAAGGGTTAATGTTTGTCTGTGTTCACCTTAAATCTGAGTATAAGACATATATGTATGTGATGTCACAACTAGTTTGGAAGCCAATTATGGTGTAATTTTCTACAAACACAAGTGTGATGTGAAAACTTGAAAATTTGAACACATATACCTAGAATGGGCTTTACTGAGTGAAGTAGGAGACATCTTACATTTGGTGGAAAGGCCTCATTGGAATTATTCAGTGTTTATATTTATCTTAAAGCTCCAATAAATGTCTGGAGGGAATCTTAAAACATAGGCACGTGGACTGTTTCAATAGTATTTGGCAAGTAGACTCGCCTGTTATGCTTGCATTCCTACATTCAAACTAAATTTAAAGAGGTGTTGACAGTTGTCATTACAAAGGTTACAGAGAAACTGATTCCTATCAAAGCCTTTATATCTACCAGTGACCTTATGGATTCTGATCTTTCAAAAATCTCTTTATTTTCTAGCAAGTGATGGATATGGCACTAGTTATTTTTTTATTTTCAGTTTGAAGCTGTATTCTCAGAATATTACATCCTGTTCTCTGAAACCTTGCTTAAATAAATGGTCACTTACAATATATACCCACTGTCTATGTTGACTGTTGATGGTCATTTGTAGTTAAGCTGACAGTGGACATCCGCTGATGTTGATCAAACAGAACCTGCAGTCCCCCACTGGCCCCAAGCTGATTCAAACAGTACCACAGCAGGACTCTCTTTACAGGGTTCCACTACAGCTCCATTTGTTGGTGACAGCGCTGCTGCAGAGGTGACACACCACAGTGACAGGGGCAGCCCCCCCTCCACCCTCTCCACCAACATCCACTCACCCAGCGGTGGTGCCCCAGTGAGCCCTGTACCTCAGCCACGTCAGTCAATAAACCACAGGCGGCCCCTCACATGCACACAGACACACACACAACATCATCGACAACCTGGAAATGTTGAGGGGAACGACAGGACGGAGAGGGAAAGGAAGTGACAGAAAGGAAGCGATAGATGGATGGAGGACAGTGTTTCAGTGGTATCTGAACAGCAAGCACAGCGAGGAGAACTCTCATCATGTGCTGCTGTGTCTGACAGCGACGGTGCTGTAGCTGTTATAGGGAGTTGATGACCCAAGTGACCCGGAAAGCAAGGCGTGGCCCACACAGCTGTGGTCACCGTGGTGATCTCACACAGTGTAATTAATGCACACAATCAGAGGTGTCTGCATACGTGTGTGTGTGTGTGTGTGAACACCCGTGCAGGGGTTTGCCTGCTTATTACAACCAAACAGTGAGTTACAATCTGACAACAGAGAGCTCTGGGTAATTTCCCATCATGCCTCATCAGGAACAGCAGGGGGCCAAGAGCCTCGCCACATCAGCTCACACTCGGACCTGGGTAGAAAATTACCATCATTAAACAGCGATGTGCGAGGGAGAGAAAGAGGGAGCCAAAAAAAAGAGAGCCTGTGAAAGACAATCGGATAGTCGGAGACAGGCAGCATGTAAAACAGACGCTTCATATGAAAAGAACCAGATGAAAGAAAAGAGGGAGATTGGCACAGGCAGACTGTACAGTGAATGCCCAAATCAGGATGCAGTATTGATCAAGGTAAAATGGAGCTCTCAGTATCTGTGGTCCTCAAAAGACAAATCCATGGGACAATTCCACTTGGACGAAAAAACACAGGACAGATTTTTACCAGTTTTCTTTCTTTCTTTTCTCTGTCTGTCTTTCTCCCACTCTCATTAGCGAGTGGCCGTGATTGTATTGGATTGAACAGCAACTGTATTGATCCGGTCAGCCCTCCGGGGACTAATGTAATCAGTGCCCCCTGCCTCGGCAGGACAAGAGGCAGGTGGTGGAGGGCGGGATTAGCAGTGAGACAGGTGGGAGAGTAGGCAGGAGTCAAGTACTCAGGATCCCTTATACAGAGCATATATAGTTTATACATTGTATTGTGCGAAGTGAAGACAAGCACATGGAAACACACCTTCCTCAGTGGTGGTAGTACTCAGAATCAGCCTCAAAATATACTTGTAATATACATATAAAAGTAGAATTATTCATTATGCAGGCATTGCCATTTCAGAATACATACACTTATATAATATATAATACCATATATATCATAATAATACTTACTGATGCATCTCTGTGTAAAGATCACTTTAACATTGAAGGGTGGAGATCATTTTTTATTTTTAAATTATATTTGTATTAATCTGAATCTGCAAAGCAACCAACAACTTAAGCTTTAAAACAAATGTAGTGGAGTAAAAACTGCAATATTTGTCTGGAGTAGAAGTATAAAGTAGCATAAAATGGAAATACTCAAGTGTCTTAGAGGAAGGGGGGCACAGCTTGACGCAAACAGAGGCCGTCTCCTGCTTGTCAAAGTTCAATATATGTTTCGTAACTGAAATACACGCAACCTGATAGATAAAAGATCTGTGGCGACGCTCTGAGCTGATGTTTCTTGCCTGCTTAATGTAATAGTGACATGTAAATATTTGAGAAGAATCTATGAGGAGATATTAAAATAGTGGTCTACTACTTAAAGACATATCTGTAAAATCACAACGACACTGTGAGCTGAGATGAGTTCTGGTTGTTCTTGGAGGGACACAATGTTTCCTGACAGTCTGCGGTCCCGCAGCTCCCTGGCCGTCTTGACAGCTCTACCAAGCCCATGGCTCTTCTTAACTCCTTCTGTCTTTCTATCTTTACTCAGCCTGATGCTGAAAGTGTTTACCCTCCCATAGTCTACCATTACCTTAGGTGTCCCTGCACATATGTCTGCAGCTCGTTGTTACCCTCCCTGACTCCCTCTTGCTTTTTTGCCCCTTTTCTAATCCCACTCTGCTCTTTTAATTTCTCCTCCGCCTGTCTCTCTTCCTATAGTTCTCTTGTGGAAATAGCAAAAAATAGCATCTCTTAATCACTTGACTGAGCGCTCACCTGGCTGCTCTGCTGGCAAGAGATGAGAGGAAGGAATAGAGAAAAAAACAAATGAGATGGAAAATAAACAGAGAAGAGAGAGAGAGACTGAAAGACCCAGGAGGAGAGATGGACATATGTAGAACGGCATTTATGTTTTGTTGAGGAGCGGTCGTATTTTGCACAGTACCCCCAGCCTATTATAACACATACTGTATCTTTAAACAAACACACACACACACACACACACACACACACACACACACACACACACACACACACACACATTCCCCATGTAAAGGCCTACACAGATGCGCTCTTGGTGAGGAGGAGAGAGAGAGTCTTTGCATGGATGACCCAGTTGGGCTTGTGCCAGTTCTGAAAGAGCCTGGAGCCAAAGTGTAGACCTGGAGACACACACACACACAAACGCACACACACCATCTGGTCCCGTGCCTTTTAATAACTGAAACAAGGCACAAGATGTAGGCAGCATGGTGCATGGTTTCCCATCAGCCTGGCAGCGAGAGAGCAGTAAGTAACAATAGCAACAATAGCCCTGAGAACAGTAAATACACACAGCATTACAGGTGTAGATGGAGACACACGGCAGTGGATAAGGCCTTTGTTTGCAGAAAATTGGGAGAATTTGTTGAAGGAGAGTATAATTCTTTTATAGGGTTCTACACACGGGATGTTCAAAAAGATGCAGCCACGCTTTCTCACAATACCCAGCATAAATTCTTTCTTTTCCTTTGCACTCTCTCTCTCCTTTCTTCCTCTCTGTCTTTCTCCCCTGCTGCGTACAGGAGTCAGTCTGACTTTTGATCCTGACATCTGCGTCTTGCAGGAATGTCTGTGTGCTCTCTCTGCCCTCTGATGTAGCTCCAGGAACTAATGGAATGTGAAAGAGACAGACGGGCTTCTCGTCTGAAAAACACTGCCCTCTCTCCGTACACGTGTGTATGTATGAGTGTGTGTATGCCTGACTCTGTGTGTGTGTGTGTGTGTGTGTGTGTGTGTGTGTGTGTGTGTGTGTGTGTGTGTGTGTGTGTGTGTGTGTGTGAGTTGAGAGGGCACTCTTGCTCCTACACATATCAACTGTCTGCTTCAATCCAGCCATTTCCATAGCATCCCCAAAATAAAATAAAATGAAATGAAAGAGGGTGTGACAGGGGAGGGGGGAAGAAATGATAAACGATGATTTTGCACATGGCAATGTGGAGTGTGGTTTCAGATCGGCTAACCTTTGAGCTGTAGCGTATGGGTTAATCCCACAACTCTTTCACTTTCTCTCCCGCTCTCCCTCTCCCTCATTCTGCAGAGAAAGTCTGAAGGTCTAAAAGGGTGTTTACAATTCACTAATCTGACTTCAAAACCAGCTTAACTCTGGGAGACATCAAAGGTGCTCGCGTGATGGCCCCACTGATCCCAGTAAGGGGGGGATGTATGATAGACTGGAAACATAGTGAGAAGGGGTGGGGGGAGTAAAAAGAACGAGAGGAAACTAGATATTTCTGAGATCTTGTGATGACTGTCTCACTTGATCCAAAGTAGAAAAAAACTGTTCCAGACTTATGATAAGGCTTAAAAATTAAACTCACTTCATGAGGATGCTTAGAACACACCATCTTGGATCAATTCGTTCTGGATCAATTGCTTCAATGAAATAATCAATTGAACCACATTTGTTCATTAACATGGTTTGTAATCTTCGTGACACATCTCAAAGTCAAGCTATAAATTGTTTGTACCACAGTAATAAAAGCATCCATCTGGCTTTATCTTCTTTATCAAAGGCTCTGATGATAAAAAGGGTAGTTAATATATCTGTCCCTGCTTTTCATAAACAGATTCATTAAGAATTGACAGCAGGATTTTCATGTACTCTTCCAGGAAGTGGACGAGGATGTCTTTGTCCTGGTGAGGCTAACTAATGATGAAGACCTCATTTAGGCAAGACTTGCATGAATATCTATGCAGGAGAAAATGCAGGCAAGGTAAAATTAGCCAGTAATAAATGAACATTTGTGGAAATACATCTGGCATTAATTGTCATCCAAAGGCCACGGTTCATTAAATTACCATTAAAGAGTTTGACAAAATATATTTGGTGCTCACTGAGGTATGCGGGCTTTGTGAAGTAAAATATATAAATAAATGTAATAACTATAGCTGTGTTTCTGAGACCTATTAATATCAGATGGAGAGGAGAAGCCTATTCTGCGGGGACATTATCAAGGGATTTGCACTATTAACAGATGTATTTTTCCTCCTCCTTGAACACATAGAAATAATGCAAATTATAATAAATTGTCATGTAATGAATAGTCAGGCCAAAAATGAGGACAGTGCGATTTGATGGGGATGAACTGATCGCAGCCATATTTGTTATTCCGTATGTGTGCTGAATACATCTCAATGCAAAGTTCTTTTGTGATTTCAAGTTTGTCCCACATTTCTATTGAGCTAGCAGGGACGGACATGAGAGACTGCCCCAAGCAAACATCTGCTCACACATGTACACATATGTATAAACATACACAGGCTGACATACATGCCCACACTTAAATGAAAAAAGAAAACAAGGAAAAAAATAATGCAAAAGAGAGAGTGTACAGTAGGGGTACATTTGATTAAGACAAGAAGGAAAAGAAGGAAAGAGAAAGAGAGGGAATGTGTGTGTGCTTCTCTTTGTGTGTGTGTGTGTGTGTGTGTGTGTGTGTGTGTGTGTGTGTGTGTGTGTGTGTGTGTGTGTGTGTGTGTTAGAGAGAGGCAGAGCAGCATGAGACAGAGAGACTCGGGTGGACAGACACTGATTCCCCCAGGTGCATGTTGGGTAAGTCTTCAATAATATGGAGTGACAAGGAACAGAAGGAGCCGATTTCTCCTCATGTCATATCCTCTTTCTCTTCTCGCTTCCTGCTTCTTGTCAACAGGACTTTAAACTGGTGTTTGTTAAATTGGATGTCAGGGTCAACAGAGGACTTTGTTACATTGAATGCTTGTCTGTTTGTGTGCAAGTGTTAGCCTGCGTGTGCATACGTGTGTGTGTGTGTGTGTGTGTGTGTGTGTGTGTGTGTGTGTGTGTGTGTGTGTGTGTGTGTGTGTGCATGTGTGCATGTGTGTGTGTGTTTGTGTGTGTGCATGTTCAATGCTGTCGTTTAAATGTGGTAGCATGTTGTCTCTTGGCATTAGAGGGTCTGGGTCAGAGAATAAATCCCTGCTAAAATATCTTAACTTGACAAATACAAAAAAACCTTTAATAGCCATGGTACAAAACAACAGCACATGCAATTTAAACACAAAAACCTCCATGACACTGATTCACTGAGCTCGCAACCACGGCAGAATCCCCACTGTATTGGATGGCAAAGCCCCGGAGCCTCCACTGTTCAGCCATGTCACTACAGCAGGTCTACCCTGCCTTTCCAGGAAGCCTCCGATGAGTAGGAAGCCCCTGGACATCTCTGCTAATCACTCATCCCTAAACAAGCACTTTCTAAACGACCTTAGAGAGAAAGAAACAAGATACAGACAAACCACACAGCCAAACAAGGCCCCCAGGCCTCTAACCAATTTAAATCCCAATTAGATTTTTTCAGATACTCTCAAGAGGTAAGCATGAGCCCGCATATGTTTGTGCATGCTTGTGCGTGTGTTTGCGTGCACGAGTGTGGATTGTCAGACAACCAGCTCTTCCGTACAAACATCAAAGGTCATTCCCTGTCTGAGTACGTGTATGTTATTGTTCCGATTAGTGTGTGTGATTTTGTTTTGACTGTTATTGTTACAATCGTGGGAGCAGCTGACCTTTGACTGTAAAAAATAGAGGATCACATTATTGTCATTGTCAGAGGATTTCTTATCATGCTATAGTAATACTGGTAATAAAAAAAGTATAATAGTAATTAAAAACTTGAACTTGAGTTGAAGGAAAAACTTAAACATTAGGTCAAAGGTTATGCACACACACCGTGAATATATTGTTACAGTAACTACTGAAGTTTATGTGGATATTACCTGCAAATGACATGCGGAATAAATAGCTAAACCATATTGTGATACACAGTGTCAAGCAGGGTTGCATAAAATAATACACGGTTAAAGCAAACTCATCAGCTTTTCTTTCCGTCCGCTGAAACACTGTGTGAGGGGAGCTGGAGGCATCCAGCTCCCCTCACACAGAAAAGATTCAACTGGCTTCTGTTTTTCATCCATCTAAATATACACAATAATAAATGAACACTTGAACTCACTCTCAAGTTCTATATATTGCAATATGACTTAACTAATTAAAGGAAGTTACATACATAAAAGATGTATAAAATGAAGATTTCTCATGTATGAATTAGGCTTTATGGTGTGTGTTTTGATCATGAAAGCAATGGCTAATTTCCACATTGCATCCAGCAAAGTTTCAGATTGTCATTTTTGCATGTTGTTTATGGTAACAGCTGCTAAAGCCATTGGCCTATTAATGCCTTCAGATAACTACATAAACAAAAGCACACACAAACACTGACAAACACACACCAGATGGCCTCCCCCACCCCCCTCTTACGTTAGGGTCCCCGTGGCAACAGGTCAAAACAGGTCCCACCTGAACGGGGCATTTCTGGTTCACAGGTGAGCCCTCTCTCTTCCTCTGCCTCTCCTTTACTTTATAGTCATGTCCCGCATCTCTGTCTCTCTAACAGCAAATGAGAGCAGGTCAGCATGTGCCGGGTTACTTCTGCAGGCCAGATGGGATTAAATGGAGATGACATCCGGTGGACGACACACCTGATGTAACCATAATGCAGCCAGAGATGCTTTTTCGAATCCTTTTGATAACCTCAACAGATAGATAAACACATGCAGGTAACCACAAATACACATGTGCACGAATACAACCTCAAATTCATACTGATGATATATTGTTAATACTAGGAAACGGAAGCTACATAATGCGTTTAGTTGAGCACTGGCCTCGGTCATCGACTGCAGGACTGAACGAAGTTAAAGTCAGTCTTGTGCTCCTGCATCATTCCTCCCCACGCCTCTAGGTGGCAGTATTGTCATACCAACCTCTTAAACGAGTCTCTGTGACCCAATCTCTGTGCTCCAGCTTGCACAACTCTGCAAAAAAATCTCAACAGCTTTCATACACAGTAGAATACTATAACTGCTGCTAAATGTGGTTCACCTAAATCTCAAAGCAGTGCAAAATATTCAGTCCTACATAAAATATTCCATGTCCCAGACATTGCCACAGTAAAATTCTTGACGTATTTGATCCTTCATAAAAGCTTAAATAAATGTTCAGATAAATCCATATTTACACAAATCCCACAACTTAACATCTATTGGACTGTACATTATCAGGAAAGCATCTTTTCATGGATGATGTGTGGATAAATCACCAATTAATGAAACTCCCAGCTGACCTCGTGGACTAAAACAAATATTTTAAATATCTCTTTCCATTAAATCTCTGTCCAATGTAAAATAAAAGGTTCAAAAAGAAGCAGTGGTTTCTGTACATGACAAAAAGGTGAAGTCATCCCAGTGCTGAGGGCAGGAAAAAAAACAGCATCATCACAGCCATGAAATCATCAACATTGAAGTATTTTTGTCAGGCGCTAGTGTGTGAGCGCCCCAATATGTTATGTGGAGCAAGGTGGTTTTTTTGAAAGGTTGGTGGGAGCTTTGCGTGCAGTGCAGCACTTTTTCCGACGCAGAGTGAGCTAGGAAAAGAGGCAACAACAGCCGCACGATGTGTACAAGTGCAATTAGACTCATTACTGTATCCTGGAGATGAAAGAAGTGCAACGTGGGCATTCCCCTGCTGTGACTTGGCACCCTTTGGAGACACTGAATCATGTACACATGTACACATTTCCCACAACAATACAACAGAAGCACTTTAAACAGACTGCCCCATTCATACAATCTCCAGCCAGCTAAGCACACAGTTTACATTTGTCAGTCATTGGCAAATTGTATTTGGGTATTTGGCTAACTCACCACTTCACACAGGTACAGGTTTTTCAACTGCAGACCCATTTTCCATCCTGGGTTGGGGACACTTTGATGTGAGCAGCATATCCCGCGTCAGCTAATAATAAAGTCCTTTAAACACTCTGGATAAAATTCTTCAAAAAGATCTTTTCCTATGTTTACAGGGCTCAATAACATGCACAGGGTTAACAGTGGGCTAGATGCAAAAAAAACCTGGGCTCAAACTCGTTTAATACTGTAGTATGGGTATTTATACACACAGGCTGCAAGACGCCTCCTTGTGCCCTTGCTTTTCCCTCCTTCCTTGGCGGCAGGAACATGGGTGCACCTGGACTCCCCAGCAGAGTGCTGTTCTGACAGCTAACAGTGCACTGTGTCACGGTGTGCACTGATTGTCTTATCTGCCCATTTATCACAGTTGAATTGGAACCAGCCTTGCCTGAAACCTGCTTTCAGACTTTGTCCGGGTGACTTGGGATGCATGATGCTGCAATTGTTGAGCTTTCGGAAATAGGGGTTCCATTGCAAATGTATTCAGGATTATTTTAACATACTGAGATACTTCATGTGTTTGATACTGTATTTCACTGGCCTGAAAATAATAATTACAATAAGCCTGCCACTAAGGTATGCTAGGGGAACTATTACATATAAGCACTACATGCACTATGTCTTGCGCCCATGCTCTTTCAGCAAACTGGCAAAAAAGGACTTCCTGACATGTGAAAGTTTCTCCTGCTTCAAATAGCGTTAAATGGGATCTTGCATGATTGTAAAAAATGCATCAGTGTGGCTGGCTCCATGAGGCTGTCCACACAAGCTGTTTGCACACAAACCAGCACTGATGTCTTCTGTCAGCCCTCATTTTGGTAAACACTGACGTCTACGTGAGGAAACGGAGTGACAGGTGCATGATTGAGGTACTTAAAAGCAGACACTCTCAGCGACTCTCCTCCTCTCTCCTGATCTCCCAGGGTTGCTGTGATTCTCCTCATGCATCCTATCTTGACATTATGTGCATCAGCTCTCTTTCATCTCCTGCCACACTGTTTGGGTTTCGTTTTAATTGATGTAACGCACCTTTTGCAAGCTTTCATGGTAATTGTAGGATCGTTTCGACTGATCGTTATGACCACCTCATCATAATTCACAGAGGCAAGAATTTTCTCCTTCTCCATTAAAAAGAAGAGTATCACTTCTTAAAGATCCAGGTCAAACTTGTTTGGTCCTGTCAGGCAGGCACTGGCTTCACATGGACTTTGCCACCTTTTCAAAAGTCTTTGCTTTACGAACAGGTCTGCTTAAATGAGATCTGTAAAAGATAAACATTAAATATGCATCTAGATCTTCTGCTTGGGCGAGTGGACTGAATCTGTATGAATGGCTAATGTGTTGCTGTGACGGCAAGCAACTAGATTGATCACTCATTACGATATCTGCTCCATTGGCCATTAACACCCGCAAGGAGCCTAACCATGGGCCCCATCACACACCAGGGTTAAATTGAGAGTGAAGAAGTGAAGTGTGCTCCTGTGTGTGTGTGGTTGTTGGGAGGTGGTAGGAAAAAGGTTTCCTGTATGATCTCAATATGGTCAGCAATGGGCTGCTGCAGGCTGAAAGCCAGGATGACAGTGTAGGTGAGTGATTTAGGTGTACTGGTATACATAAAGTGTACAATACATTTCTATGGTTTCTCACTAAGAATACTGTCATCTGTATTTATCACAGTCAATAAGCACATTAAAGCCCAATGCTGCAGATAAAAGTGTACCCATTTACCCAGATGGCTCTTAAATGGAGGAAAATCATATGTGTGATAATATTAGACATGGACTTCAAACTGAAGCCGTCTCCACTCACATGTGTCTGAGACTCTCCCTCCTGGTGGCCTCTCCACTGCAGATCCTAGAGTAAGAAAGAACAACACATGTAAATTTGAGAGCGAGTCAAGAGGCTCTCCACACCCTGCAGGGATATGTTGTCAAAAGAACAAAATTTAATAAACCTGTCCATGACACCTGCACACTCACTTTCTTTCTTTCTGTGTCTCTTGTATTTTTTTCTTTTTCTCTATTACACACACACACACACACAACACCTGCCTAAGTGAAGGATTTACTTGTGTTACATACAGTACATTGAACATGCCAATCACCCAACAGTGCAGCTGTCTGTGTGTTGTCTGTGGGCTGTCTGCATTCCTTTAGAAATTAACAGTGCACCTAAAATACTCTCAGACAAGCAGCTTTAAATGCTAAAGTGGGGGACAAATGTCGTGACAAGCCGTTCCATCAGTTACATGTCAAAATCCCTCAAATAGTTTTTAATTACCATACCTAAATGACTAATGCTGACCATTTAAAAAAAGAGAAATTAAATTTATGACTTAATGATTCATTTCATACACAAATGAACATGAGTGCTGCTCTGCTACTGTACAGTCTCACACCCCCTTGCCATGCTTTAATTCTAAGATTAATTTCAAGATGTCATACCTTTAAAGCTTAGCTAAACCTAATGACAGACAAATGCTGTAATGTTTCTGAACTGCAGCTCACAATACTTTTGCTGTTATCCACAGGTGGCTGAACCACAAACACTGCTTAGATGTAAAAATACAACAAAACAACAATATATACAACAAACAATACACATCAGAAAAACACATCAAACACATTTGTAATGTACTATTCCAAATAGCATATCAAATCTAGTTTTATTTCACATTTAAATCAGAACAAATGTCGAGGGCACTAATTTAAAGGGCCCATCTACCACAACAACATCACAGATAAATTCCACAAATAGACCAGTTTGAGACCCAACTATTGGAGGACCAGTGGTTGCTATGAGGCAGTGTGTTTTGTTGGAGATGCTGGTGTTGACATAAAGCCTGTTTACTCCACTGTGCTCCCTCTGTAAAGATTCTGTCCACAGAGACCTCATACGGGGTGAGGGGACCCCTATTCATCTCCTCCCAAATGGGATAGCATCCTCCAGGGGAGAGGGGTGACACAGTCCCTGCCAAGGCGATGGGGAAGTCCTTCTGCTGATAATAGCAGTCGACGGGGGGAACAACCTCAGCAGGCACCAGGCCAGACAACTGTCAATCAAAGTACCTCGCCTCTCTTTCCACTTTTGGTTGCTGCTGCCCCTCCTCTATATGTGTGTCTCTTTCTTCCATCTCCACTCCTCTCCTTCACAGGGTGCACACTCCACAAAACTCTGGTTCAGATCTCCAGCCTGGGGATCCTCGCAGTGAACATAATGGGCATGGTGCTCCGACAGGGATTGGACAGGGGCCGCGATGAAGATAAACATCAATTACAGATGTGTATCTGTAAATAATAAGGCACTTTAATAGGTCGGCTAATTGCGTGTCAGCGAGGACAACAGCTACACAAAAGTAGAAAACCAACATCGGAACATTCTGTCTACTATTTTTTTCCTCTCATCCTCTAGTGCATTAGACAACAAATAACAATCAACAATTGTGGATCCCTTTTACCTAATTAGTAATTACCACAATGATAATTACACGACTGTGCAATGGCATGAAACAAATTGTTTTGAGAATAAAGTGCATTCCCCTCTCAATTTGTGTAATTTGTAACTTTGAGTCTAAATCATCCACCCATCAACTCTAAAAAAACAAAAACAAAATAAGTTGCATGGAAGAAAGAAGAACAAGGAATTAACAGGAAACTCTGTGACCAATGTTAAAAAAAATAAATTGATCCAAGTGGCCCCCTGAAGAAAAATGCTGTACAACATTTGTAACAAAAATCTACAAATGCCTTGCTGCAAAAAACATAATACTCTTGTGGGAGGAAGGAAAGTAAGCAAAGAGTATCTTTACACAGTCATTATGATAGTCAACACCATTACATTTTTCTACACAAAGTAAAATGTTAACAAAGTGCCTTGACCATTAAATGATAAAACATTGGTTTTGTGGTAATTTCTTACGTGGTATCAGATTAAAAGGTGTTGTATGCTTTGTGATTTTGAATGTCTGGTTTTCGCAGAAGGAAACAGATTAATTTTGTTACCTTGTGGAAGTATTTTATCACTCTGTTGCTGTTTGTTTTCTCTAACATTGTCATTTGTTTGTATGTTTGTATCTATTTTAGCTCAAGGCTAGTCTCCCAAGAGTCAATATTAAAAACAATAAAGCCAATTTCAGAAACACTACATAGCACACATACACAGCCTCCTATTGACAGAATTCTGGCTAAACAGATTTATTCTGCCCAATGCTTCAATACTGATTTTACTGAAAACTGTTCAATAAGGGTGTGGCAGTGACCAGGGGAAAATGTTTTTGTTTTCTTTTTACAGTGCAATAGATTTTTTTCCCTTGAATGACTGGTTAAACATATTGTCATACTTTAAAGTGTTCCCTACAATACCATGTTTTGTAGGGAACAAGTACTCAAAATATTAGATTTGGTTATGTTGAAACTTGATGACTTGTTCTGAATGTGTGCAAGTGATGGACCAGGGAGAAAAACACTTGCTTGTTAATAAAAAAAGCAGAACTGTCACCATGGCCCAGTAAAAATGGGAGAGGTAACGCCATTCTGTTGCTGTAAGCCATCTATTAATGAGACATCACTCCATCAGGGGTGGTCTGTTATGACAACTAACCAGAGGCATATTTGTGTGTTTTGTTTGTTTGTGTACAACACGTGTGCATATGTGTGTGTGTGTGTGTGTGTGTGTGTGTGTGTGTGTGTGTGTGTGTGTGTGACACACACATTTGGTCACATTTGGAGACTGAATTATGCACATTTCTAGGATTGTTTTTAAAAGACTGTAAGACCTACAGTACTTTTGTCATGATGGACATGGAAATATGAATGCAAGATAGAAGAATAATTACCACAGTCTATTGTGGCAGATGAATTACAGAGATTACATATACTGTACAATATTAAAATGTAATGGGAAAATAAAGGCTCAGCCACTGTTCATCAGTGTGAACAGCCTCTGTCCACTAGCCTGAGAGCAATGAGAGTATTAACGCTGTATCTATCTATATTATGTAAATTATATTAATTAATATTCATTATTAATATTTATTATTTGGCATTCATTCGAATACAATATAAGTTATTTGATCATATTAATCACATAAAACAAAACAATGTGTAATGTTGGGGTCTGCATTTAATATGTGCATCTACAAGATTTGCGTGAGTTGCCATAACCCTGCTGTGCATTATCGGATGAATCAGTCTTACGGATTCATCCATCCACGTCTTTTCAAAGCAAGCTTTTTACATTTACAAGTCATATGTGTGTGTGTGTGTGTGTGTGTGTGTGTGTGTGTGTGTGTGTGTGTGTGTGTGTGTGTGTGTGTGTGTGTGTGTGTGTGTGTGTGTGTGTGCATGTGTCCGTCTTAACAAGCTGTATGGCAGGTATTTGCGTGTCTAAGAGTAGTATGGTATAAAAAGAACCCCCAAGACTCATAAAATATATAACACAGCCCATCTTGCAGATTTTCCGATTGGAAACATTGACACACACACATTCAATGTTCATCCACCCACTGGTATGCTATCATATTTTTAAGCAGCAGCTTTTGGGAAGAGTCCTTTAAACTGTCCCTCAGTTGCACAGCATGTCTGTTAAATCTGTCCTTGGTCTCTATGGCAGTGCTAGAGCTGTAAAACACTGGCATTGCATGTAACACAGAACTTCTGAGTCAATTAAAAAATAGATACAACATTTTTCTGGTGAAAGCTATTACATGTTGCACAGTAAGTAATTCTTTTTAGTTTACTTTTATCCCAACTTAGCCTCTTAGTAAATTGTTCAAGATTTTGGGGTTTAAGATGAAAACATTTGAATAAAATATGTTTTTGGTGGTTTATCCCACATTTAATTTGTTATATGAATGTGTCCCATAGCATTACTTCATTGCTCAAGATGTTCAGTCTCAGTTTTTGCTTGCAACTCACAAACATGCTTAGCTGTTTTCTATGTAGTACTAGCAATATTAATTTGAATGTATGAATATATTTCCACATATATGATTGTATTTCACAGAATGAAACATAATAGAAAAATTGCAAATTTATGCACAACCACACAAGTTAATATAACTGATGCTCATAGCAAAGAACTGTGTTGCCCTTTTATTTAGGTCTATTTCATCAGTCTAAACTCTTTTTAATTACTCTAGTTTTAATTACAATTTGCTAGAAATCATTATTTTTTGACAACAAATGTTTGCAAGACATAACACAATTTGAATAAATCATCATTATACAAATCAACTTCAAGTCATTAAAGGATAATGTTGAATCATCTCTATGTTAAATGCATGCTTCTGATCTTCTCAAATCCACCAATACATGACTTTTTCACAGACCTTTTTATTCAGCTTGTCTTGAATTAAATTAAAGTCTTCATTTTTTTTACAACTGAATCCAACACAGATTGGTGATGTTCTGTGTCTGTGAAGTGTCTCCTTCACATCCCTCTCTCCGTTTCTCTCTCTCTCTCTCTGCCTCTCTCTCCAGTTGAGAAGCTCCACAGATCTGTGGACTGTTTGTGCTCTCACAGCATTTCAGCTGACATCACCAAGAACTCATTTTACCAGTGTAGCAAAGTGCCTGGCATAAACAGAATGAACACAGCATTCTCTCTTACACAATGGATTTTCCCCGAACTCACCAAACTCCCGTAATGACCACGTCTCTCAATCCATGGCAGTGGTTGATGTTTAGCTTGCGCTGTTGCTGATATTGCCCCCACCTCCTGCTCTCTCCTTTCAAGTCCACCCATTTGACAAAGTGAAAACAGCAACAAAAACACAAACAAAAACCTCCCCCAAGCTCAGGCACGCACAGCCAAACCTGACATTCTAATTAGTTTTAAAAGTAATTGCTCGAAATGATTAGTTGAGTTGGGCCACTTTCCCCTGTTACCTCTGAATTGGAAATATAATTGCGGCGGACAGTAATTGGCCAGTCATAGACTGTTGGTTATTGTAGTCTGTTGTGGCCGGCTGCATCATTACCAAGCCTTGGACGCGGTTCAGCTTTTGAACTACAGTGACCGAAGAGGAACACAAACACACACGCACGCAATGCTCTGCTTCACCATGCCAGCTCTCCATCACCACTCGGGCCCATTCCCCCGCTCCAAGGATCTAAGTTGTTTTCAATCCTGTCCTCTTTTTTCTGTCTTTCTCTCTTCCCTTTCTTTGCTTTTGCCCTCTTCTACCTTTGGGGCAAATTGACAGCTTGTTGAATAAAAAGATAAGCTGCGAGCTCTAAACCAGAGAGGAGAATCCTCTGCTAGTAGCTGAAAAATGGGGGAGCAGAGAGAGTGATTGTATAGGAATAAGAGAGGGAACTCAGGTGGATAGCAAAGTGTCATGAGACTTCCAGGCTACATGCACACAAAAACATTTTCATTTTAAAATGCGCAGCTTCTGTTACGTTTACACCTAGCATCCACACTACTCCGGCATTTTCGAACCCCTATGACTTAAACTTTTGAAAACGCTGCTGACGCCATATTAGTTTGAAACCACGGGATTGCAGTTTAGTCAGGACGGGCGGAAATCATACTGAAAACTTCCAGGCAGACATCCACGTTCGCTTCCTCATTGGCTCTCATTAGTCACGACTTGTCCTTACCTGATTTGTCACACGCCTATCACGTGAACCTTTCATGTTTTTGTTTTGAAATGAAAACGTATTATGGTGGACATAGCCTTAGCAGGATAGTATGTTTACTTCATTCTTTCAGTCTTTCTGATATCAATCACTCTCTAATTTGACTTCTTCTAGCACAGGATGAAGCTTGTTGAATCATCCACATGGTATATACGCAGCCATGCCTTTTACGTGTGATAATTACTGTACATATCTACACGTGTGTCACTGTCTGTTTGCTTTCTCTGTTATTGCCTGGATCAGTCTGCTTCTGTTTACATTTGTTGTGCAGAGTTTCCTTTGCTAAATTGTCTGGAAGCCGAACAGCACCCATCAGTAAACCAGGCAGAAAGGGCTGCGTATCCCGCTACAAGATCCAGGACATGCCAGGGGGACCACATACAAACATGCACACACACACACATACACACACACACACACACACACACACACACACACACACACAAACACAGTGTACCTTAATCTCTCTGACTCACAAGCACACACAACTGACTGACTAATTGACTTACCATCAGAGAGAAAGACAGACACACAGTTTAGTTTGCTTCAGTAATGCAGCCATTGGATTTATGATCATGCCAATGAGACATTTTTTGGATGAACTTGAGACATTGTTTGTCTTATTAACTTGGGGTTTTTCCAAAGGTGACAAACAAATTTCCTAAAGAGACTGAAGAGAGGAGCCAAACTCCACACCCTTGCTTCGTGCTCTATATCGACCACAGAAAACACTATGCAGAAAGAGAGCGCTCCTAACTGCAAACTGTGTATCTGCCAATTACTCTCTCCCTCTCTCTATTAAGCAAAAGGCGATATAGGTCAGGCCTGTCAGACTAAGGCTTCTGTCATCCCCTCTCCCTGCCCTCCCCTCATCATTGTGCATCACTCCTTGCCTGAGGATAGAGGTCCCATAGCTTTCCATTAGGACCCTCTGTGAGTGTACTGTATGTACAGCAAAGGCCTCCTACACCATACACCCACCCGCACCATTAGAGGGAAGAAGTGCTAATAGTGTTGACTGCCTTTAGGGGGGAACAACACTGAGGCCAAAGGCAGGCTAATGTTCCTCAGCTTTACTCTTCTACTTCATTCACACAGTGTATTGAATACAGCAAAAGTATGCAAGTTACTCTTAGGGCCAGATTTACTAAAGGTTTGCATGAGTAAAAATGTGTGCAAACTTGATATCACCAGCAAACATGTAAGCTGATCTACTAACGGTGTGCACAGAGAATGGCATCTTTCCAAAGTGCAAGACAGCACCTGTTGGTCATTTACTACTTTTGCCTTAATGAATATACAATTTGGGGCGTTTCAACTTTATTGTGAAAAGTAATGGGAGGGTTACATGCAAATACATTTATTTACTACATGCAATGAGATCTAACAGGACTAAAAGTAATTTCATGTGAGTGCAACAGCATCTGTATTTAATACGTTTGAAAGGAAGGTGCAAACCACCAAGTGTTGAGCAGAGATTGCTGCTGTTATAGTTCCAAGAAGAAGACACAGGTGTAATGAAAGAAGACGTAGAAAGGGTTTTTTCCATTTGTGTAAATATTTTTGGCCATGCCATATTGGAGCTGTTGGCTGACCTAAGGGCTTATTTAGAGCCAATTAGAAGAAGGAGTTATGCAATACTTGCCATGCCCAAACTTCCTCGCGCAGTGTGCAAACCATACCATAGACCTATCTTTCAGGGTGGAGAGAGTAGGGGGTTGTTGTTTCTCTGTGAAATGGAAGAATTTAGAAAGTTGCGTGGTGCCTCCAGCTGCAGTAGTGCATGGATCATCCAGCCAAAGGAAACAACAAACCAACTGTTCACAGCACGCTGGTCGTAATAATGACACAACCCAATGAAGGTCATGGAGCGACCGCGTACACTGTGGAGGGTCGGTGATTGTTCCCTCCAGCTTGATAAAGCATGATGATCCTGATTTTAGGCATGATCCATGATTATAAAAAATATAGAAATTAATGACAAAAAGCATACTGTCAGTATTTTAGAGACCCCCTAAAATTTCACAAATAATGTTTTTAAGGGACCTTTTGTGTATTCTCCCTGGCTTCCCCCTAGTTCAGCACCCTGTCCTTGCGTCTGGGACATTTCAGCATACTGTAGCTGTTTCTGCTGGGTTTTTTCAAAGCAGTTTTCAGGTGTGCTGTCCCAAGTACTTAGTTTAATCTTAGGCAGGATAGGCCGGTAAATAAAATTTCAACATATTCGGGATCCACCTCCATTGTGTTTGCACCTGTTGTCATCTATGCAATAATTCTTAGTTAATCACCCATGACAGGTATTACAATATGTAATAGTGTGTGAATTCTAAAATATTTTAGAATTCACACACACTTTTGTACTCTTTATTCTGGGTGTTAGTACATCTGGCCCTTAGTGTTTAGAAGTTCAAATATATTTATCAATGCTATTTATAGACACTATTCCACATTTAGCTCCCATGTATCATTTCTTTGTTACTGTGTTTTTGTCCAACACACTGCTTGCCCTAGTGGGTTTAAAACAGTTGTTTGTATTGAATTAAATAGAAGTTATAATAGTCTCACTTCTTCAATGAAATCCAGCAAAAGTTAAGTTTTGCCTTCTAAATAGTCTTTGTGTTGGGTTGTTTTCCCCCTCTTTGATTAGTGGACTGTGAGTATTGACAGCCTGGTGTGTGTGATCATCACAACAAACTGACAGTAGGGAGCTCGATAGCCGTCCTACCCAGCCTCCAATACCATCTGTCTAGTATGGATCTCTGGAGGTTGACGCCTGTTGGCTTGGGAGATATACACACCACAAGCCTCAAGGGCTGGCAGAACACAGTTGGAGGAGGTGTATCTACTCCAATTGAAGCTGTTCAGTCATCTTCACACACAGAATAGGGACGGGTTGAGAATCCCCACTCGCCATGCTCTTTCTATCCACCCGCCCCCTCCCCACACACACACACACACACACACACACACACATAGAAAAGTGAGAGTGATCAAACGCGACTGTGATGTCTTAATTAAGAAGTACTAACAGGCTTGATTAAAAAGGGGAGAATGAAAGGATCCATCAATGAAAGGAGCAATTCCCTTATCAGCCAATGGCAACACAAGTGGATGGAAGAGGTGGGAGTGTGAAGGAAAAGTGAAGAAAGAAAAGAGGAAGCATCAGCGGAACAGAAATATGCAAAGAGAAGAGGAGAACTAAAACATGATTGAATCCATGCAGCAGTGTGATTGATACGGCTTCAACTTAGTTAAAGTGTCTGACAAGCAAAGTTTAGTTTGATAAAGACTTAATTAGTGACCTCGTGCTGGTGGTGTATGTTTAGGATGGAGACATTTTTGTTTGGAGACAGCCCGAAGAGAGATGTTTGGCTGTCAGAGTAATGCAGCACTGTTACTTTCGGGTCACATTCTTTACCATGGATATGAAAATAAACAAACCAGGCCATTATTCGTGAGTGAGCAGTGTTCTTAGTGTTTTTAGTGTCTTTAATTCCTTGTATGTGTACACATGCCTGGTAATAAAACTGATTCTGATTACCCATACCTCTCGCTGTCCTCATTCATGTGTGTCTGCACTTTTAAAGGATTCAATAAACCTGAAATGAACTAAGGGATCAGGCAAACCAATACTGCCTGTTTTCCTGTTGCTGCCCCATATTTAGCTATTCTCTCTACCACAGTTCCCTCATGTCCCTTCTGTCCCCTCCAGTAATTTCTCATATTACTCTCCTTTATTTTATTTCTGCAGCTAGGAAATACAGTGGCAAGGGCAGGTACGAGGAGCTACTTAGTTAGTACACACTTCACAAGTTTAATAATAGTCATAATATTAAACATCTTCCTCTCATCATCCTCTAACAACAATACACTGTTTATTTAGAAAGAAATTCAGTTGCACAGTATGGAATTAAGGGCCAAACCTGCTATTAAGACTATTAAAATCTTCTCTGAATGTCCCAGTTGCCCAGAAAAGATTTGATAATTCTTTCATAAATTTCTGGTATTTTTTTGTCTCATTGTTGTGGCTCTTAGTAAACATATGAAAACAAGCCCAAGACAATCAACCTACAGCCACTGCTCATTAACTTCATAATGGGCACTTTATCAGGGTAATTTGCTGTGCTAATTTAGTTACTTTATGCAATTGGATGATTACAGTAGTTTAGAGAAACTGTTGTCTTAATAGTCTCATACACAAACTGTGGCAAAGCAGCAACAAGGGAAATGTAAAGATTGGCTTGCATTTGGACACCAAGTAAGTCATACAAAAGAAAGCAGTTTGATCTAAAATGAAACTTTTCTGGAAACTATCGACAGAATATGAAGAATTAACAGTTTTGATGTTATTTCAAAGACGTGTTGTGCTGCAAAAATATCTACTGAAGTTAGCATGCTTTCCACTGTTCTAAGAATCCCCAACTCTGGTTTGGTCAGAATAAACCCTTAATTCACAGAGTGCGAATATGCTGGCTCTACACACTGTCACTGCCTCTCTGATGCCTGAGCTCCCTCTTGCTCTTCTCCCACTTGACGCCACTCCTGTCCCTATCTGAACCCACCTTATCTTTGCTGTCCCTGGAGCCAGATTCCTGGTCGCTGTAAATCACCTCAGTAGTGTATTCCATGTTGTCTGACTATCCTCGGTGTCAGAAGCTGTGTTTGGTCCCAGTCTGGCCGTGATATTATTGTGAGGGTGCTGAGGCTGGTTCTGTTACCCCTTCACTAGAATCTGATTCCGGTGCCATTCTGGACTCAGCCATATTTTTTTTGGAGTATAAATTCAACAGGTGGAGAGTTGCCTCAATTCTTACGCATTGCTCCTTTAACAGGGGAATGCAGCTGATTTTTTACACATCAAAGTATGTTTACAGGTGCTGAGGAGTACTACTGCGTATGGGAAAAAAGTTGTGTAAAGCCTTTTGTGACTCCAGAGGGAGTTGTGGTAAGTCCGATAAATTGGTGATTCAGGTGATGTCACTTGAGTCAGTGTTGGTCGGGGCTAAAGACTACAAGTTTAAAAAGGAAAAGGTCTGGGAGTGTGGAGTTACAATACACCCTCTCCTCATCTCTGAGGCCAGCAGCTTGAAGCTCAGCCGCTACTAACATACCACAACTGAATCTCAAACAAAAGTGTCGGTGGTCAAGTTGAATTGTAGGTAATGTAGGTGTTTGCATTAGATATTGAAAATGCAAAAATATTGAATTCAAATCATAAGGACTGAATCTGGTTAGGGTTTTTTTTGCAACAGTAATTACTCATATGAAATAATGATGTAATCAACCTTCATTTGATATCAGATACTGAGCATGAAATTTAAGGTATACAGCTACATACTTTATATACTATACTGTATGACAATACACTTGGGCTCTGTCCCCCTCTTCTCATACAGAGGCAGCAGACACACCTCAGCCCTGCTGACAGCCCACAGCCTGACTCTGTGGTGCTGCATAGCTCAGCACAGCTGTCTGTTGTCCGTTTCTTCCGATCTCGATCTCTTCCTGCCTCACTCCCAGGTTTGTGCCCACTCAGCATGATAATGATATACACCTCTGCCCGGTCATCTCTTTCAAACTCTGGTGTCCTGACACAACTCAAAGAATGACAGCAAGAGCAACATGCAGGACATATCTGTATACTTCAAGTAATATGTAGCTCAAATATAGGTACTACATGAGAAGAGTCTAGTCAGGCATCACTGTGACAAAAAGTTTGAGAAAAAAGTTTTCAGGTTCACAATCCTATTTAGAGGTTGTACCAGAACAGGTTTACATGGTTTAATTTTCAAAAAACATAACATTTTTTGTCATACTGCACACTGCAGCTACTCTTTTAACCCTGTGTGTTGAACTCTATGTTTTAGCTATGGAGTGATACATCTTACCTCTACAAGATCTTTGTTGGGAGTTGCACGTGCGCAGTTTCTAGTTAAGGACTACAAGCCAATCAGAAACAGAGAAGGGCGGGTTGTGAGAAGCTGGTAAACACGGCTTCGGTCCATGTTCCCGTTACCAGCTCAGCAACATAGACTGGGGCTACAGTTTTAGAGTGGTGAGTTATTAATCTGTAACAAATCTTCATCTTTCAACCATTAAGTTTTAACTGAGCTCTGTCTCTACATCACGGTAACAACTTTATGCACACTGACTGCCTGGACGGTAGCTAATGTTTGGGAGGGAGAGGAGAGGAAGTAGGCCGAGGTCTTATCACTGTGTGCTGCATCTCGGTGTGTTTTTTCAACTGTGTTTTTGGGGGCATGTTGGACTACTTGCTAGGCGAGCATTATGACGTATGACATTGGCATAAAGTGGAAGAAAAGGCTGGACAATTGAGCTGTTTTCAGGCAGTTCAGAGCAATTTTTTCTGTGGGAGATGGGAACTCCCTTTGGGCTTTTTCACTTTGCAAACCTATTAAATCCACAAAAAATGGATATATATCAATGAAGGAGAGGAAAAAGGCCCAAAAGCACAATATGACCTGTTTAAAGGTACACTGGCCTCTGAAAAAGGCAGAGATACTTGTACTACACCTGAGGTGGTGTCAGTCCACAATGTTCAACTTTAACCTTGTTAGCATTACTTCAAACCTTAAAAAACAGCCAGAGCTCCCTCTATGGGGCAGTATCCTTAAAGGGACATGCTAAGATTACTTGTGTCAGCATTTCAGCTGAATGCTGGCACCATGTTGACACGCAGCAGATGAATATTAAACCTTGAGAAACAAAGATGTGCTCGAAGCAAAACCCTGCATAAATATTTTTCATATGCACACGCTCACACAATCTTGAGCGTCCCTCCCAGCAGGCACAATCACACTCAGGCAGATAATTCAGTGTCACAGGGAGCCTTGTCTCTGACCCTCTGGCCCCCTCCAGACAGAGGAAGCAGCTGGACAGGGACCCACGGCTGCCTGGAACTCACTTCCCCTGGGGTCCTCTAAGGAGAAGAGTCCCTCTCTGCCTCGGAGAAACGACCAGCTGAGCTTCCACGGCTCAGTATGTGAATGTGCTGTTATGTTCCTGTATCCAGGAAGGTCTGAGCAGGAGGAGCAGACCATAGAAATGTGCCGCTTTTTGTGAGAATCGGCAGACTGATGAAAAATATTATATCACAAGCAGCTAAGATTTATCTCTGGTCATATTTCTGTAAAGTTGCTGCTTTCACTTCATCACTATGGCCTGCTCTATAGGCTCTGTGGTGTGTGCTTGTGTATGAATTCATTTTGGATAAACAATGACGAGCTATCGCTCTTTTACTTAAGTCTTTGTCATGCACATACGCTGCTATAAAAATCCTGTTAAACCTGGTTTAATGCATGTGTGGCCAAAAGGTTTTTTGAGCAGAAATCTACAGTAGCAGTGTTTACCAATTTTTTTTTTAAATCCATTACCTAAATAACAGAAACCACATTTACATGACATTTGGCTACTATAGAGAGCTGACAATAAAGCTGTGTCTTAAGTGCATGTAACATAACGAGTGTGTGACTCAAGTTTGGTTCCTCACACGCACACATACATACACACACAATGTAGTCAGTGGTGAGTGAGGCCCTTACTAAGTGCTTATTAATATTGTATGGTTAAATGGGAAATGTTAACATGTTTTCAATTACCTTGGCAGCCTAATGAAATATTAAACAATAAGAGAGCTTTTGTTTTACAATAATACTAAGAAAGGGTAAACATGAAATTAATAACATCTTTTTTTTTTGAAGGGAATGAGACATGTATTTGCCGAAGTCATAGTTTGTAGATTTAGACAGATGTCCCTGTTTAAAGCACATGTACAAACAAATATGTGGTTTAGCTGCCTTACAGAACCAATTCAATTAAACAGTTAAATCCAACAAAATGTCGCCATGCCCAATGTATGTGTTGTTAGGTATGATTTGGTCTTCAATTTGTTGATTTGAAACTGAATTATTTGTGGGTCTTATTACTGAATGAGTACAATCCCCAGCATAACCCTTGTGCATCTCATCTTTGCCTCTGCCCACTCTCTGCCATTAGCAGTTCCACAGAGACACAGCTTTTCTTGCTGCTCACGCAATGCTGATCCTACAATGCTGCACAGCTACAGCCAACACACTGTAAGCCCCAGATGACAAGGGCGTCAGTTATAAAACAGGAAAATTTATCTAGAGATGAAGCAAGTGTTTTTTGCACAGAAACACACCTTTTAAATACTGGGTCTGAGCCTGATTATATCAGCCTGATTAAAAATGACCACTTCATAAAATAAAATTTTTAATAAATACCAGCTTTATTCACAAATGATTGAAAACAAAGTAACGTGTGGTATAAACAAGGTGAATGAGTCAATCAGAGTCTGAATCACTTTGAGTTTTAATGATCCGTGTGGTTGGGCTTTCAGTGAGGGTCCCGAAACTATGTGGCGGCCAGAGCTGTATAGGACAAAGAGCACAGAGGACCAATGGCTTAAAAGAGAGATTAGACTCACATAATAACAAAATAATTGACTACGTAACTCCATTACATACAACATTTCACGCACTTCTTGGACACATTTGCTAATATGGCTTTTAATGATGTGTTTGATTTCATAGAAGATCTTGTTATTTCATCAGCTGCCGTAATAGGGCCTCCAGTGGAGTGCCGCCGTCCAATCGGATGGACAGAAGGTTGGCTGACCTGTTTCCAGGGTCGTGGTTGCTATGACATCCAGTGAGATGACAACACAGCAGAATGGAAAGCTAGACAATATGTTGTCCAGGGTTCGGTCAATCAGAAACACTTGCTTTGAACTTCCAACTGACTCACATCTCTGAATTGTGCTTAATATGGCCATATAATTAAAAAGAAACTAATGAAGAAGAAAAACATCATGGCTGGCTCGGCCAGGAACTCAACATCTAACACTTTTAGAAATCAAAACCATTTTGGAAAAGAACACATTTCTTATAAAAAAACAAACAACAACATGACAACAAACAGCACACCTCCCCTGTTACCTTTAAGCAAACACGCCCTCGGATGAGGGCATAGGGAATTGGGCCATAGCTCCTTGAGTCAGTGGAATTCCTAAGGTTATCCCCTTCTAGCCATACATGGCCTTTTGGAACCTAAAAACATCAAACACACATGGAAAGACAGCAAAAATTATTAAGAGGTTGACCGTTTTACCCCCCCCCCCCCACACACACACACACAAACAAAGGAATCAAATAGAAAGCTAATCCCTGAAATTGCAGCACCACATATTTTTAACACATAAAAC
Organism: Lepomis macrochirus; assembly: GCA_024633595.2. Lineage (NCBI taxonomy): Eukaryota > Metazoa > Chordata > Actinopteri > Centrarchiformes > Centrarchidae > Lepomis > Lepomis macrochirus. The sequence continues at coordinate 18,409,303 of JALXJV020000006.1, forward strand.
TAAGTTGAGCTATAATGTAGTGACAATCTACATTAACCCCACCCCCTACCCCCAATGAGTCGCACAAGCTATCCCTCCCTCCTCGGCCTATCTTAACGTCAACCTGCCTGTCCCTCTTTAACCCCGAACCGTCTTAGGAGAGGGGTCATGGGTAACAGGCAGGGTTGGGAGGGATTTAGAAGAACTTCAAACGGGGTCATTAGGCTGTTGGCTGAGATCTACGCCCCTCTTACCAAGGGAGAGCAAAGCAAAAGAGGGACCTGAGATAGCTAGGCAGAGAGAGAGAGAGAAAGAGAGAGAGAGAAGAGGGAGCTTGAGAGGGCTAAGCTGCGGCTAGCAGCAGTGTCCAAGGGTCTCCACCGCGGTCCGACCTGCCAGTGGGGCGGTCATCCATGCAGGCTCTAATTCACAGTGACACCAATTATGATTAATCTCATCACTTTAGAAGAGTAGGCTTGTCAAGGCCCTAATTAAGTGCGCTGTCCCCCCTATATGTGCAGACAGGATCAACAACACATTATATTGTCATAATGGGCATCACAATCCACGAGTCTATTTTTGTGTTGCCTAACTTTTTTAACGGCAAAAAGTCCTCTGGAGGAAAGAGAATAACATGAATGAAGAAACAGAATATTATCCACACTGAGGCGACGTCATGTCTTCGCCTCTGCCTCGCGTTCCTTATTCCTATATCACCCGGCTCTCTGATTAGAGTCTTCAGTCCTACTGTGAGATGCTGCGTTTTGTTTCATATTCGATAATTGAGACAGATGATGTGACATAATCACGAGCCAGTGACATGTTGACCTAACAAGAGGTAAACAACTCACTGAATAACGACGACACAAATGAATATCATTAAAGGAGTCATCTGAGAACCATATGTCAGCATGCTGGATTCCCACCATTACACCTCATTAACATGGTAACATATGCTGGCTCCCAAGCACAAGAAAAAGAAACACCACCGTTTGTCATCTGCCAAACCAGAACCCCCTGTTTCTCTATTGAAAAAACATAATTTTCATTGTACTCATCCTAAATAAGCAGGTTTGACAAAGACATTTTGCCTGTCAAGAACTGACAAGCCCTGCATACCCAAACTTACTTTCTTGATAAGGAGAAAGCATTTCTTGACATCTCTTCTATTCACGATCCATGCAGAGTAAACCCACTGCCACTAAGGTCAATCAATCTAATCGACAACAGCAAAAGTAACCTCTTTCATTTAGAATCCCATAAAACATGTGACCTCACAGAGAAACCCAAACCTGAGTAAAGACAAAAGTGCTTTAAAGGATCAACCGGGCAGTATTTCAGAAAAGTGAGAAAGGTGTCTGAAACGTGACCTGCTGTACTGTGGCCAGAACGAGTACAAAAGCTTATGCATATCACCTTGCAAGTCGCAGGTGTGTGAACAAGGACAAAAACAAAGAACCCCTCCATAGTAAGTCAGAGCAAACCTCTAAATTAAAACAAGGTTAATGCAAAACAGCTGCAGATAACGATAACCATCCTTGACTCTGCTTTTTTTTAAGTTGACTGCTGTTTCAAGCACCTGTAAATTACTGCCATAAAACCATGAACGTTACTTGATTTTTTTTGCATGTTGTGTTTAGGACATTTCTCTGCAGACAGAGTGGTGTGGAGATACCAAAGTCAGTTGTCATTTTAGTACATAAACGACATCAACACGTCAGGAAACAGATGTTGTTTCCAATCACATGTCTTTCCAAAGGTCCTAGTGGGCCCAACACAGAGTTGTAGTATTTAGATTCAGACGTGGAATCACTTTGATCAGCTCTGCCGGCGGCTCTGGTGTGATGGATGGCAGGGATTGCACCCGTCCTGGGGTTGTAGGCTGGATCGACACGAGGCATTGTGTACCTGTCAGAGACGTGTCGAGAAGCAGCGAAACTGGAGCTCTCCTCTCTGTGGAGGTGTGTTTAACAGCCACACCATTACAGTGCTCATTATGTTAACATGATTGAGGTAGTGAATTATGTTCAACTTAAATACATACAGGCTTACAGAGGTCGTCTTTCAGCATATTACTCTGTCTATCTTTACTGCAAAGAACAGAACATATGGGGACATTTCATCTCTCTCTCTGTCACCCCCTCTCTCTCTCGCCCGTTTTGCTATAATATTAGGGATCAAGTGTCATTGTTTTGACACAATAGCTCAGACATAGAAATGATTCCTAAAAGGTGACAGGGCAATTAGTCTGCTGTTGGATCTCTGAGGGTGGAGAGGACCTGCCTGTCTGTCAGAACAAAAAACGAGGTGATGACAGGGTCTAAGACGGCCTTCCAAAATTCATCTTTACAGGTCCACCCATAATGCCTCACACCATCTTAATAGTCACACACAAACACATACATCCTCTGGGGGGAAAAAACTCCCGGAGGGAGCCCAAACCTTTATATGAACAGCGGGTATTTTCTCAGTTATATCAAATGCTGTCACATAAAGCCAGTGATTTTGCTCCTGGGAGGTAAAAAGATTAACACGGGAAAGCATATATATTAGCCACATGATATCCAGAAATGCTTAGTGACAATCAGCTTTGTATAGACTAGAGTAGTGGATATTTCAAGCTTTTCACCTGCTTTGTGTGTGAAGCTGAAATTTGGTTAGCTTAGAGTAGCAAAGAAATACAAATACACATGCAAAGTTTCCAGTGTTTTTCAAGATGCAGGCAACCAAAAATAAGACAACAGCTTACTTGCTTATGCCTATAAATGCAGTGTGAAATGAAGGAATTGTCCCACCCTGAACACAAGTATCTTTCAGTATTTTTTTGCTCTTCACCTCTCTGTTCCTGCTGCATAGTGAGCTCAACTCCTGTATATCAAAGAAAATCCAGGTTCATTGGTTGTGCTAGTGAAGTTTCCTGTTCTTATGTTGGAATGTTACAAATATCACTTTCAGTCCTGCATTATTTTACTGTCCTGCATTATTTCTCTTGATCAGATAATATGAATGCCAGTAGCATGTAGGGTTGTAACCAATTTCATGGGTCATTTAAATACAACGCCACAGTGCCAGGAATCAATACTTTTTCAAATTAGGAAGTTTTACATTTTAAAAAATCAGTAGTAATTTAGCAGCATGTGTAGTGACAAACAACAGTCAACAGTCTGATGTTGTGACAATACATACAACACAGCGGAAAAAATATGGTCAATTAATCAAATTATTATTTATTTTGACAGAAAATCAATCTGCAGAAATTTTGATAAGGGACTTATCGTTTCAGGTGTTTAACCAAGCAAAAATGCCAAACATCATATGTTTCTAGCTTGTCAAATGGGATGATATGCTGTTTTTCTTTGCTTAACATCATTGTAACCTAAATTTCTTTGAGGTTTGGATTGTTGGTCAGAAAAAAATAAAAATCTGAAGACGTCCCCTTGGGCTCCTAGAAGTTGTGCATTTTTTGCCCAGTGTTTGATTACTCAAGAAAACAACAGCAACAGAGTAACTAATGCTAATTGGTACTTGCAGCCCTATTTTAAACAAAAAAAACATTGAACTGTTTGATTCACTACATGCATTTACTGAACAAAGGCCTTGTATTAATCTTTATAAACAGATATCTGCATGTATGAATGCAAAATCTGTAGGCAAGGGACAAGAATTTGGTAAACAAAGCTGTTTATATTACAATTGTAGTGCTAGTAGTGCTGACCAATAATGTCTGAGCAGGCTTTGGTTGCATGGAGGTGTACAGTTTGGGTGAAGAACAAAGAGGCAGAACACACTGGCTGAAATGCTATTTCTGAACCCAATTGGTTATCATCTGCTGATGAATTAGCTTTTATCAATTTACTTTTAAAATTTCTGCATTCAAATCATTGTCAAACAATAGCCAATGGATTCTGAGATTGTTAATTGGACACAATTAAACTGTAAGCCACAAAACATTGGCCTTCAGCCGCCGAGGCTAAATCGGTGTCAGGCAATAGACGATTGGTTCTGAGATTGCGCTTGTATTAAATTATGCAATACTCTATGTAGTTAATTATACTGTTTTTTTTAAACCTTCAGGTTGAAAGTTGCCAGAATACACATAGACAAAAAGAGTGGTATGTTTAACCTGCTACGATCTATGGTTAAAGGCATAATGCATAAATGTGTTTTGTTTTGAATGTCATAAATGAGCCTCACATTGTTGCAAAATTAGCCCTTTAAAATAAGTTTCAGAAACCCTGATTTATGGACTCCTAATACTTCCTTACCATATGTATGGTATGGACTTAACTGAATATAGAATAACAGATGAATAAATGAACAGCTTTTTAGATTTACAAAGTGACCTGAAACATACTACATGTCGACCAGGTAGATTGTCATCAATTGATTAGTTTAGCTAGCTGTGAGATATGAGTACATGAAAGTGAAGGAGCATCCAAAATGAATGAAAGCCAATAAGTTTTATCCTAAACTTGATGGACAAACTAAAATATAGTAGCTGGCCACCTGGTGGCATGTTTAAAAATGGCTCAAATTGAAATGATGTCACCTATTACAAGTTCAGTCCTCTGTATGTGGAGGTGAAGCTAGTAGAAGAGGAAACATCTTTACTTCCCATTTCATATTTTGAATGACACTTACAGGCTTGGCCTTATGCTATGTTTTGCTGAACTCATTCAATAGTCTGCCCATACTCTATAAAATACACAAGAAATTCAAAAACGTGCAACATAAATGTAACCTTTGGTTTGCAGATGTAAGCACACACACACACACACACACACACACACACACACACACACACACACACCTCCGCCCACCCATCAGTCTGTCCATTCGGCTGGCACTAACTCTAACAGGCTTCAGAGAGATTGCAGGCCTGAGCTATGGGCGTTGGGGAGAGTAGTAATAGAAAAGCAATGACAGTGGTTTCAACAGCAGAACCCCTGCTCACTCTCTGGTTTTATCACTGTTCTGAGGAAATATAGGTGTTGTCAAAAACTGATATTTTGACCAATGACACAAAATGGAAGTGTGCGGTCTCAAATGTAAACAACTATGACAGTATATAGACTGCAGTAGACACACAAAGAAAACCAAAAACTGAGAGATGGTTGCATTATGCATAGAGATTCTGTCAAACTATCAAGTGTTTTGTTGTAAACACATTCCTTATTCATTAATTCATCCTTGATTTTACTGTTTTTTTAACCTTTTTTTCTTCCAAAGAGACTGAGTTGTAGATTTTGGAAGCTAAACTGTAAATCTGCCATCCGGAACCATATTTGGTAAAGCACCATGATATATTTAAGAGGATGAACAAACATGAGCTTGTATGATGTAGACATACTCACATATGTGTGGGTCTTGAACAGATCTGATGGGGAACTTGTGCAGACCTTGTCACCCTCCAATCCAATTACCCTTTTACAGATGTTCATATGTGGGTCAAATGGGCTTTTTGCAATTACTATATCACCCCTGAAACAAAAATATAAACACAATTACTTAATTTGCAACAACTGAGGGTGCATAAATTCACAGAAAATGAAAAAAATCTGGTGTTATCTATAGATGGAGACTTTTTTTTAGGACATTGTCATTTTTACTTTTATTCCTTTGAAATAAAAAAAATAATGTAAATTGTGATCTGTTTACTTCAACATGGTAACTATGTCCACTTTTTGCCAACTATGAATCCATATGAATCCACAGACTAGAACCCACTTTTGTATTTTGCAAAGTTGACGACTCATCCGTTCAGAGAAGACAATATCATGGTTGACAATGGTGGGCTCCATGGATGGACCTGAACACTGAAGCAAAAAACACAATTATTTCGTGTGCATAGATAAATAAATATAAATTGAGAAAATGTTTTTTTCCATTCAGTCAATCAATCAATCAATCCAGTAATCATAATAATACGAACCACAACAACTTCTCCAATGTATTCGAAGGCACAATGTGCAATGCAGCCATACTGGACGGTGTAGCCTATAAACCCCAAGGTCTTCACCAGCACACTGCGGAACATCTCCACCTATAGCACAAAACACAACCATAGGTTATGACGCAATGTACATCAAATTCTCTGTACATACAGTGGTGAGGAAATAATTCAGTGCCTGATCCATTTATGGTAGGCTTATGTCCTTCATAGGATTTCTGAAAACAAAAGCTGTTTGGGGTTTAATTTTTAAAGGTGTGGACAAGGTTGTCACAGTTGGCCTACTGCTAAGATGGCACATTCCCTGGTGTTTCATTCTCAGTGGCTGAGTGGCCAGTTCACAGCAGAAAACTGCCCTGAACTTTGATCCTGTGTAGGATGGACCAATCAACACCTTGCGCTCAGGTGATGGACAAACACAGAAGCTGTGACACATTCAGCCAAGCAGCTCCATGCCGTCTGCAGCTAGTCCCCGACACTGTGCTGCCTCCACTACCAACACAATCATTAGAGCAGTTATCAACTTCTGTCAGCACCATAGAAACACAAAGACACCCCCCCAGCACCCTCCCACCCGCCCTGTAAACACAAGCAACACTATCCATGTGTCTTCTGAGCAAACATCCTAGCCACACTCAGGTTATTGACTTTTACTCACGGTGCAACCTGTTGGATGGACAGAAGAAAGTAAGTCAATCTTTACACACAGTGTAAAGATCCTGCACAGTGTGTACGCAGGCACACCTGCGCGTGCACACACACACACGCACAGATACACACATATACAGTAAACAAACAGATTGAAACTGTATGTTTAGAAATGAATAGATACAGCTTGGCTTAGAGGTTAGTCTGTACTTCAAACATTTTTAGCTCAGGCCGCTGTCCTGCCACTCCACCACAGGGTAAAGAAATCTTTTTCTCAGTCTCCTCTATTGCTTCTGTCTCTTTCCCTCTTTCTCTCTCCATGTCTTCTCTCCCTCCCAGGGTATTATTAACCAAAGCAAGCAGAGCGGAAACCAAAGCCCCAAATCCTCAGAGCTCTGGGAATGACTTCCCAAAGATGGACACGGATTAGACCCCCAATTTCTCCCTTGCCCCACCACCTCCATCCCCCTTTCTCCCCAGGTCCCCAACAGACCGGGTGTCAGGTGGCTCTCCCAGCCTTGCCAAAGGTGTTACCCCTAATCCCATTACCCCCTGCCTCACTCCCCCCCCACCCCACACACACACACAATCCATGCCAACTTTATTCCACCTATTAAACCCTCTATCTATTCTTTCATCCCTAGCATGTTTTGTCTCTTTGGCCCAGTCACCGTTGTCTATGATCCAAAAACACCAACTCCATCCTTTTACCTCCTTGTGTGCTGCAACTCCCTGTCTTCCCTGATCACCCCTGGCAACCCTCTTCTTATTGCCGCCACTGTGAATGGCATTGCTCGGGCAGGTGAAGGGGGACACATAAGCTCAGCACAGGGCCCAATTGAAGTGCCCCTTTCGAGTCACAGCCTGGTCTGGTCTCTTGCTCTATTCCACAGGAACTATAAACTCAGTCCTGTCACAGATGGTACAATACCACCTCTGGCCCTATAATTCCTCTGTTGGGGAGCAAGTGGTCTAAAGGTTAATGTGAATATCAGGTTTGCACTAAGGCGAAATGTTCAGCTCTATTTGTCTTGCTCTCAGCTTCCTCCACCAGCATCTCTGTCATTGCAGCACTGTAATGCACTCTTTGACATGATCTCACATGTGCTCTTCCTTCTGCTAGGCTGGGGATCAGGAATCTCTTTGCTAGCACTCATTTGCAAAGTGCAGTGGACGGCCTCCCTTACAGCTGCCCTCATATCTGGGTTTCAGCTCCCCCCCTCCATTCCAGCATGCATTCATCATAGGTAGGGATTAAGGGACTTTGCATAACAAGATCACACAGCCAGTGACTGATATCAAGAGAGTCCATATGCAGCCGCCTGGTTTTCTGAGGCACCCTCTGTCATTGATAGTGTGTGCCTGTGTGTGTGCGCATTTGGTGTGAATGTGTACAGACAATAGCATTACCTATGTGTTTCATAGAAAGTGTATATATGAGCTGCTGCTGCTGCTCCTTTGGGAATCAGAATTAGGTGGACATCCACAGAGACCTCTGATTGGATCTCTATTACGTCTAATTCCCCTGAGCAAAGATTCAAGCAACCCACACTATCTCTTGCCCCCCTAATACCCAGCGCATGTGTGTGTTGGGGAGTACCAACATTAATTGAATCCTGTATTACAGCTGTAAATTAACACAAAGTCTCTCTGTTAATCCAGGATTACACGGCAAACATGTTCATGGGAAAACAAAGAAAGTCAGTGCAGCCCTCTCCGCAGAACCATCTGTGGCCACCGGCCTCCCGTGGTCACAGCACAGCGCTACAGTGGGGAAAAGAGGGGGATCCCAAATGAAGCTGCCGATGGAAACATCTCATTGTGTGTTTAACTCTGTGATCCTCTTACTGAGGGAGCCCCGTTCACTCTGGGCAGAGCCATCACAAGCAGATGAATGAAAAAAAAATCTTTCTTTTGCAATACCAACCATGAGCACAAAGTGCAGCCATTATGGTGTCCACCCAACTGTCAAAAGTATTTTGAGTGTACAATTTGAGACACTGCAAAAATAAAAATGTGAACGAGGTAGAATAAAGAGGCTTCCTTGAACGTCGCTATGACAGATGCATCAGCGACAAAATGGAAAGAGTCTCTCAAAATTGATAAGTTGTTATTGTTCTTTCATACCATCTAATGTGCCGCTTCCTCAGGATGAAAAAAATGAAACGACCTTGCCAAAATTTTAATGTTTAATGAAATAGTCATATAATCAAGACTGGTGGCCAATGCATGAACACATATTACATTTCTTAAAAGTTTGTAATTAAAAGATAATTATTGCTAATGTCATTACAGTTACTATTAACAATTATTAAAACATTTCCATCATAACGTATAAAACATCAAATTAGCACAAAAATTGTAATACTGACATTTTTCGGTTGAAGTTACGAGGAAAATAAAGTGAAGTCAATAAAAGCATATCAAATTGATATCTAATTAAACACATTATTGAAGCCATAAGGAAATATTCAAAAAGGAATTATAGCTACTGGTCTCAAGAGATTTGAACATGCCATTGGCTGAGTAGTGTTAATTGATATACATGGCCAGTCTATTAGAACCACAAAGAGAATCTCAATCCAAACAGCGCATAAGGGCCTTGCAGTCGACTCTTTACACCACTAAATTAGGAAAACATGGGCTGAGAGAGAGCTGGGCAACAGGGGGGCTAAGAGGCTTACAAGCCCCTTGTCAGATATTCTTCTTCTCCCTAAGGATCCCAGATGGAAGGGAGTCTGGAGGAGCAGGCAGCACCAGAGAGGGGACGAATCCCACCTCTGATGTCTTCCTCTGGGCAGCAGAAGGCAGAGGAGGGAGGGCATTAGTCCTGTTACGCAGAGCTTGATTTGATCTTAATGTGAGCTATAAAAAAGAGGAGGTTTGGCAACCTGGGGGGTCTGTTTCAACTATCAGTCCAATCAGAGATAATCCTGCTGATTTAGACACAGACACCTGGCTGGATGGAGAGTGACAGATGTAAAAGTCCCAGTCAAAGAGTACTATGTCTAGCCTTCATCTTTTCTAGGTCTGCCTTCTATCAGAGGCTTAATTGAAGCGACTGATCTCCATATTGCTCTTTTCATTGTTGCTAATGGCAACACAGCCGTGAAACAGCTGAGAGAGGTTACTATTTGAGGAGCTGAGGGTTTAAACCTACAATCAATGGGTCAGCCAGAACAAATAATAGCCTAGTGATATGAATACAACTGCTATGAATTGAAAGGAAGTGTGGGTTGACAGAGTCCCCAGCCAATTACATCGAATGGAAAAATCAGCCACTAAGCCTTATTGTATTGACCACAAGCGAATGCGTGGTGCTGGCCTGGTGCTGAGAGAATTGAGAGATCTTATCTTGGTGTTGTATCAGATTCACAAAGAAGTTTGCGTTTTGCTCTCATCAGCTCGCGACAAAGCCCGATATATTTTAACACTAGCTAATGACAGACATCTCAACCCAAAAGCGTGCTTGTGATTTTTGAGAATGTGATTTCCTTTGCACTCATTCTAAATGAGCATGTTTTGTGTATTTCTTTCATTGTCTGTTTTTTTCCTCTGTCCAATAGGTCGAGCTAAATATGGCTCGCTCATGCAACGTTTGCAAAACAAATCCCAAGAAATCAAAGTAAAGCTATTTAAAATATGGAATGTTGAATAAATGGATAAAGTCCAATCCTTATACAAAATTAGCTGTGTACTAAACCTATCCTATGTTTATTGTACTTGTGCCCTTGGAATATTACTTTACCTTCAACGCTAACAAAACAAATATGGTGCATGTTGATGATAATCTTACATCCCCCGGACACATGAGTCTACTGCTCTCAGAATCAACCTGAAGAAACCAAAACAATTTGACCAGGAAATGTCTGACATGTTATGACTACTGCCATTATGCAGGTCGATCAGATAGAGAGACTGATAAAACTAAAAAAAACACTGCAGAAAAACACACACACATGCACAGATGACACATTGAAAAAGAAGGGAAATTATTTTTGTACAATTAGGCTGCTGTGTTTACACTACCACACACTGAATTGTGCTACAGAGCCCAATTGTTGAATTGGGATTTAAGAGAATTGTGCACCAGGTGACTGGAACTGTGCAGAGGATGTGGACAAAGCTTCCACAGCAATGTACTCCTACATCCTGCACATTGCACTGCTGAAGTAGGCTCTCCTCCTTCTGAGATGGAGGTCAGTCAGCGCATCTTATTTGTCTCAATACAACAATGTCCAGTGTTGTCAGTCATGATATATTCCCTTGGTCTCCTGTCAGCACACATAAATCTCAACAGTGCTGTCAAAACAGCAGGACTGCCTCTGCTGAGAGCATTTGTAAAGTGAGCAGTTGGGCTATTGCTTCCTCCGGAGCCTTACAGTATCTTGTGATCTTGCACTGCCTCTGGCCTCTCTGTGCCACACAAAGCTTTTTTACAGCTGTCTTAAGGATTACACTCATCAGTCATCCAGTATTAATAGTGGACATGTAGTACAAAAGAAACTGGTCTTTCCCCTGCCAGTGGTTTGTCTAATCTGACAGAACATTGAGCTACGTGAAAGAGGTTTCCATCGACATTTTGACTTTTCATAGTAGGAGAAGCATAGGTGTTACTAATAACGTTCACGATGGCTCTGTTATGTTCAAGTGTTCCATAACAGTGTCACAGTGAGCCACAGTACACACCAGGACCCTGTAACCAAAGCACCTTAAGGCAATTTATCTTTGATCCATGTGAAATAGGTCTATTAGTTGCTGAGCAATTTCTAACAATCATAAAATTTACAATAATTTTGTTGTGGGTTTAAAATAGAATATTTCTGAAAATGTTATGAAAATGATTCAGTTTTCACTATTTTGCCATTCCAAGAAAAGTACAACTGGATCTCAAATGTGCTCCGATTGTCATTCCCTTCACCTTTACACCTGCTGAGCCGTCCAAACTGAACCTGATTGGAAAAGTGACACACTGGGATCCTTATTCACTGTTAGCTTAAAATGAGTAATTTACATAAAGCATCTACCATGGTCATAGGCACATGAAGCAGCTTTATATTATGTTGTACTTTCACAACTGCAATCAATTACCTATTTATTACATTATATTAAATTACATAAGACCTACCATGACCTAAGGATACAAGTTAAAGCTGGGGTGAGTGCACAGGTAGACAGGTAGGCCAGCTGTGCTTATTATATTCCTGTGACAGCTACAGATGCTATTTTTTCTTATTTTGTGTTGAGAAATTGAGAATTCCACCAAATACAACAAAATGCTTCTTATGCTTATGTCAATCCAAATTTAATATACTTACATATTCATTGATTTTGTTTGTACAAAGGCCATGTTACAGTGAATAGAATAGAATAGAATAAAATAGTGGTGGGATAAATGATCAATGCAGCTATTGTGATATATTGTTGCAGCACAGTAGCCTACTACATACAGTATGTTTCTTTTACACTGCAGCCAACATCACAATATACACTTTTGCCATTTGTCATTATTAACACTGGCGACAAGCATTTCTGTTCTTTTTTAACTTTTGGAACATTTAAAAAATGATTGTAATTTGCTATTTTGTGCTTCGTTAAATAAAATATATTTAATATTTACTGTCGATCATAAGGGCAAACCTCTAAAGTAGTCCACTTTCTTGCAGTTTTGGCTGCTTTACATAGAGGTGTGAGTAATGTTACTAATTTACATGTTGTTGTGTGTGTAAAAACGTAGAGTTTATATGCCCATTCTTTGGAAAAACAATCCATTATGTATCATAGCAATTAGTGTGGACTGATTCCTGCTTACTGAACATTCATATGCACCCAGATATTCTCAACCATACAACAAGGGCAGCTCGTCTAACTATTATTAAATAGTATGGGATTGTAGTTAGCCCTACTCTGATTGCTAAACAAGAAATGGGCTGTAAATGAAGTTGCTGATTCTGTAAAACAATATCTGGGTTTTGCAATGTTATACTATGAGCCAAAAAGGTCATATCGACACAAGTGCAGACGTTAGGTGATTTTTATAGACATGGTATAGCTGCTGGCCATTGCCAAGAACACATGAAATCATGTTTATATAAACAGGACAACGATATAACAAATGACCTCGTAATCAACAGCGCTTTACTCACCTACTGAGTGATTCAATGCTCCGACCGTGCTCTCATAACAAATGGAACTTCCTTTTAGCAGCTTCCACACGCAGCTCTGCAACAATCGCTGCCCTCATTGCTCGAGCACCACCAAAGTCTTCTTTGATTGGACAACGCGCTCCAAAACAATAACAGGCGTCACCACGTTACAAGCAGTATGGCAGCTCCCATGAACAGTGTGGGTAAACCCTCTGCTGAACGTTCACCGTTCAATATTACGAGTTTTCAGAAGAAAACAAGGAGCAAGTTAATCTCCATACCTGGCACCAGACCTTCGGTTCAAAATGGACAACTCTTAGTTTCGACCGGTGTCACATCACTCGACTATCTACTCGGTCAGTCTAACGTTAGCTGTAGCAACACAGGCTAACGGTGTTTTTCAACGGAACGTCAGCTAGAAACACTGAAGTTAGTTTAAAAATATTAGTGTGATTAATTTCTCAAAGGGGGAAGCTATGAATTAATGCAGGTTACGAGGTTTGTCACTGTCAGGAAAAGAAACTGTACGAAATGAGTGAACCTTAACATTAGCATTAAGTTATGGATACAGATTTCAGGCATATTTACTCGAAATCTGTTCATTTAAGGTACTATAATTTTACACTGAATTTATCGTTGCCCATAAAGGTATTTGTTTGAAGTTTAGCTGATATGAGAAATCAAATGTAGCATTCTCAAAGCTATCTAAAAGCACCAAGGACCAAAACCGTCCAAAAAACATTGATATTCTTGTTTAATGTTAATGCATTTTCATGTAAAAGTTGTTTCACGAACCAAATGTCTTAATAGAATTGTCATGCCTTGTTTCAGTGTCAAGGCTGCCAGAATCCGCCGGACTAATATCAAATGACATTCTGTTTAATTTGGTACAACATGAAATAGATAATTCATAACATAAACTTAGAAAGGAAACTGTATCACAACTTGACATGCTTGGTATGTCATAAGCACAACAAAGGTGTCAAGATGATAGAGTTGAGCACTGAACTAAGGTTTGATGATGAGTTTATCTGGGTAAATGCAGTTATCATGGTGTCTTCAAATGTTTTATGAGGAATATCACTTTCTGGTATTGTGAACTATTATAATGTAAAGAACTAATGTTTTTTGGTAGAGAACACATTGGAAATCTTTAAAATGAGGTAAAACATTGTTCTCTTAGCCTGAATGTATCAATGTCTCTTTAGTCCATGACTAACAACCATATTCTCTCCTGCACTAGCACACAGGAGCGAGGTCTAGCAGAATTCATTAGCATTGTGGGTTAAATTTAAAAAAAATGTTGATTGAATTTAATAAAGCAGTCCGAATCACCAAGTACTGGAATGCCCTTAGCTTACAAGTGGTCTCAGGTTTTTACCTGGGTTAATGAAACTACTGCCATAACCCGTGTGAAAACAAAATATTTGAGACGTCTCTTCAGATATCTAGATATCACTGACAACATTTACGGTAAGACTTTGACTGATATATTATTCAAACCTCCCAGATATTATTGTTTTTTTTTGTCTTCACAAACAGGTGGAGGATTAGCAGTTGGAACAGTACTTCTTATAGGTGAGCCTCACACACTACTAACACTGTTTTAATTGTTCCATTAAATGGAGGTTCAAGTACATATTTTAATAGATACTTAATAAGTCTAAATTATATCATTAGATACTATAACTATATCTGCTGGTGATTCATTTTTCTGGATATATCAGTTGCCAAACTCTTATGTTATATGTTTTTTATATATAAATGAGGTTAACTTTGTGCAAATAATACATGTCATGTTACATAGCCTGGGGTGACTAGTGTGTATGTGACTCCATGGTACACAATTCACAACAGCAGTTGACTCTTCCTGAACTACAATTAGCCTATTTGTCTTTAAGCTTCATGAGCAAGTTTGATGTGTTCATCATAGTGCTTAAAGCAGTGTTTTAATACCTGAAGCAATGTGCTTTAATTTACTGTGACGCCATGCAAGAAATGTTTCAAGTAATGAACTATTGTTACAACAGAAATTGTTTTCTTTGAAGTTGGTGTATAGATGTTCAGAAATATGCATAAGTTAAATATATTAAGCCAGGCAGATGCACATATGCTACTGCATTATAGCCTTCAGCTTTTTGGCAGCTCATTGTAGCTCTTTTAAGTCAAGATGTTGTACAGATTTTAAATGACCCTGCAATAATGTATTGCTAAAATCTCACTTAAGCATACTATTCATATACTCATGTTAATATCCAAATCTAATGTACTCCCAAAACTGAATTCAGTAAAACTTTTTAGCATGCCGCAGCTAATGATACTGTTTGTCTGTTCTTAGGCTTTTTTGTGGTTAGCATGTCGCTGTCTAGCAGAATGGCAAATAGACCAATGACCTGAAGGTCTTTAGTTAGAATCCCAGGTGTTCACACTTCCACTCTGACCCTCAATTGATATGCTCATCTGCTGAAGTTTTCAGGAGTACATTTAAAGCAAGTGTGTTTTCTAGGGACATAAATGTCTACCACGGTATTATTATTGTTATTATCATTCATCATAGGCTAGGCTATATGCACTGGTAGACAGTAAGGTTAAGGTAGTCTTGTTTCCCCTTGAAGCTGTAATTTGTGTGTAGCCTATACCAACTGATGATATTGCTTTGCCCTTTAATTCACCCCCCCAATCGATGCAGGAGTCAGTGATTATACACTAATGCGTTCTTCCCTTCCATTTTGTGAATCAATGTACGGTTGGTTTCATCTGGTAATGAGAGACACAGTAAAGGTGAAATGCGTGTGTGAGCTCTCTTGTGTTTTTCTCTGAAAGAGCGGTGCATGTGTGTGCCCATGGTGTGTGTGCACACTGTGCTGTCTGTTTTGTTGTGTGAGTGGGTGGGATGTTGGGATGTGAGGGGTTGGAGTGTGTGTTTGTTTGTGTTTGTTTCAGGCGTTCTTCTCCTACAGTCTGCCCCTTTAGTCATGATTGCCTGTTTGTGAGACACAGACATAAAATTATCAGACTGGTCGTTGTCTGCCTTTGAAGTGTCTTGAGCTGTCCGACCTGATTTGTCAACCAGAGGGGGATCAGCCCAGTATGGCTGCTGTCTGAAGATCTCTCATCTCTTGTGTTTTTGTAAGAGAAAGAACAAAGCATCCCAGCTCTTATTATGTTGACCATGTATGGTTTCAATCCACTAAGTGAATGTGTTTTTCCTTTAACATACCCATAATAATTACTATTAAATATGGCCTATTGTTTTACATAAATATATTAAATATTTCAAAGCTTAGAAGTGCACAGTGAATAAGAATTATCTAGTTTTTGGCATACTTTTAATATTTATGTAGAAGGCTGTAGCAAATACTTTAAAAGTAGTCTGTCATAATTATCACTCTGACAAACTAAGCAGGCCTAATAGTTGTAGAAAGTACAACATATTTATTCTTAACTGTAACTACAGGAGATGCAGTGATAATGTATGGCAACATGTAATGAAAAGACATCAATGCTGAAGTTACTTAACAAACACAGAACAAACACTTCTATAAAGGTAGGTTATATTAGGTTGTAGGGCTGCTACTAATGACTGTTGATTAATCTGTTGATTATTTTCTCACTTAATTGATTAGTTGTTAGGTTCAGAAAATTGTTACATTTTCAGTGTTTCCCAACGCCCAAGATGACATCCTCAAATATTTTCTTTTGTCCAACCCAAACATAATCAGTTTACTGTCATAGAGGATTAAAAAAACAGAAAATATTCACATTAGATAATCGCCTGATCATTGCAGCTCAATTAGGTTGCATGACTGTGAGTTCAAGTCAGTGCAGATCTTTGTCCCACAAGAGAAAATTATTTTTTGCAGCATAACAACTTAAAACATGAACACAAAAAAAGATAATAAGAAAACTGAAGGCATTAAAAGAGCTAGTACACTCAATACAGAATACAACAATAAAATGTTTCTAAAAGCGAGAGACCAAGTCATCTGTCCACAAATGACAGGTGCATCTGTATAAAAACTGCATTTTTTAATGTGTCAAGATATCAGTTTCCAAAAACCTGTGTCTGACACTAACAAACTGTACTGACAAAGATGAAGAGTGGTCCAATGTTGAATCTCAATATGATATAGAGACATGTCAAACATATACAGTATAAGAGTCTTGACAAATGCTAATTGTAGCAGTATTTTACAGGGGATTCAGTTATTTTAAAGCTCAAGTTATTCATTATGTGTCAGTAGTTTGTTTACCTGCCATGTAACCTAAATTAATTTGAGCTGCTCAATAGAAATAATAGTGCTTCATAGACCAAATATTCATACAAGGGGGAAAACACTCTGACCTAGATATTTTGTCTCCTCCCCCTGCAGCTTTTGCAGATATGATTCATGATTCTTGCACTCGCTCTCCCCCATTTAAGCAGAGGCGTTCAGAATAAGCAAAAAAAGGAAGAAGAAAAAATCATCCCATGACTGTCCAGAGTGACTGATCTACCTCAAAGATATGACCGTCCCCCACCCCCTGTTGCTCGAATACCCCACCACCTCCCACCCCCTCCCTTACCCCCCCCGCCTCAACAGCCTAATGACTCCTGGAGGTTCCATTTGTAAGGATCCCATAGAAACACTGCCACAATAGGCCCCATCTTGAGAGGGCCCATCTGGGAGTCTTTGTGGGGCCTGCTGAAAGCCACAAAGGCCTGCTGACCTAGAAACCCATCAATAAGAGAACAGGGAGCCCCACCGACAACAAATTGAAGAGCCATGGAATTTCCTGGGCCATCCTAAAGTCCGTAGGTGAGGACATAGACCGGGAACGTGGGAGGGGGGAATTCTCCGGATGTTTGAGGATGACGCATCAGGATGTCATTCCCAAGCTGTCAGCTGTATGCCCATTACCTTTAACTGTCACTGCTGCCTTTGTCCTTGTGCCCACTGTTTGTCATTGTGTTGAGAGGCCTATGAAATCTTTACAAAATGATGATTGTGACAGGAAGCAGCAGTAACATGCTGGGTAGAGTTATTTGCCCTACCGGGGGGGCGTTCATGGTGGTGATGCAGGCTTTTTTTGTGGGTTTGGGTTGTGGAATGGCCGGGTGGCTGCTTTGTGTGCACAGAGAAAGGGTACCTTTGGGAAAGTATGTCTGATATTTAGAATCACTCGCCAGTCTATTTAATGCTTGAGACATTCCTCTAAATTAGACCGTAATGTCATCACTCATCAAGCTGAGAATTAACCTCTCCACTTGTGTTTCAAAGTCTCTCGTGTAACTTGTATATGCCTACATCTATGACAATAAATACACCTGATGTGAATGACACGAGAAACAATAGTGGGAGGCTGCCATTGCCATCAGAATTCACACTTACAGCAGAGATTCTACTGAACCAGATGTTAGGGAGCATTTTGAGGACAGGCACTATCTTATCCTACTTCTGCCTTCTCCTCCTGTCAGTTGCTCTGACAGCTAGGGTACCTTTGCGTTCAGGGGTAAAGTTCAGGTGAATGCATAAGACAGGTGCCTCCATCTCACCGCCGCTGCTGGTTGGGGATATGATGGGTGAAATTGGACAGGAATACTGTTAGGACCTTAACAAGAGAGCTGAAAATGGCATCTCCACTTTGACAGCCAGGTCACACCTATGTTTCTGTGCCATGTTGATTGCTTCTTCATCTGGTCCCTTCAAAAGGTAGCCCGAATGTGGTCCTTACATCAATTACAGTCGGCAGCTGTGATGTGGCCATGAACTTCTGGATCTGTGGTGTCTGAATGAATGGTAAAAATGAAACAAGATCCGAGGTTGAGGTTGATATGTTTTTCATAGGAAAGATGTTATACCTATTTTATCACTAAATCCTTTCCTTAGCTCTTGCAGACAGTGCTGGCAGCATGGCATTGAATGACAGTTTCTTTGGACCGTATGTTTATGTGAGTTTCCATTTGCACTTAAATTCTGATTGTTGTCTGTTGTTTCTTTTGTAGAGGAGGACCGATATGATAGCTACTCTCGTATGATCTTAAAGTACTTCCTGGCAGAGGGAGTGGTGTGTCGACATGAACTCTTTGTGGCGGCGGCTCAAGATAACCCAGATGACATCTTCCAGGTATGAGAGGAGGTGCCATTCATTCTGTAAGCTCTTGGGAAGGAAATCTGTTGTTCTGCAAAGCAGAATAATTATTTCCAAGCTACAAGTCTTGACATACCATTGACAAAGAAGTTAAGATGACCTCAATATGTCTACTTTGACATTATCCCTGTTGAACTGTTGTACAGTCAAGAAGATGTTTTGTTTTGTTTTTTAAAAACAACAACTTTTGTTTACCTTTCAGTCATGAAGATGTTATATTTTGCCTACTTGTAAAAGTAGTTTTTTGTCACACTGTATTAATTAGTATTCAGCCTGGTTCAGGCTGGTCAGATGGTGATTTAGCAAATATTATAGGTGCAAAGCTTTCCCCAAGATGTTTTAGGGTCAGTGGGGTTGTCTGAGAGGTCGAGGGTGGCATGGTTGTGGCATTGTTGAAACGTTTCCCGATGCATCACTCTGTGAAGAGGACCATAGCCCCAGAAGTTGACTGCCACCCATCATACAGGAGGAGGGCCTCTCTCCCACTGATTGATAGTGGGAGGGGTCACAGCCTCACCCTCTCTTTACATATCAAAGGCTTATTAAGAGAGGGTACTCCCAATGGGGATATATCACATCATTTAGTGTTTTCACAGCCACATTCACAGTATGCTAATCTTCAGATGCTAAGGTTGTACTTTATGCATTACATTAACATGCATACAAAAAGCCAATCTTATTGGAGGAAATTAGGTTTAAACAGTACATTACTGCAATAACTTTGACACAAAAGCCCACCTTTTATTTGCCTCAGCTGATCAGTCAGATTTCCCTCCCACAGCTACCATGTTTTTAAAAACAAGGCAAGCAAGATTTTTTTTTCTCTTGTTAGAATTTTTTTTACTGGTTTCTCAATTTTTTTCTTATTTTGCACATCAGTCAGAATTTTACAAATACTCCACTCTTCAGCTTTAGAATTTAACAAAGTTTGCATTATTCCCGTTCCACTTTTAGTCAGACTTGGATTTAATTGGGTCATTAATTCCTCTGCAATGCTGCCACAGCAGTACTTTTCCTGTCTGAAGGCTTTGTCATGAACATATACTCTTAAAACACCCATTAGAGTAAAACATGGCCAAGAAATCAGGATTCTCCAGTAAAAACTCACTGTTTCATCTGGTTTTGTCCTAATTGCTTCAGCACAATTAAAGAAACCAGATTTGCTTTTAATTTACCTAACATATTAGAAATCTGGTTACGGTCGAAGCACATGCATGTTATGCACTGATGTACTAGCTGTACTTGGAACCACTAGTAGCGTGATATTTCACAGTAATAAGGATAAATGAAATGTCTATTTGACCATTCACAGTCAACATATATAACATATATATATTTATTGTACTCATTTTATCATTTTGTTTTCATTTTGTGCAGGAACTCCCGGCTCCCATCTTGGACGATGTTGCTATTCACAAACCATTGGAGCAGCACAGGCTGTCTTGTGAACCTCAGGACAGCTTAGATGCCATGAAGATTGCCTGGCGCTATCAGAATCTTCCAAAAGTACAGGTAATCATGTGACTGCATGACAAGTTTATGTTGTCCGTTATTATACTGATTAATAATTAAATATATTTGGACTAGAATATACAGTAGAATATAATTAACTTTGTGATCATGCTACTTTAATTAAAAGTCCCACATGTGTTTCTGTTAATGACAGTATGTGAAAGAACAGCACTGGGTCTCTGGTCTTAGTGGTTTGGCAATTGTCTCCACCACTAAATCCATGAGCTTCTAAACTCCTTTGTGGAGTGAATGAGGCCTCAGCCTCTCCTTTCAGAGCTGGACCAGATTACTCACACTTAGCTGGCAATAGGTAGGCTTTTCACTGGTCCCCAACTCACATATACACACACATACACACACGCTTGCACCCCTGCTTAGCCTGGGAAACAAGAGTACTTTGCAGTCTGTGCAGTGACATGTCTGCTCGCTCAACCCTATGACCCAGACCTGCGCCTCTGTCTTCCCCCAAATCCCTGCCTTTCCCCCTGCTAGGGTCGGCAGCCCTACACTCTTTCTTCCGCTTTGAGAAGAGGTGACCCTCCCCTTCTACTTCTCTGCAGCCCCCCCCCCCTTGTGTCTATAATCCATATCGCTATGTGGATTAACAGCACACAGTGTGTCCCTGGGGATCCTCTCCCTCTTTCTCTCTCCCTGAAAACTTCTTTATATCTGTGTCCTTTCCTCACCTCTCCCCCTTCCCCTGTAAAATCGTCTTTACAAACCACTAGTAAGCCCCACCAGAGGGATTTGCATCCCAAATTCACCCCCAGAGTCAACGCTTACTTTCCCCTTACACACACCTCTCCTGGCATAGCCCACTGTGTCGCTCTCCGATGAAGACATCAGATCAAAGGTGAGGCCATCAGGGCGGGGATGGAACGCTAAGCGGGTTGCCTGGCTCACAAAGAGAAGATGAGCTCCTGACCCCCCTGCCCCGCTGACCCCCTCGTCCCGCCAGGAGAGGGACACACCGGGGGCCCTAATCCAGATTAGAAGTAGATTAAGGGCCCCACTAACAATGGAATCCCCGGTTTCACTGAGAGAGAAGAGCAAAAACTCTCTCTTTCAGCTCCAGGAAAACATCCGCCTTCCCCTGCATCCCCTACACGTTTGCTTTCACAGCCAGAAGTGGACATTTATGTGAAGAAATGATTAAGAGTGTGGTCGTAGTGCTTATTTAACTTCTCTGCTGTAGGAATGTTGAGGAATGACCCATAAACAATGCAATTGGTTTACCATAGTATTGTGGAGCACACTCATTTAACATATTAGAAAGACAAGAGATTCTTTTTCTTTATTTATTGCTTTATTATTATATGAAATTAGTTAAATTTCATCACTTGTTGTAAGATGATCAAAGCAAGTAGTAGCATCAGACAGGGATGATTGAAAAATACATTTAAATAATAGAATTATATTATTATTTTATATTATTATAAAATATAATATATTTTTATATTATTATAAAAAAGGCATTTAGTGTTCATATGCTTTAACATGAGTTTGACTTGTTGACCTCTTCAGAGTGCCCTGGCATCCTCATCTCGGTTCGGGCACTACTATGACGTCTCCAAGACGATGGAGCCAGAAATTCGCCAGGCAGCCAAGTGCCACCGCTTCTACCTTCCAGAACATCCCACCCAGTCATCACCCACACACAGGTAAAACGACAAGACATCATCTGCAGAGCGCATGGAAACCAATGAGACACCATCTGCAGAACACAGGCACGCAAACACGACATCATTCACAAAACACAGTTACACAAATAAGACATCATGCGCAGAACACAGGTAAGCAAACATGGCATGGTTCACAGAACACAGGTAAACCAACAATGCAGATGGGCCGGCGTAATTTAAAGAGCACATACTGTATAAGCCCGGCAACCAGCGTGTGCATTAGAGAAAAATCCACCTGAGAGAAAGAGACTCTAGATTGAGCTGTCCCCAGTATTATGTAGTCTTTTGCTTGGAGAAGAATTTAATAATCTCCAGGGCTGCATCTAACATTTATTTTCATTATCAGTTAATATTTTCTTAATTAATTGTTTTGTCTATAAAATCTCCATCACAGGAGAAACATGACTCCAAGTTAACATATTAAGATGTCTTGTTTTGTGTGACATACAAAAAAGCAAATATGTTCATCTTACTATGATATAAAACAGAAGAACAGGAAATGCTCACATTTCAGATGCTGGAACCAGTTAATGTGTGACCATTTTAGTTGAAAAAATGTCTGAAACGAAAAATTGTTGCTGCTTAATTTTCTATCGATCAGCTGACCCATCAATTAAGTGTTTCCTCTCAAAAAAAACCTTCTAGCTGCATAAAAACAGTACGCATTGTTAGTGTTGCATAAAGAGCTACTGAGATTCATTGAATTGAATATAAAAATATGAGAAAATATTAATCATTACACCTAAAAGCTAAAACAACCATGTTTTTCATCATATGTAAATGAAATTTCCCTTTTCAACAAATCAGTGTTGTTTTATTTAAATAACTGTATTTTTTACCCTTGAAACAGATAGATTTCAGGTTCATGTCAGGTTCATCCTCTATTCTGAGTAGCTTGCCATTGGCCTAAGACATGCAGTCTCTTGGAAAGGTTGTGTATGTCTATTCAAATAAGGGTCTTGTTTGCTCAGCGTCTGTTTGATTTCTCCTGCGTTGAGTGTACTTAGGGTTCAGAGGTCACGCAGGCTCTTTACTCAGAGAGTGCCGCTGAACACACAAGGGCACACGAAGGCACACACTCACACGCACTCTGGGTAAATACAGCAATCTGGAGCACAGAGGATGTGGAGGAGGCTTTATAGAATCTCTCTTTCTTTTAATTCAGCAAACACACCATTTAACAGAGCACCCATATCCACAACACATTATTGTGGATATAAATATATATATAAATAAAATTTCCCAAGTGCGGAACATGGTGTGGACAGCATTCAGTATTGTACTAAATATCAGTTCAGAACTTAATATGGTCTATTAATATAAAACAAATAATATAATAAAATATCTTCCCCATTTATATTTGCATCGTCGTACATAAGGTTAGTGAAGAACAGTGACATGGTGGTACTGTTGTGGCGTCTGAATGGGTCATAGAGCTTGCAGACATTTTGACAGCAGGAAACTACACCTGCACCATTGTGCCCCCAGCCCGGCCCCTGATACTGACACGCATACATACACGCACACACAGAACACACATTCAACACATTACACACGCTCACGTACTACACAAACTCCTGAGCAGGCTACTCCCCCTTGCACGTGTCCACAGCCCCATGTCGGTACCCTAGCTGTTAAATTGCTCCGTTTCACTTGAAGGCATAATTGGCACAAATTGCTCTCTAGGTGATACACATCCTGTTGTTTAAGACCAAGCATCCCCCTTCTCTCCTCCTTTCATCCCCTCGCTGAAAGAGGAACACTGAGATAAAGGATCTTGGTTGTGTATGATCCTAATTAGCCGACGTACTAGCCCCTGTAGCTAAGCACCTAGACCTTTTTGATACCTGAATGAGGGGTGCTCTGTAGGGGTAACTAAAACACAATGCCGTCCTACACAATGGCTGCCAACCAGAGGCAGCCTCCTGCTCAACTGCATGTCAAACCATCCCAGCCCCCTACCACAGAGTAGGGCCATGGGCAGATAGGCTAAGGAGGGTAGGTGTCCCTCTTTCACCAAACCACCTCTATCATTAGCCACAGCGGGGTCAGGAGGCACCATTGTTGGGCTGAATAACTGAAATAGAGTACATGGATATACTTGGTGCAGGTGTAATCAACACGAGTGTGTATTACTGTTCTTTATGCAGGGCTATTGGCGTGTGACCAATCTATGTGTATGAGCTTTTGTAGCCTGCAGGTCAAATTGACAATTGACATAGCAGCCCACTGTGACTCACGACAGAGTGGTCATTACAATGGTGGAGTGTTCTTAAGTGGGGGGACCTGTGTAAAAAGATGGGGTTAACATTCCTATTGGCCATCCCCATAGGCACATAGTGGGCTCAGCATTAACCCATCCCTTCACTGTTGCTAAATGTTGCTCCAATGGTACTGTATGCCCTTTGTCAGTAGTGCACATCTTACCCCTGATTAAACACCAAAATGCTGTTCCCTGTTAATTTTAGATATGAGCCCATTAACCCCCCTCCTTCTCACTTATCATCTTTGTTGCGTGCATGATTGTGCATACGCACGTCTCATCTGTCTGTCTGTCTGTCTGTCTCTGCACAATCAGATCCTCGGGGAGCTGACAGAGAACCAGTCATGTTGTAATTTAATCAACCAAATAAATTAATTGGATCTCTTGATATGGATCATCTGTCTGCTTCAGTGGCTCCAGAAAAGCACAGTCAGGAGGAACATGCTGCAGTCATAGAGGATTAAGCTACTGTGGTGATAGGCTTGGCCCAGTTTTATCAAAAAGGTTTCAATTACAGTTTACACGTCCTAAGTAACCCTTTTGTGTTCTCTTTCTGGTTGTCTCCTCCGCTATGTCCATTCTGTCCTGTGCTCTTTTCAGTACCATGCTGGAGTCCTACTCTGCGTTGCTGAAGTCACTTCAAGAGGTGATACATAGGGAGGGCTTTGATGTAGCAGCTCCCATGGTAAGACCCAACACGTAAATGACTGGTCTGGATTTGTTTCAGACTAAATTCAGATTATTGCCATGTCATTTTTATAGATCTGACTCTATATCTGTAAGAAAAATCACCTATCAGTCAAATTCCCATAAACAAATCCACAAGCTTTTAACCAGGCCTCCTCTCAGTGTGTGTGGTTTTGGCTCTTTGATTGACAAGTCAAAAACACTGCTGAAATGCAGTAAGGTATGCTTGAAGCTGCCGCCAGCAATGGTGCAACACAAAAGGCAGGTGTGCATTTTTGTCTGCATTCCCTGAATGTCACTGAAGGTGAACATTTTCACTTGCTGTTGTTGGTGTGATAAGGCTGCTTGTAGCCTCACTAATTACTGTGAGCCCAGTCAAACTATTGAACATTTAGATCATTATGTGTGATATGCATTAGAGGAGCACTTAAAAAAAACAAACAAAACAGATCTCCGTCTGTGACCCCAAGCTATTCTGTCACATTTTGAACCACGGCGTCTCTCTCTCTCACCTGCTCGGGCCTCACCTGTGTGTCCCAGCTGTGTGTGTCTTACCTTTGACATATATCTTTTTAATAATCATCAGTTCTCTACAGAATGCCAGAAACATTCATGGCCCTGTCTGTTTTCCAAGTGTAATCCTGTTAACACTTTGATGTGCCTGTATATACAGTATGTATATGTGTATGTATATATATATATGTGCATGTCTGTGTGTGTATGTGCGCACCTTATTCACCTACATTTGGTGACCCCTCTGCTCGTCACCTGGAGCCACCTCTCCCCCCTGTCACTCAAACGGAGGATTTACCTCTAGTACCCCCCACCCTCCCTCCCCAAGCGCTGTCACTCACACGCCAGATTAACTGCTGACATCATTAAAGCAGAGTGGCCGCCTGACATGCTGTTGGCACAGTCCAGGAATGCAGATCGGCACAGAACGACATGGGCTCTGGCACAAGAATCCCCAGTATGGATAATACTACTCATAGAGAGTGTGTGTGTGTGTTGTGTGTGTGTGTGTGTGTGTGTGTGTGTGTGTGAGAGAGAGAGAGAGAGAGAGAATATGTTTATTTGTGGGATAATAAAGTTGATTGAAATGCTGAAAGTGTTTATTAATCTACCATCATGGACTGGTAACAATGCAGATTCCATATGAACTGTGTTGTTGAAATAACATGTTAGTTCAAGGATTAATCTCCCCTGAGCATATTTCTTTGAGTCTTTTGAGATGAGTGGCACAGGGATGGCAGCAGGACTGTGATACTCCGCAGAGACTGGCTGGTGATTAGGTTGTGGTCCCCGGCTGCTGTAGCCTATATGGCTGGCCTCTGGTCCTTGGCTGGACCCTACTGGCATTGTTCCCTGAATTTTATATAGGCTAAACTATAGGAGTTAAGTTTGGTCTCGCCTCCTGATGCCACAGCAACAGTCTTGTTACCACAGTTCCCCCCTGCTGGGCTGCAGACATAGAAATAGATTTCTAATTCTCTGTCCCCCAAGACTTGAGTAGGCAAAGCCTGCTAAACAAAGAAAGGGCATATCTAATAATGGGAAAGGCTCACACACACACACATAGCACTAATGCTTCAGTAAAGCAAATTATAGAGGTGTAGCATTGGTGTTGAATTGTTTAGAGGAAGATGAATGTACAGTCCACTGTGAGAGTCCTGCTTTGGGAAACTCTGAGCCCACTGTGAAAAACTTCCAGAAACAATGGGGTTTATTTTTCTTAGATGCCTGTGATTCTGATCCAGATCCAAACGAAGCTTAGGTCATACTGTTGGGAGAGGAAGCGATGGGGAGTGGGGCAGAGGAGATTTTTAGGAGAGTCAAGATAATAGAGGAGGAGGGAGAAAGAGGTTGGGGAGAAAAAAAAAGAAAAAAGTGAGCAGATTTTTAGGCCAGATCTTTGTTAATCGCTCTTGGCTCTCACCTCAGCAATCAGGAGCCATCCTGAAGAAACCCCAAATAAAAGGCAATTGTACCAAAGGTTAAAAACCTCTCACAGTTTGGACAGGCTCCTCCATTCTCTTAGTTTCAGTGATATATATCCCACGACTGTTTGGCCACTTTTTTCCCCGCCTTCATGAGAGTGGGCTTCAGTTGATCTCTTGTGGTGGGGT
This sequence comes from Lepomis macrochirus, assembly GCA_024633595.2. NCBI lineage: Eukaryota > Metazoa > Chordata > Actinopteri > Centrarchiformes > Centrarchidae > Lepomis > Lepomis macrochirus. The sequence goes on from JALXJV020000006.1 coordinate 18,436,428, forward strand.
GGGGGGGCTTCAAGGGAAGGCACTCCACCCTTACCAAGGCCCCCTTGGCTGCAGAGCATCGCTGTTGTGCCAAGAATGTGCTGGGGTTTCTGGGTGGCGGCCATATTGGAAGCCTGTCTGACAGGTCCATTGTGCGTGTGTCAGATGGCCTCTGTGATTGGGCAGTTGTGTCCAGTCACGTTTGGGCAGTGTGTTTCGATCGTCTGTGCTGGTGAGCAGACTGTCCAGTCGCTCTCTCCCAGAGTTTGAAAATACTATTCAAAACAGTACCTTTCCAAAAAAGCAGCAATCTGTAAATCTTTAGATGCACTGTGAGAACTTGAAATTAATCAAACTTTATTACTGCATAAGTATGTTTATGGGCTTCTGTAGAAAATTACATATTTGCATGGCTTTGTACACATATTTGGACTCCTGACTCCTTCTTTTTGCTTGTTCTTTCTTATAGTCAAAGTCACGTAACATCCTGCGAATTGGGCTTCACTCTCTCGGCTCGGCTCTGTGGGGCGATGACCTGTGTTGCCAGGACAACCCTACAAGCGGCCACGCCCTCACCACCTTCCTCTATGGACTGCGTGCTTTGCTGAGGTCATCACTGTCAGTTGCAATGGTCACTGTGCCTTCACATCTCATCCAGGTAAGACAAGGTTTGATGCATGAGGATAAACTCGGAACCGTTCATGAGCATCAGCACACACTTACAATACAACATGTCTCATTAGCGATTGCTTTCTGACCCGATATATAGCTGATCCACTTTCTATGCTAGTTTAAATGAGTTGAGAACAGTTTGTCAGTAGTTTCTGAGATGTGTGATACTGCAAGAATACCATGATATTAAAGGCGTACAAGTCATAACCGCAGAGGGTTCTGCTTTATTGTCTTCTTCTTTACCTCTTCGTCTCTGCTTCCCTGTTGTGTCCTAAACCACTTACCTTAGATTACCACCAGAGGGATAAATACCATGATGAATTGCCTTGAATTTACAGACAATAGACAGATAGGATTTTTTGTGCATGGGTTGATGTTTGGCCCATGTACTTTTGCTTTGTCTTTCATTATGAGGTGCAACGTTCGAAGACTTTCGTAGTGGGGCCTTATCTTTACCCTGTGGTTCAGTGTCACCCTGGTATTACTCAGGCCTGCAAGGGGCCTCTTTCCCCACGCATCACTCCCCCAACAGAACCAGTCGAGTGCACACTTTATTGAAAGGCCTCTAAATCTATGTTTGTTTGTTTGGGCTCGTAATTACTTGAAGCTGTACACAATGAGAGTGTGTGGCTGTGTATGCCTTTATTTTCCTATTACAAATATCTATCCATGTAGTTGTGTGTGTCTCTGGCTGTGTTTGTGTGTGTGTCTGTTTGGGGGGTATGAGTCTGCATACATGCGTCTGTGTACAGTCTGGCCTCTCAGTGTGAAGGTGGAGTCATCTGCTGAGGCATATGGCAAACCACAGCCCTCCCCCAGACAGTCGACCGTAGAAGCACACTCACAAGAAAAGCCATCTGAGACTTTCTACCAAAATGTTTTAACTTGACTACACTTTAAACACCACACTTCCTAATATTTCCTCATTCACAGGAGCACGAAAGCTGCAATATCTGTGATCCTTTATACAAAGATATATGTCAGTACTTAACTTTCAGAACAGCTGTGTTGTCACAACATGCTCTGGCTCCAAGCCTATATGCTCAGCGCGCAGCGGCATTGGCCTAGTCAAAAAAGGTAGAGTGGCTAACTAGCAGATGTCAGCTGTGGTGGGAGCAGTCCCCCTGTCCCTCTCTGGCCTGGCCTCCAAACCCTTAATCTCTCCCTTCCCCCCTTCTCCACCCTGGGGAGTGAAGTGAATAAGCGGGGGAAGATGAGGAGAGGGGGAAATTTTGGACAGAATCAGGTGTTGGGTGACTAAGCCAACATGGAGGTAATGAGAGGCTGTTAAAATGGGCATCTATGAAATGACCTCATGATTAGTTTAGTCGCACTTGATGTCCTTGTCATAAGAAAAGATTCTAATTGATCAGCTGAGGTCACCAAGGTGTGTAGAGTGCTCAGTCTAAGTTAATGACAACAGTGCATTTTAGCAGAGCGTATTTTTGCCAGTGCCTTTGCTTCGATAATTAGCTTAGTTAACAGAATGTGGCCTTTGCAACACTGTCTAGACTAGTAGCAGTGGGCTAGCTGGCCAAGACTGCACTGGACTCACTATCCATTATTGAGCAGCTTGGGAAGTTGAGCAACTCGCTGAAAGCTTCCTCACAGCAGCCCAGTGCCACAGTCCATCTGAAACATTAACTAGGCTTGTCCTAGCCCAGTCCTCCTCCCTCATACTATCTCTTGTTGCCATCCCTATCCCCACAAGTAAACACACACAAACACAAAATACAATCTTTCCTAAAATGCATCAATATACACCTCACCTTCTGCTCAGGCTAAATGGTGTCTGGACCTATGCAAATATTTAGACTCAGGGTTTGGATTGGTCAGGCAGTGTAGTTCTGTGGAGTGGCTACAAAGCCTTCACTTCTTTATAACCTGTCAGCCTCTACAGAAATTTGCCATCAATTTTAGGGCTATACAGTTCAGTACAGATGTTCTGCCCCATATCCTACAGACAGACACAAGAAAACATCTTACTTTGGTAGAGACAAAGTTGCAAAAATCACAAAAATGTAATTTTAATGTTTTTAAATAAAAATTAGAATACTGATGAAAAAACGTTAATTCCCTCTAATATCACATCAAAATTGCCATATCAGTTCATATGATCGCAATTAGATATTTTTTTTCAAAATCGTTCAGCCCTAATCAATAATCTGCTAATAATTTTCTTGGTTACTCGATTAAAATTTTGTTCTATGAAATAATAAAGAAGTTCTTAAAATTGGCCCTCACAACTTCTCAGAATCGCCCAAAAAAATGTCCACAAACCAAAAGATATTTGAGTTACTGTCACATGCAGCAAATCCTCTCACTTAAAAAAATTCCTGAAATGATTACAGTAATTCGTCATTAAACAATCCATTACTAATGTTACTCAGTAGTTGTTTATTGTAAATTTCCAGCAGTAGTTTTTCCATCTTAATCTGTTGTAATATTTTGAATTGTAAAATCATTATTATATATGTATTTCTTTAGTATATTTACATCGCAAGTTTTAAACCAGAGCATGTAACCATATAATCATCCCAGTTGCTACAACTGATCATTTCAGTTAGATTTGTATGCCACCACGATAGCTGTGTCCGGAGGCATTGTGTTTTTGTTTTCCGTCTGTCTCTGTCTTCATGCGATATCTCAGGAACACCATGAGGGAATTTCTTCAAATTTGGCAAAAACATCCACTTGGACTTTAGGATGAACTGAGTAGAATTTGGTGTGCAAAGGTTACTGTGACCTCACAAAACACTTTTTTGGCCATAACTCAAGAATTATGACAAAATTTCACAAAGATGTTTAATGGGAAAAATACTGTTTTGGCCATTATTCAACGTCATAACTCAGGAACAGAAGGGGAGATTGTGACCATATTCTCAGCTAGTTGGAAACTGAATGTGGTGACACTTTTGATGTAATTGTGATCTCAAGATAGGTTTTTAGCCATCATTTAAGAATGGAGTGGGCGATTCCACTAGCATAGCACAGGCGTTCCTTCATCTAGTCCATTCTGCCTTTCACTTCCTGCCTCATTCTGAATTTCAAGTGCAATCGGAATTACTTGACTGCAAACAACATATTGGAGCAACGCGTATTCACTAGAATCATACCATGTCAGTTTAGTGACAACTTCCATTCAGTCAAAAAAACACTCCAAGTTTCACTGTCTGGACAGACATGCATGTAAACTAAAACTTAAGTGATGATGTGCATTAATTTAGTCTCATATATAGACTTAACTCTCCCAAGACATTAGACAGGCTGAAAAGTCATCCCTGCTTCCGTCAGAATGATTATGATTCAGAATGAATTTTGGGTCGATTTCTCCTTCTTTGACACATATTTTCAAAAAGTACAGCAATGTGAGTCAAAAAGCCAAACAAAACCCAGTGAGCCAAACAACTGTGATCAAATTGGGGTTCATCAGTAACTGGTTACATTGAGGATATGTGGTTTAGTCAAGGTAAGATACTGCAGGCTAAGATGGACTCTCGGCTCTCCCTACGACCTGTCATTAAGTGATAGTCAGCTTAGGCCCAGGGTGTTCAGGGGATTTATACTGTTGGAATCTCAGCTAATTGAGCCATCATAGACTGGAGTTAATCTTGTTTGAGCCACTTATCAATTATAATTTAGATTTTATTTTAAATAGTTGTGGTGAGAATTTCCCTGATCACCTCTTTAAACTTGAGGAGCTGTGGAGCATGTGCATGTTTTATTGATGCCATTTTGCCCTTCTGCCACTGTGCTCAGAAGCACTGTATGAACACTTTGGCTTCCTCTGACTTTGAAACTTTTGAGTCTTTGCCAAGGATCCTCATCTTTGTATTTAAGTAAACACAGAAGAATTATTATGGCCTAGACAGACTAGCGCAGCCGATGTTTTAGCTGACCCTCTAACTCACACAGTCAGTGTTGGCCATCCTCATCCTCATTTCACAGGAGCACGAAAGCTGCAATATCTGTGATCTCTAACATCTGTGATCTGTATACCATTAGTGTTTTTTTTAAAAATACTGTAGCCAAACTCTTCCAATGGCTTTAATTGCTGCATTAGAGTGACCTCAGATACCCTTTAAGTGCTGGTGCCCCTGACTGGTGGGATATGCATACTTTAAAAGTAGGACAAAAATGAAAAGGAAGAAGAAAGAGTGGGGGAAAGACATGAAGGCATGAAAACTGCATTAGGCGGTGGCAGCCAACACAGAGAGAAGGATGTGAATGATTCAGGAGGCAAAGGAATTAATAATGCAGGACTCCCTCTTTCTCTCCATCCCAGTGTCCCTCTCTCTCCTTCCCCTCCACCCCCATCACCCTCTGCCTCCATCCTTTTGTATATTTCTCCTTCATTCTTTTTATCTACTGTACCCCCACTCCCTCTTTCTTGTCAAGTCACTGACCTAACCAGTAGGGGGAGCTCTGCTCATCAAGCCTCTGCTGCTTTCTCCCACTTCCCCTCTATTCTCTCCCCTGCTGTGTGCCGGTTTGAGAGTGTGCACCAACTGTGAGCCTTTTTCGGGAATTGATGTTTAGTAAAGGAAAATAATTTCAGAGTGTTGCCATTGAGTTTTCCCATGCCACTTTTGTAGATGTATGCTTCATGTAAGTTGTCGATTTGCCTGCCCCCAACATCACCTGTGCAACCCCTATCAGTGCTCTTTCCCCTCTATACCTCATCAACCTCACCCAAGCCGTAGGCAGAAATGACCTGGCCACGGGAAGTGATGACCTAATTTAATTGCAACACTGATGGCCCGTCAGGAGGCTTTTAATTACCTGCTCACCCCCCCCCCCCCTCTCTCTCTCGGTCCTACAGGACAGAACTCTAATGGGCAGCATAACCAGGCTATGTGACAATGCCATAGCCCTGGAATCATTCAAAGGCTCAGAGAGAGAGACCAACCCACTCTACAAAGATTACCATGGTAAGAACACACACACTTGCTTATCTTTCTGTCTCTTTTCCAACAAACACATACACACAGGCACACAGGCAGTGCATTAAGGCTTGGGCTGGGCTGTGGATGGAGGCAGGGCAGCCCCCTTGCAGGCCAGGCTGTCAGTGCACGTTAGTGTGCTGCTGCTCAATCAGACGTGCTCCTCAGTAGACAGGCCGGGGGGGATTCAGCTGCCACGCTGTACCCCCTCTCCCTCGCACCCTCACCCCCTCCATCCCTGCCTCCTCACCCCTCCCGCCAGCAAAGCCTCTCTCCCTCTCCCTCTCGCCTCGCCCCCTCTCCATCCCCAGTCCCATACCCCTGAGGCTCTGGAGCAGAGCAGACCAACACTGGGGAATCGATATTCTCACCATCACTCTCTCTTCCTCTCTGCCTCTATCTCTCTATCCCTCGCTCAATGTCTCCATGGCCAGCATGTTCTGCTAATAAATGGAGGGCAAGGCTTTCAGTAGGGGATGAGGACACCGGTAAGGGACGATTAGAGAGACGGAAGCGAAGAAAGAGGAGTGTGGGGTGGGTGGGGGGGGGGGCGACATAGTTTGTCTGTGCTCTCCCGGTCCTTACCATCACTTTTCCTTTACGGTTTTGCCATCCCCTCTTTCTCTCGTTTGCTTTCCTCTTTTCTATCACTCTCACTCTTCACGCATAAAGGTCAGTTTAAGCAAGTGGGTATTTTTAGCCATGCCTCTCGAACTCTCCCACCCACTCTTGCGCTTTTCCTCTCATTTCTCCCCTCCCTCCCCACCTCGGGTTAGACAGCCCTAGTTGTGACAGATGAAGGGATGAGGAGTAAAAACATTCAACGGCAGATTTTGGTTTCATCCAACAGCATGTTTTATTTAGATAACACATCCCATAGTGATCACATTCCTCTGCATTATAAAGGCAGGTGGTATGTAAACCCATTCAGCATATGAGTGTTGTAGTGCATTGTTTAAAAAAAAAAAAGATTTTGTATTACAAAAATACTCTTTGGAATTTGGTATTAATATTATTTGAATTTCTTGTTCACGAATATATTTGCCCTCTGTTTAACCAGCCAGAGAAATTCTGGTTGGGTTATGAAATACATTTATGTGCATGATTGTTTTGATGTGTGTTCATGAGTGCAAACGCATCTGGTACGAGTGTGAGAGTGCTTGCGGATGCGCGTGCGTGCGTGTTTGCGGCAGCAGTTCAGGGCTGCTCAAAGCATGCTGGGAAGCCTGTCACTGCAAATCAAGCAAGGGGAAATCACCCAAGTGCACAGAGGAGAGAACCCACCATCCCCCACTTTCTCTGTCTGTCTCCCTTTCTCCATTACTCCCTCGATCTCTTCTTGTCTCTCTCACGCTCATTTATACCAACCCACTTCTACAGTACTTTTCCAGTTTTATGAAAATGTAACTTTGTGGTGACGGGAAGAAGAGAAAGAAATAAGGAGAGAAAAAAATCCATCAGAGCTTGGTCCTGTCCTTTCTGTTGCAGGAATCCCTAGCTTGTAAATTTGCTTTCAGTTCCTCATAGCTGTGATGTGTCCTTTAATTGGCAAATTTCCTTTACAGTACAGCCATGCAGCTCGCAGGGATAAAGGAAGAGGACTGCTAATAAAAACATTTAAATAGAAGTTGTCTATTATACATTAAACAAATGAAGACTTAAATGTATTTAACAAACAAATCATCTACATATGAAATCAGTGTGAGAAAACACTATGATCCACCCCTAGAAGAGATCAATTTTCCTTCAAAATAGGTGTACTGAGTATAATAAATGTTGGCTGAATTCTTAGGGGTAGTTGTTACATGTACTTTTACTATAGTTTTTATGCACTGTTCAGCCCATTCAGTTTTAATCTATTTTCACTGTCTTTCACAGGCCTGCTACATGTACGCCAAGTACCTCACCTGAACTGTCTGGCAAGTAAACTCCCTGACCACAAAGACCTCGCCTTTAAGCTCAAGAGAAAACAGTTCAGTATTGAGGTATGTAGTCAGTGTTACTCCGTATTCCCAGTGGTTTATCACTCTTGTTGTATTTTTAATGCTGTCTCTCAGTCAGATTTTTTTTTATTGTGTTGGCCCAATTTCTTTTCTCTAATGTGCTTTTCATGGCAAGTCATGTAACCATTAACCTAAAACAAGAGCTGAATTTAGATACAAAGTAATTATTTATTAAGAAAGCCATTTCATTTGTTACTATTCATCATGTTCATAGCTGTGGTGAAATTAAGTGCTGATGATAAAGAGAAGTCTCTCATGTCAGCTCTGTAAGTTCTGCCAGCCTGTGTTGACTTTTGTCTTATTGGGTGTCAAAATCAAAGGTGAAGCCATTGATTATACACTGTTGCTGCCACACTCCATCCAATGTAATGTCAAGAGGCAAGAGAGTGTAAAAAAATGTCTATATTCATGAATATGCAATGAAAATGTGCCGGTGCCACTTTAAGTTAAAGGTATTTGAATTTTGATATACTAAAGTAGTATGATTCAGTCGCGATATTGATGTATGTTCTCAGCTATCCATGACAGACAAAAATGAAGCAGCTGCTTCAAAAAAACATTTTAAACCACAATATCTCTCAAGCAAACAAGCTTTGTACAGGAGTTGCTGCTTACTTACTGCTGTGATCTGCTAAGGAAAAGGAGCAGTCCACAGCAGCTCTGTCTTAGACTGCAAGACACTGCAGGACTAGGCAAAATGAGACGATGTCATAGTCGTACAAACACTGCTGGCATGCTGAAGGACAGCAATAGCGGGAGAGGAGTGGCATTTGGCGCAAATGCATGTTTGATCTAAACGTGAGGAACAGAAGACAACACGAGGAAGGGCATCCCCATGATTTCAGGAAAATGAGGGTATGTTCACACCAAGCTTGTTTAGTCCGATTGAATTGAACTCTGGAGGGTTTACCGCTTACCCGTTTGGGTTGGTGTGAACGCTGGACTCAAACTCTGGTGCGGACCAAACAACTGCACTCAAACATACAAGCTTGACTTGGGCGCTACACCTGTCAAACAGTAACGCAGGTGTCCTAAGGCGAGCTCAAGGAGGACAGAAACCTCCCATGGAGCAGAAGGTGAAACTCTTGATTTTCAATATGAAGATAGAGAACAGAAAAATTACAATGAAAATATAAGAGATACTATAAAAATACTAGAAACAAACAATCCATACAATATAAAATAATAATAGACTGATTATTATTATATGTAATATTTATTCTTGATAAAAGGTCAGCACCTTTTTAAATATTGAACAGTTTTGTATGTATGTAGGGATATACAGGTATTATTGCATTCATTCAAGAACATACATATGGATTCTGTAAACATGAGATGTTTTTATGATGCCTTTACTAGCCAATTGCATTTTTTGCATGTTTGCAATTACTTCACTGGTCCACCTTGTATGGCAAATGCAAACAAGTCATGGTATGATCTGTGATAAAAACCGTCTTATGCAGAGTTTCTTCTTCCAAATGACTGCATTATTAAATTATTTAATACCTACTGTCTTACGAGACTGCCATTTGTATGACCCTCTAAAGTCTGCTGATGTGCAATCCAGACCAACGGCAACATGAACCTGACAGTGCTCCATGATGTAAGATATCCAGGTGGAAATTTGGAAAGGTCTGTTGTCTCTTTACCCACCAACTGTACAAGCAGGAATCAAACGACATTTCCACCACATGACTTGTTAAGATTTGTTGACTGTTTGAGTTTTGCCTTTGTGAACACAAATTGAAACACTATATCATCCTCGCATTGGTTTGATTCATTTCCCAGGCCTTTAGGTGTGATGAGAGTACAGTGGTTCTTCTGCTTAGCAAACTTTTTAATGACTCTGGTCAAAATCCTGTAGCTTCTCATTAGCTTATTCTTAGTTGAGTGCATGGCCAGCACATCAAGTTTTTATTCTTTTTAGAGTGGAGAAGCTCTTTTCTGACTCAGATGTTGTCATGGGAGTTGTTAGGATGATTTTTAACAGCCTGGCAGTCCCTGCAAAAACCTTGTCCAAGTTGTTTTCGTAGATGGATGATAACAACGACAGGGCCATCTTCTCATTGAGTAGTGGTACGGCATGGTCAACTCAGTCTTCAAGTTGTCCTAGTTCCCCAGGGGCCAGGTTTTTCTGCACAGTCACTTCTGGGGTAGAAGAGGATTTAACAAACACCAGTAGAACTGTCAACTAGTGTAGCAGTGATTACTGGTGCTGTGATGGTGACTTCTGCAAATATTTAAATTTGCACATATCTTCAATATTTCCATTGGACCAAACAGGAGCACCACTGACCCCAGTTGCAAATCGTTTTTTTGCAGAATATTGTACAGAAATTCTCCTCTGGCATTAACATAGAGGAGAATTTCAATAGTTGTAGGGTTTTTTTATGGAAAGCCTATATGCCTTGCTAATGATGGCCTAATCCCATGTTGGGATGATACGTACGTTCTTGCTGGCTTTGGAAAGCATCTTTTTATTGCTTCTGCAAGGGCTGCAACTAGTTTTGGAGACACCGAGAAGAAGGTGGTGAGAGTGGTTAGGTCTGTAAAAAATATTCTCAAAACAGGCACCCTGGCAGAGCACTGCTGATACACAGTGAGATTTTGCAATTGTGCATAGTAATGCTTAAAGTGTCTGTTTGGATAGGGTTCCATTATCAAGCTCTGTATGCCATGAATATTCCCAGTCATCACACCATCATATATTTGTGGAATCAACTTATCCTCTAACTTTAGTGGCTCCAGTACACGTTTGAAGATTTTAGAACAGCCCACAGAGATTTTATCTTTCACTTACACAAACTCCAGAAAATGTTCTGGCACTGTATTGTTTGGCGCTGTATATCTCAATACGAGCACAAGCTGAGATTCATGTGACACGACAGTCATTTCATCCACTTGCATAGTAACAATAAATGTCTCAGCCAATTGCTTATTACCTTCCTGTATGCTTCATACATCAGTCCTACAGCTTGTTCTCAAATCGTGCTAGAGGTCCCTTTGAAAACTGGCTGAGAAACATTGTGGCTGCGCAACCTTGAGTTGCCCTCACACTTTGTTCCAAATATCAGTAAATCCTAGGGTTCAGGCTTGTAGTGGCCACGTAGTGCCATTTCACATTTTCCACACAGTTTAATACAGGTGATAGTCCGACTGAGCACATATCTGTTCTCCTCACCTTGCTGGTTATGCTGCACAATTCCCCGTTTGTATGCACTGTCACTATGAGCAACCCCAATTCTTCCGAGTTGTCTAGGTGACTCCCGCTGCTTTCATGTTTGGTAATCCTCTCGGAAAGATGCTTCAGATTCTGAAAGCCTGTTTTTGACAAGGTACCATCCCCTCCAAATAACACACAAGAAGCAAAAATGTGCCCTAGTGACAATCTAGCATTTAGCCATTTTTTCATGGTGAACTATTTCACATTATTTTTACCAACAGTTTATAACAATTTCCTGCAGCTGGTGGTGGCACAAAGGCATTTAATGTACAGTTTTTCTTCAAAAGGCAGACATTAAAATTTGTACTGTAAAAGATAATCCACAGCCCCATGTGACATTTGTGCTTTCATTACTAAAGTCTTTGGTCATGCGCATTCTTGTTTTCCCTTACTCAGGGCACTTGTCATTGCAAGCTTGGGACTATCGCCACATATTGGCCTCTTGAGCCAATTAACTTACATTATAGAATAATCATAAATAACAGCAGCAACTGAGGATCTTTTTATGTCTTGCTTTAATCTGGAGTTATTAGGGGTCCAAGCCCGAGTGGGCTGGGTACCCTTACAAGGCATCACGGTTCCCAGTACCAACGGAGCTGGGAACCCTATTGTAATTGTTCTCGTTTTTATTTTTTAATTCTTCCGTACGTTTTCGCCTGATTCCAATACTGCGGCCTACATACATGGTAAGTGCTACAGATGCGAAACTAACAGGGTAGGTTCAGGCCCATGAGACGATGGCATGCAAAAAAATTCGCACACTTCTACCTCTCGGGGGCGCTATAACTACAGTCAACGCGTTTAGACGCGAAAACTGAAAAACCTATTTTAATTAACTCCTCCGAAGCCACAAGTCTGATCGACACAAAACTTGGCACAGACCATCTCTGGACCAAGCCGAAGAAAGTTTGTAGAGGGAATTTTGATCTGACAAAAATGTCCCAATTACAAGCTAATATCTGCAAAAATGCTAAAAACAGGAACTATAACATATCTCTGGCTTGGAAAGGCCTATCAACACAGAATTTGACGACCTTATGTGCCATGTCCCCATGAGGGGCTGTGCAAAATTTGATACAGTTGAAAAAATCCTGCCCACTTAAATGCATATTATCTCCATAACCATACGTCCGATTGATACCAACTTTGAGTCATTTGTTCCCCATGGGGCCCTGATGACACCTGAAAAATTTGGTGCAGTTCGGCCAAAAGGTGGCGCTATAATCGAAGCATAAATGTGGTTGGACAATCCCATTCTTTTCAATAGGATATTCAACCAAAGGATATTTTGCCTCATAACTACGTGCCACTACATTGCACATTCATAAACCTTATGTCTGCGTGTTTCTGGGATGCTGCCGATTTCTATGGTATAGGATACGCCTCTGTGCGATGATGTTTTCATTTCGCTACATTGCAAAAACTGGAAAACTTATTTTAATTAACTCCTCTGTAGCCGCAACTCCGATCTCCACGAAACTTGGTGCGGACCCTCTCTGGATCAAACTGATAAAAGTTTGTGGAGGCAATTTTGATCCGACAAAAAACGGCCGAATTATAAGCTAACACATTTTTGCACAAACGCTAAAAACAGGATGTCATGTCAAATCTTACGTTTGCAATGTCCGATCTACACCAAACTCGGAGAACTTATTTGGCACGCCCTCCCGAGGGGCTGTGTGAAATTTGCCATCAATACGCCTCTATGTGGCGCTTACTTGGAAATCAAATAACACTCCCATAGACATACATTACATACTTACATACATCTCCATAACCGCAAGCCCCTTTCAGTTCTAACTCTGCTCATTTATTCTCCACGGGCCCCGCCATGGCTCGGGGGCCCGTGATTATGGGACAATTAATCATGGCGGGCCCGGGCCAACTTGCACGCCCTCCGCGGGGCCAGTGGGGGCGGCTTGCACCGGGAGGCTTGGACCCCACTTATAACTGCTTGCAGTTCTAGTATTAATTTTGAATTTACTCATTACCACTGAATCCACACTTTTTTCTGTTACCAGCAGGTGGGACTTTGTCCAACTTGCCCCAAAGGCTTTGTCGCCGCTAAATGTGATATCAAAAGGGCCTTTGCAGTGTTTTTTTGATACACATGTGAGGTCTGTGGTCGGAAATACACAAAAACCTTTAGCTTAGCTGTAACTTAAAATCTTTTAATTAGCTTGACCATTTAAAGCCTAAGTGTAGGATATATAAACAGCACAGGATGGTAAGGCATTTCCATTCTTCAATAATTTTGATTTATGATTTCTCATCCTCTTTCTTGTTCTCTTCCTGTCAGAGATGCATCCATTTTGCATGTGTCACATCATCATTCTCACTCAGAGCAATCAATCTGTCACTGAACTACCACTCAAGAGACAAATTAAGGGGCCCTCCTCTTAGCTCGGGCTCATGATTGGTCCTCATTACATTATCATTACCTTATCACACCCTCTGGTCCTTGGCTCTTAGTGAGTGCCATTGTCTCAGGCAGGAGGTGAGGGGGAGGAGAGGAATGCCCATCCACCCACCCTACCCCCCAAACCTTCTCCGCATCCTAGAGTCAACTCCTTCTCATTTTTTGCCATCCTTCTAACCCTTTCTCCTGTCTGCATTGGCCCGCTACCCCTCCTTTCTCTGACCCCCTGAATAGGCCACTCCAGAATAGATTTATAAGGTCTGTAAAAGTCAAGGTGGTTATCCTCAATGGTCTTTTAATTAGGCCACTGTATTGGGCAGGGCAGGGGGCCGAGGCCTAGAGCATCCCTGTAGCTCTGTGGGACCTGGATACTGTGTCATATATCTCAGCAGCACATTGTAAAGACCAGGCTTTGTCTGCCTCCCTTGTTTAAGGAGCTTTATTGGATTTTTTTGTTGAATGGTAACCATACTCTTGTATTGTCCTCATACATAGTATTCAAAGAAAATAAGGGTGACACATAGGACTAAAATGGTTATGATTGCTGACATAAGAGAGTTCATAATATGAAATGTCAATCACAATTCTTGGCCATGACACATTGTTATGTGTCAGGGAATTTCCCAGGGAACATTGAATCGTATCACCAGTCATGCATCAAATCAATCAAAACACAGATTAGTCATTGTAATACGCTATTACGTTCTTGTGTTGTGTTCTCTGGCACTGTGATTGACTGTCATTAATTTGTACATCACCTTTGACAGAGATGTCACAAAGGTATGAGTGCATGTTGGCTCTGCTTCCCTCGTTGCAGAGGTGTTGCTTTTTATCAGTATGCCTGTGTATAAGTTTGCATGCAGGACTACCGTTGTGCTCTGACTACGTGGCTCATTGCATATTGTGTTTGACCTGTTGGTCAACCGACTCAGTGGGCCACTGATTGACACATGAGATGGTGAACGGATTCTAAGTCCAGTGTCTGAATTGTGACAGCTCACACCATCCCTGCTAATCACCTCATTTACTCAATCTACAGGAGTCCTCTGCCTGAAGCTATATTATACAACATTACTGAGATTTCTTCTGCAGTGCATATTCATTGGGGTACTGATATTCTCCTGCTGCTATGCACTTCTTTCAACCTCTTTCATTCCTTTTCCATATCTTAAGTGTACTGAATCCAGCCTCACGTTGTGTATCATCTATCTAGATAAATGTATGATGTGGCGGTGGTGAATGACACGTGTTTAACAGCTCTAGCTCTTCACCAGTTGGGTCAGGCAACTACATGTCACCACAACTGTGGATGAAGTCATGCTAGTAACTAATTTCTTAACTGCTGTTTGACTCACGCTTCTATCCTCTAGCGCCTCAGGAACGCGGAAAGGTATTTGTTTGCCAGCACACAGAGTTCGGCTTTTGTCAGCAAAGACATGCTCTTTTATTATTTAGTATTATTTAGTATTTAGTTATTTGTAATAAATGATTTTTCTTAATTTGATACATTCATTCACAGCACCACACTCGGCACCTTCAGCAGCGTTTTGTTGGTTCCGTGATAAGGTTACCACGGTAACAGTTTCCGAAAGTTCAAGCTGTGGTTGATGAGCAGTTATTAGCCGTGATGCCTGAAGCCAGAATTAACCCATGGCCCTGTCTGAGCAGGTAGGGGAGTGTTAGGTGTTTAGACAAGATTAACACACACTCATAGACACATACACAGACATTACTTACTCCCACACATAGAGATATTGACATTCATGCAGTGGCACAAACGCATTCTTCTTGAGACACGCACGCATGTACATATGTGACACGCAATGTGTGTGAGAATTTTCCCAAGCCAACACAGGCTTCTGTCACTAGTTTCACAGTGCAAGATGCATTGAGGATAAAGCTCTGAAGAATGCAGATGGTACTCAATTACATTTTCCTTACCTTTGTTTGACCCTTTAAACTGACAAGCAACGTGCCTTTGGGGTACTAGGGTGCCAGAGGCAGGTCGCGGGGTCAGATACAGTATAAGACGGGGATTTGTGTCAAATTAGTCTTCTCTTAGAGACACTATTTGGAGGTGTCTGGGGCACTGACGAGCTCTGTCACTTGAATGGCTGTGTATGCACACATATGGTTAAGAAAAACTTTGTAGTCTTGAGAACTTTTAGTTTAATGTTAGTAGTTGTTTGTCCTTTATTTCATTTTAAAGTCCTCATCGGGGAGAGTCAGCAAAAGACAGATGGAAGAAAGAGGAATGTCACATGATGAAGGTCCTGGGCCAGATTCAAACCCAATATCTTTCTTTGCCTAATGCCACATTGATTAATGGGTTATTGTAATTCACAGTGTCTGACTTGTAAATGCAGTTCACACCAACATCCAAGTCAGAATTACAAATGGGGAAAGTGAGGTTTTTCTGAAAGCTTCTATACATCCGTCCTCAGGCTGAAATTGGCCTCATCCAAGCCGCCTTTAGCCTTGAAAAATGCACCCCCCTCATTCATCTCAGTTGATGCAGCAGGGGTTGCAACGCAGAGGGCTCTGGCGAACAAGTTGAACCTGGCTCAATTTTTTCTGAAACAACGTCATCCGTCACAGCACTGCAGTGACCAATCAAACACGTGCGACCAGAAATTTCTGTTATTACTTTATAATGTGAACACAGTTTTTACCTCATAATCGACACAATAAACAACAAAATAATTGGCACCATGATATTACCAACGTAAGTTGTAAAATACTGAGTATAGTATATATCTGATAGGCCTTGAAACTCATGGATCTTTTACTTAAATTGGTCTTCCTGGGTGGTATTTGATCTTACTAGTACCTGAAACAACACACTTCCAACAATGCAGACCTGGGCTGTTTGAACGCAGCCTGTTTTAGGTCTGAATGCCCACAAATAAGTGCTCAAAAAGCAATCAAACACGGATCGACATGTCAGCCAAAGTACCGTGTTCCAATTAATACACCCAAATTTAATAGATAACTTGATTTACTATGTTCTGTATTTTTAACCCTCACACGGCCAACTCTGCAATCATACTGGAATCTCGAGTTGTCCAGTGACCTTCCATCCCTCATTACATGAACTTGGCATCAGTGAGCAGAGTGCGTTTTCAAGCTGAGTGCAGGGATACAAAGAGGGAGCAGAAAAGGGGGATGAAGATAATGACGTTGCTGAGTAGAAGAAGACTTGAGGAAAAGAGGAAGCCAAACTGAAAGAGTCCGAGGGAGGTGTGTAGAGTAGGTTAATGTTTCTTGGCATGTCCTCAAAACGTCTTTAAGACAACGCCTGTGTCTGCCCCCTGTTGAAGCCTGTGGGTGCCGAGGGAAGGGTGTTAATGGACCTATGTGAGGAACAGAGCGAAGGCTTGGAGAGGAGGGGGGAGGCATAAGCGGAGAGGAGCAGTTAAGTGATTCTCAGGTCAAGTCTAATTAAAATGAGGGCTTTTCCTCAGAGGCACCAAACCGTCTTATTGAGAGAGAAATAAAAAGGGAGGGAAAGAAAGAATTGTAGAATGCAGAATGAGTTAGACAGAGACCTGGTCCTCAGGGCTTGTTTGTGTATTTGTTTATATGTTTGTTTGTATTCCATGCCTGGTCGTATATCTGCTTCCTCATGTCTCAGATAAAGCTTGGTACTAAAGATCAGAGAACAGCCAATGTTGAAAAGAACTCATATGGAGAAACAACTGAATTGGGTCATTTAATATTTACGTCCATTAACAGATCACAATGACTGTTCACAGAGAGTAAACTAAATACAAACAATGTATGTCCTAGACCTAGTAGTCCTTAGGTTCTCCATACATCTGACTGTCATCCCTATGTCTGCTTTGGGAACCACAATCAGATGGGAATGGACCTTAGAAATAATATTCCAATTGAATAATTTATACTTCCTCCCTTGGGTGCACACCAGCCTCTGTCGCATTTTGGAATGAGGTGTGCTTACGGTTTGTGCATGTATGAGAGAGAGAGAGAAAGCCTCGTGCAGGACAGCCAGCAGCACGCGATCAGACCCCTCAGCCGAACAATATTCACAACATACATCAGATTTGCATCTATTATTTAACAGGGTTTTATCTATTCTGCAAATGTGCAAGCGTGTTTGAAAAGGCCCACCTTGTAAGGTGTCTATGCTTAGTCTTGGTTGTGTGGGGGTGAAAAACTGCGCATTTTGAGGCGGGGGGGGTGCTCGTCTTAACAAGGTCAAGATTCATAAATCATTAACTAATCATCCACTGGCAAAAACAGTCCCAAATGAGTTTTGTTTATTGTAGCCTATTAAGAAAAAGTAAGACCAGTTGTGTTCACTGTAGTCAGGTCAAAGCTCAGTAAGAGTAATATTTGGGCTTTTGCTAAATGTGCTGCCCTCTATATTATATCAACACAATGCCGAAACGTTTCTTGCAAACAGGCAGTATTAAAGCAAAACATAACAGGGCATATGCGCTCCTCCTGCCAGGCTGAGTAAGAGTGTAGTCTGCCTGAACTCGCCCTGGAAGTGAAGCTGTGTCATCAGTGAGCAGTGAACCCTTAACATAGTCCATGCACCACTCAGCCCCCATCAGACAAGACTGGCCACATTGGACTCAGACCTGATTAAAGTAGCCCTAGTTGTCTTCAGCTCACATTAGAGAAAGAAAGGGAAAGAGTCTGTAACTTACATACCACCCTACGTCCATGGGGTCTTGTGGTACTATAGGGTATGTGTCAGTGTGTTCAGAAAGGGCTCACTATTAGCATAATGGTAGTGACTGGGGAAGCTAGCCCCCCCGGTGCTAATAAACTGGGTCTTCACTGTATCCTTTGCTTCTGAATCATTTTATTATTATCTTCAAGGCTTTAGAAAAAAGTGTCTTATTTTGCCTTAGGTCTGTGCACTTTTGTGCAAGTCCTAAAAACTGTTTGCAAAGTGGTAAATGTATTCACTGTAAATCCTGTTTAAAACCTCTTTTGTTTTATCTCACAGTCAGGCATAATTCATCACATTCTTTTGATCACTGGTTGTGTAAACCTCATACTTGGACTTTGTTGTTAATAAAAACAAATAAATGTTAAGATGCAGCAACAAATATAAATATATCTGTGTAGTGTTTTATTGAAAAGACATTTAAATAATTAGTCACTCTGCAAATTTGTCTTCTCAGAATAGAACATCTGCATTTGCAATGGTGCATATGTTTTATTTATTTATTTTTTGTCTTGAGTGTGTTTTTAAAAAGCTACACTACATGTTGGTATGTTGAAAGTCCAAACACTGAGTGCTCAATAATCCGGCACCCTAAACAATGTCCACATTATTATTGCAACTTGCATAAATTGTGGTAAAAGGAAGAGGTTGTCCTGTTTTGGCTCGTATAATTCTAAACCAGGTTTAATGCTAAACTAGCCTAAATGAAACGGTCCCCTCAATGCCTGTTGGTCCACAGAGAAAGTTAAAATTGCCATCATGGGCACAAACAGCTCCATGGTTGGAGTGGTTCAAAGGTGGAATGTTGATCCAGAGCAGGAGCATCAAACTCAGGAAGGCTCTCTGCTTGGGTCCTAAAAATAACTTTCCCACACTCTCACCGCTCAGTGTCCTGGGAGGGGTGGGGGGGGGGTCAGGAGGAGGTGTGTGTGTATGTATTTCTCTGTGTGTATGCTCAATGTTTAAGGATATTGTGCTGCTTTAATGTGGATAAATTTGAAAACACAGATAATGTGTCTAATGGAATCCTATCCACACGGATTTTCAGATTGTTTTACTAAACGTTTGTTTTCTAAAAAACTAAGTCTATTCCTTGTCAATAGTTTGGAAGATGACTCGTTTGAGCATTTTTACGATCGGAGTGGAGAGTGGAGGACACGTACATTTTTATATAAATATGACCAAATACTTTACTTTGTTTAACGAGGGTAAAACCCAGTTTGGGCACTTTCTGAGACTACTTATTGTATAAAGTTATTTGTTTAAAGTATCATTGCTTACTGTATTTTCATGGCTGCTGCATTTGATATAATTACCATTTTATTAAGTGTAATCAGCTGAAATCATATACATAAACACTTGATTGTGTGATTGGCTGTATTGACATACAGTACCATGTGTGTGATAACAGATAGACTTGGAGTCAACAGAAAGTATGCCTTTAACAATACTTCTGTATGAGAGTTCTCAGTCATCTCTGTCAAGGTTTTTTTCCTTTCTCACTACAATGTGAGACTAATGTCTTTCAAAAAAACTATCCACATGAGCAGACATTCTTATTATCAGGAGTCCATCATTTATAGACTCCTCACAACAGAATTTGTTCTTACTTCATTCATTTGTTTACATCACAAAATAGTTGGCTTAGAGATACCAGATCAGTTGGACACTTTGGCCTTACTTCTGAATACTTTCTCTGTCAGCAGATCCCTCAATGAGTCCTTGCTTGACGAAAACAAATTGGCTCTTTTGATCCTCTTTCTGTCTCTTTATCTCCAAGCACACCATAAAGGCATTTGTTTCAGCTAATCATGGGAGCTACTTAACCCCTGCTACTGTGAATATGGTTGTATTTAAAAAGGATTCACCCAACAGTCAACACAGAGTTGTTTAAAGTGGTGTTGCCCATTGAGAGAAGTTGGCCCGGCTGCTGAATGTTGCAGTGCTCATGAATTTTATGAGGGCAAGTGTCCTTCGGAGTTCACAGGTGGCTATTGAAAGGCCTGGCCATATGATGGAGGATAGTTAGGACACATATAGAGCCCTGAATAGGCTTTAATTACACTCAGTAGAGGATTCAGAGGGCCTTTCGAAGGACAAGCCTCAATGTTAGATGTTGTCTTCTTATCAAAAGGTTTGCGACCCCCATCTATGAATTAGGGAGCATGTGTGAGTAACTGGTCCTGTGTTTATGCAGTAAAAATTGAAACATTTTTGTGTGTGTGTGTGTGTGTGTGTGTGTGGGCGCAACCTAGCACACATACGTAAATGTGCAAAGGTGGGGGGGGAGGCACAGGGTGGGAGAATACTCCAGTGTGTGGCTTAACCAAACTTTCCTTTTGTCCCTAACAATGATGAGTGATGATGAGTGACAGGGGTGTTAGGAGTGGGATCTGGGGAACAGAATGTGCCTAAGCAGTGCTCACCCAAACTCACACAAAAGGCAGCAAGAGGTCAAATCTGAGGCAAGCTTCTTATCCACTGGCAAATAATATTGCACCATGTCATGAGTCATATAATTAGCTAAAACATTTCCTGTCTCTTTGCTGTGCTCAAGTTGACTTGCCAGTATTATTTTTATGTAGTTTCATTACCATACTGTGCACCATTTTGAAAGGGACTTTTGAAGTATACAATTTCCTTCAGTTATTGATGATAAAAAGTGTTTCTACTGGGAGTCTCATCGCATTAAGCTCCTGAAGTACCTTTTGCCTTTTTTTGTCCTCATTTTAAGTTTAATAACAAAAGACCTGCCTTGAGATGCTCTCTGCATCAATTCCTTTTATAAATACATCCAAACTGCATTTAAGTATAGATCCCCTCACTCTAAAGCAAGCAAGACAACATGCACAGTTGTCCTTTTGTTACCCAAAATCTATACATTCTGCTTACACAGCCAACTGCACACACAGAAACCCCTCCCTTTACCCCCAAACACATTATGCCCCACCGCTAGCTAGGGATGAGGAGGACTTGCGTGCAAGTGTTTCCCAGGAGGCAGTTGTAGACTGAGGGTTCTGAGGCCCAGGGATGGCTCTAGATGGCAGTTAGTGAAGAACCAGTATTTTTTTTTGCCTGTTCTCCTCCTACCCCTCCCCCTTTCTGAACTCAGGCAGTGATCGTAATGGAGGGTGACAGCTCACCTCTCCCTAGCGTGCCTACGGTCCTCGGAGCGTTATACCCCCCCCCATGTAACCCCACCACCACCCCCCAAGTCCCAGAAGGCCACAAAGGTTACTCCATATGTTAGTCTGAGTATTCTTATGAATCTCTTTTTTTTCTCCACAGTGCATCCAAAGTATAGTTTCTGTCAGGTCTAGAAAGATGTGTATGAATCAAACCAAATCTGGTATATTTCTGCTTGATCCCTTCATCACAAAAAGCTATTTGCCCAGTATGGAGTCTCATTGTTTTATTTTTTTTTTGCTCTGTCATTCTCTGCCTCCTGTTCTTCTATGTGAGTTGCGACTCAGTGGTGTGAAAAGATTCCAGGCCTGGAGTTTCACATCTATTAAAGGCTTCATGTTTGGAGAGGGAAGTGATCTGATGGCCTGATGTTGTACGCTCACTTACACAGACTGTTTGTATGGGGACGTCATGTACGCTTGCTTCATCGCCCACTGTGAATGCCTGTGTGTGGGTTAGGGTGTATGTGTGTGTCTGTATTTAGCATACATTTAATCTTGCCAATGTTTTTTTAATTCAATTTTACTATCATAAGTCTCCTGAACATTGTTTCATTACTTTATTTGAGAAAAAATACAACAAACAGACACCTCAGCTTAAGTGAAGTTCAAAAAGTTTGAATAAATTTAATATTGTCTGTTCACTTGAAGGTACAATGGGAATTTTCCCATCTCTGTTGCAGATATCAAATTTTTCAGTTATTGAGATCCCAATGAACGTCACACCTCCGGATAATTCTCATAGGACATGGACATGAACAGCCTCCTTTGATGCACATCCCCAGAAACAGAGATTCTGCAATCATCATTTGAGCTTACTGCGTCAACAGAAGTCTTGTGAGGAGAAAGGCTGTAATGCAAAAGTGAAGTCAGTACAGTGAATTTCCTGTGCCCCTCAATAGATAACACATTTCAGTGCTTGTGTGTGTCTTTGAATCTGTGCTAGAGTGTTAATGTGTGTGCAAGTCTTGGACAACCGGCTTGTGAAATTGTATAATGAGCAGTGTGTGTATTGAGAGGAGAGTTTGCGTGCTTAGATGGGCGAGGAATAGCACACAAAAGCATGTGTAGTGGTGAATATTAGAGTAGACAGAGTGTTAGCAAGGTCACTCTGTGTACAGAATGAAGTGCTTTCCCATCTCAAACTCACTTGCGCTCCCTCTTTTTGTCTTCCTCTCACTCCTTCTTTTGTCAGAAGCTCCCTCCCTCTAGTCCTCTTTTTTTAATCATAGCGAGCTTTTTAAGAGTGTTGCTCTCTCTCTACATTCAGAGCCCTTATCCAAACGTAACAGCCTTCACATTTACCCCCTTCACCTCATTTGCTACCAGACACAAAGTCAGCTTGGCATCTTATAGGCTGGTGGCTGTTTTAAGATTTTGTAATCATGGTTAACTTTCAAGCTAACCTCAATTGTTGAACCTCATACCCCCCTCCCCAAAAAAAAACTATAGATTTGGAGAGGTGGCAGCACTGCTGTGGGAATCTGAAAGTTTAGAATATGTAAGGCACGTGCCAAAGAGGGAGTGTGCAGCTTCCAGGCATCCTCTCCAAACACCCTACAGCCTGAAGTGGAATCTAGCCACACCCCACATATCACCTCATGTGATGTTTGGGGACACATTCGGCGCCTACTCTGGACACGCAACGTTTTTCAGAGTCTTTTTTTTTCTTTTTCTTTTTTTGAAACTACATGAGCCCTCTATCTTTTCTCAATGTATAAGTGCATCACCACTTCTGGCCTTAATGGCAGCCTACATATCAGAGAGGAGGCACTGGCCTGGTGTAATCTGACTTGTCTTAATTACAGGCAGTATCCAGTAATGGGCTGCTTCCATAGATATCAACCATTAGAGCAGTGTCTCTGACGGGAGAGGCCTGATTGGCTACGAGGTAGGTGATAAAGAAGCCATGCCTCATTTACCTCCAATTTTTTGTTCACACATCCCTGTATTAAATTCAAGCGTGAGGATGGCAAAGGACTGTGTTAAACTGATTTATGTGCTCTCCTATGTGGTGGTAGCTAATCTGCTCCTCCTGATTGCATTGTCAGCAGTCAGCGCTGCTCTACAAGTAAATGATTTCACTGGATGGAAGTTGTTTCAGCGAAGTTTCAGTGCTTAAGTTTTCATTAAAAGTCTGTGGTCTTTTTCTGTTGTGAGCTTACGAAAGGGCCGTGTCCGGGCCATAGCCTTGTCTGTGTGGTTTCACTCCCCAAAACCTCTAACCAGAAGCTCTTGTCTTCTAATTGAACTAGACCAAAACACTTGTCCTTAAATAGACTTTACAAACTTGAACTTCAAGTTCTTCCTTTAAGCAGACATTTACTGTTTCCTCTCAATTATCTGTACTTGCCTGCCTTTCTTTTCTCTCCACAAGTGTACGCCCTCTGACCAACTCATTGTGTGCTTTCCTTGAGGGTGAGCTCGGACACGATGCTTTACAGTGATGTAAATGATGACCAGAAGGATATTGATGAGAGATTCACAATCCTCACCCATTAACTTTGCCTTTGTTAGCACCACAGCAGCATGTGATCTGATGACATGATATGTTTGAGTACTTCCACAGATGGCTTCACTGTGCATTCAAATGCCATAAAACAATGTTAAACCATTAAAGATAATATACCCATTATTAGTATGGAAATTAGAAATGGAATGCCATAAACCACTGAAAGCTTGTCACTTGAGTGACAGTTAAAGACACTCCTGGTTCAGTGCACTGTATTTAAGATATGTTTGATGTTTTTCAAACTCCATATTATCCTCGGGTGGCAGCTCACACCTTGTTGGTATTTAAGACAGATTTCAGCGGATATTACAGGATGGTGCTGGCGGTTGCATTTAAGGGTGCAGCTCCCTCATAACAGGGAGGTGTCGTCTACTGACAGATCACTGTCTGGATGAGAGAGCACAGCAGCATCCCACCTCATTACCGTAGCAACACACTAACCGAGGGACCAACACACTGCTCTCTGTGATTAAGATGTAAATTTCCTCTAATTGGAATGTAAATTCATACATTTATATGAAGACGTCAGCTGTCAGATTGCAATATTGTGTCCTTTTTTCTCCCTCTCCCCTGTTCCCCAAGCAGGGACTAGGTGCCTGTAATCTGTATCATACTCCTGCAGCCCATCCTGGGATTTGCCGTTTGTTTAATGTCGAGCCCATTGTCCTGCATCCAGCCCGTCATTGTAATGCTTCCCATTCATGTTTTCTGTGTTTTGTTGCAGTCTGATTTGCTCTCGCTACCTGTGTTTGTTCCTCTATGCATGGCTGAGTCGTCAGGGCTTTGGGGACGGGGAGGGACTCTGAGACGGGGGCCGGGGTCATCGGGTGGCCGTATTTTGCGTGTGCATCGATTACTTCTGCTGAATGTTCCTCAATGCAAATAAGTCTGCCACTTTGAGAGGAAGCACATGTATCTGAAGTAATTAATTTTACCCTTGAATGCCAGCTGTGGTGTTGGTGTGATGTGTTCCAAATTGAGCTTTCTCACCAAAAAGGTGTTAATTTGGGGATTTGGCAGATGAAGTAAGTGTGTTTGCCAATGTATATGGCCCATATACCTGGGATGCGTCGTTTTCGTCCTGCTAATTCCGAGATTGTGCTGTTATGACGGATTGTGAGATTACATTGTGGCAGACCCAATCACTTTTACATTGATACCGTACAAAATCCTCCCCACTGGTGTTAAAGTGTTTTCTAAGTTGTGTCATAGTGAGCCTACTTATTGAGAGGGGTGCTCTTGAATGGATGGATGTACAGATGACATGCATTGACAATGTGTGTTAATGGTGATAAAATTGTAGTTAATCTCACTCAGTCTTTCAAGTACTTTAAAATAGCATTTTAAATTGACTGTTTTTTTATCCATGCATTCCACGTAACAGTTATGAACATTTCTCCTACTCGGTGGGTGAAGAAAAAAAGTAAGATATTAGGATTTGTGTACTTAGTATTTATATGTGTGATGCTTTATTACTGTGTATCCTGACAGTTTAAACATTTAACACTTCTGACAGGATGCTAATCCTACTAATCCACAACAAGCTTTACCAATACCTGTCTCAACAGGTCATGCTCCTGAACTGATAAGCAAACAATGTCACCCCTGCATGCTCATACAGAAATAAGCAAAAAGTAATTTGCATGAGGAAGTAGAAGAGAGCAAAGATTTGCCTCTCTGCGGAGTTGTCTCACATCTTTCCTTATTAGCACCACTCATGTTATTTACATTGGACAATCAGTGAAGGATTATGATTAATCTTGCGTTGTAGTGATATAAAAGTCAAAATAAACAGTAGAATTACACCATTGATGTTACAAAAGAGTTACCTAGACTGTTTCCTTACACATATCTGATTGGCCAACACAGTGCAGTGATGGATAACGTTGCATTGTGTTGAGGTTCCACTGCATTGCCACATTTGAAAGTGCCCTAATGAAATACAGAGTTATAAGAACCCATTTTATGAGTTATTGTAAGTCATAGCACGGTGTCACAGACTAAACATTGCCGCAAAGAGATGTAGAATTTGCACAACGCACTGTGTACTCTTCAAAATATTAAGGATTCATAATATTGAATAGAAGCCCATTTGCATTATCCATATCTGAAAGCTACAATTTCTCAAATTTAAATCATGAGTGAGTAAAATCACTTATGTTTTCCTTCCAACTGGACATGTTTTTATGAATACAAACAAAAGCAAGATGAATTTCTTTGTGTGTGTGTTTCTGGATTGTACAGATCATCAAACATTTCTGGGTGTGTACTCAAGGATCCTGCATATCTCCTGTACATTCCTCTCAGGCACAGGTGCTGTGTGAAATCTCACTGGTCACGCAAACCTTTTCTGCGAAGGAGGATCAAATGCTGCAGTTGCATTTCCTCAATTTTTCACACGCTTTCTGAGAAACCTTGCTGATACATACAAATGTGTGTTTGCGTGTGTGTGTGTGTGTCTACAGTCTTTAATCAAATAAACACAAGAAACATAAATGTTAAAGATAATGTGGTGTGTTCACAGTATATCATTGTGTATGAAGGCTGGGTTTGACAGCTGCATAAATAAGTGTTGTAGGGTACAGGAAATTTAAAACACTTGAGCTCCCAGGAGGAACCTCCAGGCCACGTCAAACAGGGAAGAAGAGGGGAGAAAGGGTGAAGTGAGCCTTCTATTTTTAGGTGCAGCTGCAGGTCACACTAGCTGAACCTATGTAAAAGACACAGTACAACAACAAAACAAAAGGCCAGTAGGTCTTCATAGGCCTTGCCTGTTGTGTTGTATGGGACAAAACCTGGGATTCCCATGCCGTTTGATTCCAGCTAAGGGTTGAGCTATACACTAGGAATCTTGACTATGCTGCCACAGCTTGTCAACACTACTCCACCCACCTGTTGCACCAAACCTGCGCACTGTTCCCTACCTCAATTAGCCCTCCATCAGGAATCCTAATAAACCTGCTCCTTTCACTTCCATTCCATCCATCACCTTCTGTTTATTATACCGAATCATCAGCTTGGAAAACCGATACGTTCCCAGCCATTGATTCTGTTAACCAGGAATCTGCCTCTGGTCAGGTGAACCCGTTGGCTCTGGTCATGAGGGTTTGTTTTCAAGTTTGGGATGTGCTCGTACATCCCGGAGAGCAGCCTGTCAAGAATTACGTCCTGATGCACCCCCACTTACACACCACCCTCAGTGACTTACAGTTCCACTCATTCCCTGTTCAGGTAGTAGGAAGTGAATCATCACTTTTGCCTTTGGGTTACAAAATAAAAGTTGTTGACTTACTAAACAAGTTGTAACTTGATCAACATTTAGAATTTTATATATTAAGGACGTTTATTAATTTGAATCTTTTAAAGATGTTATTAATGATGATAATATTTTTTGAAGAAAATATCAGCCTGTCACTTACTCCTTTACTCCTAACCAGGCTTGGCTCACCATAGTCACAGCACAGGCAGACAAGAGGAGAGGTAGGAAGGAACTAGGTGAGAGAGAGACAGACAGAGGAAGAGAGAGAGACCATTCTTGTCCCCCAGGTATGACAGAGTCACTCATGCAGAAACATCCCACATGGATGATGGGGGGACATGAAGGAACTCTTGGCTTTCTCTCCTTGTTTGTACCCCCCTTCCCTGAAAACACATCTGTCTTCTTTTTTTCTGCCACACATCTTTTCTGCATCCTTTGCTCACCTTCTCACTCCAATAACAGAGACTTTTCCCTGTTAACAGCTTAAAATGTTGTCTCATATTTGTGGCTGGCCAGATAGTGTTTCTTGTCACATTTCGTGCCACCTGCCATATTTTCTCAAACTTTCTAGGGATCAAGCTCTTTGGCTGCCAGTTTGTTCCCCTTTTAGCCAATGTTCTCTGGCCTTCGGACATACTGCTATTATCGTTACCCCGAGCGGTCCGTCTTACATGCAAATATGCGTCGGCTCTACAGTGATTTTAGTCTGCGGCAGAGCTTTCTCATGGCTGCATGCATTAAAACAATTAAACTTTGCCCCTCCCCCGCCACAACAATCATTTGCGGATGTGTTGGGTGAAATTTAGCAAGAAATTATCATTTTCTGAATCACTTCACTCTGCTTGCTCGGTGTTTGTTTCATTCTTTCTCTTTCTCAGTCTCGTCTTTGAGCTCTTTAAAAGACTTGGAGCCCCCTGCATGTTCTTCTTTTTCCTGCTTTTCTCTGTACTTTTTTTTTCATCATTATCCAACAGCACTTTTCTGTGCGTGCAAATGCTTTCTGAACGGCTTCCTTTCTTCCCTTTCAGGCTGGATGTCATTGTTGCTGCCTGTGGGCTGGGTGTATTTATTTAGGGGTAATTGGTGTGTGGATGAGTGAGGTAATGAGGTGCATCCACACTTGGCTGCTCCCCTCCCTGAGAGCCTGAGACAGACGTAGCCTAGCTGGGCTCCGGCTTGAGCTGTACCACACTGCTGTCTCCTCCACACAGGCCAGAATGGCTCTTTCATACCCAGGTGGACAAACACAATCACCGGGGCTGATACCTCAATGAGGCGTCTGCAGTTTGAAGTGGTGTGTGTGTATGTATGCATGAGTACATGTCCTTGTGTGTTCATGTGCTTGTATTTGTGGGTGGGGAGGGGTAAAAAAACAGCGCTTGGTTGTTGGCTTGTCTCTGTCTTGAGCCCTTATTTGTCTTGCGGCTTGTGTTTGTATAAGTGATTTTCCCTGTGTGTTTGTAAGTGCATGTATATCAGGCTGAGTGGGTGTTCAATGGAGCTCAAGGAGGACCTCTGGCTCTCATAGCCCCCTGCCAACCTCAAACTGCCCCTGATGTCCTGCAGAGTTACCTAATGATTTCACTTACACCTCCCTTATCTGTCTGGCCCGTTTGGCAGCAACCGTCTGACGCTTCAGCCTTTACATGCCATTTGCTGCCTCATATCCTGTGAAATTCAATTGCACAGCTCCAACTGTAGCCAGAGTAGGGGGATCTCCCTTTCTCTCTCTCGCTCTCTCTCCCTCTGTCTGCCGTCTCCCATATTTGTAAATACAAGCATAAGCAGTTCTACCTTCACACTTTTTTATTATCTCAGAGCAACGTTGCACTTTCATGTTTTAGCACTCTAAAGTTGACGCTTCTTTTCACCACAATGTGTTGGTGACAGACTTTGAAATGAGAGTTCCAAACCAGGAAGCTTGGATGTTTGAGACTGCCCACAGGTGTTCGGCAGATAATATTATGCATAGATTGTTTTGTTGTTATCAGGGTAATTGGTGTAGACCTGCCATCCTTTGATAGGCACACAATTACTGTATGTGATGCATAAGTGGACTCATTTTAGGGCAGGATTTTGAGTTGCTAATGGTGCATTATTCAGGTTTTGGTCGGTCCCCAAAAGTGCCGGGCCAAATCAAACACGCCGCTCCAGGGTAATTGAGGCCCACTCCGCACCCCCTGCAGTGAGCAAGGCAGAACTGTAATCCCCTGACAACTCTGACTTGGCCCCAATCTGGCAGGCCGCCCATTTCCCAGCAAAACGCCTAACTCGGCATCGGGGGAGAATGAAGAAGCTGATAGTCACATTTGGAACGCTTTCCAATTTTGTTATTCTTTTCAAATCAACAGGCCTCTGTAGCCGTCGCTGCACTTACTCTTACTTTTTTATGTGAAGCTATACTTCATCGAACATAATTGCACACTAATTACACACCATCAAACTAATATCCTTACTCATTAGTCTCCTGAAGCTTTTGTGGTTTTGTGATCAAAGGTTTTTGACAAACAAACCTCACCACCCTAACCACAGAAAACCTTTCCAGTTTCCAAAAACTCTATTCACAAAAAGAAAGGCTCAGTGCTTACAGACTATTTCAACAAAAGTTCTGAGTGAGTTTTGGACTGAATTCATCAATTCTGTTCATTTTGTCACGTGCAGTTTTGTTAAATTAGTAATTAAGAATGTCATATTAATTTTTATTGATAGTCACATTGCTAACCAACGTGCAGCTGCAGCATGCTACCTGCAGATACACACTGTTCAGCACACTTCACCCTTTGCCTTATTGCCTTAAAAATATTGATAAGTCCTTCGTTTTCAGTCAACTCTAAAACAATTTGCTTTCCATGACTCCAAATCATCCACATCTGAAACTTTGATGGTACAAAAGTTTGACTGACATCTTTGGAGCCTCCAACCTTAGAGTTCAACCTAATTTTGCACATGGCTTTTGTGCTGTGGTAGTATAGTATTTATAGTAATGCTTATTATTCACAAATATTTGTATTACTTTGAAAACATTAAATGTTTTTATTCTTTAATAAATGCATTCTTAAATAGCTATTGTCTGTCTCATAAAGTGGTCCATTGTGAAGGACCAAGCAGGCATGAGGAGCAATAAATAAAATTTCCCAAAAAGTGTTTTATTTACCAAAATAAATCAAAGCAGCTCATTTGCAAGATATAATAAAGTTCTCGGCCCTTAAAAGAGATCAACTAAACAGAACTTAACTCAGACCAAACTGAACAGACCTAATGAGACTGAGACATGGGGATAACTTATATAATGGCTGATTAGACCATTCTGGCACTGAAGGAAAATAGATTAAGGCCTAATACATAAACAAAATAGCTAATAAAACTGTCCATGGAACTAAAATCTGTGTCCCGTTATTTGTGAACTATGTGTAATGTGATTCAACGAAAAAAATTATTTATTTAGTATTTAGTCTCCTTTTACTACTCTGTACGGATAGCACATTTAAATTACCTAACATATCTGTAAATTAAGTTCAATGCCATTGCCATTACATTTTTTTCTTGAATTAACAGTTTTCATAGTTTTTTAACGTGTTATGTTTCACTGCAGTGCCACCTCTTGTAGGGGTCATTTGCAGAGAGGGTTTCACATGCATTTAGCACTGTCTCTCTGATTTTTAACTTTAGCATGCAGTCTCCCCAGGCCCTGGCTCAATGTTTTAATGGTTTTAGTAATGCTTCACAATTAACACTCAGCAAGCGCTTTAGGTTTGTTAATGGCTGTTGTGTTTCAGGCAAAATTAGAAAAACACAAAACAAGCATTCCCCATCACCCACCATGCTTTTAGGACCTAGAGGTTATGGGGAAAATGGAAGGTGGTGAATTTTTTGACAGGGCAACCGAGGTGATGTCTCATTCCCTCTGACATCTTGAACACCCTAAAGGTGGCTTTGCCAACAGTCTACCCAGGAAGCACCTCACCTAGCTGTGGCTAAATTTACACAACCACCTGCCCACAGGGAGTATGATGTAGAGGAGAGCAGTGGTGGAGGTGGGGTGGGTATGGAGGACAAATAGGGGAAGAGGAGGGGGGGGGGCTAGGTGAATGAAGTGTGTCTGTGTGTCAAAGGATGTCATGCATAATGTGTTTAGTTAGCTACATTGAATACAATTTGCTATTTGAATGAAAGATATTCAGGATAGGTTTTAGATTTTTATCCAAGACGTTTTGTCCTTTCAACATATTTGTTTAGTATTTTATCGGCTCCGCTTTTCCTTTCTGCATGTATTGTTTATTATACTGTGAGTTTGTATCGGAGTGACGACTGGAGTACCTTTAAGAGTTCAATAGATTAGTGGAATGAAGCATTTCAGCCCCCAGCGATTCCAGTACAAGTCCACTGAGAGCACATCTGCTTTTCTCTCATAATGTCTCTGTGTAACTGTGAAAGAGATGGACCCTCATTGCAGAGTGTCACAAAGCGGTAGGCAGATGATGAGTGGATGCGAATATTAAAATATTGCTATATTTTAGGATGCCTTCAAAACGAGATCATCTCAAGGGATTTATCCCAATAAATAAATTTGATTTGTAATATCCACTGCCTTTGCAAGACTAAATATAAAATAGCTCGTAAGAAAATGATTTAATCCAATTTAAATGTTTGCCAGAATTTTTTATTGTTACAATGCTCTGCTCTTAAGCAAACTAATTTATTTTAGGTTATGTTTTTTTCCTCAAAGATTTTCCTTTTACAAAATAAAATGCAAAATGTAATAAAATACAGCTGTTTTAGTTTAAGCCCTGGCATGACTAGATAGTGAACTTTTTTTGCCACATAAATTGTGGCACATAAAATTATTGGAGGCATTTTAAAGAATAGGCAAAGACTCAAATCCTGCCCTTTAAAACTGTATATTCATGCTTTTTCTTATAAATGTACTCAAAAGCTGCATATATTGAAGCTCTCAAGACAGACAGTCGAATAGAATGGTAACAATTCTAGATGCTCCCCAGTGGCAGAGTTCAGGCTGTTTGCCTGTGGGCTGATGTGGAGTGAATGGCCTTAGAGGCTCTAGGCTGGTCTATGTGTGGCCCGGCTGGTCCAAGTCAGCAGTAATGACTGGCTTTGGCCAGCATGCCTGTTAATGTGAATGGGGTTACTCTGGGCAACACCTTTTCAGCTGGGTCCTATGAAGTCCCCAGTATGGTGGTCTTTGTCCACACAAGGGCTGTCCTCTCAGCAAAAAGGGCTCCTTTTTTGTGAGGACTATCAACTGGTGATGGATTATACCCACCCCCCTTTATTCATCCGGGCAGACTAACAGACACAGATGCTTGCAAACATATACACACTCACACATACGTACAACCACAAAGACATCAAAAGTATTCCAAAGACATAAGCACGTTACCTTACGTGATTGTTTCTTAGATAGTTAAGATGCACACATACTGTCGCACAAATCATAGTAGGTATACTCACAACAGGTCAACATCATATGCTTACACACTGTTCATTTACTGTCCCCTTCATTTCACTTAGACATGATTCATCTTATCTTCCTGTCCTGTGTTACAGAGAAGTGGACGTTACATCTCTTTTCTTCAACTTTTCTCATGTATAAATCCTCAGAGAGTTGCTACATATTCCCATCCAAGTTATCTGTGTGACCCATATGATTGCTTGCATAGTTCCTGATGATTTCAAGCTGTTGAACTTGAGCTGGATACATGATCCTGGACAGGCAGTTCCCAGTTAATCTCATTTACTGATGAGTAAACAGAAGATATATATATATATATATATATATATATATATATATATATATATATATTTATGACTTATATATCATAAGTCATAAATTTTTGCGCAGGACAAGTACTAGTAAGCAGATGGTCCCGAGAAAAGGTTCACAAACTTGAGTTGGGAGCTTTAACATCATGTTGATACTGCAGATATTTCAAATGACAAATTACATGTTGTCTCATCCATGACCTATTCCGTCCTGGTCTTTTGCTAGCACAACAACATACTATTCCTCTGTGAGTGTGGTCACCCCCCGCCCCTCCCAAGGGGTCAGCCACTTACCCAGGCTGACACAGTAACCTCCAGACGACCTTTCGCTTTGCCAAATGTTATGCCTGTAAACTGCCTGAACTCCATCACAGTGCAAATGACAAGGGAGAAATAAGGTTTTCTGTTGGAGGGAAGGCTGGGTTCAGGAAAACCTAGTTGTACTAGCAAGCTTTGTGTGCTCGTGTTGTAAATACCTCTGTGTGACACATGCATAAGCAAGTGGCAGTGTGTGTCTGTCTGTCTGTTTTTATACATGGGTGTATGCACTTGTAGACTGAGTGCAACACAGAAAAAAATCATGAATAATGCATTCCAAAATATCCTTGGTAATGTGCTGGTTTCTGTTTGGTGACTGAAGCAGTGCCAGTGCCAGTTAGGACAGTGATCTTGGAGAAATATTTAGACATTTTGGGAAATATGCTTATTCGCTTAATATCTTCTCCTTAGCGTGACGTTGCCAATCGACTCTAGGACGTTGCTGTACCCAACCAAGAAATAGTCCTGCACCAAACCCCTCCAAAAACCACAACTTGTTGATTTTACACTTAGGTATGGATAACACTAATGTGTTAATTAATGAGTTTAGTTATTTTGTTACCTTCAGACAGAAATGTGATCATTATAGTAGGGCATCTATTTAGCTCTTGAAAACCTGCTTTTACCAAAAGTGTCAGTGGTGTTTTAACCTGAGGACGTTTATATCAGAGTCATTGTTTGAGGGGTAAAATGTGTAGTTGAGGGGTGGAGGGCACAAGAGGTCCCCCAGATATGCTGTCATAACCCATGCAGCCGCGCTCTTTGCTATGGGCCTATTGGTAGTGAAGGCAGCACTTAGACATGTTTGTACTCTACGCCCTATATTCCTCTCCCTTTCTCCCCAGGCAGCATGTCACTCCAGGGGCGGACCAGCACTCCCTGACTGTGCCCAAGTCCATAACACCAACTAACCCCCCCCCCTTACTACCCACCACCACTACACCACTAGGGTCAATGTGCCCTCACCCCCTCACCCTACAACGCCCACGGTCCATACCAACACTGCCCTCCAAAGAGAAACAAAACCGAACTGAAAAGAGACAAAATGGCCCCACGCTGCTTCCCCTGTCAAAGCTCTTGACAGGCCCGAGCAGGGGCCCCCAGAGGAGGGATCAGTTGAAGATGATGACGACGGAGATAACAAGTCAAGTTGTTGTGTTACAGCACAGTTACACTTTGGCCCTTGTTTGTCCATTTGGTTATTCAGAAGCATCGCGGAGCTCGCTGATTCCCATGCATGTTATGTTTAGTAACATGACAGATACTATCAAATGCTGTTTTACATCAGGCTGTGGAGCGTGAAGGGTAAGTGAGGAGCTAGCTATTCAAGAGAACAATAATAAACATTCCATTAGGTATTAAAAAACCTTGAAATAATGTCAGCTAATCAATTTCCTGTTTGGACATGCTCACTTTTAATGAAATGCAGTCAGTTGATAGTCCCATCCCATTCTTCCAGTGTTTGGGAATATAATTACACTCAAAATGCTTACTCATCCTTCTGCCTGCCTCCTGCCTACTCTGTCAGATGCATTAGCCATGAAGCAGAAGAGATGAGGAGCCTGTGTCTGTATCTGTCTATCTGTCAGTCCGCCTGAATGTCTGTATGCCTGCCTCTTAGATTATCCTGGATCAGGCAGCAGGTGACATGGCGAGCAGGTGACCATCACCCAATTACCAAAAAGAAACTCGAGATGAGCTCCAGTGTAATACACTTGTTTCTTTTTTCTTCTACTTACTTACAAATCAAGTGTACACTATTTTAAAATGGTATGCATGTCAAAAGGACAGCATAGAGTTGGAAAACGCACCCATCTTTACATGTTATGTGATATTTTACTTACCAAGATTACAAGCTACTAATGCTGCAGGAATAAAGTCCAAACTGCCCTGACAAAAAATACATGTATTGACATTTATTTGAAAAAAAAAATCACATAAGTGACAAACAATGAAGAAGAGCATCAAAATAACAAATTTTCTTGAAAAATTACTACGTCTGAGGGATAAAAACTTCCCTACTCAACAGGTTATTCTTAGGGCAAGGTCGGGGATCGTGTTGCACTCTTTGTTACCACAAAAGTAGAGGAAGGAAGAGCTTCTTCTCAGCTTTTGTTAGGTGCAGGTGGGCTAGAATTACCAAAGTGATGGGATTTGTGCTGCGTTGTTTCTGCATTTTTTTCTTGCAAGGTAGCGGAAGTTTTCTCTGAATTTTGCAACGTAAATGTGATGATAGTTCGTGTATCCAATGGAAAAGCACATCACCTCATTATTTGGGTTTTGGTGTGCTGAAGTTAATACTAGTTCCTATAGGTCCAGCAAATGATTTCCCACACAATGCAGTGTAACTTTAGAGGGGTGAGGGATTACGCCACTGGGAGGTGATTTAGCTTGGTTTAGTGACTGGATAGACCAGCAAGTCTGGGAAATTTCTACCAATTTTGTTCTTCTACCATTTTGACCCTTGGCTGGTTGTAGAAATTTGACTGGAAATAGAGGACATTGACCTGGTGTCATGGACAGCCGTACACATTAGTTTACAGTGGCTGCACTACAGCTGTGATGCTCAGGGAAATGGAATTGGCAAAAGGTATCACCTCTAATGTGACCACTGTCCATGAACACTGGAGTCGTGCTATATAAATCCATTAAAATTATATTTTAAAAAATATCTTGTTTGTATCAAATATAGCTGGAATTTCTTATTCTTGCATGACAGCATATAGCCAGATTGCTTGGTCAACATTTCTTGATTGTAATGACTTCGGCTTAGTCATAAAGTTCAGTTTCGCTCATTTCACTGACTTAGTAGAGCTTACAATATGCCGACCATGTTACAACATTAAGTAGGTGTTCATGGTAAATATCGTGTCACTTCCATGAGCATGTTCCGGCAATTGCTAATCTGATTGGAACAGCCAGACCAGTCATCATGTGTTCCAACAAGGTGTTGGGTTTCCCATAGTTATAAGCTGTACAGTGACACGGGCCATTTGAAAGTGTGGCTAAAACCCTATGGAAGAAATGACTCGTTAAATTAGCACCTAATACTCTAGTCATTAGCAAGCCGTTACCACCAGTGGAATGCCTTTGATGGTGTTGCTTTGTGTGAGTAAGGTCCTGTTTAAGCTCCAGTTATAAAACTCAGTCTATCTGGATCTTAGAATATTAAGTGCTTACATAACATTGTTATACTCCTAACCAAAACATTACAAAAACCTTTAAAAACTGTGATTTGGTGCCTTTTCCGAGCCATAAAACCCTGATGTGATATCCACAAATAACAACTGTTGTATGTGGAGATGAACGACAAGCAGCATGAAACATCATTTTCCTTTAGAACCGGGTCTTTGGGGGTGTTTAGTAAGCCAAAGGGAATTGTCCATTGTGGGGTGATATTAGTAACCCTCTTAGGCAAAGCTAGTCCGTGGGCTGGCCCCGAGGGCTCATTTCAAGTGCTTAGCGCTCGTTTGGAGCTTTGTCACCCCTCACCCTGTTGCCAGCATGGCCCCAGCCCCTCTGGCTGTGGAGCGGAGCTGAACCACAGACCTTTACCCCTGCCCGCCACCAGGGATGGAACACTGACATCACAACTCTAACACACATATTCACACTAACACTGGGGCACACATCTATTTTCACAACCTCCCTCCACCAGCACACCACAGCCAATGGTCTATTTTCCCGCCGTCCACTCCCATCCAACACCCCACCACCACCACCCACCCACCCGTCTCACTCTTTTTTTTCCTCTTTCTCCACCCTCGTGACGGTTGCCAGGCAGCAGAGAAAGACTTCACACACACATACACCCCACTATGCCTCTGAGGGTTTTCCGGATGTCCTTGTTTACATCATGGAGTGTGCAGGTCGTAGGGAAGCAGACTCACAGCCTCCCTGGTTGTGTCTGTCTAAGTCCTACACTGACCTCCATTCATTTGGTGTCAGTTCATGGCAGCCCCTTAAGCTGGCCGATCACTACTAAAATGAGTATGCTGCACTTGCATCAAATTTGTGTCTCAGTTTCAAAATCAGGGTGAAAACGAATTAAATTATTTATCTTAGCTTGTCCTCATCCAGTTAACATGCACTGACAGTGATATGAAAAAAAGGTTTATTTAGAGTGGGACTGAATATAAAGTAAGTTTTATGGCCTTATCATATATAACAGTTATCAGCTCTAATATTGGCTGTCACTGTTGTGCGGGATAGTTGTTGACTGTTTCCAGGCTCTCTTTTCTCCGTGTGTGTCAAACCGATCGATTGGTTTTGTCTGCTCCTCCCTCCAACTTTGATGTTACCATTGATTGTTCTCATCTGCCCCTGAACTCAAAGGTTAGAGGAGCTGAGCTGCACTTCTGGATTGCTTTGACCTTCGCTCTGCACATGCTCAGTGTGTACACAGAGTCCAGAGCCAAAGAGACATGGTGTAGCCAGGCCCGTGGGTGCGTGACAGCCAAACAACGGTGTGATGTCTTTTTTTTTCTCTCTTTTTTTTACTCACCCACTGAGGATGATGTATATGTGATTGATTTTTCTCCTACCCTTCTCTCTACCGTGTTTCCGCTGCAGTGCGCTAAGCAGGACTGAGTCCAGGCTTGATCAATGCATTGTTTTTCTTTTTCAATCACACTCGAGTGAGCTGAAGACACGAAAGGTTACACAGGTGAGGTTTGGCAGGGGTGGAAGCAGAGCCCCCTCAAGGCCAATACATGAGTTTGCTTGGATGTTTATGAGAGAGAAGTTTAACAAATTTATCAAATGTGTTTTAAACAACTTGATCATTCTTGTGGTGTCTT
Organism: Lepomis macrochirus; assembly: GCA_024633595.2. NCBI lineage: Eukaryota > Metazoa > Chordata > Actinopteri > Centrarchiformes > Centrarchidae > Lepomis > Lepomis macrochirus. The sequence continues at coordinate 18,474,223 of JALXJV020000006.1, forward strand.
GAGAGTTAATTTATGCTCATTATAAATCTCTTGTCTTTTCTCCCAGTGGGAATCTTCCTTCTATGCCTCTATAGCCTTTGTAACCTTACCTTTACCATCTTATATTAAATTATAGGTCCTTCACAATGTCTCAGTGCTCACCTGCCCCAGATAATCTGCAGGGCTGCATGAAGACGACTACTCTTGTTTCCTCTACTTCCCTCACAAACGGCCCGCTGACACACACACAAAGGCAATGTGTTCAACAGAAGGAGAGACCACTTGAGCATGACGCACCTCCGACTTGTTAGCCACAGTAGCAGGAGCACAAGGCCTCATGTCAGAGCTGAACATCGCAATATAAAGACATTTTGCAGTCCCAGTCCGGACTGAGAAAACAGTATTAAGCAAAGGGAGGAAGTATTCTACCCTAGAGGGGTGAAGAGTGTTGCCTAGTCCTGAATTATCTCTTAGTAATGACGCAGTTAAACCCTGTACCCAAACACCTAGTCATTAAGAAAAAGATAAGTATCTGTGGGAATGGAAGGGCTCTCCTAAAGCTGCATGTCTGGAGGGGGTAAGGATGTGGCAGGCGGGGAAGGTTTAGAGGGCTGGGGTGGGGTGGGAGCGCAGGCTTTGACCAGTGGGTTTCAGATGTCATGGCAGATTCTTTCAGGGGCAAATTACAGGGTTTAACTTCTCTTGTACCTAGGATGCCTGTATTCTGATTCAACTTCCTCGATAGGCACTCGATCAACTTGCCACTGAACACCATTGTCAGGTGCACACTTGACTCTAGAGATACTTCACCTCCTCTCACGCTCTCAGCACCTCTTCAAGACTTTGTACGTGGAGTGCCATGGGCGGCCCTTCTTGCTCCTTGTATAGAGAGAGCAGGGCAGTGTAGCCCCTCTTAAGCTTCATAATGGTTAGCGTGTTGGTGTTTGGGGCCTTTAAATGAGTGGCCCTCATTAACCTCTTAGCGTCTTTGTGCGTTGAGTTGGCACAGGGCTGCTCCGTAGATAAGCTTTACTATGAAACTGCTAAAAGGCTGATTATAATGACTCTGGTATTAGCAGAACATAATCATCTGTGTTACAAACACTGCAAATCAAAAAAGCATAGTACACTTAACCTCATGAATGCATGCTGTTGTGTCCCATACACAACTTCTCAAAATCCCCCTACCTGACAAACACACACATATTCCCTGTGAGCTGTAACAGACCTAAAGCTCTCTGAAGCATTTAGCAGCACACTAACAGGTTTATTCCACGCTCTGAGTGCAAAGGGGAGTGCTGAAGCATCTAATGCAATTTCAACCCAACATGGATCTCTGTGAATAAACATCATTGAAGTGTACCATCTACTGTATGTTGATTCACTGTAGTGCTTTCTTTTTTGTCCATAAGAACTGATCTAATATCACCCCCACCCCCACCCCCTCTGATTTCTGCAGAGACTGCATTTGCCTCCAGACTTGTCTGAGACGGTGAGTCGTGTGAGCAGGGGGGAGCTGGCAGGAGCGGCCACCCTCACTTCAGCCTGTGGCTCCGGCACTTCCGGCAACAAACACCTGGATTTCTAGAGCTCCCACACAGTCGCCATGGGCAATCAACACCTGGAACGCCGCGGCGATGTCCTCTTTACCGTGGTGACCAGGTTGTTCCCTCGCCCACATAATGTCAACCGCGATAACCCTGCCAGCCATTACCACCTGCCAACTGTCCCAGCAGGCGGTGAAGATCTAAACATCCACAGTACCTCGTCTCATAACGGACACATTTCATCCTTTAAGTCTTTTTTTGTATAAAGCTACAATACACCCTATGCGTTATTTCTAACTCTTGACAGCTGATATTTGCACATTCCAAGCTGTCACGGGAAGTTCATTTAACTTATTGTTATTGGCCATGTTTTTATACCGAGAGGTTTTTTTTCACTGTAAGCTGCAAAAAAAAAGGTGAGCCCTATGTTATTTGGAAATGTTAAATGAAGGTGTATGATTGGCAGGGTGACTAGTACTTGACCCAATTAAAATCCAAGATGGAGGAGTTATTTAAGATTTGGTATGTTTTGTTTTTTGTGTGTTTCTCTGCCTCTGAGGATTTCGATTTCAAAGTGCATCATGAAATATTGACCCTCAGTCTTGGCAAACATTAAACAGTTTGACTACATTCTCCCAAGCTCCGGGCCTACTTCACAAAACAAGTGGCAACTCCTGCCTAGCTCCACCATGTACGATATTGGTTTATTTTTTAGGATAATGCAAAGAGATGTGCTTTTGTTTGGTTAAATAAAATAAAATAAATGCAAAGAATGCAAAATATGCTTTATTATTCACATTTTACTTTACTGCTTCACTCAACACCAGCCCTGAAGGGAAAGTTGCCCACTTCTGAGACTGCAAAAGGGATGTAAGATAAGCGTGTTATGAGTGACTGATCTCTGGTTTGCCTCACTGGTTTCAGGTTCGATAGGGATGCCTCCTTCTGACCCTGAGACTGTGCCGGTGAGTGACGTCTACCTCCAGTAAGCTGGAGAGCTGAGGCAGGAATGTGGGCAGAGGGTAGGAGAGCTGGATTTTGGGTGCAGGCTTCACACCTCATCAGGCATGTTTGCGGGATGAGCTGCTTTGCCATGACAAGCCCAAAAGAACAAATTAGGTCAAATGGTGACATGGAGAAACAGAAAAAACAACATGAAAATTAAATGTTTCATTTTTGTTTTCCTCAGTCTGCTGCTGATGCCACTTTAAATATTTTTGCCTGTGAAAACTGGCAGTATTGGTAACCGTCTGCAACACGTGTTGAGAGAGGGCAGTGTTACCTGACAGTTTCATGCACGAATGGTGTGCTCTTACGTGGGGTGTATGAGAGAGAGAGAGATGACATACACAGGTCACATGCACAGGTGAATGAAAGCTTGTGTTGTCAAGATAAAAACTGTTTTCCAAGTTATTATTGTTGAAGAGCTGACATATTCAGGATACACCTTTAAGGTAGATTTAATAGAATACATTAAATTTGGCATTTGTTTATGTTGCCGGACTACTAGTATGTGTGTTTTCGCCACTTGCCATGTCTCTGTCACCGTGGTGCTAGTTCACCTTTTGTTCAGTCAGTTAAGGAAGTGGATCATTTTAAAAGCAAGTTTTAAAACCACTAAAAAGTTTTGTAATGTCAGCTTTTCTATGCACATTATAAAGAATGAGGGTTCTCACTTTTTTATGGAGAGGTACGAGTACATTTTGAATTCAGTGAAGTGATGCTTGTCAGAGTACTCTCATTTGACAAAGGGTCATCTTTATGCACATTCAATATGCATATAGATAGACAGATACAGATAGATATAGTAGCTGTGTCTTTTTTCTAGAATAAAATAAACATTTTAATTATATATATATATATATATATATATATATATATACATATACATACATATATATATATATATATATATATATATATATATATATATATATATATATATATATATATATATATATGTATATATATATATATATATATATATATACATATACATATATATATATATATATATATATATATATATATATATATATATACATATATATATATATATATATATATATATATATATATATATATATATATATATATATATACATGATTGACAGTGGAGATGTCAGTGTTGTGCCCTCAGATAAAGTTAGTTGCACATGGTTAGACAATGACGTGAGTCATGGTTAGCCACACATTCTGCTGTAATGAGTATGAATAAGTAATTCAGAGTACCAGGAAATGTCAATCAATTTAAGCCTCTGAACACAGCAACACAATAACTGGAACTTCACAGTCAGTTCGGTATTCTTCCCTGTTATGTGGGATTTTTAAAATAAATGAACACACGTGGCTCTTCAGATGCTCTTAACTCCCTCCCCTCTCCCAGGAACATTACACTGTACTTAAGACCTTATTTAAGACATGCTTGTTATGTTTCGGATTTTTTTTCCCCGTCAGCTTCCTTCTTATTGCTCATATTTCAATAATGTTAGTGTGTTATGAATTTTATAATATATCATAAAACATTTCAGTACAAGACTTATAATACATAAAAAAAATATCTTAAAGAAATTTGCAATATTAACACATAAGACGAACAGTCACAAAAACTGTGCTGTTGGCACATTTCAAAGGACCTACTTCTTGAAAGCATCTCTTAGCCTGTAGCAACAAAGAAAACCATGGAACCGAGCGTAGAGAATACGCTTTAATAATCGTGTCTTGGCAGATGCCACTCATGTCCTATTGATTCCCATCCAAAGCCGTAGTTGTTTTCTTACAGGAGCTTTATCTGAGGCCTTAACGGTTGCTGTTATTGAATGGCCATCACATCGCAGCACTATTCAAGTAACACAATGTAGGACAATACATTACCTCATTGGAAATCTCGCTCTGCCAATTTTGGCTTAATAAAGCAGACCGATGTTTGGACATGCTGTATTACAGATTAGATAATAGGATTACCATACCTGTCAAATACACAAAGCTAATAATAGTCTATGCTATTGTATTCACAATGATGAGGGAAATGTTACTTCATGTTTGCTTAAAGCACACACTCACACACAGCACAGAATTTAACTGCAGACACTAAATAGGAGCATGTCAGCTTCTGTTTGCTGCTGTAAGGATTCAGATTCAGATTTCCAGGTCAGAATTGTAGTCTCATTTAAAAAAACAGATCCAAGATAACAAAGTTCTCAGGAACTTGTACAGAAACTTGTACTGTCTGACTTTGTTCTGTGCAATGATTACATTTAAACCTTTTTACCCTGAAGCTGTGTATTATTTAGACTTCCACTAATTGCAGTCTTTCTTGCATTTTGAATCTCTTTTTCATTCCTCTCTCTGTAATTATTAATGTACCTCCTCATCTCAGCGGAGTGGCCTAACCTGTTCTCTCTCCCTCCTTCCCCGTGCTCTCAAAGCAGGATTCCTCCGTCTGTGATAAACTGAATTAAATGAATAGAGAAATTGCATTAGCCCCAGAAAAAATTCCTCTTAAAAATCTGATTAACCTCCAATCCTCAAAGTTCTGATTGGACTATTAAATATTGAGTGAGATGTGTAAATTCAGTTAATCAACTTTAGCAAGATATTTGGTGCTGCTACATGCTGTGTGAATGTTACCTGACCTCACTCTCTCCTGGATATGCTTTCCTTTTAGATGCTCTCTCTTTCTAACACACACACACACACACACATACATCCCCCCCACCGCTGAGGCAGCAAGTGAAGCAAAATAACTCACTCTGCCACACAATCGCTCCTTTGCCTCGCTCTAGGCACTGACTGCTTTATTCCATGACTTTTTTTTCCGCCTCTCTTCTCTGCTCCCTCGTCCTCATTGGTTCTGGGGTTTTTTTTCATACCATCGTAACTCTGCTACAACAAGAGCCAGTGATGGTGAATTGCTTGACCTTTCTCATTGTGTGGTGGCGGTGTGCTGTGTGGTCTGTGTCGGCTTGGTTCAGCCCATACATCGAGAGGTTTGTTATTGTGGACACCTTTGTTTGGTGGGAATTGGAGGTGTTGTGTGTGTATTACAAGCCCTTTTACTGGCATTTGTCAGCGTTAGATCTGTTTAAATTTGCAGCTACGATGCATCATGTCAACAGTTTTGGCAGTGCCTCTACTTGCTTAGTAAAGATTGACATTGTATAAGACACAGCATTGAACAGGCAAAAAGGCTTTCTTTAAGACACAATTTTTACTGTACAAAATGTTTTATAGTTTTCACAAAATACATTTAGAAAGCTCCATTTTAAATAAAATTAAATTGAAATATTTAAGAGACAGCGTGTAGACCGTTTTTTTTTTTATCTCAGAAGCATTGCTCAGACGTAAACCCAGTGTGTGTCCATGTTCTACGTACACACTGAAATAAAAATGCAAAACTCAAAAGAGCATGACAGATGATGCTAGAAAAACCCTCCCATGGTCTTCAATTATAAATAAGGACTGCGGGGTTCGACTGCAGTCTTACGAACTCGAAGCCAATGTAATCGAACAGAACGTGTTTACAAAATTTTGCAACACAAGACTAATATCTTTAAAAAAACACTGTGTACTAGATGAAATACAAAGGCTTTGGTCTGTTTTACAATCAACAATGATTAAATCTGATATGTACTTGTAAACAACTGCCAAACACTTAAGTTTAAAACTCTGTCAAGCAATGTTTAATCATAATTATAGTAATTAAATATTTCTAGTTGCACAAATTTTTTGACCATAGGACACTATAATACAACTATACCTAAGAGACAAATTGTACCTGACCCTAAAGAAATGTATTTCATGATGCATGGAACATTTATAGAATATTCTCAGGGATATAAATGAAATCAACTTTTATTGGAGAAATCTTTCTGGAAGATTTCTAGGGAAGACAAGTACTTTACATTTTGACATAAACAAACTGGATTATATCAAAGACGCAGTCTACCATTTACAGACTACAGGTTTTGTTTTACACCTGTTTTCCACATTTAATGTTCTTCGTGGTAATCTAGAGTCAATCCAACCACCGAAGCAAGAGGTCCAAGTTGTGTTGCATGTTGCACCGTCTTTGCACACTTTGAGCTGTTCATAGTGATCCATGTTTAGGAAGCCAGCAAACGCAGGCCCTTGTCAGAGGAGTCAAGACCACAGCCTCAGTGGGTGGATCGAGTTTGAGTTGTCTCTGCTAAATATCCATTCGTAGGAAATGAGACCAATAAATAGTTGCTGTTTTTTTGACACAGTAAGAGTCTTCCCTCCAGCTTTTTCGTCTTTAATGATATGCAACAGCGTCCAGAGACCATGCAAAGGCTGGCAGAAAGTCTCGATATAAGCAGATTTAAAAGATAGTCATGGCAGAATCTCAGGTTCTCCTCTCTCAAACAAACACAAGACCAACATGGTTTTCTAGCAGTCCATCTATCAGTACTTGATCTTGGTTTTTCATATTAACATACAAATGGCCATTTACTAACACACCAGAGAAAAAAAGGAAACAATGACTGAAGTTGGAAATAGAAAAAAAAACAGATAAGTTTTTGTTCCATAAAAATTTAACACCGGTCACTTTACAGAGGTCCATTTTTTTCCCCGGTCTTTCTATCGTCGTTCTCTCTTCCAAGTCCTCGTTTGAATGTGCCTAGAGCTACAGAACAGCACACAGTCCCACTGGAAAAACAAAGCCCAGACGTCCCAAGGCTCTCCCAGAGTCTTTCTTTCTTTCGTCCTCTCCTCTCCTGTCCTTTGCCTCTTCTCAACCCCCTCTTGCCTTCTCTAATCTCCTGTGCCGTGTATGTGTGAGGAGCACTGCCGGAGGGCGATGGTGGAGTGGGTGGTTACAGGGTGAAGTAGCTCTTCTCTCTACTGTAGTCTTGACCAGTACTGAGACATGTCAGGCTCGCTCCCTGGGACTTGGACAGGGACAGAAACTCCAGGAGAGATGAGTCCTGCAGAGACAGAAGAGAACAGAGAACAGAAGTCAGTAAAAAAAAAAGAAGAGAGAAAGAAAGAAAAAAAACAAGGGTAAAAAAGCCCCAGAAGTCATCATGTTAGATCAGATGAGTGAATGCACCATGCACTGTTAGTGTGACAGCTAAAAGTGGTTAGCCTTATAGTACAGAGCATTGTGCTTTAAATGCTTGCAAATAGGTAGACGAGCAGTGGAGCTGCAGTGAGTCACAATGCTCTGCACATGATTGCACAGTAAAAGGCTTGCAAGCTCGATAAATTGAGGCTTTGGCAATGGCATTTAAACAGAGAGAGTACAACAGCAAATGAATCAAATTAATTAGCAATTTAGCACAGAGGAAATGTGGTTATGCATGATTAACTCTTCATGACTATAACCGGTATATATGGCTTTCAGTAACAGCATCCTAATGGGGTGGAACTAAACTATGGGGCTGGAGTAGCAGGATTGACATGATGGCGTAGAGCAGCAATGAAATGAGCTTTGTTCATGCAACTACGGAAAGAAAATGATATGGAATGTAGAGGCGTTTCTCCTCAGACGTTTAAACCATGAAGTTTCGTGGAAAAGGAGAATTTGCAGCAACAGGTCATGAGTCAAAGATGGCTATGTAGTACCCCCAAATTACAGGAAAGGTGGCAGATATTTAGAGGAGTGCACTGTTTGTTATGATTAATTCCCAAGGAGGTTGGTAAACAATGAACTTTCTGCCTACCTGTTGAGGTGGTACCAGAAGTGGTCATTGATTGGCTGTTCATATGTGCCTGCATATGAGGGGGCGTGTATGTGTCGTAGCTCCGCCCATTCACAGGCGGACTGGTAGGCAGCATGCAGGAATAAGAGGAGGTCTGGCTGGGCTATAGATAGGGAGAGAATGTTACATTAGCTTAGCCAACCATAGCTGTACTCTGTAATACTGTAAGCTCTCACAGGCACATGTGTCTTGATTTACTTGAGTTTATTATTTTAGTCCTAATTCTCTAAGAAAGCTGTCCTTTAAATAAAAAATACGATTTTTAAGGTTGTTTTGTTTGGCCAGGAAACACAATTTAAATTACCCACGGTGTGTTTGATTCCACTTTTACAATCATATCAATAATCATAAAGTATTACATAAACCTTATACTGCCTGCTGTGCTGAGCGTTATGGCCTTTTACTTACTTGCATAGGTAGATTGTTTGCCATGGTGAAGCTGGGCATGGGGGGCAGCGCACTGTAGGTGTTTGTGAGTGCAGAGTCAGGTCTACCCAGCATTGACCCCGAGGTGAAAGACACTGTGAATGGGGAGAGAAAAAAAATGAAAATGTGATTTAAAACCCGCAGAAATCCCACACAGTCCTCCAGTGTGAGAGCTTCTCATTAGCGTTAAGTAGTGCGTGCGTGAGGTGACGCCTTTATCTGACAGGCTGATAGGCCCGGACAGATACTGTACAGTGTGTGTCTCAGGTGATTGACTTGTGAGCATGAGCTTCAGCTCTGCCGGTGTGCCCTCCTGCCTGATTCGGTAATTACGCAGATAGTCAGCTGAGAAGTTTTGCTCAATCATCCATCAAAAGGAAAACCACCGGTGCTTCTACATGTGAACTAGAGCGCACAGCCACCGAGGCCTCTTTCCCCCTTTCATATTAATCCGCATTCTGTCACACAATAACATTTAGAAATATTTCACATGGATCCTATCTGACTTGAATCCATGGACAGTCAAATGTGTTAACTTACATGTAACTTACATTATTACAGTTAAAACGTTTAAGACTAAGTACCCTAACCAATTAATGGTTGCGCAGCATTTCTGCAACACAACATTCTGTTTTAATTTAATAGGCTATTATTTTAAGGGATGGGGGTATCCTGTAAGTATTACCCCAGCTGTGGTGGACTTACCCGGTGTAGTGGGCTGTGGGATGGCCTGGTAGACGCTGGTGCTAAAGCTGCTGCTGATGGGGATGTGACTGGAGGAGTTGTTGGCCTGCCGGCGCTGGTTCCGCAGCTTCTCCTCTCGCCTCCACTTTGCTCTTCTATTTGAGAACCATACCTGCAATGGAAACTTCTTATTAGTTCTATTCCAGGCAACTACCTCCCCTCCTTTTACAAATTAAAAAGAAACTTTCACCAATCTGGTGTAAGAAGTTCTGATCACTCACTTGTATTCTTGCTTCGGGCAGGTCGATTTTCGCTGCTAGTCTCTCGCGCGCGAAAACGTCTGGATAGTGAGTTCTTTCAAATTCTGTAATGCAAGAAGTCGCACAACACAAGTGTCAGAAAATAAATAATAAATTAGATCAAGGGTAAATTCATTTTTTCCCAGGTCTATTAGTTGAATAAACGTTTGTCAAAGGCCAAAAACAAGTTAAACGAGTACAGAGCTATATGCCATGTCTGACAGATGTGAGGCCTGTTATTTGTGAGTTATAATAAACCATTATTTTCGTTTGAATTCACCTAAGATAATCAGGACCGTGAGCATTTTTTTACTAATAACAATAACATTTTGTAAAAGAAAAAAATCCAATATGGCGGATATAAGTGTACAAATGATTGCTCGACCTTTTTCCAGAGCTTCAATTTGCTCCTGTGTGAAAGACGTGCGATTTCTCTGTAGTTTCCTCTTGAGCTGCAGTCGCATCTGTGTCTCCTCTGAATCCTCCCCGTTCGAGCTGATGGAGTTTGTGTTTTCTCCTGCACCGTCCTGTTGTTGACAGCCATCTGCAGAAAAAAACATTGAATGGAAATATAAATTTCAATTAAGCTAAATGAATAATTAATTCTCTCGGGTCTCGTGTTGTATCAACCTACAGCTAATTGTACAGACGGCAGTGTAATGCCATTAATTAAAAGCCCCTATCATGGCTGATTTGATTCAAAATCAGGGGAATGATTGCAAGTTCTTCTTTATGTTGCCGGATTGCTGCCTGGGTGAAGAGGAACAATATGAAGAGGGCTTCGCGGTTAAAGTGTTTATAAAATATTGTGGGAAAAACATGCTGGTGAGGGAAAGGCCTCGTGTACTTATCGCTTCCCAACAATGGCGTGTGTTCTCAAAAGGTTAAGAGAAATGTGACAAGATGTGGCGAGCCTCTTTTCAGAGCCTATGAAATGTATTAAAACCCCAAACTCCCCTCCCCCCTTTTTTTTTTAGGGCAGTGCAATGCCTCAATGGTCGCTCCCATATGGGCGTTGGTATAGCCATTGAGTTGACCACCAACTTTTGAATAGGAGAAGACGCTTTTCAGAATGATACAATGCCTTCAGGAGTAAGGGAAACCATTAAACTATGGACACAGCCAGGGACGAGCAGTGAGCCCTCGGTGGGTGTAATATATGGGAGGGGGGCTATTGGAGGGAGATGACAAAAGGATCCTCTCTCTGTGGAGGCGCGCAGGCTATAGTGCTTTGGCATTGTGCGCACGAGGATCCCAGTCAACAGAGCTTTGAGTCCAGTGTGTTAACCCTTATCCACTACCATCATTAATCACGTCCCCCGGCCAGCTACACGCCAGTCAGGATTTCTGTCTTCAATTGGGAACAAATGAGTGAGGAGAGAGCATGCAACCCCCTGAACAACCAAAATAAGGCCAATCTATTCACTGCCCCTTCAGTTGCAGGGCGAGGCTTATCGACTAATGTCTGTCTTGTTGCTGGACATCATTATCACACCGAGAAGTTAATGCGAAATTGAGCAGGGGTGCGCGGTTTATGTAATATCTAACTGGTGTGTGGGTTGAAGTCATAAAGGCTGCATTTAAGCTTTTTTGTATGCAGATTTTGTTTATGCCCTTATATAGTTTTAGTAATGCCTTGATGGAGCAAGTGCAGAGCGGCCTTTGGGCAGCCATGCGCCAGGCTCCTGTGCCCTCTAGAACCACGTTGGCTCCATTGCACACACACACACACACACACACACACACACACACACACAAAATAATGCAAACTTGATTTTGTCAAACTTAAGTTGTCTTGTGAGAAAAATATGTAGCAGTCTGTTGTTTTAAGTGTTATCGTGTGAATCCAAGTAAGTTCGCTCACAGTTCCCGCTGCAAGGGAGCTAAACATGCAGTTTCTGGAGGCCCGAAAACACATTTAGTTTTTCTAAATGTGAAATTCTTGGTTCACTGGAGGAAACCTGATGCGACATGTTTCTTGACAATTCCCCTTGCTGCAAAATAGACTAAAGTATTCTTCTATAGGCCGATAGTTTGTAGCCACCCTATTTGTTTCTTCACTCTGGATAATCCATAAAAAGGAGTGAATGTGCAGCTATTATCCGTCTGCCAGACCCACTGACGCTGGGATGGGATTTGTTTTCTTTATAAAAGCGCTGGGAAATAAACTCATTCTTTAGTATCATGATGTCTCAACCAGTGAGGCGGAAAAGCAGCAAAAAAGAGAGAGAGAGATACCGAACCAATTGCGGCACCTTTCAGCTGCTGAGACCGGATCAAAACACTCTTGAGAAACCGCTTAGAACTGAAAAAGAAAGTGAGAGACTAAATCCTATAGACGGGATTTAGAGCCATATAGCCAGCGAGTGAGAAGGAGAAAGAGATAAAAGACCAAATCGGTGAGGAGTTTTATTCGTTCCTCTTTGGATAGAGTTGTCTTCTTTTGGGGCCCTGTCACTCTCCATGTAGCCATTATATCTGCTTACTCGCCTGTCGGATGGAGAACATATTTTCGTTCCCCTGAGACAACTGCTTTACTTAAATACTTGAATTAAAAACACAAAAAAGAATTCATTATTGTAGCTGTTAGTGTCATGCTTGGTATTGTTGTTTCTGGTGTTATAACAATTAACACACCTAATCATATATAATAATAATGCTTCAATATTAGTTTTTATATATAATATAAATAATAAACATTATTATTAAAACAGAAAAAATAATAATAATAATAATAATAATAATAATAATAATAATAATAATAATAATAATATGTAACTTGTGTATAAAAATATTAATAACAATAATATAAGTAATTATAATTCCAACATTGAGTGGCTCATTGTAGCTGTTGATAGTTTCCGCTTTACTGCTTGTCGCAACACCCCCACGTGTCCAGATGGTCATCAAACAAATGCAAATTATTATTTGCTATGATTGAATTCCAGCACTTGTATTTCCCCTTTTCTCATGCATATAAATTAGAAACAATGCTTCGTTGCGATACAGGTTCAATGAATGAATATTTAGGAGGCTGGCTGGTGTTTCTTATAGGAAAGTCTGCTCAGTATTTGGCCTGCAGTAGGCCGTCAGGAAAACCTTCTGAAGTGGAATATTTCCACAGCAGCCTTGCCATCTCCACACTCCTGCATGTTGCCACAATGAGAGACAAAGCCCTCTCTAATGAGCAATTACACGTAGTCCGGACCGTTCCCATAACCAATCATTGCGTGTGAAGGAAAACATTCCTTTGTACTAATATCCCCGCACACAGCTCCCCGGCTCTGCCTCACCCATCAGGAGGGAAGGAAAATGCAGGCTGTTGGATGGACACCTCTGCTGAAAGGACAAGCCGCTGTCACGCACATCCATGTCTGGGACAGTGGAGGCATTCAGACTGCATGCATGGCCTATGGCTTCCTCTAATCGACTAGTCTTAATTGGGGGTCTTGTCCAGGGCATCAAAGCATGCCAATACAATACCTTCCTGCAAACAGGGCCATGGACCGGAACCACTGGAATAGTATGCTGTAAAACTATTCATATTCACACATGACGGTATATGGTGACCTCTGTGGAGTTCACATGTAATCCTGACGCACCTCCCTTCAGAGAGGATGCAGGACAAATCATTTTTGTGACTGGCCATAAATGTTACCTAGCCTGAAAACCCAAAACCAGACCCATAGACCACCTGGCTATGCCCTTCTCTGATACAACTTTACAGCCGTGCATGCGTCAAGGTGTCTTTATTGCCACTGTGTGATAATGAGGCTCACCTTGGTTGGGCTGCCCTGGCACTGATGTTCCGGGGTACCAGCCGGGCCGGGTCCCCCAAGTTCCTGTCTGACCGTTGAGCATTCTCAGCTTGTCATACATGCCATCTGCGCCCATCTGTTGCTTTTCACTAGCCAGGTTGCGGAGGACTCTGTTTATCGATGACACCTGAATGACAAATTACATATGATAAAAGTAAGGATCAGGTGGAGCGCCCGGCTGATCACTGTATTTTCTATATGCGGACACAAAGATGTGGCTATGCAGCGGGTTCACGGCACACACACCTCATAATCATAAAATATCTACACAGCAAGAATTTCCTGCAAAGCCCACAAATGGACAGCGCGCTCCTTCTAATTGACTGTATGTTTGGGTGATCACATATGCTGTAGCCTAATGCGCCCCCCAGCCACACACACACACACACAAGCGCAGTGTATTTAATAAGACTGAATGGTTGGTTGCCCATCTCCTTTTCCTCCACTGCATGAGAAAAAAATCATTTCATGTGGCAAATTAAATCATGCACATAACCTAGAGTCAGTACACTTACACTGGGTATATTGTCGTTGGTGCAGATCCCCTCCGACAGAAGTCTGTCACGGATCTCCCACGCAAAGATAGACGGGCACTCCCGCTTGTACTGCGCGATTTTCGCGACCACCTCAGGAGTGGCGACCCTGGGCTTGCTGCCGCCTATTGCTCTCGGTCTTATGGAGCCAGTTTCATAATATCTGCCCAGGATCTTGCTCACACAGCCGTTGGATACCTGTATAGAAAACAAAAGACACAATTCACATACATTATTTACGACTATTAACGGAATTTCTAAGATGGCGTCAAATAATTATCACCTTTTCACTGTCCAGCACTTGGACTTCATCATGGGTCTATAAACACAAAAAATATGCCTTGAATGGTATATTGGGCATTTTTTTTTTACAATATATTTATTCTTTATAAGAGCAGACAGATTATTTTCCTTTTGTCGGCCTTATTAGCTACATGTCCATAAAAGGATTTATGTAACTAGTAAATAATTTTACTGACTTCAACAATCATAAATTGCAACAATGGATTTAATGTAAAAATCAAACCGTTATGTCATATATTTTATTTTTTAAAAGTAGCATCCAATTGAAAATAAACTCTGTATAAACGTATTTTAAGGATGATAAAGGAGTATGATTGTCACCTGTAGTATCCTGGAGATGTCGCAGGGTCGAGCGCCACTGTGAGCAAGTTCAACTATTTTCTGCCTGGTGGAATCCGGCAGCGGTCTACCATTAACAAACACACCACCAAGCTGGTTTACGCCACTGTGACCTACATGGAGACAAAAGCATCGGAGTCATCACATCGTTTTATAACTGCAATTAAAACATAATGTGATAAAGCACACGATTTTCATTTAGTGGAGAGGAGAATGGCAGAAGCGTTCAGGTTAACCGAGTTAAAGACGACACATGAAGACACAAGTACAAGAAGGTTCATTGCAGTTGACTTCAGACAATTTAAATGAACTCACTTGTCATAAGCTTATAACAAGTGTTTTAAAATCAAAGTACAGTGATAAAACAATAGATTTATGAAACTGTACCGCTCGGCGCATTCCCCTCTGTAGACAAACACTGCGCAGTTATTCAGTAAGGCATGCATGAACATTGATTAAAAGACATTAGCCTCATATAAACTTAACCAAAACATCTTCATATGTTATTCTCTAATAATAAATGAACACATTAGTCGGTGTTTTGCCCCGAGGAAACTCAACCAACCTTTTATCAAACCGACAAACTTCGGTATTAAAACATTCGCACCGTTATCCATCCCCTCCTGTACAGCTGCGCATCACCAAGATCAAGAACCTCACTTAGAAACTATCCTCAAAATAAAAACCGGCAGCGCCGACAATCGCATCAAACACTAGGCTATATCTGAAATAATGTGTTAAATTAGCTTTCATTCGAAAGAATCACATTTTGGAAAGTGTCGTTACATCGGCGGTAGTCCTTCAAAACACACAGTTACACATCAAAAAGACCACACCACATAGGATACCAGCTCTAAAATAGCATTTTTTTATGATTGGTTATTGTCTAAAAAAAGATAGCTTTTTTGGAAATTATCCCCAAATCGTTCTATGGCATCTCTCTAAAGCACAGAATAAGCCCGCAAACCTGAAGCCAAATGGGAGAGCTGACTCCCCGGAGTGCCTGAGCTGCTCTCTGTTTCTCCGCTCCCTTCCCCTGCGCTGCCGCCCGGTACATTGACTCCGGGAGCAGAGGCTCCTTAGCAATAAATAAGCTCCAAATATAGAAGAGGGGGAAAATATGATGAGCCTGCCTGACATTTGTCTTTAAAATAAAGCTAGCTGCACGTCAAGTTTGAGCTTAATTTCTGGAAATAGGCGGAAGTCGCCTCGGATCATGCATGGGAGGCTAATTGAAAAGATCAGTTGGAGCACTTGTGGCAGGCATGTCACTTTATGACACCGCTCTGCTTTTGAAAATCGCATCGTCACGACAAATAGTAGCATGATAAAACGACCCTTTCTGTCTGCATTTGGATATCACTCAGACAAAATTGGACGCTACTCGTTTACCCTCCGAGGGAGACTTCGTTTTAAGGTGGCCGGGGGCTACGCGCGGCCACACAAACGAGGGCGCGCCTGGATTCTTAACATATTAAAAGTGACATGCAGTTTTTTCCCCCCCTTGTTTGTATTTGACAACAAATGCTCACAGCCACTGCAGTCCTGTTGTGTGCAATCGGTAGGCGTCTTTACTCTGAAATATGTCATAGGATTCTGCTGTAAACTGCTTTAAACGTATTTTATATTTATATGACCATATTTAGGGCCTGTTGGGTTTAAAATAAACCTGTTTAACTGAGTAACTGAGTTTAACTGAGCTATGCGTAATAATCTTCCAGCGTGGATCTGATTGATAGTAAACCCATTATCATCCCTTCTGCTCTTTGGTAATTCCAGGATTAAGTGGAATTAATAGACTTCTTACGCTTAAATTGGCCTGCCCGCATTAAGCAGCCCTGCTCCGCGCCTGCTCCATCACCTCGGATTTATAACTATCATATAAATCCTCCGGATCGATAAAACCGTCAGATAAGGACATCACATAAAAATCAAACTCTCCTAAGGTTAAGTCTTAATCATGGCACAATTCCCTCAAGTGCCTGGAGTCGATCTCGCCCGCTGGCGCTGATTATGCGCCTTGTATTCTATTGCAAGTCGACTAATAGGAAAACATATGGTGTCAATTTGGACGCTCCCCACCATATACACCCAGGAGTTATTAGCACAAAAGCCACCGAGGCCGTCGCGACCTTTAGACAACCCAAAGGGCCGGGCCCAATGATATCTCCTCGGCAATTCGCACCAGACATCACAAGCCAAGCCAGGGGAGCATCCCATTATCATCAATCCGCAGCAAAGCAGAGCACTGGGTATTGTACAGCGCTTTGATAAGGCCCTATCATCTCAATAATGGACAACTGGCAAGCGACAAGTCACAGCGCCGTGGCCTATAAAATAAGTCTCTAATGCCACCAGTTTGTAGAAGTATTTTTGTTGTTGTTGTTGTTGTTTTTCATTTTCATCACTTTCCGCGTGTTTTCCTCATGAATCACGCCTCCAACACATCAAGCCACCCTAACCGTCACGTCGGCCAACATGTGGATTCAAACATTTTTGGACTATAATGCGCACAGAGTACAGCACAGAACACGTCATCGAGGTATATGGAGAATAATATAATAAAATTATTCCACACACCTTCATCACAGATGTCATACACCTCTTGTCCAGCAGCAAGAGAGAAAATGTTTCATGTTTATCCTTTTTGATTTCAACACACACCAGGAACAAGACAAAATATTCAACTCATGGGCCTCTTTAAAACACACACACACACACACACACACACAGGCCAATAAGCAACTTAATGTACCATGTTTTTGATTGGCACCCACGACAATATGGTTGTTAATATTTATCTTCCGCTGTGAGTTCAGCCTGCACCTAACAGCTAACAGTGAGGCCTTGCGGTTATAATATGAGCAGTTTCTTTCTAGTCCATGCTGCCTGTCCGTGAAGAATATGGACTAATCTACATAAGACATTATTGCTATTCCTCATGTTTCATGCAGGGCTCTTCTCTACGTAGCTAATCTCGTATGCAGCCTGGCAGCCAGCTCTAACGCTAATGCAGACGGCTGTGCAATTATTTAATACCAACTCAAGCAGAAACAAAAATCTCCCTCTCGACCCAACCCCCTCTATTCTCCCTCTCCCTTCTACTCTCTCTCTGGAGCAGGACGACGTGTGATTAACTTGTTCAATAATAACTTGCCTACCTATCATTGCAAATAAAAAATAAGGAAAAATTAACAGCACTGAAACGGCCATCAAATAACTGAGAATATGTCTGCCTTGCACCTCAAAGGCATGCAAAGTTATGCCTGCACATACATTTCCTTTTTTTTCCCTCTCTCCTTTAAAGGCTTCTTCTTAAAGTTATCGCGCTATAACAACCCGTGCATAATGTCAGTGGGTGTTGCTTCCATGCAACGACAGTAGAACTTGCGGTTTCATTCACAAAGTTTTCAAAACTAAATATACATAAAAACAACTTACTGTTCTGCATCATTGAGGCTACGCCAGACTCCCACGTGGCTTGGTTGTGGTATTCTAAGTGTCACAAGGAGGAAAAACAAAGCTGGTTACCATCACACTATTAACCTTGTGAACACATGTCAAATTATTTGCAACATTTATTTATTTTTTTAATAAAATAAAAGTTTCTAATCCCATCGTTCGATTTGATTTTTTTGCGGATCTTGTGCTTAAACATTACTGATGCATAATGAATTTCACATCCTCAGTGTATGTATGTATTTTAATTAAACTTGCCTGGAAACAGAGATGACTGTCCACTCTATAACAATTTAGTCAATCATCTGCCGTTTTCACTACTTAATGTCTCCCTATAGGACAAAGCAAAACAACACATTAGCACAGCCACAGCTATACTGATGCACTTACACCTACTGTATCTTCATTTGTGTCCTACATTTACAATTAACCTCAACGTTGCTGTCAAGCAAATACATCAAAACTGACGCGGGACGAGATTATTTGAACATCTCTGTTGGCCCTGTTCCCGGAAAATAAAATCTAAACTAACAGCCTAGCCGTGATTTGGGGCCTTTAACTCTTTTACAGCTCTATTTCTTTCAAGGCTTTTGGTGCTGGTGTTATTTAGTTCATACAAAACAATCAGCCCTTGCCGTCTCAGCGAGAGGCTTCTGTTTTGTTTTGTTTTTTTTGAAAACTTGATATCCCTCCTCTTGTGGAGTCTATCGTGGAAACTGTACAGTGACACACGTTGTCTACTTCGCCTCACTGCTCTGCAAAAGTCCAAACCAGGAGGGGGTACAAAGCTGGTGCACAAAGCCTGCTGGACTCCCAACAATGCACCCCCTCTTCTGCCTCCCTATACCTCAAACCCGGGGCGAAAAACTCCGCGACTAGAAACACACAGCGTCCCCACTAAACACACCAACAAGTTCAGATTAATACAAAGAGCCGGAGGCATGCATCCACCCCCTCCGGGACCATTCACACACACTCTCTCTCACACACTCACACATACACACACGACCGTGACCCCGGTGCAGCTAGTGCGTGAATGTGGGGTTTTGTTTGTCTTGCTTTTATAGAGAGAGAGAAAAAAAAATTTAAAAAGTAATTTCTTGTTATAAATATTTGGGGGTTATTTTGTGCTGCTGGTGCGGGTTGTAAAGCGAGTTGAATGACACAACAGCGCAGTAGGGCGCTCAATTGGAAAAGACAAATGCATTAAAGAAGCTATTGACTGGGAGGACATATAAAAAGGGGGCCAAGGGAGGGAGAAGTCTGAAGTTTTCGTTTTCTCCTTCCGTGCAAAGTTGTGTTGTGTGCAGAGCAAAATGGCCTAATAACGTCCGTGTTTAGTCCAAGACTAGTTTGTGAGGCTCACGTAGGCTGTAGGGCCGCCATTGCTTTTTAGGCTGCTGCTTTCTTTCATGTTTAACAAATAGGCTGCATTAATTAAATTCAGATTCCATCACACTGGCCCACATAGCCGGAGTTAGCCTGTTTAGCATAACCTAAAATTACCAAAACAACCACTACATAATGCAGACATTAATATTATTGTCACTGTCCGAATGTCATGAGGTTAAAGCTAATGTGGAAAAATATAGGCTATATTTAAAAACAGTCTATTAAGTTTGGCCAGCCTGTGAAATGCACTGCAGTCGGTAGCTTTTAGCCTCTATGGTCCAAGTGGTTAATCATTTATTTAAGGTCGAAAGCTCAAACGTTGTGATTCCTGAGGTTAACTGCGATCTAATCTGCATTTCTTTTCCATTAGTAATCCGTAACAACAATGTCTTAATTCAGCATGCTTATTTTGGCTTGCTCACAACATTCATATGCACAAGTGGTCCATGTAGGCCTTGACTACAATGGATCCCGATGTAAGTTGCAGGCTTACAGAATATAAATATATAGCTAGCTGATAATTATAAAATATGTTGCATAGCCTATTGCAGAATTCATTTAGCGAATTAGTTGTTAGCATGCATGTAGCTAACAGGTTTAATCACATCTCAAAGGATCAACCTTTTAGTGGGTAGTAACATTTTAAGCCATAGGCCTGGTGGGTTTTTACTGACAGTCTTTTTCAATGTATTTGTCTTTTCAGTGTATTGTATTGCCTTGTTTATGCTGAATTTACCATTAAAATTAGAAAAGAGAAATGTCAGAATTAAGCCTACATTAATTTAATTTTAATGTGTTATTATTTTATTAATTAGCATAGTCTAATTGTTTTGGCAAAATAGTTTAACAGTAGCAGCAATTTGGATCCATATTTTGTGTTTTATTTAAATTGTTAAAATTATGTGTAACATTTAATATTATAGACTGAGAGGCCTGTTAAGACAAGTGTCTGACTATTCAAAAATACTGCATAGCCTAACGGCTGTCAAATGTAGAATGTAAAAGTAGTTTAACTCGCTGTCATTAATGGCAGACAGAAACAGTTTAGAATAAAGGGGTAAAGCTGTATTTTCTCTGACACACAAACACGCTAAAAAACGGGCCTCTCCTCCCCAAGTGCTTCATGGAGGGTTTTTTTTTTTTTAGAAGGCGCTTGGGTGACTCGCCTGCATGAATCAATCTGACACCTTTCCTCAACGGGTCATTGCGCCCCATTCTCCACGATGATCACTGTCCTGGCCCAACGTGACTTTTTACTCTTTTACTGTCATATAAGCGGTAAGCTATCCGTAGGCCGAAACACACCAACAAAATCGAGCAGATAAAACCGACAGACTCTAAAGGCTGTTCGCACTTTTGAGTGTCCAGTCAGAAGACAGGCTGCACCGTCCAGACGATAAAACACCAACAACCTCACCAGTAAACCTCAACCTATAGCCTAAAAGTAACGACCTACAATAATAATATCTAATAATAATAATAATAATAATAATAATAATAATAATAATTCCAGAATTTAACACAACGATAAACTTTTAGTCAGGATCTCACCTTTTTGGGGCATCCTGCGTCGTTGTCAAAGTCCTGGGAAAACTATAGGCTTCAGCCTAGTTCTCCAAACCACAAAAAGAGAAAAAAAGGCGACCAGGATCAGTCTCTCTCGGGAAGTTTAGAAGAGGAAAAATTAGTTTCCAGTGGTCTTCGGCGGAGACGGAGGGGATATCCCTGCGAAGTGGACAGAGATTGACAGTGAACTCAGATGTCAGGACGCACGGAGTTTGGCGAGGATGTGCGCTGGCGTGTGAGAGAGCGAATGAGAGAGTCGGAAAGAGAGAGAGTGGGGAAGAGAAAAGAGAGCGAGAGAGGGGAGGGAGGGAGAGTGGCGGTGGTGGTAGAAGGAGGTGGGGGTAAGAGAATGAACACACCTATGCTGATTGGTGATGGAACAAGTGTATTAATGTATGTGTTCCTGGTCTGCTGTGTGCGCCTCGCCTCCCTCCGCCGCTCTTCACTGGCCCATTAGCGCGACCCGACCTCTGTCATCATCCCCCATATAAACACTTCCCCCTACACCACAGCCAAAGCGGGAAACGGGGCCGAGCCACAGAGAGAGAGAGCGAGAGAGAGAGAAAAGGAGGAAGAGAGAGAGTCTCGTCTTCCCAACCCACTAATCAGCCCACGCATGCAAATACCCTGCGCTCACTTGCTGAATATTGCCCTATTGCAAAGGAACTGCCTCGGAAATGCCCATTGGACGGAAAGCTCTATTCTTCCAAGCTGAATTGGGTCCGCGCAGGGAATCTCAGGCATGTTCAGCTCCAACCTGAGGCTAACTAGTGCTGCAAGGGGGACGGAAACTCACAGTGGAGCAGCAGCGCGCACGTGAATGCTGGAGCTCATAACACCAAATTAAAATTACAAAGAGCTGCAGCGTGCCTTTTATGAAGCAGCCGCTGGTCTACACGCGATTAATGTTATAGAGGCGCATATAATTATGCTGTTGTGCTGAAAAGTTGCAAAATGTCACCTCTTTTAATCATTGTTCTTGGGTTTTTTTTGCGGTACTGCATCCACGTTTCAAATGTAGGATCATCACTGAAAGACTTTTTAATGTGAAGAAAACACAAAATAACCTGCATCAGTTTTGATCTCTATATGAATTAAAAGCACACATACTTAAATCAACTTCACACATGAATTAGCTCTATGGAGAAAAATAAATGTATAATATTTAGGAATCTGTGGAGACCTCTTGATGCATGAAAAGAATAGCGAGTTGGGGAAAGTTTGTTGGTATTTGGTTTTGTTTGTTTTTAAAGCTCCAAATGGTAGCGTATTTACTCTAAAATATTTTGCAGACCATCCCTCACCAAAAAAAAGTCCACCACGTGCTTTTGTTGATTCTTTTGGGTATCACCTTCTCCTGAATAGCCTTACCCCTCCTGTCAACAAGAGCACCATGCGTAAAGAGCGCAGCCTTTAGGCAAGCTCCGGTGCTTTTTATGGACACATTTGCGAGGCGCGGCGACGTCACTCCTGCGACCTGACAGCAAATAGCACGCGTAAATAAAGTAAAGCAAATGACTGTGTAGCCATGGCCACACGCTCCCCAAACTGCACTGGTTGAATGACTGGCTATTAACGCACACCTCAACGCACCCAAAAGCAACCCCTCTGCGCCCGTGTTTGAGCATACACTTGGAGCTTTGGGCAGCACCAGTCTCAGCACTGAGGAGCCCCGTCGCTTACTCCAAAAGGAGGAGAACCGAGGGGAAGAGAATGAGGGTTGTATGGATGTGGAAACCAAACTAAAGCAGAAAAGGGGGTGCAGGAAGGGTGCAGAGAGAGAGAGAGAGGAGGGGGACAAGCAGGGGGAGGGGAAAGAAATTACTCCTTTTTTTCTTTTTTTTTGGAGGGGAGGTCGTGAAATGAAGTCATGGAGGCCTACACTTGACTTTCTTTGACATGTGAAAAAGTAGGAGAAGTCAGAGCTCATCAATAAAACACTTCGGAGGTGAAAGAGGGCTCCCTAACAACCATCACATTCCTGACTGTGGGTTCAATGAGTAGACAAACGACGCTGCCAGAGACAGAGAGAGAGAGAGGGTGAGAGGGAGAGGGAGGAAAGAAGGGGAGAGAGAGAAAGAGAGGGACTGCCCAGCCTGAATGGGGCCCTCACTGGGCCGGCGAGATAATGAGCTGAGAGGACCGGCTCAAACTGTCACCGAGGGTCCCGCAGTGAGGAACAACACTTTGGCCAATGCTCCTTCATCAAACAACCCGTAAACTAAACGAGCACATTCATCTGTTTCTTCTTCCTGCATTGTTTCTACTCACTTAGACTGGTGGCTCAGCCTATAGGCCTACCGTGAATGACCGCAGCTTATATCAGCTGAGGGGGGTTCCCAAACATTTTCGCGTCAAGGACCCCTCTATTAGACATGCATTAGACCACAAACACACCCTCCCTTCCCCCTGGTCACCCCACTCGATAGGGTAGGAGTTTGTGGGGAATGATTTACTGTAAAAGTAGACACACTGGAAGGTGGCGTTCAACTTTAAAACAAAAGTACTCAGAATTAACTTTTAATGACTCTGTTTTCTAGAGGTTAATGTATGGTGTCCCCCTGACAGTGTGCAACTAAACAAAGTATAACAGAGGTGCCAAATAGGAATCTGAACTCCTGCAGTGTTTACTAAACTGTGCGTCCTTATATCGGTCAGCCATGGTGAGTGCATACATGTGGCAGAGCTGTTGGACTGTTGGAGCATCAAACAAATCCCAACCGCAGAATTGTGTTGACATTGTGTTATGACATTAACATATAAAACGAACTTAATTGTGTAACAACATGCTGATAAACACGTAACATCTCGTCCAATGAACTATTAAAATGTGATCTCAACTGCTAAAAAAAAATCTCCGAAACAGACTCCATTTAAAAGACTCATTTCTTGTGGTTATAGCCTACCTTTGTAGTGCAAATGTTATTGCCACTCACTTGTCACACAGACTGCAGCTGTCAAAAATTCACACCACTAACCTGCCCTCCCTGGAAGACAGATTCCCCGATGAGTGTGTCAAGTAGTTTTCTTTGGAAACAATACCTCCAGTAGGTTATTGATTTCTTTGGTTAAGCTGTAAATCCGCTCCAGAAGCTAATTCGTTGTCTCCAATTTCAGGAGTTTTCTGTTGTTTTTTTCCCAACAACCCTTCACTCACATGCCACGTAAGGCCTTCATCTTTATCAACAAGAGCCCTATATATTTTCCTGCTTCGTAACGTAGTGTGGATTGCTGTGGATGTCTGTAAAAAAAACGGTATAGGCTGATGTTGGGAAAGCAATTAGCCCAATTCGGATTAGCAGCAACTAATGCCAAAGGTCTTGAAAAGAAAGCCTAATCTGGTCGCTATTTTCCCCTGAGGCGATGTGGTATTTGTACCCATCTAGAAACTTTTAAATACAAAAAAAGAAAGAAAGAAAGAAAAAACATAAGGGGAGGGAGCTGCAGTGAAAAACAGTGGCATTGTTTTTGGACAGGGAAAGGGATGTGGTGCAGGGCAAACCCACCTCATTTAAATAGCTCTTGTTTGGGATTACAGTTCACCCTTTACAGGCTGATAACGTTATACGAAATAAATTTGTCATGTGTTAAACTGTGGGAAAAGAGTTTTAAATTATTTTTTTTCCTGAAAACCTTGTTATGTCTTTGGATTTGATTATTTATTTTCTCATTTAATAGCCTGTGTGATGATCCCACACTGGAGGTCATAGTTTACTCACCTTTTATGTATCAGGGCATCTGGAGGCCTGTTAGTAAATATTGCTACATGATTGTTTAAAGTAAATAAAAGGTGGTTGAGCTGAATCCATCTGATCCACGCAGAGCATTGATCTATTTCCCATTCATGTTTTTTTTGAAGTGGCTGAGTTTATTAATCCTTCAGGAAGAAACAACAAAAAACCCTGTATACTTTATTTCCAGGACACTGCTGCATGCACATTATAAATGCTGTTATTACCTAACTCTACCTACTGCTCATTAAAACTGATCATGCAGGCCTCATATTTTACATACATTATTATTATTATTATTGTTATTATTATTATTATTATTATTATTATTATTATTATTATTATTATTATTATTATTGTTGTTGTTGTTGTTATTATTATTATGCTTTTGTTATTGTTGATGATGAGGATAATTATTAATTATAAGCAGGTGATTTTAAAAAATCTTCTTTCTGATAACATTGTTGGCTGTCATATGATAGCTAGTAAAAATCTATTTGTTGTAATAAAAAAATAATTAGACTTTTTAAAAATCTAATTTAAATGAACTTTAAATTATTAGGATTATTTTTTGTTACTGGTGTGGTTCATTTCGTAATCACAATGATCACTAGAAATGTCGACCTGAATTTGTAAGCTGCATTCTCGTTGAGGTGACCTGTCATTCATCAAACAGCCTCGGATTGTCAGATATATTCTCTCCAAAGACATTCATGAGGACATCGCTGCTTTATTTGCATAAATGATTTGCACTTCTACAACGTGTAATTCTACTCTCATCAACAATAATTAAACAATCACATGCTTGTTTGATTTTGCGCAGATATTTCATTAATCTGCTATTTTTAAAGCATGCTGCACATGGAGCACGTCCGGGAACAGCTCCCGGCTCTATTAATGTCGACTTATTTCTCAGCACATTCAGTAAATATAAGGAAACACAACTCCATCACGGCGTGCACAAATCTGTTTAGCTTTCTCAGGAGGAAATATTTTCAGATGATCCAATTTCTGCTTGGTCTAAAGGCCTAAAAAGCACAAAGCGTCTGCTTTGTAGGGGAGTTTCAAATATGTTCCATCGAAATTCCGATAAAATGTACTGTATTTTCAACTGAATCACGGTGCACCCTCCTCCTTCCGGGCAGTAGGGATAAGTATATGTGGTTTTTATTGAACTATTTCCTTAGTGCACGATCTTTTAAGTTTTTGGGGGGGACACAAGAAGAGGATCGAGGGTTTCTTGTGCAGCCCATAGAAGGTGTGCAGTCCACAGAAGCCCTCTCCTGGTAAAAGGCTGAAAGCTGGGATAAATACCGGGGCTAATGGTGTCACAGCGCTGCTCGGCAAGCGTGACAGAGAGACACACTGGACCCAAACATACACGAGCCTGGAGCTGACACAGCCAAAGTCTCCCAGCTACTGTTTGGAAATTAGAAAGTAGCTATCTGTATCTTTTACATGGATTTTTTTTTAAAAATACGCGGAAGCTCTTCTCATTATAGATGGGAATAAAAACTCAAATTGAAAATATATTCTATATTAATAAAATCCTAGGCCCAGGCCCTTTTTACAGACTGCATAAATCAAACTTGAAACCTCCTAGAGCGTACGTCGTATCCCTGCTTCTTCAGTTTAACTTTTCTTAAAGTGTCATTTTTTAATTTGACACACCCTCTCTCTTTGCAAGTTGTAGCCAGAACTTAGGAACTTGTTTTTTTTACACCAAAATTACAACAAAATATTAAGTTGTTTCACAAAAATCAAACATGAATCGCACCGCACTGAAGAACCGCTGTTTAGCCTTAAAACTGCAGCCAACAAAATGAAATATTCCGCTGATTGACAGCGTCATTTCCACCGCGCTGATTGATCGAGCTGAACTGAATGGATCCCATACACATTCAATTTACTGTACAGGTCGAAGCCTTTAATTTCCCCGGCGAAAAGCTCACAAAATAGGCGTTTTTTTAAGGACTGACGTGCGCTTTATTCCTCGGTGAATATCGCTAATTACACGCAGGATTTGTGTGTGATAGACGACAACAAAAACGAAGTCAGTTGGCTGTGTTATCTCTGTTTGCGTGTACATCTCTTGTAGGCTACAGACAGCAACGTGCAAGAACTTATAATAATTTTAACAAAAGTTGCCAATGCACCCCATAGCTTATGATCAATTTGCAAGCACATTCAAGTTTCAGTTTTAAATTTCCTGTGCACCTTTCAAAGTTTGAGAAGATCAGGCAAAGTGTAATAGCATGTGCATTAAATATTCTCAATAGGAGAACTTTCAATGTATTTAAATATTAAAAAGGAACTGTTTCAAAATATAGTCCGTCCAAACTCACCGGATGAGAGGCAGCAGACGTGTCTGACCGGTATCCTGTGCGTATAAAGTCACTTCTTCCCTGCCCGGATCCCTGCTCCGTGTCACAAACGTATAGGTCCCGATTAAAAATATATCTACCTTTGGATCCGTCGTGGAGTTGAAATGTCAATGAGAGTGGAGGAAAAAAATCTGCGGCTCTTACCAACAACTTTCCCTTCTGCATCAGCCTCAAGTTGGCAGTGATTGGCTGAAGCGACGGGTCGACGTCATACCTTGGACAGGACACAGAGCGCAGAATGGGGAAGTGCACAAGGTAGCCCTCCATGTGGAGCACACCGGCCTGTTTACTGTCCCAGTGTGTGTGTGTGTGTGTGTGTGTGTGTGTGTGTGTGTAAGAGAGCGCTGTGTGCTGGGACTGACAGTTAACACCTCACTCTGCGGGGCGAAGTCCTCTTTTATCTTTTTATGTATTTTAAATATGAATTTTCATATATATTTTACTTTTAATTCCACACTGTCACCTGTTGCCCCCGAATAAAGGACGGTTTGTCAAAAAACAAAGCATGTGCCAGTAGTGTTTCCAGTGGTTTTAAGAATAAAAGGCAGAACCTCTCTCCTCTGAGCTTATCCTAAAACTAAACCTATGAGTCGCGGTAAGAAGATTTTTATTCTATGTAAACAACATGGACTTGGATGTTGTAGCCTGATGGTTTTTATGTTTAAAGTTTTACATGGACGGTGTTTGCAAGATATTGTTCATATAAGTTTGAATGTATGAAAACCATCACCCCAATGGCTGCATTTTCCCCTTAACATCAGTTAAGACAAGCGTAGACTAACTCGTATTAAGGCATGAGTAGGTATAGTTGTTGTTGCTGTTGTTGTATTTTTAAATGTGAGCATGCTCAGTGTGCAACAGGTATGGACAGAACCGGTGGAGGCAAGTCCCACTCATTATACGTTTCATTATATGACAATGCCTCGCTCACTGTTCCTGATGATGTATTTGGGCTGTAGGTCTAGACACATTTACAAAGCCCTGGTATTATAGCGCATAATGGCAGATCTCTGTTCCCAGGATTAAATATAGTAGGCTACTCATAAACTGTAATTATATTGTAGACAATTCCACTGTTTTAGCCTGCGCTGAAAACGTTTTTATTTCTACAGCCCTATAAAGTTGTCTTCCACAACTCGTAATGGGGCTTCAGCCTCCCTTTTACTAAGGCAGGCTAAAAGCCTCGACTCCTATTTCACAACCTCTGATGTTTGTGTCAATTTGAACAAGACAGTGAGTAAATGGGCAACCGCGCCGCCACTTGTCTCTCAGGAAGAGACCGGGGCAGCGCAGGTACGGGCCAGTCAGGACTGGCTGTGTTTGGGCCATTATTTGGAGGAACAGCCATTAAGAGGCCTTGATACTGTGCAACGCAGCAGGGTGCTCGACATCCGCGCTGGAAACCGCACGGCTTGGTCCCTGCTTATCAGGCTGTCAATAAAACGAGATGGGATACAGCGGTCGAGCCAGGTGCTCCCTTTCCCTTCCCTCACAGCCCCGCTCTCCAGAAGCAGATCAGGCGTAAACGCAAATCTGTCCAGCCGGTTTTCCCTCTGCCGTCACCACGCTGCTGCGCAACGCCACCTCTCTCTCCCCCCTTCGCGCACGCGCGCACACACACACACACACACTAAACCACAGTGACAGTTTTCAAATTTTTTAAAATAAATATATAGAAACTATTTTGCAACTCAAATATAGTGACTAAAGATCTGCCTAAATTTGCATTTAATCCCAGTCTTCACTGCTGATGCATATTTATTAACCACATACATTTCGATAAAAGATAAATGTCTGGCATCATCCTCAGTTACATGTGGATGTGGCTGTGAACAGGCCTGCATGGGCAACATGTCTACAACTTAGATTATAAAGAACATCTTAATAAACCTATGGGAGCCCCCGTGCGAGCTTTTCCAGGGAAATGCCAATCTCTTGCTTGCTCTGACTGATCAAATTTGAAACAAATTGTGTGATGATCGACCTCCCCTCTCTACCCATGCAGAACATTATGCTGCCATAGCCTACGCCTCATGAGCTTATTGTTTACTGCCGCTGTAGCAGACAGAGAAAAATGTCCAGGGGACCGAGCACATTACCAGAAAGCAGAGGGTGCACGCGGAGTTGACGCTGCGTTCAAATGGGGCATTTCATCTATCTAAATTAGGATTAATTGCAACGGAGACGGGGAGGTAAGTTTTATCTGAACTTGAAGTTTAGACTGGCTGACAAATAGGCCTACACTTTGATTAAAACTTTCTTGTGTGCATAAAGTTTTGGGCTTTTAAATTGTATATTGTTTTTTGGCGACAAATAGCCTATATTTTGATAGACTTGATATCAATTTAAAAAGTGTAAAGAAAGACCAAATTTAGTCAAATTGGAACGTGATCTAGCATGAAGTGGGTACAACTATCAGACTGACACTCAAGCAGCAGGCATGTGTGCAGGCAAGGATGTTTAGTTGGTCATCTGATATTTTCAAATTTAGATACAGTGTCAACGGATAATATAGCCTAATTACCCCCACCCCCCTCCCCCTCCTCCCCACACACACAAACTCCTCGTCTCCCTCTCCCTCTCTTTTCTCTCTCTCCCCCTATGTGAAATGTTTTAATAAGCCCTACACGCTCTGTGTGCAGAGTTTGATTTGTTTTCTCTCCATGCTCCCCGGCCCTGGATCGAGACATTAGCCGAATTCCCCCGGGGGTGATTGGATGCAATTTGTCCGGAGTAGACAGGCACGTCCTGGATGTTAGGAATTCACTTTGGCTCAACGTGACAAGTCTGACTTCGATCTACAATTGCATCTGAAAGTGCAGCGAGCGGAAAGATCCCATGCCATTAAGTGCCCCCCCTCCAAACACACACACACATACACACACTTTTTGTTGCAAAATAACAGCATTTTATATTTGCTCACAAATATTCATAACAAGTCAATTTGCGACACCTTTAATCTGCTAGTGAGGCCTGTGTGCAACGCTAAATGGGAGCTGCGTGACGCACATGGTCAGTACGCAGAGTCAGACTGGAGAGAGAAAGTCCAAAGGAGGGGATATTATGCCCCAAATCTATGACCCTTTAAATTAGATTAAAGATTGACAGAGGGCTGGATTTTTTTTAAAAACGTAAGACTGACACCTGCCACGGAGACTCGTCTGTGATTGATTCTGATGCTTCGTGCTGGCAACATAATGCTGCTGTTTTGCGCAGGGCTGAGTAGGCGCATTTATCACTCGCTTGCCAGGAGTGGCTGAAGTCAGTGTCCGTGTCGCGCTGTGAGCTGACAGGGGAAAATGGGAGCTAACGAGGTTGTCAGATGTCCTGACAAGACAAATGAGAGCTCGTCACTCCCTGCGCTTTAATAACGTTTAATGGAAACGTATTGCACCGTTCAAAATAAAGTGTTACACATACCGGGGTCTGGCGGCGACGCAGTTAATTACGCACGGCGAGGTAAATTACGCATCAACTAAAGGGTGTTGGCCTGGATTCAGCACCACCAAAGAGGAGTGTATCTATGTAACACCTATGATTTGTAGTCATTGGACCAACTCGACCTTGGACTTGGTGTTGTTGCTTTCAACGAGTAATTAGACTAAAAATGCTAAACAAATAGTTAAAGTAAAACCGACTTTCCAACATGTGGTCAGTTAGTGAAAAAGGTCTTTTTTCTAAGCATCTTAGCAACAGTTGGAAATACCTTAACAGGTTGTTATCCATCACCTGTTAATTGCCAATAGAAAATTAAAGACCTGACACATATTAAAATGAAATGTTGCTAGCCAGGAGGTTATGTGTTCGGCGCCGTTTGTGTGTCCTTAGGATTACGCAAACACTACTGTTCCGATTTTAATAAAGCCAGGAGGATGTAGCCAGGGCCAAAGAAGAACCGATTAAATCTAAGAGCTAATCAGAACCACAGGGTTCACAAGAAGGCTAGGCACCACCATATTTTGAAATACTGTAATTGTAATAGTTTTGAAAATACATCCTGACATATATATTGGTTGGGCTTGCAGATGTGAAATAGAAGACCGTGCTGCTGGCCTTGGCAGAGGTCTAAGTAATTACCACTTTTCAAGTATATTTTCTTCTTAAAGCCAGACCGAAAATATCTGTAAATAATAAGCAGTATTTACATTAAAGATTTAGATTAAAGATAAACATTGTTCTTAGTGTCTTCTAAACGGTGATCAAACACTCTGGTAAGATGATGTATGGTGTCAGTAGACTAAACTCATATGGTTTTGCTCCAGCATGTGTGCAGAACATTTGCCTCTGTACCTTCATCATTAAATATTGTCACCTGTCACGACTTTTGCAAATGGTCTGCACTGCAAAGGGTTTCCCCATGACTCGTGTAAGGGCTGTGATCTCTACTGATTTTTGTGAATAATGTTGAGCAGTGAGGTTGTGCATTCTTCTGTGTAATTCATGGTGCGCGATATAGCCAACACACGGTTTGGTTGTTCTGGTAATGATACATAATCCCCAGGGCAGTGCTGATGCTATGGGCTCTATCTAAAACCTTGGTCTTGGTTGTATTGGAGACGTTTGTACCCGTTTGTATTTATTTGGCAATATCTTTTTGTTAATTTATTTTTTGATATCATATTGCAAACAGCGGTGTTCAATTATATGAAGATCCGTGATGATCCGCTCCTACTTTCTGGTTTCTGTGTGATCTACTCATAGTGAGGCTCTCTTTGTAATCAGCTGACTCAGAATTACTGGGATCAGCATGTTTTTTTTTTTTTCTTTACTTCTTTCAGGCTCGTTTCCACTGAAAAGCTTTACTCGTTGCATTGAACATTAATTTAAACCGTAATTAACGCCTACTGTACATCAGCCTTAAAAGAGTGTCATCGTCCACAGATGATTGTAACAATAACTTACATTCCATACAGAGTCTCACCTCACCACGACTCAGTCAGTACGGTGAGTGATAGTATGGTATTTTGTAGAGATCTTAGTTGGCCCAGCTCCTTTCTCTCCTGATGGGAGGTATAAAAATAGACACAATTTCACTAATGCCATCACCTGGCCTCTCATACTTTCCCGTGCGGGGTCAGAGAGGCCGGAGCACCTGCTGCAGAGAGTGTGTGTGTGTGTGTGTGTGTGTGTGTGTGTGTGTGTGTTTGGGGAGGGGGGGGTCCGTAGAGGAAAGGTAATTATACAGCTGCACACATGATCACACCAGCACCCAGCTACACAGCGATAGATAGATAGATAGATAGATAGATAGATAGATAGATAGATAGATAGATAGATAGATAGATAGATAGATAGATAGATAGATAGATAGATAGATAGATAGATATTGCCCCCAAAAAACAGAAAATAAAATGTTAAAATGTCCGAATAAATACGCATGTGATGCCAGTATTACGCATAGGACCTTCTATAAACAAGCATATAGCTCCAAGCAAGAGAGGAGACAGAACATAAAACAGCAAATGTGACAAACTCAACGCGGATCTGTGTGATATGTATAAATGGATGCAGCGGCACGACGCTGTACGTGAACTCACACAGATAACTGGGCTATGTAAAACAACACACACTAAATCAGGCAATAACGACGACAAACCGTCTGGAAAATGGACGCACATAGTGTGGCAAGAAATCACTTCTCCTCCCTTCCCTCCTTCTCGGTGTCTGGATGACAACTCCTATCCTGGAGTAAATATTTTGAGGATAATTGAACTGATTGTTATTTGCAAGTTTCTCTGTCTTGCATATAAAAGCGGCGGCGTGCCTGCCTGTGCGCACTCATAACGACTTTCAGACCATTGGCAAGATATATTCATAATATGGTGGATCTTAAATCGCTAATATGCAATTCTGAAGAATATGTCAGGATGAATTATTGATTTGTCTTTTTAGTTTTTGGGTTTTTCCCCCAACGCAAATACTCTTTTAACACTGAAAATACGAGTTAGATGGGGACCCAGAGGCTCTGAAAGCCCGTAGTTAAACTGTGACATAAACTGACCTCTTCACTGCTTACACGCTGCACAAATAAAAGCTCACCAAACTCTGCCAAACACAAATATGGTAAGAAGACAAAAAGGTGAGAAAGGGAAACGGTGACATCTGTGTTTCCAGACATGTTTGTGACTTTTTCTGGAGATACGTTGTTGTACCGTGAACATACAGATTATTGAGGACTTCTGTGAGGGAAAAATAAAGATAAGTTTCGGGTCAGTGCTTCACTGTTGATCTTATTCACTCCATCCCTTACAGGCCGGTTATTCAGCAGCACCCCGCTGTGGATACACACTACATTTCAGCCTATACAGTGTTAAGCCTACAGAAAGCCTCTGTATAGACCACGAAACGTTTCTAAATCTAATCACAAACGAACCGTAATTAGACAAGTAATTACCGGCGTAATTAACAGCCTCTTTCTGCTCGCTGTGCTTTGATATGGACGGGTTCTGCGCTTTATGGCACACAGGCAGCAGCAGCGGCAGCGGATAAAGTCTTTATTATTATTGCTGGAAACCCATCTGGTAATAGTCTTGCCTGAGACCTCCTCCCCCCTAATCAAGGTTTTAATTAAAGACGGTTGAGGGCCATGGAGAACATGAAGGCCAGTAATTAAGACTAACATTGGACCCTAACAGATGCAACCCCCCCCCTCTATCTCACCGACGCCCTCCACGTTGGTGCAAAAATGAGAGCACCAACGTGGAGGGCGTCTTGGGGCAAACCAAGACGCACATAGACGTAATATTCAATAAACAATGATGGTTAAACTATGATTGGGGGTTGCTGATCACCACAGTGCGTCGCAATACGAAATATAAACAGAAATCCTTAATATACGCAAAATAATCCTTTTCTTAAGTAACATGCAGCATGTTTAAATAGTATCAAGCATATTTTTTTGTCAGACTAAAAAAGGGGGGAAGTAAATTCTATTCCTTCCACTAACGTGGCGGGTACATCCTGGTTAGGTGAGCCTATGCTTTCCATAGTGATTGTACAGTACAGTCTTACTCATTGGAAATCAGTGGACATTGCCATTTACGGAGGGGAGATGCGGCGTTCTCGGTGTTTCTTTTTATATTTCACTGACATGTATTGATTTGAGGACTGCTCTAGGGTTCTGTCGCAGGAGAGAGCACCCCGGTGACAATGCATTAGTGTGATGCCTGGGCACTATAGCCCGCTATCTGAGGTTTCAAATAGGACGGGGTTTTAACGCGTACGTACACACACGACTGCGGTTGAACGCGCGCGTAAAAGTTGGTATCATACAGTAGGCTACATATGATATACATTAAGGAGTCGCGCTAAAATAGGCCTATTCTTAACTTTTTTTTCTAGTGATATATTTATGAGGTAAAGATTCTACATCCAAGCTGTCACGGCGATTTAGAAAATTAAATACAAAAGAGAAAAATCCTCCCTTGAACAGAAGTTATGCTGATGTAATACACTGATCGCACATGAATGATCCAAGGTAAAAGCTAGGTTTCGGTATAGGTACCAAAGGTATACAATAATAAGGAAGCAAATAATCTTAACAGTTAATCCAAACCTGCAACAAAGAAGGTGTGGGGGTGGGGAATTAAATTGCAAATGTGGTGCGTAAAAGTGCACCCGGAATATCGCTACAGAAGCCTCTAGCTGATCCCTATAAGCCTACTCACAATAGAATCACACACACCACGTCATACAAAATACAATAAAACTGTGTCATGTGTAATTATTGATATTCACCACATTTGCTTTAATCACTCTTCACCATCCCTTTCTTGTTCTCTCCCTCTCTCTCAAACACATACACTAAAACACTTCCTCCATAAGTTGCATTGTGAAAGTGAAGATGTGCCCCTCTTCATATGGGCAAGCAGATGGGCAGACGTTTAGCCAAAATCCCCCGCAAAGTTTCCTGCCTGCTCAGGCACCACTGGAGAGGGCCCACAAGAAGGCTGCACTTTCTCGACCTCGTCACATCTCCCTTAACAAATGGCAGACCTGAAAACTCCACCATCACTCTACATTCCTCTTACAAGCACATCAGCTGCTCAAGAAAAAACTGTTCTCGGTTATCCATCTATGGTGTAGAGACGTCTCATAATGAGCCATTAGACCTGCTACGTACTATACTACATATTTTTGTTATAGTATATCTGCAACTTTTTTTTCTGTAAACCAGAGCCTTTATCTCACAAAACCATCTTCAGATGATAACAGAAGAAAACTTGGCCTGCGTGCTGCAGCAGTTCTCGGTCCAACCGCCAGTCACAGTGAGCTCAATCATCGCCACGTGTGGTGCTTTCCTGCCCCCTAGCGCCGAACTAGAAAACCACATCACTCTGACTGATGATGCTGCAGAGTTTAATATCTGAACATGCTGCTGGGTTAATTTGCACTCTGCTGAACAAAAATGACCTGACACTTTGTTTGTATTCAGGTGAACTGGTAAACATTTTGCTGAATGATTACTTACTCACTGTTTGAGTCCACCCCCTGTGCTTTGAGCTCTGGCATTAATTATATTATGGAATGAAATGAAAACGTGAATGTTTTGTTCATTTGTAAGTTATGTTTATGTGTGTTTGACATCACGCGAATCAGAGGGCCAGGCGGGAGCCCAGATTCTGTGGATACATTTTTATTTCTATTTTTAATACATTCTATAATAGTCTATAGTAATTCACTTATCATCAAATGCATTATTTTCACACCATAAATAAAGATGAACACAGTGTGAGAACGCATCTAAGTACTATCACAATTGATTATATATCTTTGACTATATGATATATCAGGTATTCTCTATGATGTGTCTTGGAGCTGTTAAAGAAACATATTTTCATGGGTTTTTGCAAATATTAATTTCTTAATGGCTGCTGACACATATTTGTTTTTACAGTCATTGTCACACTCCGTTCATTGATGCAGTTAATGTAAGTATGTAGTTCTCTGGTATGTCAATAGAAATTACGTCTCATATTACTGAGTTTACGCCTACCCATCTACTTACTGGCCTTAAATATGGCAGTGTAACATGTGACACATTATCTAATAAAATTGAAATTATATATGTATGCTTAAGGGTAAAGAGACTCTATTGAAAGACTGTATTTACAGTAAGTATTTATTCATTTAGCATAACAGAATAAAACAGACCTGGTGTAATAGTGTCACGTTATCACCGATGGGCTATGTACACGAATCACAATTCTCATGATCCATTAAATAATAAAGTGATTTTAGAAAGCATTAATATATAACTAGTGTAAATAAATTATAACGATTAGTCTTAAAAAATTCATTTGAATACACCCAAAGGTTGCCATTTTGTAAGTTTTGGGCAAAACCTAAAAACAAAGTTAAATCTATAAAACATTTTAGAGTAGGAAGCGTGATTTTTAACTAAGCATAATTTCATTACACGGACTGCTGAGTTTAAGTCAGTGATGTAGCATAGAGTAGAACAAAATAAATTAAATCTAAATTATGTGAGATTGATATCAGAACTTATATTTAGAGTACAAATGAACATTTCTTATTGGTGACAGTTTTCTTTATGATGAACACTGACCAGAGGCTATATCTAACCCACCATTTCCTTCACCACTACACCGCTGGTTACAGGAGAGCAGCTCTCTAAAGCTTTCTGCTTCAGGTCCACAAGTAGGATGCAGGCAATTATCCATAATATCCCAGTAATGTTAAAAGAATGAGACTTAATTTTCCATCTGGTTGCATGGAGAGAAATGTCAAAGGTATTGGATTGAGACCGTTGTTTTAATCATTAAGGGAGCACGGTGAAGGTTGATGAAGAGGCATTACGGTTTTGCTGCTCATGCATAATTTAGCCTATTGATCATGTGGGCCTGGATATATTGGCTTCTTGGCTAATTTTGTGAATCTTCCAAAGTGAAGTGTGTTTAAGATGTTAGAATATACTATAATATCCTGTAGTTCATAACAGCTGAGTATAAATTGCTTACTTTGATGAAAATAAAAGATTATTGATATTTCATCTTGAGAAATGACTCTTAAATAAGGTAACAGTTGTGGCGTCTTCAATAGACACGTGTAAATCAGGCCTGTATGTGTGTGTGTGTCTGCTGCAGAATTTTGTCTTGTAATGGAAATGTGTTTCCCTTAGAGGATCTTTGTCTCTCCCTCTCTCTCTTGCTTTCTCTCTCTATGCATGGAGGGAGGCTGGCATTTACTTGACAATTTCTGCCTTTAAGTGCAGGCTTTAAGTGCAGTGTTTTTATCTACACCTAAGATAGCTACGGACCAGGACAATTTAACAGGCAATTTAACTGACCGTGTGTTAGTGAAGCTGTCTGAGTCCCACTCTCTGCCAGAGTGCCATGGCATGATGGATGTAGGCAGTCTGGGCTAGGTGAAGACACACACACACGCACTCACTGACACACACAAACACACATGCGATCCTATTGAATACACAGATACACAGACACACCGCCCTGCCATATTTTCCCAATACAAACACATATGGGCCAATCCACAGCCAACCCCCTTCCATTAAGTCAACATCTTGTGCTGGCGGTTGGAACAGTGCAGGGCTGGAGTCAGGTCGTCCAAATCCGTCAGTAAGAGGAGGCAGAGGCGTTTGTCATCCTCCTCTCTGGGCACCATCCTCCTGGAAGAGAGAGGGGGGGACAGAGGGTGGTGGAGCTACGTAGCATCTGGCTCTGGTAGCTCCAGCTGCAGGGAGAGAAGGGGACAGGAGCCACACTGCAGCCCAGGGGAGACACTCTTTCCGCAGCCAAAACCGCTCCACCACCCTATCTGCTGGATGGAGGAGCGGAGAACCAAGTCAGATGGTACAGAGAAAGTGTTTGGGTGTTGGCGATAACCTACATTAGGACAAAGTTGTAGCGCAGAAAAAACTCCTTGATTTCCGTGTTTTAATTTATTTAATTTCATTGATCTGACGTTGATCTCTTGATGCAGTGCTTTGAGGAGAACAAGGGTCATTAGACTATGGAGACAAACCTCTTTACATCACATAGCATTAAGGTCTTTGTGGCTGTACAAGAGCGTGCCACAGAGCAACCCTGCAGCAACAGCACAATGGCTGGAAATGGCATTTGCGGCACGTGCATACACTTGAGTACAGCTTTCCTCGAACACGCCACAGCGCGAAGAAGGTGTAAACAAAGTATTGTAATTGCAACTGACCACAATCTTGGACCAGAGGAAAATGTCACCAAAATGATGACCCACAAAATCACAGGCCACAGTCACACAGCCAAGGCCTAGAGACAGTCTTTAGCATCAAGTGTCAGCACACAAATTATGTTTAGCCAGTGGCAGACATTTAGCACCAGACTCCATCTCCTCTGAGGGCATTTCCTCACAGATCTATGGATGATTCAAAGCCTGGGGAGAGCGTTTAGTATTAGCACTTAATGTCCCAGTGTGTTCCAGGGTTTCTCCTCAGGCGATATAGTTATCCTGATTGAAGGAAGGAGATCAAATGAGATGTTTTGAGGGAGAGGATGAAAAGTCCTTGGAGGGGCAACGCACGCGTCGTTCTCTTATTGTGAAATATGACCTTTATGGAGGGAAGATCTAGGGGGCTGAGGAGCCCCTCTTCTCAATCTGAGATGTCCTCTAGAATTAATTAACCCCGTTCTACCATTAGGCCTCAGGGATTTGCATTTCTAAGATTGGGTGAAGTCCTGGAAGAGCCTACATGCACTGTTTTTTCTGATCTCTACCAGGTGTGTGCACTTCCTGTTCAAAGTTCACAGTATTGTCAGATCTTTGAGGTGGGACACAATTTTGTTTGGCTTATTTCTCATTAAGGATGACTGTGTAACAATTTTAAAAATGTTGTAAAGCCATTTAAGTTAACAAATGCGGTAAAGAGGAACAAGGAAACCAAAAATATCTGTAAAATTAAGGGCAACACATGCCTTTATCACACTGTAACACTGCTATGGTTAGCTGCAGAAACTCATGAAATTAGCATCACAGATCACAAGCATCTGCTTGATGTCACTAATGATGTGTCAAGGGGGCTGCCATGTGCTATTGTTGTGATCGCCTATAGATGCATGTCTGTATAATGTGATAAATGTCATACTCCCAAAAGAGGAAACACAAATTTACCATTCTTTCCTAAAACTAGACCATTAATGTCAATCATGTGGATGGCTGCAGAAAGCCAGAGGGTGCCAGCTCACACAACAAGCACTGGTCCCTACAGCCTCATGATGACGGTCCCCAGACGGTCTGCTGTAACAGCTCCAGCTAATCTTCTTTTCATGGTCTTCATTACGACCTGTCAGGACATAAATTGACAGTAAAGTGCCATGTTTATTAACACAGCACTAAAACAGCATCCTTAACTGTTCTGCCCCCACGTGCAAATGTTAACGTTTAACAGTGACCAATGGGATCAATTAAGATGAAGCATAAAATGATGCTGTGCCCATACAAATCACACACACACACACCACACACACACACACACAGACACAGGGCCTCACATTCACAATCCCACCTTAATATGTCTCCTCAAACATTATGTCCTCTGTTGATGACCTCCTTCGCAGACCTATTCAGACAGACACTTGCTCGCCACATATTTGCAGCTCGAGTAACGATGGGAAAGGGCCATGCTTCATGGAGCACTGCATCAACTGAGTCTTGAGTCTGAGACTCGCTGCGGCCTTTGCCATATAACACAGTAATTACTAGATCAAATCTGTTCAAATTGAGGCAACGCTGTTCTGTGATCCCTCCTATACTAATCAGCACGCTGAGGTATGGCTATGCGACTATAAATTGCTGACTTAATTAAAACCAGGACCTCTCTGTCATCTAATTACAGGGAGAAAAGGTTATTGCTTCAATGCAATTTTCCAAATATGATTCCTTCAGAGTTATTAAAGGCTCTGGCGTCGTTTATTGTTTCAGATTTTTCAATATGGAAATGGCCCCGGTGACAGACGTAATGACTCGGGGAAAACGCTTCATCTCGATAGTGGCCTGGCACGGCCATTTGTCTAAGATAAGTGGAGCGGACAGGACCGGGGGAAATGTCATGGGAGGCATCCCATGATTGCCTCCACTTTACAGTTGTCATTAAACAGAGCAAAGGTTTCTTTTCTCCTATGTGGCAGCAATGAGAAGTTTATTAATCTATCCAGAATAGTAGGGCGGTGAGTTATTATAACTATGAAAATTCAAAAGGGAGAGGGAAATTGTGGGGTTTGGTTGTGTGATGAGAGACTCTATATTCCTTCTTATTCTTCAGTCAAATCAATACTCTACTTCAACTCCTCCGCCAACCAAAAATCTGATGAAAAACTGTTGCAGAAAAGGTGACACAGAACTCGTATTAGTTAAGAACATCATCGGGAAATCCCTAAAACACTTTGCAACCCCAAAACAATTTGTTTTGGAAAATGGAGGAACTTGTGGTGAGCTTACGGTCCCAGAAGTAAATGAAGCTGAGAAGTAAATTAAAAAAATTACCACATTGTAGTTTCAGAAGTCACAGCAACAGTGAATGTGCTAAATTCCACCCACTGCAGTAATCTATTACATTACCCATTTGATATGTATTCCTTTGCACTATTTGTATTTACAGCCTACAGAGAATTTGACTTTTGCATAGACGTTGCATGTTGTTGGTCACTGTTATATGTTTAGTTTTACCTACCTTCATTCAGCTGTTGTTCTATGTGTAAGTACATTGAAAGATACTGAAACCGGAGTCTGATTCCTTGTATGTGTGCACATACTTGGCCAATAAAGCTGATTCTGAAATTTCTACGAGGAAGATGTACAGTAGGCAGGTTTGCCCTGGTTAAATCAGCACATGGTTATAATCACTAAAGGTTTTGTTGGTTGTTGGTCAGCCAGTGACAGGGCTGCAACTATGATTATTTTCGTTATTGATTCATCGGTCATTATTTTATTATTTTCAGTTTACGATCATATATGGTTAAAGAAAAGCATCATATTCTCAAATCTGAGAAGCTCGAACCAACAAATGTTTACCATTTTTGCTTGATAAATGACTTAAACAATGAATCCATTATCAAAATAGTTGCAGATTAATTTTCCCTTGATTGACTGAGTGATTAATTGACTAATCGTTGCCGTGTAGTTTGATTTTAAATATTATTCAGCAAATGGGTCATCTCTGGGTATGAGTACATTTCAGAACTGATTCAACTTATATTATCATAATGCTCATGTTTGGTATTATGCTCGGTTTCTGTGTCTTAGATCAATCGTCTATGAAGTTTGTCATCGGTTTTCTTCTCTGCTTTCTGGTTTAAAGCTGCAATAGTGCAGCAAGATGAAACCACTTTGCCCTTCTTTCCCCATGAGCTGCAGATGACAGACAGCACAGACCAAAGCACACTCTTAAGTTTACCTCAATAGGTCAGACGCCTGAGCAACAAACTTAGCTTTGACAGCAAAAAGCAGACGATTGGGCTTTGCAACACCCACGAGAGTCACAGGGGTACACTTTTTCAAAAGCTTTAAGAAAAGACTGGTTATTTTTCTCCTAATAGTGGATGAAATAGTGTGGAATAGCCTACATTTATCCTCAGATTAGACACATTTCTTTTCAGGTAAGTATGTTGTGTACTACCACCTATCCAGAAGGTCTTAAAAAAAAGCTTTAAATTTTTTTGCCAACAGTCAAAATAACTTCCATAAAGCCGAAAAAGATCTCAGTTATTTATAAGCACTAAAATATTCACACGTTCAGATGAATTTTTCACGTTTATACAAACTACAAAGCTTTTGTTCCATAAAAGAAAATTAGTAGTCAATTCGATAAATACAGTCCATGGCTGTGAGTGCCGGGCAGAAAGAGGCCACAGCAGAACTGTATATCCTGGACACTAATACTCTGTGTCTCCCACCATAGGGTTTTCTTAATTACATTAACCAAATGCCTTCTGCAGTGTGTGTAATCTCATGGTTAACTGAACACCCCTGCAGCCCCTTCCCCTTTCTATTCCTCAGTGAAATATTCATGTTGAAAGCCACTCTTCCCATCTACTTTCTCTCCCCAACATGTTAATGCCTGTAGTTGTTCAGCCATGCAACTATTGTTTAAGATGAAACCTAACCTCTCAATAACCCCGAACATACTGGCTATACCTAAAAAAATGTCCACTATGATGGGATGAAGCCAATAAAATGGTATATATTTTAATTCAAGTGCGTTAAGCACCATGGCTGAAGCTTAAACGTCTATAATTTCGTCAAAAGAAATTATTATTTCTTCTTGTAGGACAAGCTCGCGAGATGCGTCTCTGATATCAATTAAGTATCAATCAAGTATTTTATTTTAATATAAATTTATGTTGATTTATAGATTTTCTTTAGTAAATTTCCAAGATGTGTCCCAATGGGAAAAAAACACATTTGTATTTCTTTATGTCTGCACAACACACTGATTCAAATTGACCAGGCAGGACTAATTTAAATACATTAACTATTCATTAATTGAATAAAAAGGCTAGTTAGCCCCAGGGCCCCTTTATAATCATAAACTGGGGTGTACTATTTATGCAAAACAGCAAAGTGCCATGTGCTGGCTTATTATGCCACTGATGAATGGCAAAGTACATGTTTCTCCTGCCCACAAAGGAGGATTAGGCATGGCAGTGTCAGCAAGTTGTTTCCAGGGCACAGAGTCTGCTCGTCCAGATTATAGCATGTTGAGATGCATCTGAGTAATGTGATTCTTCTAGTCTCCTTCATGGAGATGTGATTGCACTATGCAAACTCTGTCTTTTCTCAAAACTTTATGTCACAATCATGAATTTCACAAAACCGGGCCACCTTCACATTCTCACACTAACGCATTGACTTTTCTCTAAATACAAACTAGAGCTAGTGTTGCTGACTTGTGCTTGTCTAGGTTAAATACCAGCATGCACCGACAAAACTTTTTTCTCTCCCGACACCTCAACTCAGGGTAACTACTAATACCAACTATGACCCAATACCTTACTGCGTGAAACTCAGGAGGCCAAATACTGCTGTACTACTAAAAACTGAATGGCTAAGAGTCGCAGAAAATTAGTAATAACGGAATCACTGAATTTCATAATGACATCAACAATGAAACCATAGTAAATTTAGCTCTGTCACATTGCGGCTGATAACTGATCCACTTAATGAGATCAGTATTGGAGCAGATATTGATACAGCGTGTCAGTACACTCCTAATACCAACATGAGATTGCTGGGTCTGTGGTGCCAATATGAAAAAAGACTGTGTGGGAGCCTATCCTCTTATAAGTGTATGTGATTTTTTAAATGTTTTTTTGCTGTTTGACTCTGAGTCATTTTATTGCTATTTTTATTATTTGTTGTATTGAGTTGTTGGTAATGTGATGTCTCTCAGTCAACTGTTCTCCTGCATCTTTGCTATCTTTATACCAAAGACCAAAGTGGAAACGGGTCTTGGACATTTAGTAGGATGTGTGTGATTACATGTGTCCTTCTCATTGTATTAACTAAAATAACAGACTAAAA
Organism: Lepomis macrochirus; assembly: GCA_024633595.2. Classification (NCBI taxonomy): domain Eukaryota; kingdom Metazoa; phylum Chordata; class Actinopteri; order Centrarchiformes; family Centrarchidae; genus Lepomis; species Lepomis macrochirus. The sequence continues at coordinate 18,517,941 of JALXJV020000006.1, forward strand.
AACATTATTGAGGAGAGGAGGGAGACCCCTATGAAGCCCCCAAAGGGTCACAGTGGGAATCTTTTTCTGAACTACTATTGTATTCCCTTGCAATAAGGTTTTCCATTCCCTCTGATCCATAGAGGAAGGCTGAGCTGTATCATGATACTGTACTATGCATTAGGCCTTCGTATTAGAGGTGCACCCTGCTGTGGCTGGCTCATGTGCACATCTGTATCATTGTAGCTAGACAGATAACTAGTAGAGCTTTAGCAGATCTAGTCAACGTAGTTCCCTTCACTGTGTTATTATCACCGGCTGCTGCTGTGGATGATTCTGGCAGATTGAGATCATATAGCCATGGCATGACAGAGCTTTTGCTGCTGCTATTCCTGATTGGGGCTGTAGTGATTGCTGTGCATTGGTATGATTATAGCTGTAACACTGACTACATGCAGGGATTGTTTGTGTGCAGTGAATAGACAAAGTTTTGCTGGCTGAGAGTTACTACAGCTACTGTATGTTTGAAATCCTGTGGTGTATACACATCTGTCATATCTGATGTAAGCAGTGGGTTCAAATTCTGTGTGGCTTAATGATGCTTTCTTGGCTAATGTTAACAGGAGCAGTATAGTCAGAGTAAAGCTACCATAGACATATCCTTTGCATCATAGATTCAACCACAAATGCAGACATAGTTGGACCAATACCCATTTCCACAACCATAGCTTCAACCACTACAGTCAGGCAGAGCAGCTGCAGCTGTGCTCACAGTCACTGGCTGTAGAATACTGATGGAGCTTTACGTTTTCAAAGAAATTATATATTCTTAATTATGCAATATCAAATATCAAACACAAACAAGCAACCCTGTGGAGTCATATCTTCCACGGAAGATGCTAACCTGCAGTATTGTTAGTTTAGGGAATGTAAGAAAATGATTAGGAGGGAGAGAGGGTCAGGAAAGTGGGAGAGTTAATATGCGTTTTTTCTTTTTGCTTAATAATAGTCTATATTTTTGGGAAGAGCAAAGGACAATGTTTTAACCTTTCATCATCCCAGATTTCTATTTTATCAAGGTTAGGGTAGATTTATATATATATAAGTCGTAGGGAGGGTCCAAACGCTGGGGAGGGTCTTACAGGTCATGATGGGGAACATTTTATGAACTGCTTTTGCATTCCCTCTGCAATAAAATTTGCATTACCTCAATATTTGTTGAATTTCCCCCTGATTCATAGAAACACAGTGTTGGTCCAGTCCAGGTATATCATTTTCACCGCCAGTTTAGAGAAACGCTCTGCAGATAGTCCAGAAAGGAGATGATGTGACACTTTACATTAGGACAATGGGGGTTGTACCCTATTTTTAACAGGCACATACCTGTACACTTGACACATTTACACAGCCATACTGTCATGGCGGCTGCGTGTTGGTACGAGTGGGAAAACAACCCATGACACTGGAGCAGGTCTGCAGCTTGTAGAGCTGTGGCAATTTCGTACAACTTGTATTTTCCCTCCTCAGACCGGCCCATTCTGACTCCACACTGAGCTGCGCGTCAGCTTGCAACGTGGCGCCTGAATCCCTCTCGTGTTACCGACATTCCGTGGGCCAATGGCAGGGATCCTGTCTGCGGACGAGGCTGGGCCCTGCCAGAAACGGACACTATGATTGGCTGTACGTAAGGCGCCAGAAAATCCCGGTTTGGTTGCATCCCTTCCTCAGGAAACGAGACAGGAGGATTGCCTAAAACCCTATGAGTGGAGACTGTAGGTGTTTTCACTGGACCTGTCTGCAGCCTCAGGTGCTGTTTTCAGGGTTTGGTTATTGGATGCAGCGGCAATATTGTTGCGCACCGCTGCTGAAGAGAGGAAGAAAGGTTAGTGTGTGTCGGTACGGTGTAAGTGGCCGCGTAGCCGCTTGCTTATTGTGCGCTGTGGTGTCACAGGCCCGTTTAGAACTCAAGTGTTCTAGCCTCAGAGAAGCCAGCCTCATCCCTGACTGATGGATGCCGTCGGCTTAGTGTGTGCTGTGCTCCTGTGCGCCATCGTGGTGCATGGCAAGCCAACGTTAAGAAAAGAGAGGGTCCTTCATCCCGACCCAGAACTGAGCAGCAGGCCAGCCCAGGAAGACAATAAAAGCTTCCAGTACGACCATGAGGCCTTTCTTGGCAAAGAGGAAGCCAGAACGTTTGATCAGCTCACCCCCGAGGAGAGCCAGGACAGGCTCGGGTAAGGACACACCGTTATTACTCTGACAACATGAGCTGATTTGGATGTCTGTGACCACAATTCAGGTGTCTGTGCTGACGGTCTTGGGAGTCACAGGCTGCAGTGAGTAAATCACGCACCCTCACTCCTCTCCTGACGGAGTCTGTTGCGTGTAAGTGTTGAGGATATTAAAATGTAACAACATAAGCACAAGTGCATGAGAGATGTGCATGCCAGCAAGCCTACACGGCTGGGTACAACTATCCCACTATCCTGTTCGCACACACACTCCAATTAAAGTTAATTGCCTCGCCGATATCTTAATTATAGATCGTCATTAAAGAACCATTTGTAGGTCATGCAGTTCGAGTAAAGTAGTGTGGCAGTAGACGGTCTTCATATAGAGCTGCTCCCATAAGTTCCTGTGCTACGTGGTACTGTTAGTGTGCTTCTTCATTCATCTAAAGATGTTTTTTCGCCACTGCTTGGATGACAAGTCCGCCCCTCCTCCCCCCCTCAAAGAAAAGGAAACTCTTTCCAGAGTTGGTGAGAGTGGGAGGACCCCTGTAACATCACAACGTGGCAACCCAGCTCTAAGAATACAACACAGCTTCACCGCATTTTTACTAGAATGGGTTTGCCTGCTCCTCCTACTAGAGTAGTCTCATGGAAGCAAAGTAAAGTTGTCCTGCCAATATTTATAATTTATTTGTTTTGTTTTATATTCTCCTGCCTGTTGGTAAGAATAGTAGTTCAGTGTATGGGACAACTCGTCGATGAGGTGAAACAGTCAAGACTTTTGTGCTCGTCAGTTCTCCATGAAATTCAGACCAAAGTGGCACATGTTTGCGCCTTTAATCAATCTTTTCCTCTCTGTCTTTATGCTCTTGCCTTGCAGTAAAATAGTTGACCGGATAGACAGCGACGCTGATGGCTACATCACCACAGCCGAACTCAAGGCTTGGATAAAACGCGTACAGAAGCGTTACGTATATGAGAATGTGGCAAAGGTGTGGACAGATTATGACCTGAACAAAGACAACAAGATTTCATGGGATGAGTACAAGCAAGCCACATACGGATACTACCTTGGTATGCTTTTTTTTTTGGCATGCTTTGTCTTTTTCATTAGAGTACATAGCTGTTGTACAACATAGTTATTTATAGACATGGGAGTAACCTGATTTATATTCCTCCTCTCAGCCAACCCGGAGGAGTTTGAGGATGCAACAGACCAGTTCAGCTTCAAGAAGATGCTTCCTCGCGATGAGAGGAGGTTTAAAACGGCTGATCTGAACGGGGACCTGGCAGCAGACAGAGAGGAGTTCACGTCCTTCCTCCATCCTGAGGAGTTTGAACACATGAAGGATATTGTGGTTCTGGTAAGCCCTCTGTGGTCATTAAGTATGTTTAGAAGGGGCCGGGGTAGTAAAGCTAGTCTTTTGTCACATGGAGTTTTTACCAGAGGGTACACTAAGCACATTGTAGACATACAGATTTGAATTTGCAAGTCCACTGAGAAATATTACCTCATAACGGGAATAGATTTGAGTTTACATGTGTTAAATGTGATGTGCTTCTCAGATATTTGTGCTATATTTGGATAACTCCTAACTCGGCCAGTAAATGATCGAGTTTCTATATTTTGGGGGGAACAGTTCCAGTGGGATTGAGCGACTGTCCCATATAAGACTCAATCTTTAAATATAAATTTGGCTTCTTGGAACTGTTGCGTGGCAAATGTTAGCAGTGATGTACTTTGCTGCGCTGGTCATAAAAGTTGTACTACCCATTTGACAGAGTTAATTATTAATCTCTCATTTTTATGATGTCACCGAATGTTACCAATAGAACAGCCAGGAGTGTCTTCACTGATTGTGGTGAATCTGGCTGCAGCTAATAAGAGGGCTTTGTGGCTGCAGAAAGGACACCATTGTAGGCTAGCAGGACAGATAACTGGTGGAGCATATTGCAGGTTCAGGCAGGAGCAAGAAGTCATCTCACTGACTGCCAAATGTACACACTCATTCACAAAATGGAGTACTCTGGTTAAATGTCCGGCAGATATCAGTTTTCAGAGGCCAGAGACCTCCACTACAGTACATTTTTAACACGGACCACCTCCCTAGCCATTACCCCAAAATATGCCATTCGTTTTAAGTGCCACTGCTGTTCACTCTGCCCTGTAGCTGCGATGTTGCATCATGCAGTGCATTGTATCCATCCGCTCAGACACTGCACTGTATAGCAGTGTTGTTCCTTGAATCTGTTAACTCTATTCCTGGGGGGTGGGGGGGTTGTCATCTAGTACTTAGACATACATATATACATTTTAATTTCCATTTTTGTCACACATACTTATTTAATGGGAGCATACTGGAAGTGTAATGGTTAAATTGCTTGGTTTACATCATGTTTCATGTATATGAATCATCAATCTCATCCCAGTGTCCCCTAGGTATATAACAAACCAGTCGTTTGGGATGGCATATCCCTTGTCTTTTAGTGCTTGCATTTACATTGTCCCAGAAAGTCTTTAGTATGTTCTATGAGTATGGTTTGCCACCAGGCTACCACAGAGCCTCCAACATAGTTGTAGGTTGGTTAGCTGTCTTCTTTTGATCTGCAGGAAAGATGCAAAAAATCGCCATTTGCAGACACTGTTCTGCTGAATTGTCTCCTAGCACATCCACTCCATCTGTGGCTGACTTCTTAGAAAAGGCAACAAACGGTCTAACCCGCTTTGAGTGTTTCTGTCACTCGTTATGATAAGTGAAGCAGACCAGTGCGAGCTGACAGGCAGGTTAGCGACTTCATTTTCTCTCTTTAAAAAGACAAGTGTTGCAGTATGAGAATCCTACCTGAAGAGAGGCCGTGAAGTTAAGTGATATGAGAACCCCATACAACATTATGTATCAAATTAGGACGGACTTGATGAATTTAGCACGAGGATACACATGTGACAATGTCTGGTTTTCAAAATAAGGTGTCTATAGAGTTTGGAAATAAGATTAATTGGATTAAATTCACAAAGTATAAAAAATATTTCATGTCTCTATCAAATGTAAATGGACACATGCAATTTACTTTACCACACCCTCTTGGGCCTCGGACCCACCCACCATAGTCTCTCAAAATCTTGTGTAGTTTATGCAATGGTTAGAAAAAATGTGGATGTACTTATTTGGTGTTCAGTATTCTGCAAGTTTTTAATTATATTTGGCTTCAGCAAAAAAAAAATTCATTTCAGTCCATCCCTAATTAGCACTTATTTTTTCTAATATTTATTTTGTTGAGGAAAAGGGACTAAAAAGAGATGTATGTGTTGGGGAAAAAGATTTTTTTTATAATTCTTTTGAATGTTCTACCTCAGATTTGAGGTAAGTGATCCACTGTTTGGCATGAACTGTTTGTCACGTTCTGACCATAAAGAAAACACAATTAACCATCTGGTTTCTTCAATTTTCACTCAGGAGCAAAAATCAGCCTTTAAACTTGAAAGAAATAATGATTTGACATTTATTGTAATAATTATCAATTTTGAATGATATGTTTATAAAAATGTTTTTATTGTGATAACACTTTTAGCCATATTGCCACCCTACTAAATAGTGTGTACATTGTGCGCCATTCTTTGTCTAAAATGTTCATGTTAGCCTCTTAATTGCCATTTGTTTTTTAACCATAACTAATTACTGGTTTAATGATATATAAAACTTTATGTAAAATGTTGGCAATCCAGTAAATTTTGGTTGATCATTTAATCCCATTGTATAGTTTTTGCCATAGTAAACTATGGCAAAAAATGTTACGTTCGCCAGTGTCTCTGGAATGAAATGTACAGAACATCCCTCACGCCATCAGTGTTTACAGAGCTACGTAGGTTTCCATGTTTGAATTAAAATCTCTTCTTTACACACAAGCTTTCAAAGATTAAGTGCATATAGGATATGTATGTATTTTCTTGCGTATTATAAGCCAGCTTTAGGACTACAGAAGCTACACAGCTTTTAATAATTCAACACGGTCCAGAGAGGGCCTCTCACCGACAGGAAAGGATGCATACAGTGATTTGAATCTGTGTAGCTAGTGCATGTGTTATGCACACATGCATTGTAATTACTGTACATGTATGCGTGCGGTTGTTAACTAATGATCAGCTCACACGGCAAGCCTCTAAGTAACCATTTAGTCAAATTCACACTCTGTCAAATCCAGGATGTGAGAGAAAAAACATTAACCATGCCAGGGCTTTAAAAGCCAGTGTTTCACCAATTGTTTGCTTAAAACAAGTGTATATCATCTTTTAATGTGGAGGGCCTGGCTCTCATCAGCAGGGAATCCTGTAATTGTAGTGTCAGTCTGCCAACCCAGCTGTAAGCTGACCCTCATGCATTCTCCCATCCTGCCCGGGGCGACATGTTTCTCTTTTATTACTCAGAGTGAAAGTTCCACTATTGTTGACCCTTGTGTTTCCCTTTTAATGGCGTCATTAAACCATTCTGAATGCAGGAAACCCTGGAGGACATTGACAAGAACGGCGACGGACATGTGGATGAAGACGAGTATATTGGTAAGTTTTTGAGAGAGAGAGAGAGAGAGAGAGAGAGAGAGAGAGAGCAATAAACATGGTGCATAACTTACTGTTATTACCATTAGTGTGAATGGCAAAATCCATGGCCTTCTTTTGATTTATCTCCACTTTTAAGGCACGCATATGTGCATTAGGGTTTTGTTCAATTATGGGTTTGAGTTTCATACAAGGTGATTAGTTTCTGGATGTTTTCTGTTGACCTGATGAGGAAATTGAAGCTATGTGTGTTGCTGCATGTGAAATGTCTGCTCACTATGGCTCCCATTTACATAGGGATCACATTTGTATATTTGAGATGTAAGTTGTTTTTAAACTGCAAACATTGACTTAAAACAAACTTCTTGGCCTTGGTCATTTCAGCCGACATGTTTGCTCACGAGGACGGAGGTCCAGAGCCAGACTGGGTCAAGACTGAGAGGGAACAGTTTTCTGACTTCCGAGACTTGAACAAAGATGGCAAGATGGACCAGGACGAAATCCGCCACTGGATTATGCCACAGGACTACGATCATGCCCAGGCAGAGGCCAGACATCTGGTGTACGAGTCTGACCAGGACAAGGTACATCGTCTCACCTGCATCACTGTGTTTTAAGATGATTAATTTGAAATATTTACATGTTTTCAGTTTACACTAGAATTCTCAGAAAGATAGCCGTTTACATTGAAATGCCAAGACAATAGGAAGTGCTTAAGTTAAAAAGGCCGTAATTTATAATGATAATTATCGCAATATAATTTTCCTCAATAACAATATAACAAATGTTTAATAAATGTTTGATTTAATTCATTTGAATTACAAATAAAGTAGCACCTAATTTATTAGCAAGTCATTTTACTCATGCATATTTGTTGAAAAAATATTTGATCATAATTGATTTGAATGTTCTACCTAGATTTATTAAGCGACCCACTGTTTGGTAAGTGTTTGTCAGGTTCTGACCATAAAGTAAAGTATTAATTATAGCATTAGTAATAGTTTAAAACACAGTTAACCATCTGGTTTCTTTAACTTTAACTCAGGAGCAAAAATCAGCCATTAAACCTGAAAGAAATATTGATTTGACATTTATTGTGATAATTATCAATATTGTTACAATGATAAAATTTTTATCATGGTAACATCATCCAACCCTAGAATAAGGCCTACTTATCTTACATTTCCTTTGTCCTTCTCAGGACCAGATGCTGACCAAACAGGAGATTCTTGAAAACTGGAACATGTTTGTGGGAAGTCAAGCCACCAACTATGGAGAGGACCTCACCAAGAACCATGACGAGCTCTGAGCTCTCAATGCAGCTTCCGCTGCATATGTGAGGAGGGTTGTTGAACATCTTTGTCTTTAAAGACAGAGTCCTGCGCCTCCTGCCACCACTGCAGCCACCACTCCATCCTTTCTGCTTAAATAGCAGGACAGATGTCAGTGTGTTGGATTGTCAACCATCCCTGTAGATACTAAACAAGAGGGGTGAAAAGGATCAGTTCTACCACTAAAACTAAACTAAACTAAAACTAAGGGTTCGTCTCGGGTTTCATATCTGACATTCAGGAGCAAAGCAAGACCCAGTGGACCTACTTTCCACCTTTCAATGGTGCCTTCCAGCCGCATTGCCGGCTCAGCTGCCTCAGAGATCTGTGTAGATAGTCTTCCTATCTGTTTAAGCTGAATGCCGAACTTTACGTGAATTGTCAGATACAGGAACAGTTTTTGATAGCAATGTTAATGTGAAAATACAACACAGAACATTTATTCTGTTTTTATTTATTTATCGAGTGACTTCTGAAATCTAGGTTTGAGAGGAATACAGTGTTCAACTACAGAACCTTCTTTTAAAATAAGACACAAACGATGTTTCTTTGTTTACAGTTTTCCTGGTCAATCATTTTAATGTTCTATTTGTTTGAATAAGTTTAAGAACTGTTAATTAAATGATGTTTAATGGCATGGTTTTTGCACGCATTTGGTTTTAGTGTAGCCTGTGAAAGACTTTTTTCCATCATATTTAGTTTGAATTGTATTTATTGGTATACTTTGGGCCAGCACTATGCTTCATGTTAAAGTTGATTGCCTTTTGCTGGTGTTATATTTGAGCTTTATTACAACTGTCTAATTTAATTAGCATTGGCTTTTTTGAGTATTCTGTTGGCTTGAATACATAAGAGGAGTCACATGACTTCTAGCTTCCTCTTACATCAGTCCAAGGTCATTTTATCATACTGAATTTATTTCCATTGCATTTGATATTGTATATCAGCCTGATGTTTTGGAACATCAGACATTCATCTCGTATTTTCTGTCACTTTTTTTCCTGTTCAATAGATAGTTTGCATACAACTCATGAAAAACACAAACTATGACCAGAATTTTTCGATTTTCTTTTCCTTTTTTTTCTATTTTTGTGTTTTGTTGTCCCAAACCACAGTTACATTAATGGTCCACATCCCACACATCCACATGTCTCCTTTTCCACACTGCACATGCTCACAAATTGGGTCAAAATAAAAAAGTGTTGTGTATTTTTGTGTGTTAAGCTGCAAAATATCATTGTACTGGGAGGAAATTTGGGATTTAAGGGACGTGCTTTTACCTAACCAGAAACTATCTGTAATTATTTATCTTTTTATATTATGAGTATTGCCTTTTCAGATAGGCAGCTAAAATTAATAGCTCAATGTTTTGGGAAATACACTTGTTCTCTTTTCTTGGTGAGTGTTAGAAAAGAACATCAGTCCTGCCAGCAGCCGATTAGCTTAAGACTGGAATCTAAGCCGGGGTAGCTGGATGCTGGCAGTAGATTCATATTTAGCTTACAGACATGAGTGGTATTGATCTTCTCATCTTACTCTAGGCAAGAAAGCAAATAAGCAACATTTCTCAATGTGTTAGACTATTACTTTAATCTACTGAATTATTTCACTCTTGTGGATCCATCTGTCTAATACGACCTTACGCTGCAGTTTAAGGAATAGCGTGGTCTTAAATGCAACTGTGTGCTATGTTATATCATCATTTTAGAATTTTAAATCTCAACAACTATGGCTTACACATCCCACAAAAGGTTTATTTGTTTAGCACTTTTCAACATTAATGATTACAGACCAAAAACACTGATAAAGAAAATACAAAACTGTGTCATCAGAATGCTCTAAATATAAATCCTTCTACATCTTTGCCGCCTTCTGTCTAGATTAAGCAGTGCCCTATTTCCCTTGTCTACCTGCTGTCAAAGAACAAGGATACAGGTGAACACTCACTCGCGGTCTTCAGCAGGCATATTTCCAGCATACAACATAATACTTCTTAACACCCTTTCAGCCTTCTAGACTGATTTGGACTCAAAGTTAGTTTCTCACAATTCCCTTACCCTCCTGCTGTTAATACTCAATTATTCTGCCTCTGCTTGCTGGCAAAGGACAGTTTTTAAAGACCTCATGCTCCCATTTTGTTGTGCGTTTGAGTAGTTATTTGGTAGTCTTTTTCTCTTTTTGTCTGATTTTGTTCTTCATCTTGCTATCAGTCCCAGTGCTTGTACTATATATATTGTGTACTGCATGGCTTGAAGCTTCAAATGGGCATACTGTATCTCAGGTAAACTACATCAGATGTAGGTGGTTAAAATGTTCAAGTCTGCATTCGACTCTTGAAATCCGCTTGTTCCTGAACATCAGGAACAAGCGGATGCTGTTAACACTTCTCATGACACTTCTCATTGCACCAACGCACAGCGGAGATGGAGTTAAGCTGACTTACTGTTGCTGCTGGCTGTTGCAGTAAAACTCTCAGATGTAACTGAGAAAGCTGCTCTGCCACCCAGCCTGTCCCCTCTGCTTGCTCATGTGGAACATATGGATATATGTGTGCCAGTTAGCAAGACAAGTCAAGCGGGACCAATGCGATAAAGCTCATTAGGAACAAGGGATAGGGCGATGCATGTGTTAGTCTGTTGTGATGTAGGACCATCTTCAAAACACTCAGGCCAAGGCTGCAGAAGCCAAACATGTCTGGAAGGAAATTATATATTAAGGTCCTGTTTGATATAGTTTACTTTTATATGAATTTCTCTGACATTTTCCAGGTTTAAACAACTTTGTAGGAGGGCAACATGACAACAACAATGATTATTTCAGAAAAATTTGAAGAAATAGGTTACCAAAGTCTGGCGTGGCTCCACTTGTATAAACACATTTCTTCTCAGACGAATTCCTTCTTTGTTCATCTGACAAAAAGCTCCAGGTCTGTGGATAATTTTAAATAGAGGTGTTGCCTGTAGTAACACTTGTTATTTTTGGTCTTTATAATGTCCATTAGATAATCTAATGGTTGCTCTATTGCCCTGCCAAAGAATGCGGTGTCAGTTTTGCATCACGCATTTGAATAATTGGGAGGCCTGAAACACTAAGTAGCTCAATGTACTTCCTCCAAATAGCATATGAGGTTTGTCATGTGTCAGGGTGCATCTGTGTGTCTGGGCCAATGTGTGAGTGGAGGTGGATGAGTATTAGTGGTGCACAGAGATGTAAAAGAACCAAATGTGTGTTTGCCTGACCAAGATGGGGGGGCACATGGACTATCTGTGCAGCCTGCCTCGCGGTCATGTTTAACAGCCTGCCCCTCCTGTTTATGATAAGTTGCTAATCATTCACACAGGGGGAGTGTGTGTACAGTAATGCCTTCAGACAGCTCTCATATGAGTGTCTGCGTAGATCAACCCCTCTCCACTGATAATAATGAGCCCTCTGGGTGAGAACAGGGTCATAAAGTGTAGAATATTAATGTCTAAGACTATAAGCCCCCCCATCCAGTATAATTTCCACTTAGTCTTGCCCACCAACAATCTCCTTTTAAACAGCTTTTTTCATAGTACACTTCCATTTCCATATCAGTAATTAACAGCAGCAAACACAAAATGACTACCACAATTAAAGTGCCTGCATAACAAACTATACACTGCATCCAGTGCCCCCCCCCCCAACTCCCCCTGTTTCTCTTATCATCACGATGCCCTATTTTTCATCTGCATATATCTGCGCTCCCTCATCTTTGTCTTTTATCGCTTGTGTTTGTTCCTTCTACCCTGGGGATTTGTAGCCCAGGGTGTTGTTTGTAATGATCTTTGGGACATCTGACCTATCCTGTGCCGAGGCTTTCATAACAGGCTTTCTGCCCATTATATAATAACATCCATTATAGCCAAAAAAGTCAAATTTCTGTTTATTATCAAGCTGTTTAGACAAAACATTTTTAGATTTTTCAAATAAATGGGAACTTTATGTGATTATTTGCCTTAACGTGACAGTTCTCTTCCCATTAAAGGTCAAATTATAGTTTGCTGAAACTGCAGTGTATGAGCCAATATATACTGCAAGGACCCACAGAATGACTTTTTTCCCTTTATGGTGCATTATATTTAGAATAATACAATTTTTATAACTTTTGTTGCTGTCACCATTATATTTTGTAGCATCGATATTCTATAGGTATATATAGTTATATGATGTCATGTCGCCTGTAATATTTCTTGGATTTTTTTTTTTACCATCCTACAGTCAAACACTTGCAGAGTAAATTTCCTAGGTTATTTATTGTGTCATGCCCATATAAGCGCATAGCCCACATGGACTTATGAGACACCAAAAAGTAGTGTTGCATTGGACATTTTCATCGAAGTGTTCTTGGGCAAGACATTGAACCCCAAATTGCCTCTGGCGGCTGTGTGTCCGCCAGTGTATGAATGTGTGTGAATGTTAGTTTCTCTTTGAGCACTTAGGCTCAGTGAGTGAATGTGTGTGTGAATGGTGAATGCAGAAGTACTGTAAAAGCGCTTTGAGTGGTCGAAAAGACTAGAAAGGTGCTATACAAGTACGGAGCATTTACATTTATTTTTGTTACTGTCAGTAGGAGTAAACAGAATTTAGACCATCATGTAGGAAATGAATAGATGGAATGTAATTCAAATTAGTGGAATAAAATATTTAATAGTTAAGTGAGTAAATCTAAATGATAGTTAAGTGAGTAAATCTCAATAATGAGAAAAATGTACCAACCCTCTTTTTAGTGTGTGGTCAAAGTCCTGTGACTGCGTTGGGTGAACTTGAACTTATGACCCCAGTTTTTGTGAAATGTTAGCCACAGCCCCGTTGATACACAGACCTTCTCTTCCGTCTCCATGCAAGTTGTGTGATTGCATGTGCGTGTCATATGAATGTGGGCTAATTCAGCGCCTGGCATGTTTCTACTTCTGGACATTGAGGGTTGAAGGAATCCATCAATCTTTCATGTCATCTCAAAGAAAGTGGTTATCCCTCCCTCTCTCCCATCACGGGACTCTACTCCTCCTAGTGGTGATGAGACAGAACAAGAGGCAAGCGCCTCTTTTTTAAAACAACTGCGCTCGTCTATCATCATGAGTTTTAAGTGCCCATCAACACGGTGTAGATAGGGAATCTGCCATTAATGACTACACAATTAGAGAGAAGGCTTTAAAGAGCAATACATTTCAATTTAAGGACTATAAACCTAGTGAGTTGGTAACTAATTGTAAGTGCCTCTGGAGTAATGGGAGCCCTTTGAACTGAGGTCAGAATGACTCAGAATAAGTTTTAAACAGCTTTTACACAACTGCTTTGCTGCTCTAGTCGCCCACTCATTCTGAAAGGCCACTGCATATCTTATATGATATATGCAGAGAGAAACTTTTCAAGTTTTAATTAAAAGACGGCAAAGTGGCCCACAGTAGAGTTGTTTTTCAGTTTATGATGGTGAGGGTGGAGACAATGTGTATCCCAGTGAGACTGATATCTTTGGACAAACTGCCTCTCTCGCTCCATTTGTCAAAAATGTGTCTCTTTCCTTTCTCTGGTCCTCTCTCCCCATGTCCCAGCATCTGGACACCTTTGGGATGGAGAGGGGCAACGAGGCCTTGTTTCATGCCTCCCATTCCACTGTTCCCCAGGGGGGAGGCTTGGGTCGGTTTTGTGATCTTGTATCTCACATGACAGAGGCACATCAAATCCTGTTAGGCATTAATGTTAGAGCAGAATAGAGGAGACAGCAGGAGGGAGCGAAGAAAAGAAGATGAAAGACAGGATGGTTGAGGAGAGAGGAATATTTAAAAAGCTCCAGCTCTGCCTTCTCTTTGCTGGCCCACATTGTGGGTTTTGGTTTAGAGTATACATTTGTGTGTGTGTTTGTGTTTCTGTGTACCCTCATGGGATCTTCCCGGCTGCTGCCTGCATATCTGACAGACTCCTCTCAAGGTGTTTTCCCTTTGCTGTCTTTCTGTATCTGCTCCATCTCTGCTCCCTGAGTGAGAAAGTTTACCCTCTAGGCCCCATCTGAGCTCCAGGCCCCCAAGGCCTCTGCATTCCCAAAGCTCCTACACACCGGAGCCCCTCCGGCTCCCTGCTATACCACGGGGAATACCCCCAAGAACCCCTAGGCCCCTCAGACTGTGGAGCAGCAGCTCTGCACAAGAGAGCTAGCCCGAGGGGAGGGGGAGATGCTGTCTGGGAATACAACTAAGGACATGCTTCACTTAACATTTGAACAGTTCCTGACAGCGCCTCCTGTTGGTGTAGCATTGTTTTTGCATGCAGGCCTTCTTGTAACCCTGTTAAGTTTCCTCTCTGGGGCCTTGACCTTGTTAACAATCCCTTGGGGCTCATTGAGCCCTCTGTGTGCTACATGTGCAATGACCTTTCCTGCTCCCGGAGGTTAAATAACGTATTTTGGCCCACAGCAGTAGCTTTATATGTGATGTTGGATGCACCTGGGACTTTACTGATATATAAAAAATGTCACTCCCTATCAAACCAAGTACGTAAAAGAGTCATTATTCAATTATACAGTATTACTCATTATACAGTAACTCATAAGCATGAAGAAAGTGAAGTTTGGACTTGCATATATAAGATAAAATGTGCTTTTTTCTTGGCTTTCATTGTGTCAGTGAGGTTCTATCACACATATTTCAAAAGGATACCTTTTTTTGGGCAGGCTGCACGTGGATATGGAGGCTGTGAAGCTAGCAGGCCTGCTGTCCTACAGATGTCTTGGGCTATGCGTTACCAGGTGTATGTCACCTGAGATTACCCACGCTGACACCCCTTGAAGGCAAACAGCCAGCAGTACAGCTGAGGGGGCATCTGGTGGCGTGTGTGCATGTGAGTATGTGTGTGCGTGAATACGTGTGTTCATGTATTAAGATCAGTGGTAACGTTTGGCAGGATGGGACTGAGTGCAGACATTTATTGTGTTATCAGATGTTACACTCGCTCCCCACTAACTCAGAAACTTTTTCAATCAAAGTAAGGAATGTAGATCAGGTAGATCAGGGCGTTTAAAGCATGGGTTCTTCACACTCTACACATTCCTTGCAGTGTCCAATTAAGAATGAACTGGAGTGAGTAAAATGTTCAACTCCGCTGTCCCTCTGATCTTCCCTCCACTTCCCCGGCGCCCCTGCAGAGAGAGAACAAAGAGAAGCACCTCTTAATCAAGGTGCATTGGATTAGGAACATCACAGAGATACTACCTCGCAGCCATTAAGTGGATTGGAAAACAACTTGAATCATCACTTCAAATGAGCAGTCTGTGACCCTGAAATCGGAGAACGGCATTTTAATCTTTCTCTTAGTTTGGCAAGTTGTCAAGACCTGCTGTGGTAATGAAACGAGCAGATGTGTGTGTGTGTACAGTGTATAGTGTATAGTGCGTGTGCGTTTCGTGGTTTAGAGTGAGTGACTGGCTTCAGTAAACGTTCCCAGTGGTTTCCATGTGTGAACATGTCACCAACAGATAAATATACTATACCTGTATGTACGTGTTTACATTGGTGTTTCAGGTATGTGACATCATTAGCTCTTTCTTCCCACATTGAGTCATATTTTATTAACATACCTGCTGCAGCTGAATCATCTCATCTGCTATAGGCTTGCACACAAGCTGACACACAACTCCATCCACATCACGTATATTTGATGGGCCGCGGCATACCTCAAACATGCTTTCCTGTTTCTCACTTTTGTTGATTTTAACATATCTATTGTGGCCACTCAGTTCCACTAAGGGCAAGACTGAATTGGACATGGACTATATGAAGAATGAAGTGTAAAAGTGTAAGCAGTCTTATGGGTTAAGTCATACTCCAGCACTTGCGCCTCAAGTCCCATCTGCTGGCCTAAAAAGGCTGATACTGCCATCATGTGGCTTGAGGATGTAAAATTCCTAAACAGGAGGCTAAGGACTGTGTGTGCGTGCGTGCGTGCGTGCGTGCATGTTGAGGCCCAGTCTATGCAGGAGGGGGCAGTCAGTGAGGTACAGCCAGCTGACACTAAGGTATGTGTCTTTTCTAATGAGATTTACCGGGCTCCAGATGTTTCTAGTTATGAAGATGTGTGTCCGAGATTTAGGAGGGTGAGACCTGCACCCTGTCAGAGTCACAGTGGGGTGCTGTTATCCTGTCAGTCACCCACCTCAACCCCTCCACCGCCACCACTCATAGGTGGCCTTTTAACCTGACAACACCAACGCCTCTTCTTTCTCTCTCACACACACACAACCACACACTCTCAGCATTGACAACGATGTGAATCAGCATTTTATAAACTTACAAAAACATACAAAAAACACAAAAGGAATGTCAATAAAGGTAAGCAAATACACCACATACAGTATATACAAAGCAATTCGGTGGGTATCATGTATACTGTAGGACGTTCACATTCCCCAAAGCACAAATGATCTGTGTTCAACTTAATGGACGAAAAGAAAAAGACACAATGTCCATTTCCTAAATCCAGTTTACATCGTCCAGCACATTTTCAAGGTGACACAATTTTAAAAAAATAAAAAAGAACCCAGTGCAAGTGTACTAAAATATCCAAAATAGTGTATCAACATTTTCCTCATCTCATAAAAAAATCTTCTTGGCTCAGAGTTACTATGGTATTGTACTCTCTCAGTCTGAGTTAAAACGTCAAATAACTGCAACGAGGGCTAGTTTGAGGTGCATCTTGAAGACCTTGAGGATCATTGGAGTCTCTTAATATCGGCTAGCTGAGGGAGGCGTCGGCAGTGCTCGCCAATTCGGCGAGTCTGGCAGGGGATCGTTGACCAGGCTCCAGCATCTTTCTCTACTAGCTGGCACAACATACTGTCACCTTCCTCTTCATCCTTTTCTTCCTCCTCTCGCTGCTCAGATGGCAGGTTGCAGCTTGGTCAGGTTTCTCTGGTGCATGCTGTGGTGGCGCATCAGCTCGTCAGAGCGGGCAAACGTCTTCTGACAGTTGGACCAGCGGCAGGAGAAAGGCTTCTCACCTGACAAGGAGGGGACAAATGACGAAAAACAAGAGGAAATCATTGCTTTAGGGTGAATTCAACTTTTGAAGTGCACACTTGTGTTTTGTTATACATGAGTGAAAGTCAGGGGGACCATCTTAAAATAAAAAAAATCTCACTGAGGGAAGAATGGAGAGGTAGAAAATAAAGGTATACGCACTTGTTTTACCTGTATGAGTCCGAGTGTGTGTCTTAAGATGATCTGACCGTGAAAACTTTCTCTGACACGTCTCGCACTGAAAGGGCTTTACTCCTTGAGGTGGCAGACACAGAAATGAGAAGAGGTTGGGGTGAGGGTGAAAGTATAAATATAAGATTATCACTGTGCAGGTTGAAAGCATTACAAATTAAAAGTGTCATGGAGATTTTTATAGTTCCAACACATGTTTGTGTGGTTTCTAATGAGAGACTTTGTAAATTCAAAAAATGTAGAATTCACACATAATAATTCACTATTGAGTGGAAAATCGTTAGGTTCAATTATTAGTCAAATCAAATAAAGCATGTCTCCTTTCCCATGATAGGTCACATAGAAAGAAATAGGAGATGCAGTTGACTCCTTGTTGTAAGACCAAGACATTGTAAAAGCAACATATAGTTACAGTTTACAACTGTTTGTTGTCACAGAAGTCATTCCCACCCACTTCAGAACATTTTTATATGATATTGAAAAATAAAATCATTAAAATGTTTTAATCAATTATTTGGATTTTTTATACTTAAAACTTTCTATTAACTGTTCAGTTAAATATAATGGTAATTTTATATCATGAAAGCCTGTTTCATGGCCTTCTCCACATTGCCTGGAATACAATTCTTGTGGGGAAATACTAAATCCTTTAAGTATTTTTTATTTTATTTATTGGCCTTAAAATAGTCAAATTTAAATATATTGAGTCTAAAAATACTTGAATCTGCCTATAAAATACCTACCTTGTGTAAGTCTTTTATATTGTGGAATGTAAAATCCCCCCAGGTTTCTAAAACATCCTAATGCCCATTTAAAATACTGCAAATATCACTGTCCTCAATGGTAATTACAACCCTGGAAAGAACTCATACAGTTGCTTGTCACAGGTGTACCTGTGTGTCTGCGCTGGTGCCTCTTTAGCTGGTCTGACCGAGAGAATCTACGGCCGCAGTCTGTGAAATCACACTGGTAAGGCTTCTCACCTGCAAATTAAACCACCAACATCAAAATCATAATAATCACAAACAACATCAACATCATCCAAATTCCAAGATTTTACTTATGTTTCACATCAGCACCATCATCACATCAAAATTAGGGAGAATTTACAATTTTATCACCATTTATGAGACTAGGTCTTACTGATTTGGGGAAGTTTGGTGCGTAACCGTTATCAATCTGCTACAGATACACGCATTCAAACCTGGGCATAAAAAAACTTATTTCTTCCTTACAAGTACACCACTGTTATTTAATTTTTTTCAAACTGAACTTTAACAGCCTGTATGAATCTCTCCATGTAATTTTTAAAACGCAGCAGTTTGAGGTCTGGCCAGGAAATAGGGGGATAAATCACATCATCTGACCTGTGTGTTTGCGGCCGTGCATCTGCAAATGGGACAGTTTGAAGTATCTTTTGCTGCAGCCAGGGTAAGCACACACAAAAGGACGCTTTTCATTGGCCTCTTTCACAACTGGTGGGGCAATGCCAGCTACCCGTCGAACATCCTTTAAGAAAGAGGAGACGTCAGAGAGCTTTATAGTAGCAAAGTTCACTGTGTGTATTCAACTACTGTTTGTGCCTGTAAGTATTTATTTGTGCCTGTGTGTTAACTATGACTGACCTGAAGACCTCTGAAGACACCGTGTGTGTGTATGTGGTATTGGGCACTGACGAGCACAGGTGGAGGCGGAGCTGTGGGGTCACTGTCATAGCTGGTTGTATGGCCACTGCAGGAGTAAAATTAGAAATTTATCAAAACACTGAAAATCTTGAGGGCAAATATTCTGCTTTGTTTAAGAACTGAAAATGACAAAAAATCTGTCTCTCCTCCAAAGCACACACACTTCTATACTTCTATTCTACTATAGCTATCCTTAAAATCACTTAACTCTAAAACCAAGTCCTCGAAGAAGCGTGGTCCAGTCAAAGTGTCCTCACTTCGCAAAAACTCAAATTAGTTTTTAGAACATACAAAAGAACCACAAGACACAACATGCAAGAATACACGCATATGAATATGTTGCTCTCCACTTCCTGATTTCTCTAGGCAGTAGGCCAACAGCCATCTGTTCAGATCCTCCTCCTCTGCACCACCACAAACATTGGTCAAGACTGAAAAATGCAGTTTGTTATTCAAAAAGATAAAACAAAAAGCAAAAACAACTCACCTCTTCATGGAAGATGCCAGACTGTTCATTTGGTTCCATGTTACACAATCCAGCTGAGATGCCATTTGGTACAGGTTTTCACTGAGTGAAACATACAGCACAGTCCTTAGCATTTTACATTTGTGGTAAAAAAAAATGATTATGTTACTGTGCATTCTTCTTCTGTCATTTCTCTTCCCTTGTATGGATAATGGAGATGTTTCTTTCAGGGGAAACTCCAAATTGCTTGCTTATTAACACATCCTGTCCACCCACCACACTCCTCACTGGCTTCATTAAAAAAAACATGGGCTCAGAGCCATTCTTTACCTTGGCAGATCACACTATAGTGCAGAGACACACACACACACACATTTCACAGAAACACACACACACTTGGAGATGAGGTTGTGCACTCTGCGGGGGTGAGTGCCTCCGTGCCTAGTACACCATGGACCAGCGCATGACATCACTCTGTCCTCAGTATCATTAAAAGGCGGGAACCAGTTTCAGGGGATTTCTGGACGGCATTCCTTGAGAAGTCCTTGAGGGAAGGATCGCGATGGCTCACTAATCAGCTCTGAACTATGTAAAACTGTGGAAAGACTCACTGATATCTGACATATATCCATGGTGTGTATGTGAGAGCGTGTGCGTGTGCATGTCTCTGTGTTTGTTTGAGGGTTTCCAGCTCTTGCCATAAGCTGTAACAACTGCAATGTCTTCCCTCCTCTTATCAACTGCTGTTCCAGTATTTGGGTTGCACATGTTCCTTTTCTCCAACAACATCACAGGGAGGCATTCAAAGAATTTCATCCTAATTTACCCTTTGAGATGTTTTGCATCAAAAGGAAAACAAGGTGCAAACAACATTTAGAGGTTAAAATGAGCAGATTCCAAGCCTTAACCCCCCCACACACACACACACACACACACACACACTTAACTTTCACTTTCAGTGAACTTGTCTCTTTTACTTTTCTCCTCATTTTTCCTCAGGGTGGACTCATCAGCAGTAGATCACTCACTGTTTGTTTTGGCCCGCTGAGCACCAGTGGGCAGCACTTAACCTCAGAACAAATTAGGATTCACAGTCCAGACAGTGCACAGGCAGACGCAGGGTTTAACATAGGATCAGAGAGAGTTCACACTTCTAAATATTACCAGCAAGGGAGCTGCACGCGGCGTTAGTGGAAAGAATCTGGCAACTGATGAGTGAGGAGTCTGAAAACTTTTGGGAAGAGCGGAACTGAGCTGTATGGGGATTCAAGGTAGCAGGAGTTAAATAAAGCAACAATAAGTGCATGCAGGGACAAATGATCCTACCTGTTTCTCAGCAGCAGAGCTTGGCTGCTCGGACAGGATTCTGAAGGATTGTGGCAACCAAACATAGGAGGAGGAGCTGGGTACTGCTGGTCAGCTGAATATAACAAAAGAAAATAGTTGCTTCAAAATAGGGCTGCAACTGTCAATTATTTACATTACATAAATCTGCCAATTATTTTCTTTATCATAGATTAGTTGGTTGATCTATAAATTTTCAAAGAAGCAGACATTTTAAAGTAGCTTATTTTGTCCAACCTACAACACAAAAACACAAAGATACTCAAACGTTTCACATTTCAGGAGGTAGAAGCAGTGAATTTTTTATTTGAAATATTGCTAAAATAATGCATCAATCATCAACATTGTTTCTAATCAACATTTTTCGATTAATCGATAAAACAGATTCAGCTTCACTTTAAAATGTTTGCCCCTCAGCAGCTTGCTATCAAGTATCATTTAACTGAAGACTTTCCCAACGACCTTGTAGGTAAACGTTTGTATTATTTCATGTTCTCCAGAACAGAACAGACACGAAATAGATTCAACTACACTAAAACAGATACAGATACAACTACACTAAAAATAACCTTTTTAGTGTTCATTTCATTTTCAAGACATAGGCACATTACAAGTCTGTACAGGCACACAGCTCTTCCTTTCAAAGAGAGAACGGGTCAATCAGAAACAGTGGTGCTTTTCAGGTTCATATAGTATATTGGTCCCCAGACAGTTTTTGACATTCCAGCAGAGTCACATAAAGCTGTTTCCTCAAGTTATCATTAACCATACGTGTGCTTAAAGAGCGAGAGGGAGAGTGTGTTTATGTAGGCCTGCCTATATGAATGTGTGCGCAGACAGAGACAGCGAGAGATGAAGTAAAATGGATAATAGCGATTCTGTTGTGATATGAGAAATGACGGGTTGCTTATATAACCTTGCTGTGACATGACAGTCTTCCAGTCTGCGAGTCAATTTGGTGAAAACACTCGAGGATGCAGACAGTTACCTATGTTGTTTGGCGGTGACATTGTGTCCTCATGTTTGAAAGACAAGCTGGCGAGCTGAGGGGTGTGGTGAGACGGAGTGTGACCATAACTTTGGTTGCTGTCTAAACCCACCGCTCCATAAGCTGTAAAGAGAAAACAAAAAGAGAAGCATTGGAAAGTTAAACGATCTTATTTGCCTGGCCGAGTCATTAGATTACTATCTTGCAAAAGTCTGTAACATTCTGGAGCTTTGCAAAGTCTCCAGTATCTGGTCAGTTATCTGAATCCCCCTTGGTAGTAGCTCTTACTCCCTGGCAGGGTTACCACAGAGAGACATTCATCAAACTACTAAATCCTCTTTCCTTGTAACATGTTCTTTTTCCCCTCCATCTATCTTTGGCCTTGTGGTTGTAATATTTATGGCAGGTGGAAAAAGAAATTTGGCAAACACACCACAGACAGACTGGGATGAGCTACTGTAGAATATGCTCAGTAAAAAACAAGGTAGAAGTAATTAATTGCATGTATGCTAACTAAATTACAATCATAAGATTGCAAACAAATGGTTACATTAAGTACTGTTACAGCTATTATTGCAGTTATTAGCATGTAATACATGGAAAGAGAGTTCAATTTGAGAAAGCTTTTGTGAAAATGATCACACAAGCACATTTAACCTGTGTGCAATGTTTATTTTAAGTAAGGCTGCTATGTCCTGAGTCAGGTCCGAAAGGGATGTTGAAAGGTTTCAGAGAAAAATGACTCACATCACTGTCTTACTTAAATTCCAACAGCTTGCAGAGCCTTTATTTGATCAAATCATCAAAACACAACTTTCCACTGAGCAAACAAGACTTACTGCACACCGTCTCTTAAAGTCCCACTGGCAGACACATGCAGGTTTAAACCTCTGACCTCTGAGTAATGACCC
Organism: Lepomis macrochirus; assembly: GCA_024633595.2. Taxonomy (NCBI): domain Eukaryota; kingdom Metazoa; phylum Chordata; class Actinopteri; order Centrarchiformes; family Centrarchidae; genus Lepomis; species Lepomis macrochirus. The sequence continues at coordinate 18,540,649 of JALXJV020000006.1, forward strand.
CCAATAGACACAAGCATTGTTTACAGGAAGGTAGAGACATTATATCAATAACACTTCACAGGAAACAGAAATGAAATTTGATTCCAGATTAAGATTCCAGATTTTTTAAAATCCCAGCGTTATTGTGTTGCACAGTAAATCAAGTCTATGATTCGCAGTTCATCACTTCAGATATGTTTCCTCTTAATTCTTAGATTTGTGGTGTTTTGTTGTTCCTTGACATATACTGCATGCTATCTTCATGACTAAATAGCTTAACCCAATACGTTTCTTTAATTGCCAATGCCAATTTTATCGAAACTCTAAAAATGCAAAACCTCTAGGTGGTTTATTGACAACAAACTGATGAGTGTTTTCAGTATCTTTGCCTCCAGTCCATGGCTAATTTTAATGTACTGAATTAATTAAGGTTCTACACTACTGCAACATTAACTGTGACAATTCAACAGGTCATAATATGTATTTTTTATATGTGCGTATTTTATTTGAACTTGGTTGGAACATACGCAATGCTCAATGTGGTTAACTTTAAGCACTGCTTGGTTGTTTTGGCAAAGTGTAAGTGATATATTTTCATATTAGTGCTGGTGAAAAGCTCGTTTTTTTTTACACAAATTTATTGTTAGTTGGTAGAACAAAACCATGTGTATGACATTTAAAACTAAAATGAGGTAGAGTAGATAATAACAGTTCACAATCATAGCATATATAGTTTGGATTAATAATCCAACAACAGAGAAAAGAAAAACACCAACACTGGGTTAAAATAATCCCTTGTGAAAGGTGGTTTTCCACCCGTGGTTACAGGTAAAAGTATCCCAATATATTGATTTAGTTTCAGTGTGTGGCTTTTGCATCATTTGAAAATGAATCCTGCAAAAGTACCTGAATTTTAGATGCTTTAGAAAGTTTTTGATTTCAGGCACTGGATTTGACAAACAGAAAAATAACATATGCCGAAATAAGACCTGGTGAAACCTTATGAACGATCAAACTAATTATCTGTTCTGAGTTCTGAATTCAACACCATAATAACATTGATATTGATACCATAACAGTTGCTGTGACTCTGCCAGTAACTGAAAATCAAACATTTGTTTTCTAAACAAAGCACCTGCAACCACTAGAGCAAAGGAACTTTTATAGATATTTCTGCCAGAGAATTAACAGAAAGCTGTCCATCCCATTCCTGACATGGGACAGAATGACCCAGTACAGCACATAACATCCTGCTCAGACACAACACAGTTGGCGATCCCTAAACACGGCGTTGCATCATGAACACATACAACAGGCAATTTAAAAAAAAAAACACTAACTTATAATAAAATCTGGAATTTATTTATTGGTGTGTGGTGGGGGTGGTGGTCTTGCAGCACCCACAAAACATTAAGGTGATAAATGGGGTGAAGTGAGGTGGAACTGGTAAAGAGCCCTCTTACCCTGGTTCCTGGGTGCAGGAGGACTGTCCATACAGCTGGGCAGGTAGGTTCCATTGGGAAACATTCTTGGTTGACCTGCCGTCGGCTCTCCGAAGGCCCCAACTCGACAGGGGCCTGAGCCTGTAAACTGGCCTGAGAAGTGCACTGTGAAGGCCCCGAGTCCACAGTGAGGGTCCTCTATTGGATCGGTGGTGCCCCAACCTGGTTCCTGCTTGATGAGGGAGTGGTGGGAGGGCAGGGAGCTGTATGGAGAGCCAGGGTGGAGGTCCAGCAGTTGGGTCCACTGGCCACCACCAACTCCTGGTAAGGATGGCACAGGAGGTGCTGGAGGTAAGAGGTTCAGATCACGAACATCTGACCCCATCGCCATGGCTCCACACGGTTCAGTCAGCATTGGTGAAGGCGGTTCGAGACAGTTCAAAGAAGGAGTGACGGTATTCCGGTTGAGGGCACAGCTGGGAGATTAGAAAGTCACACAGTAATAAACTCCTGAAGTTTAACAGAAACAGTACTTAAGAAACAAAGCATGGAGCAAACTCTTCTGCAGAAACAGACATCAGTGGTCACAGCACTCTATAGAGGCCATTTTTCCCTCCACAAGTGAAGAACTGAATAATGAAAATCAGTGAATTAGCGATGATAACCAAAATCTGGATGCCAAATCTCAAACTCCCTGGGTATCTGTGGAGGGTTTGAAGTGGGAGTCAGTGCCTTGTCCCTCTGTCTCTATAATGTCTGACTTGCTTTACTCTCCTGAAGTCTCAAATACTGCGTAACTCATTGGACAGGGGGAGGAGCGAGGAAGGGAGGGAGGCTGAAAAGAAGATCACTCCCATGCCTTGCCCCAGCCAGCACACACCACACTTCTGAGTAGATTGTGAATAACATCACATTTGCATAAGCCAGTGTTGCTCTTCATTCCTTGCTCAATTTCAAGTGTTGCTCATACTGAGTGTTTGTGTAGCATGTGTGTATGCAATCTAATTTTCTTTAAAGTATGACTGTGCTGATGGACTTAAAGTGTGAAACCGCTTTTAGTATTGGTAAGTAAAAGAGCGGTTGGTAAAGGTCCTCATCAGGCTGATTTTCACCTTTGTAATTAATTTTATGGTTATGGTAATACATTTTTTTATGGTTCAGAGATTTAAACTATTGTATATATTCAATTTCTAGTTTGTGCATAAACTGAGTAAAAATGACATATATTCAAAGCTTAACAAAAGATTTTTAAAAATGTCACTTCAAAAACACTGAGGTGTTTTGTTATCTGTACACTATTGACCCGAGCTTTCCTCTCAGGCATTCACCATCATTTCTGACTCTTTGACTCATCTATTTTCTGAAACATACTCCACCTTCAAAATATGTAAGTAACATAAATCCCAGATATGAGAAATGTGAAAAAAAAGATGGAACAGAAGATACAACACATCCTCATACCTAAACAACAGGATTTAGGTCAAATACGTTCACTCCGATGTGTGTTATATCCAAACGAGTGTTTTTTTAAATTTAGTATATCAGAGGCATATTTTTTCTCAATAACATATTTTAAAAAATTCACAAATGATGAACGTAAAGATGAATGAATTATTAAAACGAAAAAATAATTGAACATGCAGAAAATGGGCTCTGAATTTTCCCATTTTGAAAATAGTACTGTTCTGCTAAAAGCAACTCATATAAACTGCATGGCCTTGGAGCAAAGCCACATCACACAAAGGAATAATTATTTATTAGTGAAGGAGAGGGGGAGCTGTGTGTGTGTTTACGTGTGTGTGTTTACGTATGTGTGTTTACGTGTTTGTGTGTGTGTGCGCGCTCATCAGTGCTTAAGAGAAAGAGGTTTTGACCTTAACTCAAGCTTAACTCAATGTGGAACTACACAGGAATGCAGTAACTTGGAATATGCCTATAAATTCAAGACAGCTGCTGTGGATCTTTTAACATTATAATATTTGTCAGATCAGCAGTCGGGTTCCTCCTTTCCTTAAAAGCTTGAAACCTTGACAAAGTGTTCAGAGGCGTTCTAAAAATATACGGTGCTACATTGCACTGTTACTGTAAAAGCCAATATAATAACACTTAAAAAGCAATAACATCCTGGATAACTACAGTTTATGAAAAGATAAACACATAATATTCTCATTGCTGAAATACTGAAAAATGTTCATCATGTTTATCAAGTCATATTTATCAATTTGCATTTAACTTAATTACATAAATACTTGTACCTTTACCATTTATTACCACAACTATGATAAAAAATGATCCACCGGTGAAATACTTTTACAAAGTGCTTCATTCGTTTTATGATATCATACACACATTTCGAGATGGCATTTAGATAGAAGACCAGGGACAATGCAGGGAGGTGTAGAGTGTTAGCCAGTGGCTGTCATCACCATCTGGAATATTAGTCCAGGATTCCAGTGAACGTCAGTGACCCCTAATTCAACTTAAAAAGAACTGGTGGGTGGGTGGGTGGGTGGGGGGAGGGACACTAGAAATGGGCAAAACAAGAGAGAGAAGTCTAAAGTCACTGTGAGAGTGATGAAATCAGCTGGCAAACTGCTGAGGTGGCGTTAACAGAGGCTACTGCTGTTGTCTTGTCAGTCATTATTGCACAATGTCACTGCAGTACATCTTTTAGTGCCCTCTTAATTCTAGTTTTGACGACTTTCCTGTGTTAAGTTCAGTTGAAGGAGTACTTGCTGCAGCCCTACAGATACTGCAGTGTTTAGTGTATTGATTATAGTGTGATTGAATAGTGAACATTCAGGTCACTGGTCCAAAAACAGTAGTCTTGACCAGCAGGGACAGCAGCTTAATAATAGGTCAAAGACAAACCCTCATTCCTGTGGAGTGACACATGGGCCTGAAAACTGTCCAACCATAGTACTCCGTGGAGATTGTTTAAGTATAAGTAGTTATTTTTTTCATTTTAAGAATTCTGTGTTCATCTAACACTTGTCCATTCATTTTGAGAATATCCCATTAAGATAATTTAAGGGTTTTGTTATGCTTGAACAGATTTAGTTCATATGACCTGTTGTCAGTTGTGAATATTGGAATGTAACAGAAATTTTTGGACACCATTTCACTGTTCGACAAGCCTACTGGCAGCCGAACCCTTCTGGGACAACAATAAAACACCGTCTATTTTCCCAGTTCTTGTGAAACAAGGAAATATATGACAATCTTAAAGTCCTAGCGTATCTCATGACATCCATTACGGTCATAACCCTACAAAGGCTCCTAAATGCTAAACACAGACTCATCTGGGTGGTTTGTGGTCAGGGAGAAGATAAAGTGTTATTCTGACTTAACTCTATTCTGGGAAATAAACCAGCGCAAAGGCAGACCTGTACCCCAGAGGAACACCCAGACATTCAGAGGAGGACCACGTAGCTGGCTTCAAAATAGTAGCAAAGACAATTAATTTCTCCCCAAACTATTTGAAAAACCTTCTGTGGTCCACCCACTACAAACAAACACAAACTAAAATAATGTACTGCATGTACAAGAGGTTGTAGCACAATTAAAAGTATCTTGCCAAAAAATTGGAGCGAAGAGCAAAAGAAAATGCTGTTCCTCTGAGCCAAGGCAAATGCTGGCCGTGCCTTCCCCAGTGGAGTCTTTAGTAGGGATTCATCAAAGGTGACGGGGCGCCGGGAGAAAACAGCCCTCTCAGTCCCTATGATGGATGGCAGTCCCCGAATACACCCATTCTTCAGATCAATCTCTGGTTAACTCAGGGTTTAAAACAACATCACTGTGTAGAGGAAGGGAAATGGTCAATACTGCCTCTGACCCTTAACAAGCAAGACACAAGTCTCAAACTTTCTACAGCATGATGAGTAAGGGGGAATTTGAGAAGGGTTTGTTTCAGCCAGAGAGACGTATGACAAACTACACCAGTATGTGACCTGGCAAGACCAAAAAAATCTTTTTCCATTTTAATAAACATCTGTTTTCATGCTACTGCATTTAAAAGATACAGTTTATTAAGCTTGTTTTTTAACTCAATGACATGATTTATTTACATTTAAATATTAGTAATCAGCATTAAAATGGCTGTGATATGATCATCAAAACGGCCTGCAGGAGAGGACTGCCAAAGGGTAGCAGGTGTTATTTTGATGTGCTGACAGTGGCATAAAAAAGGCCCAGTCCTTCACTTCTCCGTGTGGGCATGGAAACAAACTGATAACAAACCTAACCACAGTGTGTTATAATGTTTCATCATTTCCCCCGTTATCTGCCTGTGACCTCTAGGAAATGGTTACTATTTAAAACAAAACACGGGTAGAACAATATTCCTCTGTCCTCCATGACTAGTTTCCAGCTCTGTGAGATAACAAAATCTGCACCATCATTCATTGCTTTATGCATCTAAGTATGCGTTTGGAAACATTTATATAATACCTGAAAGTAATTTCTCTTGAGGACAATGCCAAAACTATACTTGCACCTTGTTTCTCTTCCCCATGACCCACATGAAAAACAACAATCCTCACTTTTTAATTCACTCTCGTATCATCTCTGAGCGCTCTTCAAAGTGTTGCATATCAGACAGGAGATAACAAACAGAGAAGAAAGATCTGTGGGAGAGCAGGCATTTCCATGGTCCATGTGTCAGACACAACACTGGTCCAGTGATCTTTCACACACTCGCTCTCTTCTTCTTGTTGATGATCACCTTTCCTTTATTCACATACATTCAACACTAGATGTTCCTGGATCAAATGCAAGAGAAAACACTTTAAACTAAGGGACATAAACATTTAGATCAAAGTAAAGGACCACTGTAAGGGAATGGGTTTGCATTATTCAGAAATCTTTAATATAGTCAACAAATCCCAGTAAAAGACCAAACCCAATGGGTTCCCTCTGAAAATGTAAACGTCATAAAAATACTTTCATTTGTTTTTGTGGGACTGGCTCAAAATAAACGACAGTGTCCATGTTTATTGTAATGAATTTAATTGTTTCTGGACAACAACTGAGCTCTGTGGCACAGAGGAATAAGTTACAACAGGTTGTGGCTACACAGATATTGCTTGTTGCTAAGATCGATTCGATGTTGGATTATGTTTTTTTAATGAGGTTTGTTGACAAATAGAAAAATATAGAAATGATTTTGAGAGAACACAATTGTGGGATGTTTGCATTCTGTGTTTCCATCAATACGTTTGTCAGCTATTGTTTAAATAGCAACTAAAATTTCTGTTTTTATACCCGGGCATGTGTCTGGCAGGTCTTAATTAAATCTAAAGACAACCTCTAAATAAACATAATAGTTTGATATAGTTTGCATAAAACTGCATAAATTACACTATTTAAATCAAGGTCATCAATTATTCTGCTGTACATCTTAGTCATTGATTTAGCTGAGAATTCAATGGTGAACAGTTATTATCTTGTTGTAGAGGGGGGTCACTGAAGAATGCACACAAATTTATTTCTATTTAATGAACTATATGAAATTAATTGTTCTTTTGCATTATATTTAAGCTTTGGCAAAATTGTTGTTTGACATCCATGCCAATAAAGCTGAATTCAAATGAATTGAATGTATTCATTTTAAGGAAATCATCACAGGCCTGTAACACAAAGTCATCATCAAACTAAACAGCACAAACTGGAATAAAATTAAACTGTTGAACAGAAAAGAACTGAAGCTTTGAATTGAAGTTCTGTTCTGTTATTTTAAATGGCACATTGCACATGTCAGTGACGTTGGTGACTTTTGCTGAATAATCCATGTCTCATCCCAGCAGGTGCCTGTGCGTCAGCATCAAGGTCAGCCATTATCAGTTCTTTACAGTAAACCACAGCCTCTTCTTTGCTGTCACACCCTAACAGCTGTGGCCGGGCCGTAAGCAGTCATCAGAAAACATTTAATTTATCTCCAACAGTTAATGTCTGTTGTCATACCCATGAGTCTCATTCTGAGGCTAGACGAGCAAAAGTTTACGGGATGACTGAGTTATGTGTACAATGATGGGAAAGTATTAAAATTACCACAGTCATGTGACTATAGCCTCTGACAACTGACTTTAGGGAAATGCCTCTTTGCCGCAACATTCTTAGTCCTAGGGAGACAAGCTTTTGTACTGAAATGTGTTATGACTCTGGGGTCATATTTTACTATTTGGTTATCCCTCACCCTGCACTGTCAGCTGTTCTCCTCCCTAAGTGTGTGAGTGTGTGTGTGTGTGTGTGTGTGTATGAGTGGATGCAGGTAATGGAGAACAGGTGGGCACCACGGATTGGTCCGGCAGAGCTGATTGTTTCCTACTAATTGGTCGCCTAGAAGACAGAAGTCATTTCCAGCCATTTTTTGGCCAAGTAGGGAGCCATACCCCTAGACCTTAGGACATAACAAATTGTATAGACTCCACAAAATAATTTGCAAGTTTTCTTGTTCATCTTCTGTAGTCTGGTATCATTTTGTAGATTAAAATGAAATAATAGTAAAATAATTATTTTATAAAACAATATAACTTTTGTGAGAAACAAATGTGTCTTGTGTAAGCATTTAGATTCAACATTAAGAAAGTTTTCATAGCTGTCTGTTCTCAGTCTTTAGCATTGTATTTGTTAGCATTTATTAAACAGTCTAAATGTTATCTCAAAAGCGAAGGGTCACACAGTTTAAAGTGCCTCTAATTAGTATTTCTGAGATCCAGCATTTATAGCTTCAAGATAAATATTGTGCAATGTATAACAAATACAAATTTGATTCTTCATTTGTGCCTTTTAAACTCGCATTGCTCATTCTAGCCTGTAAGTGTGTGTAATATAAACATACTCTGATGACAAGAGACCACTCTAGCATTAACAGAGCCCCAGTGCTACTGCAGTGACTCGATCTATCCAGACAGTAACGTCAGAATTCCTGGAAGACTGTAGCTTTCTTCGCTGCTGCCATTAGGTTGAAACAGAGCACACACATTCCACATAGGGGGATTAACGACCTCAGATAGCTCAGCACCACAAATGCAAACTCACTTTGATTGATTGCTGCGGTCTTTGGTGTGATATGAAGCTGGTCATTAAGTGATATGGCAAGATAACAGTGGTATTTTAGACACCAAACTTCTTCTGGTCATGCGTGAGTTTTCACTGCAGATGGCTCATTACAATATGGTCAAGTCAGTAATGTCTAGGAGGCATATAAAAGATCAATACAAATCTAATTGAATGAACAAAATAAATTGTATATTAATTTCACTAAGTTGGAGGTGTGCAGCTGTGCTGTGTGATTAATCATCTGGTGGTAGAAGAGATAAGTGATCACAAGGACTAAACAGCTGTCACAGTAGACTGCAGGCATTCAGTATGACAAGTTATGTGCACACACACGTGCACATGGCTATGGCAGAGGGATAGAGCATTTTTTTCCTATGCACATGGAGAGAGCTCAGGTGTTGCTGAAGCTGCATAAATTAAAATGTGGCCATAAGGGATCACAAAACATCAAAACATACTTAAAGATACTTAAAGACAGTTAAAGACACCTATATGGCTAATGAATGAACTTTCACATCTCGCAGACAAAGAGCAATATAGACATTAATTTGGACTCGTGTTAATGGTCACCTGACAATTGTAAGTACAATATTCACTCCCCATTTAGTTCTGGTTTGGTCTCCACCAAGTCCTGAGAAACATATGTGGGTCTTTAATTTGCCAGTAGCTCCACACTGTTCTCTGTTTTAGTCAATAAATATGTCTGTCTGCCATTTGGTGCTGGGCAGGCACAGTACAGAGTGAGTTGTCGATGTGATCGGACTCAGTTACTTTGCAAGCCATCAAACGATGAGCTACACACCAAAGAGGCTAGACAACTCACTAGAGCATGTTTTTTTTCCAAAGAATGTAGCTTAGTTAGGACTGCAACTATGTAAAAGTTTTCATTGTCAATTAAAATACAAATTATTTTATTTATTTATCAAATAGAAAGTAGTGAAAAATGCACATCGCAAGTTCCCAAGGTAAAGCCATCAAACTCCTTGTTTTGTCGGACCAACATAAGATAGCAGACGATATTCAGTTCACTATCACACATGGCAAAGAGAAGCAGCAAAGCCTCACAATTGGCGATCTGGAACTCTGGAATGTTTGGCAATGTCTTTTTCAATGATGAATTGTTATTATCAAAATAGTTGTGTCACTTTACTAATCAATCAATCAACAAAACATTTCAGCTGGGGGGTTATTCTTTTGCTAGTGAAAAATATAGAGAAAAAGCGGGGGAAAGGACAAAGGGATGATGAGCGTACAGCAGTGGGATAATAAAGTCAAGGATAATGACAGCAACTGCTCCTTTTCAACATGATGTAAGAACTGTTTTACAAAGTCAGCACTGTTCTTAGCATGAACTAGCTAGTATCAATATTATTGGCTCACTGTACCAAATCTAAATGTATATTAGAAGTGTGCTGCATAATATAGTACAAGTATACAAGTAATTAGCAGAATATAACAAGCCTATTTTTACCTATTTCAAATGTTATTTTACATACTTAAATATTCAAACTGAATTAAAAACCACTGAGTATGTGAATGACTTAAAATATATGTATGTAATATATGTATATATATGCAGCTGTGGACAATAAAAAGCGCCCTATGGGATTTTGCATGCCTTTAACCACTGTGGACTCTGGACTGACCTCAGTTTAATACCTTGGCTTTGTTTGTTTATTTGTTTCTTGTATTTATGTGGATGTGTGTGGGGAGGGTGGGTCATCTTATAAGTAATTAACAAGCAATTCGCTCCACCTAGGGAAGCAGAGAAGTTACTCATGCGATGCACCCTGACAAGGTCACTGGCTGATAGATGAGCCTGAGCAAGGGGATTTTTCAGAGATTGTGAAGGCAGGCAGAACTGTGGGAACCAGACAATTAGTGGGTGGATGGTAGGCAGCCATGTTGGATGATGACCATGAGACTAGCTTACATGGATACTCACCACTTGGCTGGCTGACAGGGAAAAGGCGGACACCTGGACTCAACTAACTGTTAACGCAAAGCCATTTATCTTTGAGGAGGCTGAGCAGGAAATTTGCCAGCAGTTTAGGAAGAACATGCTATTTCAATTCCAATCACAAACATAGATGAGGTCAAAATAGACATGCTGACAATAGCCTTTTGTCTGAGTATACCTATATATTTCCTCGATTTGTTATTTCATAAGATTGCAGCTTGAATAACCTGCAGAGGATTAACTGCAAAAAACAAAACAGGGGGAAAAAACATGAAATTCTTAGTTCTGAGCAGCATTTGCTCATAAAAACAAATGGTCGGTATTCTGTGGAGGCAGATAAGAGTCTGTCGCAAGCCTAAGAAAAAAAGAGAATTGGGATTTAATTTACAACATTAAATTTCCCTGCTAAGGTAAGATGATGTGAATTATCTTTTGCAATAGCTATCTGTAATGATTTCACAACCTTGAATGAACTTGTGACTGACAAAAGCAGAATGACCAATAGTATTACACTGAATGTTTTACACGTACACCAACATAAAACACTCTATCAGACACAGCAAGTTACTGCTGTGTGATGACCCCTTGTGAAGACTACATTGCCAGTTTAGATTTAGAATGATATGAAACAGACTAAATCCTTAATCATGTACCAGGTACAGTCTCCTTGGAGTTAAAAGGTTTACTGTAGTCCAATATCCATGTTATTTTCAGGAAATTCTGTCATGAATATTATAAAGGCTATTAAAGCATCATAACATACCATGGCATTTTAAAGACCTTTTAAAGAAGACAAAAACAATGTCTCACATGCACCTGGAGCTTCAAAGTCTCCAAAACTCTAATTCTGGAGGTGAAATACACCAGGCACTTGACAACAGCTGTTAATCAGATAATGAAAGCCTCAGAGTTACACAAGCACACTTGTGGAAAAGCGGTTATAAATTCTTTGCTATGACAGCATATGAGGGCAGGGAGAGAGTGAGGGTGGGATTTGGTACCAGGCACTTGCCTTCCCAACAGAATGACGCATCATACCAGCAATATGGCGAAACACTCCATCAGCCATTTCCCCTCAGTTTACTATTTCAAGGTATCTATCTAGTTTAGTTCCCTAATAATTACTGCTACGAGAAGTACAAACAGACATTCAAGGAATTATGACGACACGGTGTGTCTTCATATTCTATGAATCCCCTAAAACATATTTTTGTGACACTTTTTTGAAACAGGAGCGCAGCTTCGAAATGGAAAACACTCCACAGTGTCTTCACCCTGGGACAAAGCCTTCTCAACACCTCAAATGTTTGCGACTACATAGTTTTAGCGTGATCTCCTGCTCCACTTACCCTCTTCACCTCACACACCTCAATCCCCAAATGACCAGCCATGGTAACAATACACAGGATCCCACTTGGGACAGAGGTCCAACAAGTGCACCCATAGGTCAGTGGTTGTATGGTCAAAGAGTGTTGACCTATGACACTGACAGTGTTTCTGGGTTTAAGGGCTCTGGACCAGGCCTGCCATGGTGGTCTATAAAGATGGACTGCAGCTCAATCAGATAACCTCTCCTGGAGATCAGGTTCACCTCTGTAACTCTCATCCTAGACGTCCAGGGTCTCTCCCCGAGAGGAGATTGATATCTGGGTAAGAGAGAATGAAAGATTAGGACATGGTGGGGAGAAGTCTGGGTGACTAATAAAATTTAGGTTTGCTGACCTCTGAAGGAAGGGGTTGCATAAGCTGAAGCTATGCAGTGCTGATGGGAAGTCATTTCCAAAAACTATTCACAAAAGTTCCGTAATTAATATCCTTAATAGCGGTTCATATTTTGTAAATTACACATCGTTTTTGAAAGTAACAATGTAGGGAGAGGGACTTAACGCTTTCCCAATAAGTCACCAGAAATCCTTCTACCTCGTTTTTTTTTTAGGTTACTGTTCCTTTAACAGCATGACCCGGAACAGCAAGAGTTTCACCGGCACTGTTGCCTTTTCTTTTCCGCTCAGGTCTCAGCGGTGGTGGGAGCGTGGATTTCATCATCTAGGCTCACAAAATCACCTAAAATGAGCGTCCCGGCGTTTATCGACATTACGGAAGAAGACCAGGTACGACACATGTGTTTAAACACTCATTTAGCACTGTTCCGCTTGCGGATGAGTCCCTAGGTGGAAACAATCTAACCAGATAACTTAGCATGGTAGCTAGCTAAAATGCTAACCGTTCTTAGCTGCCGACAGGTACGTTTTGATAGTTAGCATACCTACATGCTGATTATGTGACATATGTGGAAGCACATTATGAGTAATTATACCATTGCACTTAATGTTATGGTGGTTTTATTTAAATTAGTTGTGAACCGTAGTCGTTTTCAGCACAATAATTTTACGACTAACGTTGGCACAAATGCCTTCAAAGTCGTAACGTTAGGTTAGCTAAGAATGCTAGCCAGACATCTAAATAAACAAAGGCCAAGAGAAATAGCAGACAACTACAGTTCATAACTTAAGCCTAGTATAAAAAATACCATAGCTGACTAGAGAGAATATTCTTGTGATTCAAAACAAAAATACATGTGTGTGTGTAACGTTATAGAATTGAAAACACATTTTGCTAACCTATTATATTAACATATTTACATATGTATCTACACACCATTACTTATATTTAGCTTTGAATTATTTGTGCTGTTAGGGTTTTATTTACCCACTAATTTGAATTAATACCTATCTAACGTTACAGGCCTCAGAGCTGAGAGCCTACATCAAATCCAAAGGAGCTGATATATCAGAAGAGAACTCTGAAGGGGGACTTCACGTAGATCTGGCTCAGATCATCGAGGCTTGTGATGTATGCCTCAAGGACGATGATAAAGGTAAGGCGATGATGAAGAACACCCGTGCACCTTACCAGTAACATTGAGTTATTTATACATTGGAAAATAATTGACGATGTGGAGTGATGATGGAGCAGTGGATAAGACATATGCCTTTGGTGTGAGAGACCCTGGTTCAATTCCTCATTGTGATGTCCACCACTGTGTCCCTGAGCAAGACACTTTACCCCTAGTTGCTCCAGAGGCGTGCGACCTGTGATAAATAGCAATTGTAAGTTGCTTTGGAGAAAAGCATCTGCTAAATGAGTAAATGTGGAAAATAACTGGCAATAGACCTTTTTTGTAAGTAGATATTTTGGCTTGTGTTGCCAGGTGTAATTAATAACATTTATTAATATACTCACTTGTTTTGAATGCAGTTGCAGTTGTTACAGATTTCATTAATTACACCTGCTGTGCCATGAATAAAGCCTATTTATGTTGAACTCTACAGACTCTGAAGCTACTCCTGGATGGATAACAATGTCTCATTACTCTATGCCCTCTCTCTGTATCGCTCTGCAGATGTGGAGAGTGTGATGAACAGCATTGTGTCTCTGCTGTTGATACTGGAGACAGAGAAGCAGGAGGCTCTCATTGAAAGTCTATGTGAGAAACTAGTGAAGTTCCGTGAAGGAGAGAGACCCTCCCTCAGGATGCAGCTGTGAGTCCCTTTGCCCCACCCCATAAATCTATTCACAGCGTTGTCGCTCTCTGATTAAGTATGCATTCAACATGTGTGGAAACTAACGAGGCCTTTGTTTTGATGTTAGACAAGGTTGAGACTGGTAGTGTTAACAGCCAACAGGCTTAACATCAGGATTCAGCCGCTATCTTCCTTTCAAAACAAACACAGTGTGTCAAGAAAACATGGAAGTTGGGGTTTTTTTTTGAATAAAATCTCTTTTCAAATACTTGACTGTTCTCTATGTTCTGATGCTACAGGCTGAGTAACCTGTTCCATGGCATGGATGAGAACACTCCAGTGAGGTACACTGTTTTCTGCAGCCTCATCAAGGTGGCTGCAACCTGTAATGCCATCGCCTTCATCCCCACTGAACTTGATCAGGTAAATTTACTTGCCGTGATTACCTGGAATAACCCATCGTAAACTCTGCTGGTCAGATTATGTGTATTTCTTTGCCTTTAGCTGCAGAGAGAGCAAAAACAAGGGGGGAAGTTGTTCATCATATTTCCAAATCTCCACAGGCTGCATTTTTTCCCTCTGCACTTTCTGATACTGTTTGTGCTGCAGGTTCGCAAGTGGATTATAGACTGGAACCTCACCACAGAGAAGAAGCACACACTCTTGAGGCTGTTGTATGAAGCATTGGTTGACAGCAAAAAAAGGTAACTCCTGGTCAGATGTGTAGAACTCATGTTTTGGTGCTCACAGAAGCTGAAATATGAGTACACAGTATTTAAGATTTATAAACTCCTGCATGGAAAATGATATATGTTGTGTTTTTTACGTATACATACCTCTGGGCCTAAGACTGTGTGTGTGTGTGTTATCCCTCAAGAAATCATCTCATTACAAGACAGTTTTCAACTGTGTTTTTACTCATTTCACAGTGAGTCTGCAGCAAAAGTGATGGTTGAGCTGCTGGGAAGTTACACCGAAGACAATGCTTCACAAGCACGTGTAGATGCCCACAGGTAAACTTGGAGACACTGTTTAACATCTTTTATTAAGCCTTAATATAAGGTATATCCCTTTTTACAGACTTCCATACATCTGTGTCTGTTATCTTTAGATGCATCGTCCGTGCTCTCAAAGACCCCAACACCTTCCTGATTGACCACCTGCTCACCCTGAAACCTGTTCGCTTCCTGGAGGGAGAACTCATCCATGACGTGAGTACTAAAGGATGTCTGGTGCTTTGTGGTGTTGAACATATGGACAGTCGTTACTGGCCTTGTCGGGTTTTGCTAGAAACATCTACCCTAATAATTAGAGTCCCGTCAATTTATTACCCATAATTAGTTCATTAAAATCTGACTTTCTCAGTTCATTCCAAAGCCCACAAAGTACATCGAAAACATGTTTTGAAAAACAAAATTTCCATCAGCCATTGTGGCAACCATGTCAGTTGACACTTAGATCATGTGATTTAGCTTTATTATGCAGACTGATGTCAAAGTCTATTGAGCAACTGGAATGTTTGTAATTACCAGCTGAACGAGTTGAGACAGTGAAAATATATTTTCAATAGGGTGTGTGCACCCTATTATGTTTGGTAAAGTGGTTTCATATGTCAACAGTGACAATGTCTTATAACCTTGATCAGGATATTAAAATTGCATTTCTCCCTCTTCCTGTGACTCTCTTTTCAGCTATTGACCATCTTTGTGAGCGCAAAACTAGCAGCATATGTAAAGTTTTACCAGAGTAACAAAGACTTCATTGATTCTCTTGGTAAGTAGCCATAACTTGAAATATTAGTTGCATCAGTTCTACACAAACGCACACAGCAACCAAGTGCAGTACACAGGTAAATAAATGAGAAATGATGTGCTGCAGTAGTGTGAATGTACATGATGTGGCTCAGTGATTAAATTTATCTTTGCTCCCTACCATGTTTATAATAATCTGTACTGATGTATTCTACGTGCATTATAGCTTAAAATGCTTTATAAGAAACCTGTTTTGTAGTATAATGCACTTTAAGAGCATACCATCTTTAAACTAGTTTAGAGTATTTTCTGTGTCTTTAGGAACAGTTTCAGACGTTTACCACTGTAAGAATTATAATTCATACAGCTCAAACATACTGCTGTTGCTATGATGGTGAGGGGTTCTTGTCAAACTCTCTAAGATGGAAGTTTTTCTCAATAAATACCTCTGTGCAGTACAAAAGTACCTTTTTTAAAGATCATCTGAACCACCTTTTCCTAAAATAAACAGCATCTTCGTAATTTGCAGTTTCAGTGTTTTATAGTGATTTTGTTCAAAGTCTTGTAAATATTAAGCCAATGTACTATACTCTGTTGACACAGTACAGGAATGTGTGTGTCAGCACTGTCTCTTTCTCACTACTACAGGATTAGCTGTAATTACAAGCATGTGTAGGATGAACTCTCAAAACACAGAAAGTGGAGTGGTGTTTTTGTTAATGAGTAGATTCCCTGACTGTATGCTCCTAAATGTAGAAACAATTATCAGAGGGAAACTCCCAGAGTCGAGAGTAATCAACTGCGACTGTTTTGTGCTTAATGATCCCTGCGTTTTGCTCTCCAGGCCTGTGTCACGAGCAGAACATGGCCAAGATGCGTCTGCTGACATTCATGGGCATGGCGGTGGAATTCAAGGAGATCTCCTTTGAAACCATGCAGCAGGAGCTGCAGATCGAAGCTGATGATGTTGAGGCTTTTGTCATTGACGGTACAAGCACTTCACCTCAAGATAATCCTAGCTGTCTACCCTTGTTAAGTATGCTGTTTGTCATAAGTGACAGTTGGGGAAGTCATGATTAAACAGTTGTCTTTGACAGACACACATTTCCCTGACTTGCCTTCTTGCACTCGAAAGTCTGTCTTACTCCTTAAAAAAGGAATGCAGTGGTGATCAATGAACATGAGTAGGATTTTACAAACTATAGTGAAAAAATGGCACAGAACCAAGAACAGCACTTTTAGTGTTTTGAGACTGGGAATAGCTTCCTCTCCAATTTCATTTTCTAAGTGCAGGCTCTCTTAAAACATTCTTGTGTCAGTGCTGTTTTTATTGCTTTGTGTCAGAGCTTTTGCTGTCTCTTTTATTCCTCTTCCTGTCTGCTTTTTTTCTTCCTAGCTGTTCGTACCAAGATGGTGTACTGCAAAATTGACCAGACACAGCGAAAAGTTGTTGTGAGGTAAGCACTTTCATCAAACTGTAATACATATCTAAACTGAGGGGCAGTGTTAGCAAAATGTAGGCTTGGTAACTATTCAGACCTGATGTATGTTACGGATCATCAAAAAAACACCCTTGATCCTTTAAAACATCCCTAATAATGATAGTGCCACCACCACTGCAGTGTTGGTACAAGTGCACTTATGAACAGTGTTGTGCATCGCTCATGCAGTCTGTACTAAATTAATATCTAATTAATTAGTATGTGGATTAATTTGTATTCCTGTATTCTGGCCAAATCAATCTGAAATCTCTTGTGAAGGGTCAATGATGCTATTAGGTGATTTGGTTCTGCTTTACAGAGAATAATGTCATCTGTGTAAAAACTAGATGAAGCATTCTTGTTCATAAATGTCCTTCAAGGAAATATTTCAAACACACTTTTGAAGTTGCATTATTCTTCCTCCACATGGCTATTGACTTTGAGGTCGTAATACTGAAGAGAGCCATGACTTTGGCCTGCGTTTTTGTTTTTGTCAATTTAACATTCTTGCTTTTCTGCTTCCACTCAATCAGCCACAGCACACACCGCACCTTTGGCAAGCAGCAGTGGCAGCAGCTGTACGACACCCTCAACTCCTGGAAGGCCAACCTAGCAACTGTCAAGACCAGTCTGCAAGCCCTGTCACCTTCCGCTTAATTCCACATTAACCCGACTGTCTAGACTGCCTGACCCGTGATTCTTTTCTGCTTTCCAAATCCACAGACTGAAATGATCAGTTTTTATATTCCTCCAATAAAAGAACAGTGGAGATATCCTGTGATTGCTTCTTTCTTATTAAATAATCAAATATTGTTTAATACTTTTGAAGTTAATTAATGTCATATGCACAGCAAGTTGTATTACGCACAATTGCATTGAATTTGAGACACAATTTTGGATTTTAAGAAAAGGCCAAACACTTTAATGTTCCATTAATGTATAATGCATAAACAGTCAGCTTTTTCAGACAATTACCCCCAATAATAATTTTCTAATCATCTTTTCAGTAAGCCGTGCAGTTATTTTAATGGGGGCTTGTCCTCTAGCGGCTCTCAACATCTGGCTTTAGTTAAAAGGACAGCGTGCCCGTGCTAGACGAGCTGTGACTCTGGGTGAGAAATAGCCTGCAGTGAGAGGGTAGCTTGTATGTGAGCACATGAGAGGTGACAATAGTAATGTGAACTTAAGACGACCTTGTCTGCTGAGGTCAGAGCTGTATTACTGTAGCGTCAACACTTAAGCTTGTGGCGGAGACTGATTTACTGCCACTACAAATTTGAAACTGTCGACCAGGTTAATAGATACTGTTCAAGTGTAGTCAGCCCGACTCGCTGTCAAAGTAGAAACAAGGACCTCCAAAATTCTTACTTTTTTTTAGTTCAGATTATGTTTGCCCATTGATGGAAAGTAAAGTGCAGTTAATCCCGCACAGACATCTGTTCTCAGGCACTGGTCCAGAGCATTAGGATTTGAACTCTAATGATATATGGTGCCCATGCATTAGGTGTAAAAGGGGTCTGTTGGAGTTCTCTCCCCATGGGGCTGCGATGAAATCAGCACAAACTGACAAAGTGCAGAGTACTGACAATGCACTGTTTGAATCCCAACCCCCAACACACACACTGCTCTTTCTTTGACTAATAAAGCCACAGCTATGCTGTTTTTTTTGTTGTGATGTGCCACTCCTCATTCTTTACTGAGCAAAGTCATAATATGATCATTTCAGCCCTGCCACTAAAATATTTTTTGTCATATTAAATGGGCATTAGATGTGTATATTTATTGCTGCAGTGTGTTCTTTTTCCTATCATACCAGAGGTCTGCAGAGGCTCACCGCTCACTTCTGTCCAGTTGTCCACAGGGAGCAGCATCTCCGACTCTTATCAGTGAATGTAAATCACAAAACACATTCTCAGGAGCATAACCTCATCACAACCACCCGCAAGGTGGAGTGCAGAGCAGATGGAAAGTAATGTGACCAAGGCTTAACAGAATGTTTGCAAAGCCTTACAGTTTGGTTTCCATCTCTCAGCATACGAGACTTTCCTCTGGGAGCAAGTTACTTCTTAGCTGCTTCTCTCATTCTGGATAGGAAAGATCTTCCTTCTGTAATTTGTCTCACACGGTTTAAGTAACTGCTATGTGGATGGTCTGTCATGTGAAATGTCCCAGATGTAAATACTGTGTGCTGTGGTTGGTTTATCTGGCGCAAATGCCACAACCCTTATCACAGTCAGATAGAAGTAGTTCTAACATTGTTTAGTGAATAAAAGCACATTTACACCAGAACCATACTTAGGTAATACAATATGAGTTTGTTTTTTTTTTGAGTATTTCCATTTTCTGCTGTTTATACTTCTGCTACTTGAAGATAATATTGTAATTTGTAACTCCGCTACATTTATTTTATAGCTATATATAAAAGTTACATTTCAGATTAAGAGTTTGTATAAAAACATGTAGATGTGTAAAGATGATTCCAGATTAAACCAGATAGAGTTTGATGATCCAATATTTCACAAAAAAAAAAGCAGAACTAGTTTTAGTTTCTTCTTTCCTCCTGCAATAACTATGTCACCACCCCTCAGATTTATCTTATGTTCCTTTGGAGGGGCCTGACCCCTTGGTGGGGATCCACTAGACTAAAGTACCTAAATGTATATAAACAGTCAAATATAGCTCCACCTCAACCAGCTGCAAGAGTAAAATACTGCTTACGCATTGATTCATCACTATTAACAATTTATTTTTGTAACATACAGTATAATATGTCTGTCGGGACATTTTTCTCCACAGAAAGCACTTTTGTTATGATACTTTACGTGCATTTTGCTGATGGAACCTTTGTACTTTTCTTTAAGTATGATTTTTAATTCCCTTTTACTTGTAATAAGACTTGAAGTATTTATATGAGAGTATTTTACATTGTAGTATTGGCAGTGGTGGAATGTAGCTAAGTACAATTACTCAAGTACTTTGCTTTTTGAGGTAGTTTTACCTGATTACCTGATTACCTGATAGTATTTCTATTTTATGCTACTTTCGACTCCACTAAATAACAGAGGGAAATATTGTACTTTTAAAACATACACTATTAAAGTGATGCATTAACGGGTAAGTGTGTAAGTTTTAGTGGCATATGATGGTGAGAGTTGAGGCTCATGGTGCATTCACATGCTCCTCAGATGGTTCCATTTCCCAATTTGTGAAGTCATTCTTCCAACTGTGTTCATGTGCTCTTAAGTCGAAATGTGGAATCGACATGGACGCTACTACAAAGATGTGTTGGATTAGCATTATCAGAGCGTATAAACAACACGCAGACATCCATTTTCCTCTACATGGACAGCAAACTAACAGTTATTCCAAATTAAATGTTCGCAAAATTTGCATATGCAATACATGATTAGGCACAAATCAAAGTTCTGTATACTTCTTTATGTCCAATGTACACTTTATTTTCTTTTGCAACAAAGATTTAAGGACAAAAGGATCCTGTTTATTCTGACACCACATGAATGCACCATCAATCACTGCTCACCCCTCCATTTCCAAGGATGCAGGAGAAGCTAGGTGGATAAACGCTGTGTTGGCTCTTGTGCTAAATAATTATTTTCTTACTTCTAACAAACCAGACGACTACTACTAGTACTACTTGTTCTTCTTCGTACATATTCAATGTAGCAACGAAACGCACTCTGTGGAGTAGTTTGAACGTTTGGGCTACTGTAGAAACATGGTGGCGCAACATGGCGACGTCCAGATAAGGGGACCCGTGGTGTATTTAGATGGTGCATTATGTAAGGTCTTTATATGCCACTGAAAACATAGTTATGGGTATTATGTTGCATTTCTGTCAATAGATCCTCCTAAATATTAAACACTGGACCTTTAATGCATCAAAAATTGCTGTGTGTGAGCTGACGTAGATTCCCCAGCTGTGAGACACTATTAATCATTAGAACATTGATATGGCAGTACGTATCATGTGGCAATATCGATACTGACATCACACTATAGATAAAGTCCAGAATTTCTCATTTTCTTCACCCCTTTTCTTCGTATCAACATTCCTCTGGGCAAATCTTATACTCTGACAGTATCCAGAGATGTAGGCAAGAACAAGAGAGGGGCTCTCACTGCGCTTCAATTAGCACCATCCAGTAGTCAGACAGATACTGTTCAATTGTATCCTATCTCTGCTTTACATAAACATTGGCCAAGAGGCCTGGAGGCTCAGAGACAGATATGTGTATTTACATGGAGAGTGTGAAACATAAACACTATTATGGAGGATGGTTTGCCAGACAGAATATTCACTGTGATGCATGTTTTGCAGTTTGCGGTGTCTGTAAAATTACTATAGTCACCATTCTTTGAGGTAGAAAAAGCTAAAGTAAGTGTATTTTATCATAGATGCCTCTTCTCTGTCAAAATGATCCCAGAGCCCATTACACAACCTTTTCCCATACAAGGCCTGTGCAGAGTGGTGTAGTCAAAAGCTCCTGAGCTACCTAGAAATCTTGAGAGAGGAGGTTTACTGCTTTTAAAAGAGTTCGGATGCAAAGGTCCACTCCTCCAGGTCATATGAATACTCACATTCCTCGAAGCACAGGCCAAGGAGGTGGAGTTGCAGGTATCTTTGACTTTAGCCTAGTAATCAGCTCTAAACCTAAACTAAATTATAACTCATTTGAAAGCCTTGTTCTGAGTCTTTCACACCCAAGTTGGAAATCACTGCAACCAATTCTATTTGTTATAGTGTACCGAGCACCTGGTCCGTACTCTGAATTCTTATCTGAATTTGCAGAGTTTTTGTCAACTTTAGTCCTTAAAACGGACAAAGTTATTATCGTAGGGGACTTTAATATTCATGTGGATGTTCAGAATGACAGCTTTAGTCCTGTGTTTTATCTCTCTATTAGATTCAATTGGCTTCTCTCAGATTGTTCATGAACCAACTCACTGTTTTACACACCCTTGACCTTGTTCTGGTATATGGTATTGAAATCGAACATTTAATAGTGTTCCCACAGAATCCCTCTTTATCTGACCACTATTTGATAACTTTTGAGCTTGTATTGCTGAACTACCCTCTATTGGGCAAAAATTTCTCTGTCTGATAGTGCTATAGCTAAATTTAAGAAAGCGATTCCTTCAGCTCTAAATTCACTATCAGGTCACAAAGTAACAGAGGACTCTTATGCTAATTTCAGTCCCTCACAAGTCGATCATCTTGTTCATAGTGCTGCAAGCTTGCTGCGAACAACACTTGACTCTGTAGCCCCTCTAAAAAAGAAAATACTAAAACAAAAACGGTTAGCTCCATGGTATAATACTGAAACTCGCAAATTAAAGCAAATATCGCAGAAACTTGAGAGGAACTGGCGTTCCACCAAACTGGAAAATTCTCGTTTAATTTGGCAAGATAGTCTTAAAGCTTATAGAAAGGCCCTCCATAATGCCAAAGCAGCTTACTACTCATCATTAATAGAGGAAAATAGGAACAACCCCAGATTTCTTTTCAGCACTGTAGCCAGGCTGACAGAAAGTCACAGCTCTATTGAGCCAAGTATTCCCATAGCTCTCAGACTTCATCAGCTTCTTTAATGATAAAATTCTAGCTATTAGAAACAAAATCCACCAAGACTTGCCCTCAACTGGCACCGACTTATCTCTAAACTCAGGAACTTTAGAAACAGCTGTAAAACCAGTTAAATGTTTAGACTGCTTTGCTTCCCTCAATCTTTACCTAGTAACTTCAATAATTTCTTCCTCTAAACCATCAACCTGCCTCTTAGACCCCATCCCGACTAGGCTGCTTAAAGAAGTTTTACCCTTAGTCAGCACTTCTCTACTGGATGTGATCAATCTCTCTTTATCAACAGGCTATGTGCCACAGTACTTTAAAGTAGCTGTAATTAAACCTCTTCTGAAAAAGCCCAACCTGGATCCAGATGTTTTAGCCACTATAGACCTATATCTAACCTTCCATTTATCTCTAAGGTCCTGGAGAAAGCAGTTGCCAAACAGCTGTGTGACTTTCTACATAGCAATAGAAAATCCTCAAATCCTTATTTGAGGATTTTCAGTCAGGATTTAGAGCTCATCATAGCACAGAGACAGCACTGGTGAAAATTACTAATGACCTCCTAACTGCATCAGACAAAGGACTTGTCTCTGTACTGGTTTTACTAGATCTTAGTGCTGCATTTGATACCATTGACCATCAGATCCTATTACAGAGACTGGAATTTCATTGGCATTAAAGGAACCGCTCTAAGCTGGTTTAAGTCCTATTTATTAGATCAATTTCAGTTTGTACATGTTAATGATGAGTCCTCCATGCATGCCAAAGGTAGTCATGGAGTTCCACAAGGATCTGTGCTTGTACCAATCCTCTTCACTTTATATATGCTTCCTTTAGGAACTATTATCAGGAAACACTCCATAAACTTTCATTGTTATGCAGATGATACTCAGTTATATCTATCGATCAAGCCAGATGAAACTCATCAGTTAGCTAAGCTTCAAATGTGTCTTCAGGATGCTAAAACCTGGATGACCTGTAATTTTCTAATGTTAAACTCAGATAAAACTGAAGTTTTTGTTGTAGGGCCTATGCACCTCCGTGACGCATTATCTAAAGATATAGTTTCCCTGGATGGCATCGCCCTGGCCTCCAGCACCACTGTGAGAAATCTTGGAGTTATCTTTGATCGGGACATGTCGTTTAACTCTCACATTAAGCAATTTCAAGGACCACCTTTTTTCACTGACGTAATATTGCAAAATTCAGAAACATCCTGTCTAAAAATGATGCAGAAAAACTAGTCCATGCATTTGTTACTTCTAGGCTGGATTACTGCAATTCCTTATTATCAGGCTCTTCGAAAAAGTCCATTAAGACTCTGCAGCTGATCCAGAATGCTGCAGCACGTGTACTGACAGTAACCAGTAAAAGAGATCATATTTCTCCTGTCTTAGCTTCTCTGCATTGGCTTCCTGCAAAGAATTTAAAATCTTCCTGAATAGAATTTAAAATCCTTCTTCTCACATACAAAGCTCTTAATGGTCAGGCACCATCTTATCTTAAAGAGCTCATAGTACCTTACTACCCCACCAGAGCACTGCACTCCCAGAATGCAGGGTTATTTGTGGTTCCTAGAGTCTTCAAAAGTAGAATGGGAGCCAGAGCATTCAGCTATCAAGCGCCTCTCCTGTGGAACCAGGTTCCAGTTTGGGTTTGGGAGGCAGACACCATCTCTACATTTAAGAGTAGGCTTAAGACTTGACTTTTTGATGAAGCTTATAGTTAGGGCTGGCTCAGGTGAGTCCTGAACCATCCCTTAATTATGCTGCTATAGGCCTAGACTGCCGAGGGATTTCCCATGATGCACTGAGCTCCTCTCTCCTCTTCTCTCTCTCCCTATGAGTGCAACCTCATCCCATTAATGCATGTTACTAACTCGACTTCTGCCCTTTCCCATGGTTGTGTGCTTTCTCGTCCCTCTCCTCTCTCCTCCTGTCGCTTCCTGCCAGTGTTCCTGGCTCTGGAGCTGTGGAGTCTGGATCTGTGGTTGGGAGTCTCCTGCTGCCCTTGTTTTCCTGCTCAACACCCTCTGCTATAATTGCAACTGCTGTTACTAGTCCTATTGCTATTATTACTGTTATTATTATCATTAACATTACTATAAATATCTGTACCATTTTTCATTCAGTCTATAGCAACATTACCTTTACTGTCTGTACCTCTATGTCTATACTGTGTAGGCTGCCTCCCTCTGCTCTCTCTGTCCTTCTCTCTCTCTCTCTCTCTCTCTCTTTCTCCTGCCCTCGCTCTCTCTCTCTCTCTCTCCCCCTCACCCCCAACCGGTCCATGCAGATGGCCGCCCACCCTGAGCCATGGTTCTGCTCGAGGTTTCTTCCTCTTAAAAGGAAGTTTTTCATTGCCTGTGTTGCCTAGTTCTTGCTCTTGGTGGGAATTGTTGGGCTTCTGTAAATAACTTCAGAGTATGGTCTAGACCTGCTCTTTATGAAAAGCGCTGTGAGATAACTGTTGTTGTGATTTGGCGCTATATAAATAAATTGAATCTAATTGAATTGAAGGTTAAAAAAAATAGCATCGTGTTTACAACAATGATTTGCGCCCACCCTTTAGAAGTGAAGAAACAACATTGTAAACATGAAGAAGACATTCAGGCTCAAAGAGTTCAGATGTTTAGGCTAAAATATGGCATTTCTCGCTTTAAAGGGCTATTAAACTAAAATGACCCTTTAAATCACAGAACATTTTAGTCAGTGTCTAAAATGTGACCTACAGTAAAAGTTACCATGTAAACACTACAGCAGTGGTTTTCAAACTTTTTTAAGTCAGATAGGAATTTGGCTTTTAGGTGTTTTATCACAGAAAGTGTATGAAACCCCGCACTCAATACTCACCCAATAGGGAGGGTATGAGGGGTTAGACATAGGCACTGACATTTAGATGTGTGTGTGTGTGTGTGTGTGTGTGTGTGTGTGTGTGTGTGTGTGTGTGTGTGTGTGTGTGTGTGTGTGTGTGTGTGTGTGGGGAGGGGAGTGGGGGCATGTGCAGGTGCATATGTAAGTATGTGTGTACACGAGGATGCATGTAAGTATATGGATTCAGGTCATTGTGCATGGATGTGCAGGAACACTTATGTATTTGCTAGTGTACAGAAGTCAGATCATGTTGTTCTGGTATGTATGGATATGCATGTTTGTACATTATTTGCATATTCTATTTATTCTATGTAGTGTTATGTATATGCACAATATACCATGAAACTAACACTCCATAACAATGTACAATTTATCTTCCATGCAAAAAGAGTAAGGAAGTGAATGAGTGAGGTGAGAAGGCTGAATTGAGTGAATGAGGAGGCGAGTGTGTGTATATCTGTATATGTAGGCTATATATGATTTTTCTGTCAACATTAAAACAAACAAAAAAACTTGTTCACACAAAAAAGACAGTGTATGAAACCCATCACCAAAATAGTCACATGTTCTGTCACTGTGTTACGGAATTATAGAGAGGAAGACATATTCCCCTGTTTGCTGGGGACCCTCTCAAGGACCTCTGGGTGTCCAAGACCCCAATTTGAGAGCCACTGCACTACAGCATTAAGCTCATACAATACACACAGTTAATATCTTAGTGTGTTAAAAAGCCTTCAGTAGGTTAGTTGCAACAAGTATACAGGTGAAATGTAAAAAATTAGAATATCGTGCAAAAAAAAGGATTTTAAATACAGAAATGTCAGCCCTCTGAAAAGTATGCACAACTGTCAGGTCAGCAGTCTTTCCCATGATTGCGAATTCCACTGAACCAGACTAAGAGACCAATTACAGGCTCAGGTTTTCATAAACTAAGCCATAATCATTCGAAATTATATCAAATAAAGGCTTAAAATATCTCAAAATATCTCACTATATATGTAACGAGTCAATATAATATATTAGTTTCACCTTTTAAGTTGAATTACTGAAATAAATGAACTTTTGCACGATATTCTAATTTTTCGAGTTTCACCTGTATATCCATTTTGTTCGTTTTTATTTGTTTTGTCCTTTTTGTCATTACCTTACATTTTTGAGAAAAAGTTTTCTTTAATTAGCTTTAAAAATACTATAGGCTACATCATCAGCAAGCCACTGAGTGCTGCCTAGGCCTATGATGAAGAGACAGCTGGATGATTTGCCCCTGGGAAGAGTAGGCTACAGTTGAATCTGACTCAGAGTCAGAAGTCAGATGACGAATGTGTAATTTATACTCTGAAAGCACTATTATTCTCGTTGCTTCAGCTGCCATCTAGCGTCCACTTTCATTTACAGAACTCATCATATTATCCAGGTAAACGTGATCGATTGGTTAAGTCTGCGCAGGTAGTTTAAGAAGAGCAGAGTCCACGTATTTCGGGAGTAAACAAAACCTATTTTAACCTACCGGAAATTGATTGGGTTCCTCAGGACCACCTCGGCTAAACTTTACAACATTTTAGGATCCGCCGGAGCTTTTTCAGAGGAAGTTGCTGAACACAGCTGTTGTTTGTGACTAAGTATCGCTCAACGTTTCCTGATTCATCTTATCAGCGTCGAGACTGGGAATACGTACCGCCGCTCTCTCATATATGTTTCATTTTGTTGGTGTTGAACTCTGCTCATCAGTAGCCTATGTGTCACTTTTGATCATAGGTAGGCTAATGTAAAATATATCCACCTGGTGCTGGTGGGTTAAAGAAAAGTGTGTATATATATATAGGCCTACTCGTTTGAAGAGGCTGGGTGCGTTGTTGGACTATTTGTACTGCCAATTAATGCCCCACCTGCTGTCCGCGCGCAGGTGCACGCGTGACCATGTTGTTCCGTCTGTTCATACTCCTTCAACTCCTGTCATGTGGAGATCTGGCCTGTATGAGGAGCTTACTTTCGAAACATGAAGGGGCACAAGACCAGGAAGGTGAGCTATTTTACTGAAGTACACACTCGTCCACTGTAGCCTGATGTCCTGATAATCATTTCATCTATTTGGACTTGCTTCTTAGTGTTTTTAGAAGAGGGGGACGCAAATTCGTTCCTGGGTCGCCATCTACTGTTCAACCGGTTTGACTTTGAGATGTTCGTTCCTGGAAATCTTGAAAGGGAATGCTATGAAGAAGTCTGCAATTACGAGGAAGCAAGGGAGGTCTTTGAAAACATCCCTAAAACGGTTAAGTGATGTTGTTCAGGACGCCATTCATTGGGGTTATTTCGTGAGCACAAACAGGGAGAAGGCCTCAAAGGCAGAGTTCACTAATGATCTTTTGTTTTGCAGGAAGCTTTTTGGAAGGAATATACTGCAGGTAAGAGAAATTTATTTGTTAATCGTTTTAAGTGTTGGGCTATGTTAGCAAATTTAATTACCAAAGTAATATAGAGTTGTTGTTGTGGTTAACAAACATTTGTGCCTTTCCTGTGGACAATTATGTTAATGGGGTTTTCCAAACCTGTTTCGCCACTTGTTCAACAATGCAAAGTAGTTTAGAACATAATTGCTTAGTCTACATCCCAATGTGTTGCACAAATTCCAATTGTGGTTTGGACATTACCTATTTGTTTTGCATTATTTGTGAGGACTGAGTTCCAAATATAGATTTAATAACAGTATGTCTACTACTGTATAAAATCAAACTATATTTTTCTAATGTTCTTCTATCAAATAATCCATGTCAAATGGTTAAAAAAGAACCACCATGTGAAGGTGGCTACTTTTTCTTACGTATAGTACAATGCACTGCCATTATCAAATAAGCTGAATGTGTGTCTCACAGATAAGGAAAAAGGCCCCTCACGCGTTGATGTGACATCTCTTTTGGTGGGGCTGATTGCTGGCGGAGTTGGCATTGTTTTTGTCGGCCTCCTGATCTGGTATTTCTGTCAAGGCAAATGCAAGGGGGACTTCAGCCGTGCAAGGTGAGTGAGAGGGTCTTTACTGCTGCTACTACTAATAGCGGCTACATTATTCCTGCACACTTTCACATTAGTGTTCTACTACTACTTTTTAGCCCTAACAGGCACTAGTACAACTCTGTTGCACTATAATCCCAGGTACTTGAAAAAAACTGTCATTTGTTTATACCATATGTAACAAAACATGGAATATTTCAAATTGTTTTCAGTTTCTGTGTTTAGCACGTCAACCAACAATTGTTTTAAATATCTTCTTTTTTGAATGATTATTTTGTCTGTTGAACAGTGAATGTCACAATTTCCCAAAGCTCAAGTTGACATAATCAAATTGCCCCCCTCCCCCAAAGATGCTGGGTACTTTCATACATAACATTTGAGAAGCGGGAACCATCTTTACTTGGGAATTGATTGGTCAGTTATCAAAGTAGCTGCAAATTAACTTTATCAAGTTAATTACTTAAACTCTAGACCTGTTCTAACAACATTTTACTGCTTTATGTCACACACTGCAGTACAAATTTTGAATAAATGAAGAATGAAGTTGACTTTCACCTTAAATTCAATAATTTTAAGAATTAAATTCACATATGAATGAATTTAAATATGTCTACACTCTCCTCACAG
Source organism: Lepomis macrochirus (assembly GCA_024633595.2). Classification (NCBI taxonomy): domain Eukaryota; kingdom Metazoa; phylum Chordata; class Actinopteri; order Centrarchiformes; family Centrarchidae; genus Lepomis; species Lepomis macrochirus. The sequence continues at coordinate 18,569,941 of JALXJV020000006.1, forward strand.
CTCCATCCGGGTGCGACCGAGGAGAAGTAATGCTTCTCTAATAATGCGACGGCTGGAGGAGGTTTCCTTACAACCTGTGCTCCCACCTGCACACCCACCACCTATGGAGGAAATCGACCCACCAGGGCTGCCTTCCTATGAGCAAGCAATCACTAAAAGTGGACAGCATGACGCCCCACCTCCTCCCTATCCTGGGTATTTGCATATACTTTTGTATTTGCAGTCATTGAAACTCACTCTTCATGTTTTCCTCACACACATTCAGCAGTCCGTAATGCATGCACAGCCTGGATGTACCTGTTCCACTCATGCATGTTTTTTTATAACATCTTTTCTTATTTTTGGTTTTAGCTCATGACCTGGAAGTACTCGTCAGTAGTCTCTTCAGAACAGCACATCAGCCTGTCTGTCAACATTAAGTAAACATTTTCCAGCTACTGCTCCTCTTTTGCAATATGCTGCTCTGTTAACAGTGTGTACTATTTTTTTTTCTTTACCACAAGATTTAAAACTGTGCCTTATGCCTTCTGTTTATTGCTCTCGTTGAGCTCTCTACTTCCACTCATACATGTCTAATCTTTCTGTTCAGTTTGTGTACCCTTTCCTTAGCAGAATGCTCTTGTCAATTTTTTGCTTCCCCTTCTCAACCTGCTTGTGCCAAAATGCAGTCTTGCGGTAGCCTCTACTAACTATTTTTGCAGGTGTGATTGTTCTTTGTTATATAACAACCCTAACGTGCATTGAATACACTGTACCCAGTTTGCTACTTTTTTGTCTAAATGAAAATGAAGAATCAATAATGCATTACACACTAGAGATTTAAATTGCTGAAATATTTAAGCAGTTGCTTTAGAAAAAGCATGTATAGAAGGGTTGATATCTAGATTAGGATTATGTTTCATTACATAATAAGTATTAATTGCAAATGAAGGGTCTCCTTCAGAATAGTCACAGCAAAACTGCTGTTAATGGCATAATGGTTAATATTGCTGTAAAGAAAGTGCTTTTAAGTATTTTTGATGCGCTGGTCTACCAGCTTTTGAGTTGTATATCGTCTTTTTAAAACTATGCAGATTATATTGCTGCTTTATTAAGTTCTGGTGTGTTAGGAAATGTATGCTTGAGTCAACTAATATAACAACTATATTCTAATACGTAAATACGTTTTTACTTTCAATATTGTACATTGTGGTTATTAAATGTATTATATGTATATCAAGGCGAAAGCTCTTCAAAGACTTTTATACAACCTTTTACACTCACAAAGAGAACATTTTACAATTATAGATGAATTTGACCGTGAAAACGCAATTCAGAAGTTGTAAAAGATTGTAAAAGTACTCTAACATATCAATTGCTTTTAAAACTGCAATTTGAATGAGCATTATACAAGCCTGTTGGATGCTTAAGAGTTAAGAAGCTATGTCCCTGTAAATTACCATTACCAAAGTTTGATCATGAGAATGTATTGAAGCTTAGCTTTGGTGAAGCTGATCTGAAGCATACCTACTTGAAATTTAAATCTTTTATAGATGTTTTCAATAAAATGGATATTTTAATTACTTTTGTGTCATATTTCCAATGTATGTGAGGTTGTGTATATGTGCACAAGATGGCTTTGTACCCATTCTCAGTTTGATATTTAGTGTGAATATAATCAGCTTTGAGGGTTTTGTCAGCCATGTCAGATTTGAACTCATCTGTTAATGAGTTAATGATGTATGTTTGTAGTTGAAAGACTGAAAACTGTATGAATTAGCTGCAGGCTGGTGTACTGAGGGCTCAACAAGAGATTACCTCATTTTAAAATAGCAATAGAGAAACAATATTTTTGTTATTCTTTAATTAAATACAGTAAACATGTAAAACAATCATAAGAACAGAAGAAAAGTCAACAGTTCCAGGCCAGGAAGTGATTACATTTAACATTAACATTTTAATCAAAATAAAAGTATTTCTTATATCATCTTGTTTTTTCACAGCCTCTGAATTTATAAAAAAATCTCCAACTCAAGTCAGTGTACCATTTGTGAATACCAAGACATATGGGCTTCTTACCTGTACATTTTTGTAATTGTAAGTGAAACATAGCCAAAAACAAGAAATGATTAGGAATTTACTGCTGAGAATTCAAATTCATGTTCAAGGATGCCATGGTACATTTCCAAAATAACATAACATGGTGATCAATATGGCTGTTGATACAGGCACAAAAGTTATTCCAAAAAAGTCTCACAAAATGGATTTACAACAAAACCTAACAATTACTGTATAGTTTTTCAAACCGGCATCAGTGACATCCAAAACATGAGGATTCAATTTATCATAATTTGATTCACTGGGACTTGATGTTGAAATGACAATATACAGAAGATTATTAACCTGGCATTATTCTAATAATTTCAACACTGTGTGCAAACAGAGGCAGGCTGAATTTAATCCCTGCTTGTGGGGTTTTTTGAGGTTCTAATTTAGAAAAAAAAGGTTTTGGTTTCTCAAATGATCTGAAGAACTGTGGAAGGTGGGAAACATACAACTGAAGTTTTAGGGTGGAGGGAAAGAAAACTACAGAACTTCCAGCCAAAGTCTGCGGTGCATCCTGGGAAATAAACTTACATGGGTACGTGAAGCCATGCAGGGTTTGCACGGCTCTCCATGACGGGAGATGAAAAAGAATTAACGAAAGCATTCAGAAGGCAAAAGGTTCACTTTTATCCAGGATATAGCACCGCTTCACGGGGACTTTGCAGACTGCGCGGTGATCTCATTGGACTGCCTGCTCTGGTCGGTCGGTCGGACCCGGGCTGCTACGATGTGTGTCCGCTGCTCCACGAAGCTCCGTCGGGGAAGTGAATCTTTCACCGGATGATGGACAGGAACTACCCGACCTCCAGCTTTGCGGACGCGCTGGCTCCACCAGCACAGACCGTAGCGTCTTGGGCCTATGACCGCAGCACAGCTAGTGTCAAGCCAAGGTAAAGATGAAGGAGAGGGCGCCTACCGAAGGAAATGTCGGTGATGGGTTGGCCTAGCTTTGCTTTTGGAGAAAAGTGCTGAGGTCCTTGTTGTTATCGGGAACACTGGAGGAATTGAGGAAATATCGGGATTTGATCGGAGTTACTGGGCTTTGACAGTGGTTTCTTAGCCGTTTGTTACTCTCTCCTACCTTGCTAGCTTTTTTGCTAGCACACCGTCTTCTCAGCATGGCCATGTACAGAGTTTGTACAAACTAGAGAGGCATTTGTTTAATGTCTGTAAGAAGTTCACCAGCTAGGCAGCCTAAACTAGCATTTTATCGGCCTGTTTTCTTCACCCACAGGTGCTCGCCAAAACCACAACAAGATAGGTAACTAGCCACCATTGCTAATCATGTCAGTTGTGGCACAAATTAGAGGTACATAGCTATTGGTGTTGTTAAATTACCTAAGAGGCGACTTGTCGAAGTCTTCATATTTGTGCCATTATTTTAGTTGGAAGAGTTAGAGGACCATTACTGTCTTTGGCATAATGTTAACTGACTTTATAGTTTATATAATAGAGTTAATGGGGGATCAATAAAGTGTTTCTGATTCTGATGTAGCCAAAAAACTACCAGAGTTGTAGAGCTACAAGTTAACTTAGTCAGACTCAAGAATAATGTGTTATAGTCTAATGTTACTACATGTTGTGTGTAATGAGCAGGTGTCCTCAATGACAAAATCTCAGTACCTGCTTGGAATAAATCACATTGTGCTCATAAGCAGCACAAATAAATAGCAACTCTTCAGTTATTTTACAAAATATCTTCCTACAGCACTGAGAGGATGGTCAGAGCAGATAAAGTAAGATGATCCACTACAGAAATGTTTACTCATCAACTTATAGTTGTGGGTTGAGTGGCAAAAATCAAAGCATCAAGTAAAATGTACTGTGATTGCCCTGATTACAGGTTCAGAAATGCTAAGATTACCTCAGTTTCCCTTCTGTCTTATCACTATGACCCAAATACCACAGGCTTGCGTTGCTGTCAAATACAAGAAAAAAATTGACACTGATTGACACACACCTTTTTTAATTTAGTTCTTTTGATATTTTATAGACCGAAAACAGTCAGCGAATCAAAAAAATGAATAGATTACTCGTATCATTTGCAGCCCTACAGTACTTTACTCAGTACACTCAGTGGTCACTTTATTAGGTACACCTTTACAATCTAACGTAATCCAATATAACGGCACAGCTGTAGGGTCTGCCTTTTAATAATATAATAATGTTAATGTTTTGATTGACACTGCCAGAAAGGTAATCATTTAAATATAGGTTTATTATTGAGCTTGTAGTTTGTAGTAGTGTTGTACTGGACAATTGTATTAATGGTCCACCCCATTTACAAACATGAGGGGGGTAAGAGAATATTAGAAACATATACAGTTAAATTTACACCTTTCTGACAATGTCAACACAAGTAAATATTATCATCTTAAGAAATGTGGAACATGTAGCAGAGTTGTTGTATTGGATTGCATTAAATTGTATAGCCTATAAAAGTGGCCAGGGAGTTTATGTGGGCCTTGGCTATGTTATATTAGTTTTTCTCCACTTTAAAGTCAAATAGCAGGGACAGGTTTCATAACAGAAGATTGCTGTTGTGTCTGTTGAAGGGACCAGAAAAGGAGGCCGATGACTCCCTTTCACCTCTGTGTTCTCCTACAGATGTTTACCTTTTAGCATAAAGGAACACTTTTGCTCAGGCTGGCTGCATCTGATTACTTCAGGTTTGATTTCTGTGTGCTGTGTCAAGAGAAGTATTTACTTGGGTCAGTGCTGCTTGTGAAGATGACAGCTCTCATGTTTGTGTTTGTGTGTTGATGCAGTTCTAGTTATGGTGCAGCACACCTTGATGCAGAGCTCCTCCAGCGGCAAAGCTACACTTCCACCCACCAGCTTCCCACCTACACTACATCACACCTTCCTGCTGCAGCAGGTGAGTTATGATGCTATACACATTGTTTTTAGAGGGTCATTTCACCCAAATTACAGTAAACTCACTTTGCTATTAACCATCTAGCATCTAGTCATCCAGATATTTTTGGTTTTATATGCTTTGTTTTTTTGAGATATCACCCTGTGAAGTATTAATTGGATAGTTGTAAATGGAATTTCATTTGTGTAATTACATTTTAAAAACTCAACAGTAATCTGTCTGGATAATTCACATGCCTTGCCGTGGACACTATTAATTGGGACAGTTTCTTAAGTAGAAGGTATTTCCTTTACAAGCCTAGTTGATGTTATAGATTTTTTTTCAGCATGTCATTTACAAATGCTTTAAGCACCACAAACCAAAATTCTTTCCACCATTTATTGTATTAGTGTGTAGGCAGGAATCAGGAATCTAATATCTTAAACCTTAGCAAAACTGTCTGCATGAGTAGCTCGACTGCTGCAGAGTTTTTGCAATTTGACCTAACCTTTTTAAGGCTCTTTTTTACTTTGTTGCTAATTTCTGTGGTCATTCTCCCTTTCTCCTTTTGACTGTCAGCAGCACTTGACTCAAGCAGTAATACTTCTGAGACCTCGATTATGAGCTTCCTGTCAGCCATGGAGTCAAGAAGCCTTCAGGCTGGTCCTGTTAGTGCCTCACTGCTTCCTCCTTTTAGACCCCCATCCTGGCCTTCTGGTGAGAGCACATCCACTGATTAAGTGTTTTAACTACACATCACCAATTGTGGTTTAGCCATTTTTACTATGTATGTTGTCTTCTTATTTTAATGAATGTAACCTGAATAACTTACAAGAGGAACTGATTTTAAATGTGACACTGTATGAGTTTTGAAGTTTTATGTGGTGTTTGTGTGTGTGTGTGCGAGAAACATATCCACTGATAGAGCCCCTCCAAGAATCGAATCATGCAATCTATGATCTATACCCAGAATAGTATTGTGTACAAGACCAAGTATTTTTACATATTTACCCCTAATATAGGATGGACTATGTATGTATTTATTTTAAGTATAATTTCAGTATTGTTAAACCTGGACCATATTGTCACATTATTTGAAACTTGTGTTTCTGGTCTAAAGCAAAGGGTGGGAACAGGAGTCGCTCGTAGGGATCCTTTTCCATGATGTTGTTAGATACTTTGTATAACAGTCTGAGTCTGTCGGTGGCAAAAAGAAGCACTTTTTGGGGACATAATTTTGACAGGCGTAATTGCCCCATAGCAATACGTCGTGGCTGCCGCTTGAAGTCATCTTCTGCACGGATTCCCAAAACATTTTGTACCTTCTAGTCATTTAACCCTTGTATGGTGTTCGGGTCTGTTGGACCCGTTTTCATTTTTTATCAAAAGAAAAATTATACGATTATTTATTTTTTCAAACTGAGACTCATTGGCCTTGGCTCATTTTCTGTGAAGAATATATATCAGAACACATTTTCAATGAAAACACACTGTATACCCCCCCCCTACACATTTACATTACACACAGGATGTCCGGGGCTAATAAAAGTGCAGGTCCTGTGTACCTTTACTCTGTCCTCCTCCTGTCAGTGTGTGTGTTGTGTGAGTTTTGTGTTTCTGCACCTGCCGTTCCCGCACAAGGTTGCAACATTGTTGCAAAATCTAAGTACCAACACGTCTGCTCTCACATTCACGCACATTTTACCCTCTGTCTTGTGGGAACCAATATTTATTTAATGTAATCTAACAAAGGTAAAGAGAAAATATTAAACATATATGCTGTTTATATTGCTTGTAATTGGGATGAAGTAAACATCTGTTGAGTATTTTAATGTAAAATTGTTTCATGGTGTTGAATTAAAAACCCCAAAATGCAGCGGGTACACCAGACCCACGAACACTGGCTGAATAACAAAAATATGAACACCACACAAGGGTTAAACACCAAAATAGGTGAAAATAGGATTCAGGTTTAAAAAATACTGAAATTATGCTTTTAAAATAACTTCTAAAATGACCTATAGGGCTCGCTGGTAACTAAAGGATTGTTGTAAATTTTCTAAACTATAGAAGCAATTAGCATGTTGCATGTTGATGTTGGTTTGGATATAACTGAAAAATTAAGGCAAATTAGGTCTGAACATGGAACTAAGGTTTAATTTATTATTGTTGGATTATGTCCCTTTGTGTTGCTTGTCCTGTTCTTACATCTGTTCTGTGCAATGCAGGTACCAACTCCACCACAGAGCTGTATTTAACTGGTGCCCTGCCTTCTACTGCCACTTTCCCCTCTCCTGCTGCTCTGTCGTCCTATCAGCACGCTGGTGCCTACCCTTCCAGGAGTTATGCTACCAACCCTTCCTTGGCTCTCCAGGATCCTGCCTTCAGCACTTCCACCAATGGCCTGTTTCCTCACCACGACCCCCTCCTCCATCTCAAATCAAGCCAGACTGTGCTTCCCACTGCACTGGCCTTCAATCATCTCTCTGGACCCACTTTGAGCTCAACTCTGCCTGTCCAATCCTCCACCTACCGTTCAGCCCAAGAGTCAGCCCCCCACCTCCTACAACCCCAGTTCAGCCTGCTACCTTCTGCCCTGCCTGCCACTCATGGTTCCCCACAACCCTACGGAGCCACGGTTTTCTCTGGCTCTATCGAAAGAGCTCTTCAGCGTGAATGTAGTGTGATCAAACACCACCAGAGGCCTTCCAGCAGCCATGCGGCCTCCGAGCAATTACCCAATTCAGAGCACACCTTACAGGGGTACTTTGGCTCTGGCAATGAAGCGGATGTGTCCTACCAGCAGGACCCGTCCCGTCAGACCCCAGTGTCCACAGGAGCAGATTCCTCTCAAGGGGTCAGTCGTGCCCCACAACCCAAAACAGACTCTGTAACGCAAGCTTATTCGTCCACTTCTTTGCCGAAGGTTAAAGACTGCTCTTCCAAACTAGCGCCACACGCTGCTGGGGGTGAAGAGAGTCACGAGCACTCTCAGAACCTGACAGGAGAGTCTCCTGAGCATTATTCCTCCCCAGGACATAAGAACTCAGTGATTGCTAATCAGCAGTCTGTCCAGTTGTCCAGTCTAATGTCCAGTAGTCTGTCACAAACCTATATCACCCCTCACACACAGTCACAGCCCTCCCATTCCACCTCAGACAAACTCTCCCCCCTTTACAAGACTCTGCCTTCCCTCTCCAGCCAGTCTGACAATGTGGCATCTGTTAGTCAGGCTCTTGTTTACTCTTCCAGTCCTGGGCTGAGTCAGGAGCAAGAGATCCAGTATGGAGCCCAGGTCCAGGGCTTGTGTCAGGTTAATCTCTCGGAGAGCTACCCCACATCCCACTCTCAGGGTGCCCCAAATGTGACTTTTACATCTCAGTCACAGGGGCAAGCTTCGGTGACTCAGTCTCAGAGCTATGCCACAGGACAATCCCTTAACCAATCCCTTAACTCGTCTTACCCACCCACATGTGTGCGGAATCTCGCCACATCAAATTCTACACAGGACTACACTGTCATGCAGGCCTCAGTGGGAGGTAAAACACATGACAGTCTGTCCCAACAGCAGACACAGCCCCATAAATATGTTTTGTCTGCACCATTGCCTACCTATTCTTCAGCTGCTCAAGCCTTACAAAATAACGTCAGATCCTCAATCCAGGACTTAAAGCCAACATATGGCAAGCAGAAACTTGAAGAGCTTCCTCTCCATGGCCTAGATGCTCTCCAGCAGACATCTATGGAAGCTTCTGCTACAGCCAGCAGTATGTCTGCTCACAACAATGTCATCTATGTTGTTGCAAAAATGGATGATCATCATAAAACACAAAGCGTTATCCGAAGCAATTCCCGCTCTGATGATCAGCTGATGGGACTCAGTCATCCCAACACAGCAGAGGTAAAGGGTGAAAGAATGGGTGCTCTGAGCCAACAGCACATTCGTCTAAGCAGTGCCAATGGTCAGGGAACTGCCAACACAAAAAACACAAACTCCAGTATTATATCTTCACATGTGCACCTTAGTTCAGAGCAGATTAAGCAGCACTCTCTCCACCTAAAATCTCCTGAGCCACATCAGCAAAACCACCAGAATCATAGTCAGTCACAGAGCCAGACCTCTACAGCCCACACTCAATTTATCACCGTCCCCAGCACTCAGGTTCTCCTTGACCATAACCAGATGATTCTGCTCCAGCAGCCACTTGTCCACCATGGTCAAAACACTTCAAAGGTGGTATCAGTGCAAGGTATCCAACCAGCCCAAGATTTGGGCCCTGTTCATGTCCAGTATCTTCAGATGGATCGAGAACTGCTGGGTCCCAGTGTCAATGAAAGCCAGAGTCAGCAGGGCACAGTAGTGTCTGAACAGAGCACAGGGTGCCCTGATTCCTCTAAACACCACTACAGCCAGTCGGCAGATCAGCAACCAAATGATGCCAAGAACCACTTTGCTCTCAACTCCATTTGCTTCCCCGACTCCATGCTACTTGCAGATGACAGAAATATTTTGTCAAACGTCGACGACATCCTGGCTGCCACGGTGGCGGCCTGTGGAGTCACACCACAAGACTTTGTCAAAGCTACATCCTCTGCTGAGGTGGAAATGGCAGTGATGGCAAGCCCAGTTGATTCTAAAGGTCACTTCCACACTGTGGATATGAGGCACATGTCACCTAGTTTCTCCTCAGCACAACATTCAATCATCACAAACACTAACTCCCACACCATGACACTAAATGGAGCTCAGATGTCCACAGACTGCCAGGGTCACCCTGTTCACCACAACAACGGTTCTGAGCTCGACTCAAATGGAGACGGAGGAAGCTCTGAGAATGACTATCACTTAGCCGGGCAGTTGTATGACCCCTCAGGTCTGCTTAACAGAGTCAAAGGGAATGTAAAGTGCATTAAAACAGAGGATGGCCTCGTGGAATGCCCAGGCGGCGAAGACTTTCCCAAAAAGAAAGCTCGCTCTAAGTCCTTGACCAAACCAGGTGGTCCTGAGGAGGATAGTGGACAGCCAAGACTGGCCAAGCGCAGTGCGCAGGCAAAGCGGCAAAACTCCAGGGGTAGTGATGTAAGCTCGCCATCTTCTTCGCATGGTGCATATGATGGCTGTCCACAGCAGGAGAGAATGAGGCAGAAGATTCGTGAAGTGGAAGAGAAACAACCAGAGGTCAAAACGGGTTTCATTGGCTCCTTCCTTGACTTCATCAAGTCTGGTCCCAAACAACAATACTCTCCGAATCCTGCGCGAACTATTAGTCGCCAGAGGAAGACTTGTACATCGTCCAAACCACCACCATGTACTTTGCCTTCTTTGCCTCCCAAAATGCAGACTCTACCCGTGCCCTTGATTCCCCCGAAGGGTCAAGGAGCAAGCGCTCAGCAGAAACGTCTGGATGAAGACCTGCAAAAAAACTTGGAGACTCTGCCGTCGTTCAGTTCAGATGAAGAGGAGAACACTGGGAAGAACCAGGCCCTGAGGAACAGCATCAGCTCAGCGCTTTCAGCTCTGGATGAATCTTCAGATCGGAAAATCAGGGCAGGTAATGACACACCGCTTATGCTTGTCAAGAGCTGCCAACCTTTTATAATATTGTCCATCTATTGATTGTGTTTTTGATTATGATTTTCAAAATAATAAATCCCCACAAGCTACTTGAGTTTAGATTAATGTCTTAAAATGGCTTCAGAGATCCAAAACTAAGAATCCTAAATGCATATAAAATTATTTTTACAATAATTGAAGCAACGAGTAAAAGTCAGGTATCTTAACCAATAAATGGCTTAAAAAATGTATTCATCAAAATTATGCAATTTTCATTCAGTTATATCTGGGTATCGTTTTTCATATAACAGAGCCAGCCAGTGTTCTCTAATGTTAAATCTTGTTTTAACACAAGCAGTTGTACAAGAGTTGTGCCTGAAACTGGCAAAGTGTTGATTTAAATCACAATCTGTTCCAAAAATTAAGTATATAGGACAAGGAAGTTTGACCAGACATCCAACACCAATTTTCAGTACTTGAATTTTTTTTCTGTGGTACAGACAAAACAGTATTCAGGTTCGATACCCAGCCATACAGTCACTGCACTGGATGGACATGAATCAAGTTAATAGAGAACCACACCCCAATGAGAAATGTCACGCAAAGCTCTGTAGACATTGCTTATGTATGGCACCCAAGTGCAAAGCACGAAAGGTGACTCTCTGTTGTTGCTCCCATCTTTGCTTTTAAACTTTCCCGAGTAAGTAACAAAATCAACAGTATTCTCTTTGCTGTGCTGTTTAAATCTTAATCAGACTTAAGACATCAGTAATATTATTTATATAATATTTTGGTAATCTACTGTGAACTTGATTTTTTTCCTCTTTGATAAATGCCATCTGAAATTTCTTGATTTATACGAGGGGTCTAGTGGAGTTATCATTGTCAGTTTTCTTTCTGAAAATGTTTTTCTTCAACACATTCATATTTTTGCAACTCTTCTCCAGATAACCAAATCCCTGGTTCGATGATGAAGTCAGACCATGTTCCCACCATGCCACACACCGTCACCGAGACCTGTTTGTTGCAGGTAGCCACTCCTACACAGACAACAAACGCTGTCTCGGGAGAGACTGTGCTTGCAGCCAAAGAGGAGTCCAAAGAGAACCCACCGGGCCAGTTTGCTGTGCAGTTGATGAGTGTGGCCATCGAGGGACTGACTGACGAGGAGCTGTCAGACAGCGGAGGGGAGGGAATGTACCGGGAGAGAGACGAGTTTGTCGTCAGGAATGAGGATATCGAAATGTTGAAGGTACAGCCTGGAAAAAATATAGACGGAAAATGAATGCTTGAGAACATGGATTTTAGTATTCAGTAGAATTAAGCTGAAGTTGTCAAAGTGGAAAATGCTGTATAGATGAGAATGCTTGTAATAAAAGTTAAATGCTGCGTGTCAGAATTAAACTATATTACTTTGTGGTGGTGGAATGGAAAAACTTTAGGTGTTCAACCCAGAGTTGTTGAAGGATAGTCACATGAGATCTTGTGTACACTCATAGCTGAAGATTCATTGTTTCAGTTTCATATACTGCAACTGTTATTACATACTGAAAGCCTTTTCTGCATGGTGTCATGTGTCCAGGTAACAATGAGGGCAGGCAATGAACCTCCAGCCATCTGGAAAGTCCAGAAAGCTCTGCTGCAGAAATTTGTGCCTGAGTTGAGAGATGGAAAAAGAGTCTTCTCAGCCACCAACAGTGTAAGTAAACGTGCACACGCCCATACCAAAGTATGCACGTAGTGGTATTTGATCATTCAAAAAAAAATTCTTTGTTCAGCTACAGGTAACTTGTTTTTCTTTGTGTTGTGTAGTATCTTGGATACTTTGGTGATGCCAAGACCATGTACCAGAGGGTTTATGTGAAGTTCTTGGACACAGTTAACAAAAGGGAGTATGTACGAGTTTGTAGTCGGAAGCCACGCTGCAAGCCTATGAACTCACTAAGGTGTGTTAAGAGTATTGACTGATGTAATTCAATTATTTTTTCAAACGTACCTCTTCAGTTGTGTAACTGTCTTTGTTTTGCCACGCAGGGGTGTTCAGGTGAAAACATTGCTGGGCTTGACGGCTGCCCCTTCCTCAGTCTCCCTGAGCCAAAAGCTTCGACCTAAACAGCTCAAGCCCAGGGCAGAGCCCCCTCCTAAGAAGAGGAGGAAATGGAAGGAGGAGTTTTCACCTACTGCTTCGGGATCATCTGAAGAAGGCGGTGAAGATGATGGTGAAGAAGCCTTCTGGCTTTTCTTATTAAATGTAGTTTGGATATGTTGATAACTTGTAGTGTATCAACATAGTAGTGTATAGTGTAGTGTTGCCTCTTGACACCCTCCTGTTTTTCTGTCACTGTCACTCTTAGAGTTAAACCCTCCAGTACCGTTTGCTTCACGGTTCCTCAACACGCGAACAATGAAGGAGACATTCAAGAGCTTTGTGGAACTGCTCATCAGCATAGCTTTAGACGAAGATGTGATGACAGCACTTGAGAGGGCAAATGGTAAGTGAATTTGGGCTTTGAGGTGTTCTATCCTTTTCAGCTACTGGCTTAGTAGTGGGCCAAAAACGGAAAGAAAACGTCTCTTTGTCTTGTTTCAGATGAGTTGCTGCTGCCACATATGAAAAAAGTGGATGGGATGATCACTGACAATAGGAAACGCCTGCTTCACAAACTGCATATAGGGCAGGTCCTTAAGGTGGGCGTATCTTTGAAACTGTATATTAATGGTTTGGTGGAAGTTCTCTGGAAAAGGAAGGAAGCATTATTATCATTATAATTGTGATTTTGATTACTTTGATTACAAAAGGCCAAATCATAAGCAGAGAAAGCCGCTTCTGTTAGGTAAACTGAGATTAGCATTATTCAGTGTTGAGTTAATGCATTGTAAGGCCATTTCGTTTTATGGGCATTATTTTCTCTCCAAAAGTCTTAAAACGCAAGCACTGGATGTATTTTGATGACAAAGAATAAAGCAAAGGCACAGGACCTTTGCTGAAGTGTATGAACCTCAGTGACTCTCCTGTTCTGTCTTCAGACAGCTCTAGACAGCTTCCCAGAGATCTCTGTGGTGACTGAACTAAAGAAGGATGGGGAAACCCCGGCCTTTAAGGTGCGTCTCAGTGGGAAGGCGTACAATAAGAAAACCATGAAGCCCCACAAAATGCCTAACAAAGTGCCACAGGTAAGACAAGATGATCTTTTGGTCAAATTCACTGTTCTTCTAATATATGTCCACCAGATGGCACAGTGTCACCACTTTGTTTCTCATTCATTCCTGTAGTCTGTTGGGCACTGAAGGCACTGAAGGTTCCCTTTCCTGTCATGCTGTCTCCTACTAATATCTGAATTTTTTATCAAGTGTCATTGATAAAGTGTTTTAAGACTTTGCTTTTTCCCTTTCTAGGAGTATACAGTGGACCAGCAGAAAACTCAGTGGTTCTCTCTGTACCACTCTTTGCAGCATTACAAGTATCACACGTACCTCATGTGTAAGGATGAGGTAAGACATTGTGATGCACATGCGTGTTCGCTGTGCTATCTTGCGTTGAAATTAATGAGCCGTTTTCTGTATAGGTGCAAAATAGGCATAGATTTTACCCTCTAACTAGTAATATTTTGCAAGTTTAACTCCAGGTGCTAATTATCCTGGTTAAACTTAAGATCTTTAAGCTGTATTAAGCTTTGTTTGTGGTCCTGCCTTCCAGATCGCTTCTCTGCGGGTGCAGGCAGGGGACCTGGGGCAGGACGAAACGGTACAGAAGTGTCTGCAGAACAGAGCTTGGGTAGAGGGGCTGTTTGATCGCTTTGGAGAGCTAATCAATCAAGTGCAGCAGGCCTGCCGATGATCCAGCCTTGACAGGCTTGATTTAAAAAAAGTAAAAAATTAAAAAAAAAACTTCAACACTTTTAAAAACAAGAGGATGCATCCAACTCAAGATGGCATCGGAGAAGGATGTAGTGAGTCTCTCCTTCCAGCCACAGAGAGATTTGAATCAGGGACCTGTCAGCCGACAGGCCTGAAAGACATTCAGGGGCCTGTGGCCTGAAAGCGGCAACAGGTGAACAGCGGGACAACAGTAAAGTTTATAGTGTGCATCACTGATTCCCAGCAGAAAGCAGTAACTTGATCAACAGAGGACAAAGACTTTGTTTTTGGAAGCATTTTGGAAGACTTCCACATTATGCTTCTCCTAGTCTTAGGTTTTTGTAGTTAAAAGCTCACTTTTTATGAGCCTTTTCATAGATTTATATGTTTTTTTTATTGTTTTTGTTTTTTTAGTTAAATGCCAGATAATAACCAGTGAGTATGCACTAGATAGAAAGCAGTCTGCATAGGAAGTAGAACAGGAGCAAATAAAAATGCAGAAATCTGATTGCCTACAGTTATAAAAGCCTCAGTCAATCATTTGATAAAAAGGCTCACACACACAGAAGTTGATTTATTATTAAAAAAATCTTATATTATATATAACCGTAGCTATATACTGTTTGTAAAACATCCATTTTGTAATGGAATGCCAACTTATATATAATGTACATTTTGTAAAAAATAACATGGAGGTGGGAACTGCAGCAATCTCTTAAGGAGCAATTTAGTAGCTATATACTGTATCTATATTGTGGTTTAACTTTTGTGCTTCAAACACCCCTTTGCTTATAAGATCAGTACTGCTCCAGTACTGCTTTTTATGAATTTTGTTAATCAAATATTATTACCTTGACTTATCTGAGGGTGGAATTAAATAAAAGTTCTTTATACTCCTCTACAGACATAGCCCACATTTTATGACAAATAGATATATATTTTTCACAGAATTAATATTATGTTCTCTTGTTTATTACAATTTCTGATACACTTTTTCATTGTTTTGTTTCCACAGTTTTCCAAAATGGACTCTTTATAAGTCAGTTACCAATTTTATGCTGTCAAAAATTATCTTGTTCTTTACAGATGCAGTTTGTAAATAAAGTGCCGCATGTGTTAAATGTTTGCTTTGGTATGTTTTGTACGATATGGTTAACATTCCATATTTTCTGGGGCTCAAGATTGTCAAAATGCTGTTGTAGCATAAAATTCTTACCCCAAGGTTTTTTCCACAGATCTCATTACATATTCAGCAACAGCACTTTGCTAATGCTAAACTTAATGCCACCTAATGCTAAAAAAATATAATAAAAAGCAAATCTAAAGTAATATGCGTCCTTACTGCTGGATTAGTAGACACAAATCAACTTTTTGACAATTTCTCTAAATAGGAAATTCTTTTCCTGAATACATTGTGATTTTTGAAGTCATAAGAATGGAAAGAAGGTGCATGAAGTAAAACTAGAAGATAAGACTGCTGATAACAGTATTTAAATCACATGCACATTCACAGTTTGACTTTTTCTTTTAAGCCTCACAGGAACAATTTTGCACACCTGACACAATCACTGGCAATATTTAACCGGAGTGCTCTGAGAACATGAACTTAAAAAAAATATTCACTGCCTTTATCAGGAAATGGAAGGATGGACTGCAGAATGAAAGCACTTTTTGAACAGGAGATTTTGAGTACAGTCTGGGTGAGTGAATTCCTATGAAGTACTTTTAGTGTTGAACTTTAGAAGTTATACTGCGTACCAAGGTTGTTTGGTACATAAGACTCGCTCCATCGCACCGGATCTGATGGATGTGTCCTTGGTGTTATTCCAGAGGCTATGTTGACAGCTGCCTTTATGTTAGAGGGAAGAAGAGTGGATGAGAGTGAGATTATCATCCTTTATTAGATATTTTGTCAGTGACACCACAACACCTCTGTGACGGTTCTATCAACCACCAACACCTAAAGTGGCAGTAATTTTCTTTACAAGTAAACCACAAACACATTTTCTTAAGATATTTAAGATATTTTTATTCATTTCCAATCTGAGTGCACGCATTTTGGTTAATAGTATTCATTTGAGAAGAATTGTTTAGTGATTTATACCTGTCCTTCCTTTCTCCACATGCTGCTGCTGCCCTGCCAATGGGGGTGCTGGAGTTTGAGAATGCCTTTTATACTCCACCACAGGAAGTGGAAGGAACCAACTCATGGCAGTGGGCAGAGGGACTCTGAACTACCAAAAACTACAGCAGCATGTGGATATTTTGTTTGTTAGGTTAATATTGGGTTTCAGTAGTGTGTGTTTGTTTAGTATTTTCTTATGGTTGGTTGTTGGGTTTAGTTTTCTCACCTTTGTGTCTGGTGTAGACTAGCCTGTGTGTATATATACCCCTCATTTTGTGTCATTCAGGAGGTCAGGTTTGTTATGTTCAGACTTATGTTGTGGTTTTGTTACGTTGACCTCAGTTTAGTTAAGACCCACTTTGAGTAATTCTGTGGATATTCTTTTCCATTTTCTTTAATGGTGCCTTTCATGGCGCTCAAGGCCAGCTTACATCATATGTTCAGTAACAAATGTACAAAATATAACAAGCAGCAATAACAAAAACTGCATCAATAATAAAACATCAATACAAAATATAAACAATCAAAATATTTTCTTCTATATAGGATAAGATGCAGTAGATGCTATTAAGTTGCTAGTTTAAAAAGATGGGTTTTAAGAGCAGTTTTGAACTCTGTAATGGAGTCCAGTATTCAGATGTGAAGGTGCAGAGCGGTCCAAAGTTCAGGTGCAGCAGAAAAGAAAGCCCTGGCACCCATTTTATTGAAGTTGATGGCTGGTAGTGCCAGTGGACGGGCTGTAAAAGACCGCAGGGAGCAAGATGGAGTGTAAGTCTGAAGGAGGTCTGTGAGATAAGCAGGGGATAGATTGTGACTGTTAATAAAATTGTATATAAAAATAAAAAAGTTAATCCGTTGTGACACAGGGAGCCAGTGGAACTGGATCAGATGTGGAGTGACATGTTCCAGGGATTTTGAGCATGTGATGATCCATGCTGCAGAGTTCTGGATTAGTTGGAGTGGTGAATAAGTTTATTGGGGATGATTGCCAGGATGGCATTGCAGTAGTCGAAGCGTGATGTGACCAAAGCACTGAAAAAGACCTCTGTGGAGTGTTGCATTAAAGCAGGGTGTAGTCTGGAGATTTCACAGATGGAAGAAGATCCATGATACACTATTCATATGCCTGGAGAAAGAAAGGGTACTGTCCAGGATAACACCAATGCTCTTAACCTGTATGGAGGAAGGAATGATGGCTTCATCAGTGGGGAGCGAACAGATTCAACTTTTTGAGTATTGATTTAGACGCGATGAGCAGTACAGTGACTACTCTTTAATTTTAGGTAGTTTGTCATCCATATCTGTACATCATGAAGACAGGCAGTGAGTGTGCTGGAAGAGATAGTGAAACTGGGCTTGGTGGACACATAAAGCTGTGTATCGTCAGCATAACAGTGAAGACAAATACCATAGTGCCTGAGGATGTTGCCAAGGGGGAGGAGGTAAATAATAAACAAAAGTGGCCACAACACTGAACATTTTGGTACTCTGTAGTGCACTCTGGAGCTTTCTAACTGGTAATTCTGAATTTGTACAAAATGTGTGCCGTGATGCTCGCCCACCATGCTCTCATGACAAAACTATTCGCTGCGAATGGGTGGCTGACTTTGTATCATCTGAGAGGGTCTTGAGCCTGTTGAATAAAATATAACTGTCCGGCCACGATGCAAAATTACTGGCAACCCCCAACAAACAAAAGTGCCTCTGTGCTGAAGCGACAGCTCTGTGAGGAAAGCCACTGTCCTCTGTCCTTTGGAGTTGCGGAGGACGGTCAGTCAGACAAGCGTTTGGGATTCCAGCACGGGCACGACTGATAGAGACAGTTGCTGAATGTCTGCTCTCCAGATGAAAAGAATATGAATTTTAATGCACTGCATTGTTCCATATGTGGGGGACAAACTCAGAGGACCCTTGAGGCAGCGTGAGAATGTGAGCAGGGCACAGTAACTGGACAGCTGTGCGTTGGATAAGACTGCATAACTGACTGCCTATTTGTTTTGTAAATGCCCTGTACTAAAATCTAATGTGGTCTACTGTGTGATGATGGTGTAGTTTTAAAACATTTTAACCATTTGTGTACCGACATGCAGGGTTCACAGCAGAAACGTGTGGAAATTCAATCTGGCAGCTGCACAGGGATAACTGGCACGTGACACTGACTACTGAACAACAGCATTTGGTAGTGGGGGAAAATAACTTTGTGCAATTACTCTAGTACTGTAATTTTATGTAAAATTTTAAGGTACTTGGTTGTTCTACTGTATGCTACTTTAGACACCTATTGAAGGATCTTAGATATACTAGGGTCACTTGCAGGGGGCAGCAGGTAGGCATCCCTGCCACTGCTCCACTATCTCAAGATGTTCTGGGAACAGGGCCGCCCATAAGGGGGGAAAAGGGGGAAAGCATTCTGGGGCCCAGCTGCTAGGGGGGGCATACACTCCAGCACTAATTATGTTCATTCTAAATATAAGCAAAAATAAACTAATTTAATTTTGAACCAAAAAACTCACCATTACTTATTAAAATTACAAATAATCCATTTTTTAATGTTGCTTGAGTAAAATATAGCCTGTTTCATAATGAAAAACCCCCCTCTTCTGAAAATGGTATTAGTAATGTCTGTTGTATGTAACGCTGAAATATCAAAAGTTCACCGCATCCGTTTTGTGCATGTGTACATGTGCACTTTTGATATGTGATATGTGCATGTGTTTATGTAGAATATAGAGAGAAAGCACAGCATGCACTAACATGACTACAGCAGATTTGGGGAGGGCCCATTTACTGGACCTTTTCAGAGACCCAGTCATTTTTGTGGGCAGGCCTGTCTGGGAATAATGGAGCAAAGCATCAATGAAGGGTGGCTCCTGGCTGATGAGCTTGCAGCTGGCCTGATTGCACCTTCCAAGTTGCAACAGGCAGTTTTGCCATGCAGGTTTTCCTGTGCTGCTATATTTTTCACTTAAATTCAGGGGGAAATAATGTACTTTTTACTCAGTTTACAGTTATTTAACAAGTGTAGTTACATTACTTTTCATATTGTATTACTTTTACAAACAAATATACTGTATGGTGAGTTTAAAACAGAAGTTCCTAAACTTTTTGGCTCGTGGTACTTGCAAAAAAGCAGTGTCTAGTGTAACATAGTATATATAGCAGCCACAGAATTAGAATGCAGAAAGAGTACTATTACTTTTGTTACTCTAAAGTATATTTTGCTGCCAATACTTGAGTATTTATACCTAAAAGAATTTTAAATGCAAGACTTTTACTTGTAATGGAGAATGTTTATCATGTTTAAGCATGTTTGTGGTATCAATACTGCTTACTAAACTGAAGGATCTGATTACTTCTACCTCTACTGGCATTTATGGATCCTGCTTAAGAGTTCTCATTTTCATCTGTGGTAGACAGTAATGAAGTACACTTTCATTCAAGTAGTGTACTTAAGTTCAAATTTGAGGTACTTGAGTATTTTCTACTGATGCCAAGTTCTACTTCTACTCCACTACATCTCAGAGGGAGATATTGTACTTTTTACATTTATCTGACAGCTTTAGTTACTAGTTAATTTATAAATTAAGATTCTTACACACAAAATGTAGAAATACTTAATAAAATATGTTTTGTTATATAATAAACTACCTAACATTTTATAGTAGTACAACTGACACGATTATCACATTAACATGACATTAAATGGGAGCCTATTTGATTCTTTAAGACAGTTTTCATGTAAAAACATTTCATGGTTCCACCTTCACAAATGTGAAGATTTGCTGATTTTTGTTTTAATTAATTCATTTCTTTGAAATAATTTTGAGCTTTGTACTGTTGCTTAGACAAAGCAAGCATTGTGAAGGTGTCACTTTGGGCTCTGGGTAATTGCGATGGCATTCATCACTATTTTCAAAATTTCAAAAATCGATTAATGGAAAAAACAATCAGCAGATTAATCCATAATGAAAGTAATCATTAGTTGTACTCTGATATAAAATAGTACTTTTACTTTTGATACTTTAAGTACATTTTCCTGATTATGCTTACATACTTTTACTTTAGTAACATTTTCAATGCAGGACTTTTACTTGTAATCGATTATTTTTACAGTGTGGTATTAGTACTTTGACTTAAGTAAAAGAGCTGAATACTTTGTCCACCACTGACACAGACACACACACACACACACACACACACACACAATTAACAATTTAACAAACAATGAATTGTTTAATAAAAATGAAAAATTGCTTACTTCATTTTTAAATTCTGTCTTTCATGTCAGCAACCCCTGACAAATGTAACCATACTAATATTACTTACTTACTTTTGATACTTAAGTATTTTGAAAAGCTAAGTATTCATAAATCTCCCAGTTGTAGCAATGGATCTGATTCAACCACTCAGTTTCAGCAGCAGCAATGTCACATTGTGCCTGCCACCTGCATGCAAATTGTCTTCCCTTTCCTGCATTTCTTCCGTGTCATGTTGGAGCACAAAAGAACAAAAGAAAATTCCTTTGGATATTTGTCATCATCATCATCAGTAAACAAACTATGACTTGACTAACACTGCATGGCCGATAAGTACGAAGGGGGAAAAGGGGGAAATATGCAGGACTTTCCGTGCACATGGAGAGAAGCAGGAGAGTAAATACCGCTTTGACCTTGTGGACTAGAAATTCTGATTGCATTAACCAGAGTGCGCTCTCTCTCTCTCTTCTGTCTGTCTGATTTTCTGTGTTGGTGTATAACACTTTTCACTCTACAGCACGGAAGGCCCGTTTACAAAATACCATTCATTTGAAGAGTTGTAAAACCAGTTCTGCCCTCAACCAAAGGCTTCTCACTCTGACTGAAAGCAAAGAGTTGCAATTCATTTAAGGTGTGGATTTCATTTGTTTCCTTTGATTCTCTTTGTTTTGAACATGAATGTGTCAATATAAAATACATACAACAACAGAAAAGTTTGAGTTTAATACAGCTTGTTAAAGTTACAACAACCAACACCGGATCCTACATTTACATACTGCAACTTTAGCAACTCTTTTTACGCAGTAGTACTCCTTTTGACGAGCAAACTGAACAGTGGAAAATTGGTGGAGTGGCTCATTTAAAGTTGCACACATGTCCAGCCTGCACTTTTGCTAGAGCACTCTGCCTTGCTCAAGAGCAGCTCAACAGCTAGGTGAACGAGGAGGAAGACATTTCTTTCCCTGCCGTGTCTAAGAATGCAAACCAGTCAACACATATTTTCACTTCACCTGGTTAAAATGATCAAACTGGACAGTAATCAAACCGGTTTGCCCCTTTAACATGCCTCACCTGTTGCACCATACCCGTCTTTCATGATGATGACAGCAGTCTTCCTTTCACCGAGTAACCAACATTAGGTTTACAGTGTCATCTTACTGTGCACAAGGTTAGAGCCTCAGTACATGAAATCTGTATCCTTTGAGTCGTGCAGACGATCCCAGACAAGCTGAAATATCATTAAGGCCACTTTAACACATGAGGCACCTGCAGTCACATGTTTTAATGCTGTGTCAGTACTGTTTGGACTGTAGGACAGAGAAAACTGTTCATCCAAAACATCCCATTCTCACTGTTTGTGTTTCTATCCTTTAAATCCCAAACCAATCAAACTGCCTCTTCTTCTCTTCTTTGGAATAACCATATCTGTCTCACACCTACTGTAGGTCTTTATCAGATCAGATTTACCTCTTGTGTAGGCTTTGAGGGTGTGACTTGGTGTGGAGTGTAAGGTTGTGTGAAAACTTCCTGGATTTTTAGTATTTCCTTTAAATTTAAAGTATTTTACTTAATCAGTAAAATAAATCAGTAAACATGTTTAATAAAGGACTTAAGCAGGAAATATGAGCAATATTGCCATTGGCTACTTAGAAGTGCATTATAATGACTAATGCTCTCATGTGATAAAAGAAAATCAGATGGGCCACCTGTAAAGGTAAAACCTTTCTCTTGGGAAACTTTGTGGTAGTATATGTTTGAACCGTCTATCTTACTTCATTTCCAGTTTCAATTCAGGAAGCCTTGCCCAAATGCAGGAATAAGAGAGTTAGTGCGCCTTTTGTTAAACATCAGGGAAACAGTGGGAACCTCATTATCACGCTAAAGCCCGGGCAGGCAGGACCCGGCCAGATTGGGACGTGAATAATATATCGCAGTGGGCGGGCACGGTTTCGGAGGTTTACTGTAGTTAGTTGCGTGCGTCACTGAGGACTTGGTCTGAATGGCTGTCTTTACAGTCACTGAGGAAATTTTTATTCACCGAATCACCGAACACCAGGTAATAATAATTTAATCACCATTAGCTGATGAAAAGTATATGATGTTAAGAGTTTAGAGTTAATTTAGTTCTGTAAGCTGTTGTGTGACGGTAGGATGTTTTAAGAAATCCAAAAAACCAACCTCACATAACATTTGCATGTATCGCCAACTTGGATTTGACTGAAACTATTGAATGTAAGTAGAAATAGCCTATAATGTGCCATGATTTATAGAATAATGTAATTTACACACACCGTGTGTTTGGGTACTATTCACTATCACATTTTTTTCTATTAGCCAAAGAGTGGAGTTTCTTTGGATCGAAATTCACTGTTTCTATAGCTCTTTACAATGTTTACTTCGCCTTTGTAATTTAAACCTATCTCTAAACATATTATAAGGTGTAGGCTAGGCTATTAGCCTGTATGAAAATGCATTTATAATGCGTGCACGTTAATTGACGTTTTATGAATTAATTTGATGGTTTGTAGCAGCTTTAAGCTATGAGTAAGAACACCTTTCTATGACATTTGTGCTCAGTGCCGACTCAGTAGCCCGCAGTGTTTGTGTTTAAACACAAGTAGAGGATGGTAGGGGTTCCGTGTGCGTGCGTGTGTTTGTGTGCATAGGTTACCATACCCTATATGTCACACATGTGAGGGTTCAAATCCACAACGTGGGCCAATAGCCCACCGAGGTTCAGCGCGGTCATTCCCTGAAGCTTGATCAGTTAATCTCACTATTGTCTCAGCATGTTGGAGGAATGAAGCTATCTGCCACAGGCTATTAACAACCTGCTGCTTTTGGTCTAATGGTGCCACAGCGCATTTTCACTGCATGAAATCATCAGGCCTGCGCTTAGTGCAGGTTAAGGCAACAGTCCTTAAAAATGAACTTAATGCTGTCGTTTTATTGCTGCAGCTGTGGTAACAGTCTACAGCTTCGGGTTTGGGAGTAGCCTCCTCTTACACCGTGTTCACAAGGGGAAGATATGTTTCCAGCGCTGCTCCCTCTGCGATTATTTACCTGCACTGATGTGTGCAAACACACGATGTAGTGTTGTCCTTGCTGAAATGGTCAGTCCCCTCTTGCATCGTCCCGCAGTCTATCTGCTGGGTCTTTATAAGGAGCACCGGAGTCAGGGGACGAAGTCTGACGGCAATTTCACAAACTGGGTTTTCAACAAGATCGTTTTGAACCACATCTACCCCCACTTTTTCCATTTTAACAAGCCTTAATGGATATTGATCAGATCCGGATTTATTGTGTGAATGGTAGCTTAATCCAGGGACCCCTGATGGGATTCTCCAGATGGTCCTGCTAAACTCCTAAATCAAGGATTTCATTCTGATAATGCAGTTTCTTACTACCAAAAAATAGATAATTCCTGTGATAGACTGCATTTACAGTGGGTCTATAGTATAACACTACAAGTGTTTTTTTAACTTGAGTGTCTTAAAACAATGACAGAAATATTTTAATTATTTCCAACATCAGCCTATTGTATTTCCCATGATTCTTATCATGGATAAACAGTGGTGAGAAATGTTCTTTCTTGAACAACTGCTGCAGTTGTTCTTCCCCGTTATGCAAATTCCCTGTTCAGGACAGTTTCTTCTCCCCCAGAGGGAGACGCCGTTTGACGCAGATGAATCTCATTAATCAACAGATCACCCAGATCCCCTGCTCTTTATGAGCTGTTGTATTTTTTTGAAACAAGTGGCCAAACATCTGCTTGCTGCTGCTGCACAGTTCCAGTGTGTTTTTGTTGTCAAGTTTTACAGATAGGTCAGTAATAGTATTTGTCTTGTTGTGTTATCATAACACAGCCTGGTTGGTGCTGACAATCCCTGATTTATGGCCTCTGGCCTCAGTGAGCCTCTCAGATCCTCCCGTAACATTTGCTCAACGGGCTTTAAAGGTTTCCTGTTGTGAGATGAAAGCCAACATCTCAGCTCTGCTTTCTTTCCCTGGTCTGGCAGGCGGTGGATGACACAAGTCGTTTTTTATCGGCAAAGACCTATCAACCACAGATGGGCAGATGTTCAGAATGTTGAGAAGTTGCATGATGGAGTGTTGAACATGTCTGTGTTTGATTGCATAAATCATCCTCTGATTGATTCTGTGTGCACATATTAGTAGCAAGGCAGCCCATCCAGTGGAAAATACATATCAAGAAATCTCTTGTGAGAGAAGGCTCACAATATGATCATTGTCTCTGTTTCCTTGTGTGTGTGTGTGATTGAGTGGAGCGGGCAAAGATTGCATCAGGTGTCAAGATGACACTGTTTGATTTTAACCTACACTGGGTGGTTGCAGTGGTTGATTGTTGGGTGTTAATCATCTGTTAAGTGAATTAAAACAAAGCGTTTTAACACACTGTACAAACATGCCTCAAAAGCGGATTTGGGTTCGGTTACGACCCCCATGAGAGACATTGATCCTGGACCATGTGCTGTTACACCCACATACAGTTACTTGTATTCAGATTCTAATTATGTGAAAATACACAGAGGAGTAGGGAGTGTGTGTTTGGTGAAGACAGAAAGCACAATTCCCTGTAGTTTCTGAGAAAGTGCTCAGACAATAGACAAAGCTGAGAATGACCATTGTGGATCACCAAAAAGACTTTTGTTTAGGAAAGTTGAAGTAGTGTAATGGTTTTAGTGTCTGCATGTATGAAAGTTAATTTTCATATTGGTTTTTTTCTAATTAATTACACAGGTGATTATTTACCTCATTAATTAAAATTAAAAGCTTCATCTATAAATTTAGGAAATAGTAAAAAAAAATGGCTTCCCAATTTCCCAGAGCCTGAGTGATGTCATCAAATTTCTTGTTTTGTCTGACCAACAGTCCAAAACCTAAAGAGCTTCTATTTACAATATAAATCACAGAAAAGCAGCAAATCTTTACATGAGAGAAGCTTCTAGGTATTCATTCCCACGCCTCTGAATGTCTTTGCCACCTTCCCTTTTTCCATCCACTGATTCTCTCCCCTCCTCCTTCATCAGAACAAGGCATGGCTGGGAAGCCTTTCCGGGCCACCTACATCTGGGGCAGTATCATCTCTAATCTTCACACTAACGTGGAGGTCAAGCGGCGACGCCACAACCTTAAGTCCTACCATGACTGTTTCCTGGGCGCAGAGGCCGTAGACGTGGTTTTGGCACACATCGCCCTGAACCGTTTCTTTGGTGAAGAGGCGGTGCCTCGCTACAAGGCCGTCCGCCTCTGTCAGGCCCTGATGGACTCAAGGGTGTTTGAGCCGGTGGGCGTTAAAGTATTTGGGAAGGAAAAAAAGCGAGCCACATTTGAGGACAGTAGTTGCAGTCTGTACAGGTTCCTGAGCCCAACAACCAGCTCCTCCTTATCATCACAGACCAACGACAACTCTCACTCCACTAGTACCATAGAGAGTGGCTATGACTCACCAAGCATGAAAAGGAACAAGAACAGCTATGGTCCGTCACGTGAAAGGTACAGTCTGGTGTCATAACATTTTCAGATCTTATTTTTGATTTGCTTTGTTCTCCTTCTTCCAGAGCTAATCCCAAATTCAGTATAACTTTTGACTGGGTGCCTCTGAAAACTAGAAAGGCATGACCTCTTGAAGTCCCATCAAGCAGTCATGTCTTGATACTCTTAATTTCCATTAACCCCTTCATTTCCAGTGAGTGACATTGTGTTTTAAATTCAAATCCAAACATAAATTGCAAAATCAAAAACTTTAGCGATATTATATTATAAGATATAACCTGTTCATAAGTGATCTTTAGGGGTGGTGGTATGCAGATTTTGTTCCAGAGCCAGGCTGGCTGTTTTCCCCTGTTTCCAGTCTTTGCGCTAAGCAATGTTACCTGGCTGCTGGCTGTAGCTCCATATTCACCGTGCAACAATTGTATAAAATGTTTCAGCAAGAAAGTGAATGTGCGTTTTCCAAAATGTCAAACTGTTTAAAGTCATTTGATTCTCCTTTAGTTTTTTTAGTTTGAGGCTGGAGAATTAAATTGCAGGTAGGCCGTGGAGCATGTAGCAAAAATACAGGCAGGATGCATTACCTATGAGGTGCGAACGGCCTCAGCACCTTGTGAGTGACAGCTCCAGACTGGACCAGAGAACAGGCCTGATGTCCCTAATTGGGGATGAAAGAGGAACAATGTGCTCCAACAGTTTAAATGAGGCTTTTGTTATTTATAGCACCAGCCAAGGCAAGTCGTCATGGAAATAATGTAAATAAACAGGAAAGTCACACATCCTATTTAATGTTCATCAGAAATTGTTCAGTGTTGGAAATTGTGCATTTATTTTGTCTGTTTGAAATAAAATGACCATCAAAACAGCCCCAAAACTATAACTGAATCACATGTACTAGAAAACGTGCAGCCTGATGACACATTTGTTCCTATAATAAGTCTGTTTTGTTTTTCAATCATTTCCACTGATTGTTGTTATTATTTGACTCTTCAGACAAGAGGCACTGAGCTACTCCACCCACTCACCCATAAAATCAGACAAATCAGTGGAGGACATGCTGGGAAACCTCAACCTGAGCTCGACCATCACCCCTCAGATGATCAACCTTGGCCTCTCACAACAGCGTAAGTCGTCTCCTATGTGATGACATTGGAGAGTGACATAAAACATGTATCATGTTTTCAGGCCTATGACCCATATGGCTTGCAACTCTGTGTTTTCACAGTGGTGGATGAGGTGTGGCACCAGCAGGCAGTGTTCAGACTGTTGCAGCTTATAGAGCTCCCCCTGTTGGAGAACTTGTTAGAGGCTAGAGACACATCGCGGCCTTCCCTGCACAGCATGGACAGTGACCCCGACCTGCTGTACACATCTAGCTACTTAGACCGAGAGGTCCTCAAGGCTTTCAGTGAAGCACAGTAAGTTCTCTAAAGCTGTAAAAGTTCGACAGTCTTCTATAAAAGTTAATAATTCAAGTCTGTGATCAATCAGTCCTAATTTGCTGTTTTAACTCTTTACCAGTGCTTTTTCAGACAAACTGCTAACTGCTTACACTTCAACACAAAAATGATGTGATTAAGCCTACTCAAACTAAAGTAATATATAGTGGAGGAAAATAACTAAGTACATGTAGTCTGGTGCTGTACTTAAATACAAAATTGAGGTACCTCACCTGAAAATTTCCATTTAATGCTACTTTATCCTTACTTTAACAATACACAGAATTTCAAATCAGCTTATTGTACTTTTTGCTCCACCACAGTTATTTAAAAGCTATATTTACCTCTTATAATCAAGATAAAGATTTTACTTACAAAACATGCATTGTTACCCAGCAGTATAATCAGGCAGTTAAAATTAGTTCATTACATTAAACATGAATGTGTCACTTTTATGTGAACACATCCGTAATAATAATCAAATAATATAATGTAACACTGACAGGGGACACTCTGCATGAGGAGTACTTTAACACATGTTGTTGTTAATACTTCTCTACTTAAGTGACATTTTGACACAGGACTTTTAATTGTAACTAAGTGTTTTCATAGTTTGGTGTTGCTACTTCTACTTAAGAAAATAATCATGATAAGATTATTCTTTTATGTAATCTAAATTAATTAAAAAAACTTAAGTTTAGCCTGGTTTTAACCTACATGTGTTGACCAAATCAATGCCTCAGTCGAGTGATCTCTAAATCACACAAGGTGAATAGCTTATCTGACCTTCTTTTATTTCTTCACTTCAACTGATCTGTTGGCCGTGTTTAAAGTTTTCGCGTTTCCCTCTCCCTCAGGGCTGATGAGTGGATGTCAGGGGCGGTGGACTGTCTAGAGTTTCTGCCTGATGAACTGGTGGTGGAGGTCAGTCGAGGTTTGTCTGGTTGTACCGGCGACTTGCTCCAGTGTAAGAGGCTGCTCTATGAGGTCCTTGCTCAGCATTACGGACACACACAACAGCCACCTCTGCTCAACAACCACGTTTTCGACATTCACTCTGGCATCTCGGAGCTACTTGGTAAGAGGATGAGCTATCGGATCCCTTTGTCATCCTGTGGATGATGAGGCTTTTGTTGTCATGCATAAATGCAGGTTTCTCATACGTACGTTTCCATTCTTGTATTTCCTGTGGTCTGTTGTCAGTGAATGGCAAGCAGGAGCAAGCTCTAGAGACTCTGCAGCTCAGCCTGAAGCTGCAGGACTCTCGCAGCAGGGAGGAGCTACGCAGGCTCCTCAGATTCATGGCCGTCGCAGCCAAACCACAGGAGGTCAAACTGCACAAAGAGGTCAGCGTGCGAGCGCGTCTTGTGTGAGTCTGCACAGGTGTATGTTGGATCTTCGTTAACTTGAAATAATTCTCTGTCAGATTGAGAACCGGATGGCGGTAAAAAGGTCTTTCTCAAGTGCAATCGTCTACAGCAGACGGCTCTCCAAAGGAAAGGTGGACTTGATGGTTCTGTTCATGATGGACAACCACTGTGATCTGTTCAAAGTGAGTGTCGCTTGGCTAGCGTGTGTGTGTATGGTTTTACAAGAGGGAACTAACAATTGACATCTATGCAGAACATATTCACTGGGTTGATAAAATACCACTGTTTAGAAGCAGGATTGTGACCCTGATATTAGATATTACTTGAAAGAGAATTCATAAGTCAAATGTGTCAGCCACAAGCACAATTATATTCATCATAATTTTATTATATTCATATTTGATCTTGAAGGCAAGACAAACAGAAACCTCATGTCTTATTGTGCTCTCTTTTCCACTAGATTCCTGTTTTATTGCACAAGATGGTCAGTGACAGAATAATGAACATCGTGAAAGGAAAGGATCCAGATATGATAACAGGTCTGCAGATTTTCCTTGTATTTTGTATGAGGTGTGGTGATGACGCATTGGATAAGACGCATGTCTTTGGTGTGAGAGACCTGGGTTCAATTCTCCACTGTGACACATCCACCAATGTGTCCCTGAGCAATTCACTTAATCCCCTAGTTGCTATAGAGGTGTGCGACCTCTAACATAAATAGCAATTGTAATGCCGGTTTCAGACTGCGAATTTTCGCCTCGCAACGCTTTCTTCGCGTGAGTACATCGCGTGAGTCACAATGTTCACACACAATGCGATAAGGTGAATAAACACAACTCGCCATTACTATAACTGTATGAAACCAAAGGAAACATTTTGCTGTGATTAAATAGCAATAAACGGATTAAACTGATGCCAAAACAACGACAACATGATGCAGATTTGTTAAACATATCAATTCATGCTTTGTCAGGTCTGGCAGCAAGACAGCAGGACAACAACTTCTAAAATGTTTGTTTTCTGAATGGAGTTCGGATCGATCAGGGCTGTGCTATGCTAACTTGGTCACAGTAAAGTACAACGACAGCTGGAATAAAGTTACAGACAGATGTTTTCTGAACTCACCAGGTAGTTCAACCTCCTCGCTTTCTTTTCTCTAAGTAACGTCCAGCTTGTCCGTTTTTTATATAAATATGAAGTCGTAGTCCGACAGAGCAAACAACGTTAACAACACTGTAACCGGATGTGCATGGAAACTGGCTGCTGAGAAGCTCCAGTGAATTTAAATCAACGTTGAAATCCCAAAAACTAAAGTAAAAAGTTAATTTAAAAAGAACAGTTAACTCCGAGCTCCTCTCGCGAGTAAACGGCATAGTTGTCAGAGCCAAATCCGAACGATTACAGGTGTTTATTTCTCCAATGGTTGGAGCGCTGCTCCCTGCTCCTCTAGTCCAAGTTTAGCAGCTGTCAGCCGGCCTGCAGATTTTCAATCCCCACTCTGCTCAGCCCTCTCCACACAATGCTCTGAAGCCTCGGTCACATACGGACAATCTCAACACTGATAGGCTATCGCGACTCAGCGACTTCTTCCTTTGCGAATTACTTCGTGTTGCCTTCGCGTCGCCGGGCCCACCGCCTTCACATCGCTTCGCGCCGCCCATCAGGAAATCGCGGCTCTAAGCGTCTTTGCATTGACTTTGTAAGTAAACTCACCGCCCCGAACGCTCGCTTTGCTTTTGGTCTGAAAGCACCTTAAGTCACTTTGGATAAAAGTGTGGTAAATGAAGTAATGTAATCTATTCATCAATCTACTTTTTTGTTGTTAACGATTTGTGTGACCACTGGTACAAATCCCTTACTAATTTTCTCTTTCTCCGCTCACTCTTTACTGCAGGATCAGCATACTGCACAAGACTGAGTGCTAAGGCATATTCAGAAAATGCACAAAAAACCACTAAAGAGGAACTTTGGTCCTTACTCCGTACGATCCATGAGAACCCTAAACTCTCCAGCAAAGAAAAGAGACGCCTCATGGGACAGTTTTATAAAGGCCACCCAGAGATTTTTGTGCAGTACGTTGGAAATAGATTGTCCACTGTCAACATGTTGCTACAGTGATATTTATTAGTTTAGCATTATGATGTAAAAAGAGAACAAAAGCTATTGTGATGTAAATGATGTGTAGTAGTGTAAGTGGATTTTATTTGCTTGTATGTAAATAGTTTAGACTACTGAAGAAGAATGTGATTAATTTATTTCAATTTCTTTGGTGCAGGACACTAACCTGAAATGTGTGTGTCAGTTATATGTGAGACTGTTACTTTCCCAGAATGACAAAAAGAACCAAGTGTTCTTCTTTTTCATACTGCAATGCGTCTTGTTGGCGTTCTGTGTCTGCAGCCAGTAAGGACAAGTCTGCATGTGATTTTTCAGTGGATGTATTCTATGTGCTTGTGCAATAGGAACAGTGTTAGCAATCAAAATGTGTCTGTTCATGTGGTTTGTCATATACAATGCGATGCACAGTGAGAGGAACCCTCAAAGCGGAAATTTGATCCTGGAAATTTAAAAGTCTGATGTTGTGCTGTAGTAAACAGTCAAGGACATTCACGAGGATCAACCCTCTGGGTTTTTGTGTTTGTTGCAACAAAGCAGCAAAACAGATGTTTGCAAGTTGTTTTTGTTTTGTTGGCTAAAACCATAGCTGTGTTTTAGTGGCATTTTCAGGGTTGCATTTTAAATACGGTTTATGTACTCTTTCAAATTAGCTGATTGTTTCCACATTCCCAGGCTAAGTTTGACCCATACACATCATGTTCATATCTTGGCCAGACTTTATAAAATTAGGCTTGACTTGGCAAACATTCACACGTGGACAGTGCCCTTTTTTGTGGTAGAAACTAAATGTGTATATTCTGATGTCGAGAGCAAATTACATTTGGTAGGTCAAATATTTTATCGACTGAGCACCGATATGTTAAATGAGATTTGAGAGTCTCAAATTGAGACATTCTCATCGTCCATTCTTACTTGACCCCCACAAAATCTTGCACATGGCTTTCTCTGTTAAAAACAGACAGACCCCTGATTTTATAATAGTGAGTGGCATAAAAAACAGTCAACTACAAACTTGTGAAATTGTTTTTCACACACGCACAAACGCAGTCTTTCTGTAAAATAAAAAAGTAGTTTGGAAGTACTATAATGTCGAGTTTACTTTGTACCAAAGGCCAGTACTGTTTCTCATATTTTATCAGTTACATAAACCATAAACATTTTCAGCCTAAACGCAAATGTCCTCCTCCCATCTGCAAACATCAGAATATCAAATTCAAATCAAAGAAGAAAATGAGTGGTACTTTCCTTTGTTTCTTTTGCTTTTTGTGTTAGTTAGATTTGCTAATAATGATAAAAAGAAAAATCACCTAACTCTTAATATGTTCTGACGGTTGTCTAGCTGTAATCAGTGACTTCAAATTCACAGCAGGACAATGAGAAGAGGCCAACAAACAGTTACATTGCTTGATAGATACTGTTTGTAGAGCTCTACAAAAACACATTTAGGGAAACAAATGATTCTCTAAAATTTATCATTCAGAAGCTATTGAATCAAACATCCACAAGGTGAAGACATAAAAGAGCTTTTTTTTTTATTACACTCACTTATTTTGGTTTCTAAGCGCAATTTTCAATTTTCCAAATTTTAAAGTAGCATTCAGACTTCTTCATGTAGCACTAGAGTGGCGTTCTGTGTAAACTGCTTTCCGCCACAGTGTTACCTGTGAATAGGCTCAGCACTGAGATAGGCTTCCACACACTCAGAACAAAAGCTGTGCTGGTCAGACAAATAATGACATACCCAGGCCAATGTGAAAAGAAGCAGCTGGCTGACATAGGAAAATAGTAGAGTTTGTCATAACTAAATAACTATCTGATGAGTTAATGCTGCTTAAATTAGTTTCAGCTCAAAAGCTTCATGGTAAACATTTTTACTTACTTTACTTAAAAGTCTAAATCTAACTAAAATGTAAATAGAAGCAAACCATTTCCCAAAGAAAATTTTTTTTAAAACTATCTTGCCCTTATGTTTATTGGATACACTTAAGCCTATGAAATCCCGCTTATTTACATTGAGGGACTTTGAAAAGAGGATGATTGATCCTTTCACATAAACAACCAAGTGGAATCTGCTGCCCCCTAGTGGTAATGATAAGGCCAGCATGGCTGTGCTAGAGTCTTGATAACATGTCCAGTCATTTACAAAGAATGGTAGCAATAAATCAGTTCAGGTTAAAACCAAATAAAGAAGCAAATTATGGTTGATTTTTTTCCCCACTTTTATTGAAAGGAACTGTGTTTCCTTCAGTTATCTAAAAAAAGTTTGATTCCACTTTGCCATCACTGGAACATCACAAGGCCAAAACTGAGCTGTGTGCCAAAATCAAAAGTTGAATTAAAAATTTTGTACAGTATAATGGTCAGTCTTTAAAAATAAAAACTGCTGACAAACAAACAAACAAGAACACTCGGGTGTGCATACAGTACGTATGTCTGTGTGAGTGTGTGTGTGTGTGTACATGTATGCTTGTCTTCTGTACAGAGATCGACGCATCTAGAATCTGTCAAGACGCCCTCAGAAATGTGGACACGTACGTTTACCCCATAGGACCACCTGTTTAAGATTACATTCTTGTTGGGTTCAGTGTATGTTTTCGTTTAGTTTATCGAATCCTCTTCTGTTGGCGTGCGCGGTAGATGTCGTGTATAGGTGGAGCCACAGCTCCTTTATCATCCTCCTCATCTGAGTCAGCGTTAGGCCTCTTGAGTGACTTGGCAATTGCATGGTTCTCCATGGATCCATTGCCCTCCCCTCCTGCGTCTGGCTGTCTACCAGTGATCAGCTCTACAGCAGCATCGACAGCTAAAGAGACAGAAAATACATCAGTAGCATGTCACATAGGGGGCCGAACAATTGTTTGACACACTAAAACACATTTTATCTGATAGCTGTCAAGATATTTGAACCTGTTCTAAACTGTTGGTCACATGACCGACCATCTGACTGACACTTTCATCACCAGAACCACATGGATAAAAATAAATGAATCCAGACCATTTTTAAAGTGCTGACTAAAGCAACTTACTCTCAGGAAGTGTGCATCTCCTGAATGTTTCCATGAGCTCATCCACTTGAACAAAGGGACCCTGCAGTGAGAAACAATCAGACACTTTGCATTCAAGTAGGAAAAAACATGGCTGCTTTTATTCATTAGCAGTGAATATGAGCTTTATAGTATTAAGCTGCTGCTGCTACTACCACTCACAGTGAAGCACGTAGGTGGAGGGAGCAGCTTCATTAGGACAACAGCAGCTGGGGGGACTGGGAAAACTCCACCAGGGACAGGGTGCAAACCTGGAGCTGTGGGAAGGAACACAAGAGGCTACATCAAAGATGGATCATTTCATGAAGTAAGTAAATATAGAAGAGACGGTAGCAACGACATATCTGCAAAAAGTGAATTTTCTTCTTCAATACCAAAAAGGACTAGTGTTCTGCAATCCTGTGAACACAGAATTGCACTGATTTGTTACAACATCCAGTGGACTTGGGAGAAGACCAGATATGGGCTACGTACGGGCAAGGTGACGTGGCTGGAAGGGGATCATCTGATTGGTGTCAGGTTTGGGGTACTCAGGTTTACGGTCAGCTTCATCCTTTAGTGCAGGCGTAGAGGGTGCCACCACGGTCTCTGGGAGCAGCGCGGCCAGTTTGGCACGAGAGACGTCCTACGAACACACAGGAGAAACCGTTTGAATATCAGCTGAGATAAAAGCCTGAACTTTATAACCGTTGTCATCTTCAAAGGGCAACATACACACCTTGTATCCAAGGGCCTTGAGCTCACTAGCTGAGCACGGATACAGGTCCATGAACTTATACCTATCTACTAGCAAGGCTGTTTCTTTGCCCTCGTACTCATCCTTGAAGGCGGTGAATCGCCTGCGCTCCACTTTCAGAATACTGGCCAGGTCTCCTATGTTGCTCTCAAAAGCTAGGAACCGAGCCCAGATCTCGCTGAAGAATGAATGAAAACCAAAACTCAGCAAACATCTTTCAGAAATATTGATTATTACATCACTTGCATACATGAGCCAGCTTGATTAATACGTTACCCTGACTTTTCAGGTGACAAGCTTCCTGAGGTGAGGACACGTTCAAACAGAACCCTGGTGTTGTTGTCCTCTGAAGAGAGAAGAAAACAAAAAAGAGGGCTATGCATTTATCTTCCATTATTATGACAATAATGGAACATCTTTCATCTTCTAACAGCTGATATCAGGACATCACTGCTTCCTCAGTATCAACTGATTCAGCAATAGCATCAAAACATCTCAGATTAATGGATTAGTTGTAAAGAACATATTTCATACATTTCTGAGCAATTATAAATAACCCACCGTTAAGGTGTGAGAGGTAATCAATGTATGCCAGTATGTACTCTGGAATGTCCCCATATTTCTTTAAACCAAGCTCGAAAATCTTGAAAGCCACCGATTTATCCTGTGTGGAAAAATGAAGAGAGAAAAAAAGAGACGTTTGTGAGACTGATTTTAGTTGCACTGTACACATACCAAACATGCGATTATGAGCACTTACCTTGCTGCAGTAGTACTCCATCAGCGCTGCTGTCACATACACATGGTGACGTGTGCGTAGATCCTCTCGGGCCTTTTTGAAGATGGTGCGACCCGATTTGATCCCCTCTGCCCTCCTGGCAAACTTCATGTACTGAATGTAGACCAGCGTAGGGTCAATGTCCTCAATGGCCAGCAGCTTATTATAGATGCTGTGGACCTTCTCATATTTCATGCGACTCTACGAGGAAAGCAAAAGATACATGTCGATGAAAGGCTGCGACTCTTGCCCTATTCATTACAATTTGTGCTGAGTAATCAACCGGGCGCTCACTTCTTCATAGTCAGCAAATGAAAAATACAGAAGCATGTTCTTCTTCAGAAGAGTCCCGATGGCACGTTCATAGATGTTCGCTGCCTCGTCACTAAAAAGCTTGGAGTTATTCATATCCTGACAGAAGAAAAAAACATTTCAAGAATTATTGGAGATTTCTGAGCTTAAACGTGGGTAATAATCAACATGTGTCTGAAAGGTTTTTATCTCTTACCCCTTTCTCTGCCAGCAGTTTGCTGGACTGCTCCAGGTACTGTGCTGCCTCATACCATACATCTGGATGGTGGCCAAGCACCAGCAGGCACTGCTCATAGGCAAACATCACTGCACCATAGAGCACAACAGCAATTAACTACCATGTCTGGTCTTCATTAAATCCAGAATCAATGCATCAAAACCATGAGAGTTAAAAGTGTCAATGTCGCCCTCTAGTGGCTGTGTTCCTACTGGATTTACTTGATTTACTGGAATCGCAGCCCTTTCGGATGCACACATAATTTACAAATTTTACCACAACATACTACATCCTGACCACAAAAAGTCACCTCTCTTTGTGATGAGGGTCTGGTCTTCTGTGCGCAATGGGTTGCTTTTTTCCCACTGGATGTACTTCTTCCACATTTCCACTTGCTGAGCTTCCTGAGGAGAGTTCTGGGGTGGTACTGAGGGCTCATTCCTGTCCAACCCCTTCATCACAGTCTCATACTCCTGAATTACACAAAACATACAACAATCAGTATTGGTTTACAAAGACTTTTCAATATATACAGCACAAGGTTTAAAACAGGCCTGTACATATTTGTGACAACTTGTCCAATGTCTTACCTTTGCCACTCTCCTGGCGTTCATGTAGTCCCTACTTCGATCCTCAATCATCTTTTTGGCCAAGTGCACATTGATTCCCTGTTCATGAAATAGACAAGTCAGTCTTTAACAGCTAAAACCCACTATGTACCAACATACACAGGCAGACAGATAGAGGCCCGAGGCCTGGGTGGGTCACTCACCTCCTCATATTTGCTATAATCTCTCCAGAGCTGCTCAATGTTGATCATGGGGTTCACACAGCCTCTCTGGTACACCCTCCGTACTGCAGTGATCCGTTGGTTCTCTGCGTATGAGCCCACAGCCTCACTAAAGGGAGCACAAAACAAACATGACAACGTTTAAGAGGTTGCTAATGCAGTTTATAAAGTCTCACAATATTACAGGAAAAAAAGAAACTTACACTCCTTTGAGGAAGTTGATGTAGTCCACCCAAATCTGGTAGAGGAGATGAATAGCTGTTAGGTGACAGCAGTTCACAGAAACTCACACACAGTTACAAATAAATGATTCAGATCTGTGTACCTGATAAGACATAATTTCCATGCCAATTTTATCCAGCGCAAAGTCATATGCCTGGGCCATCTTCTCTCTGAGGAGGAGAAAATAAATCTATTCAGTAACCTGTGAAATTTACAGTACAATATGACAATATGTCAACATGCTTAACCCCTTACTTGTAGCTAGGCAGCTTCCCTTTGGTCTCTCGAACATATGAGAGGTAGCATTTCCACAGGTCAATGTGCAAGACTTTCATTAGGCATCTCTGAAACAACTACATCAGCAAAAATACAGAAAGATAAAATATCTGGAACAGAGATACACACTGACATTTTATATAACTGTACAAAATATAACAATACATAGTGTATAAATTCATTGATTGATAGCGTAAAATTTCATTGATTTGGTTTTATTAACCCATGCTCAAACTGATCATTAGTGGCATATCCCTTGTAGGAGGATTACTCAGAAAAGCGGTTTTTACTTTAGCCCATGTGCCAGACTGGAGGAGAGGGGGGATGGAGGGGGATCCAGGCTTTACTTAGCACAGTTGTGCAGGGCACTTCAGTTATCCTGCTTCATTAGACAGGCCTCAGATGTGGCCTACATTTCAGTGAGCTCCTCCAAAAACTCAAACGAAAATAACAGGGTTTGACACTGACGGGACACAAATGTGTTGATGGAACTGACATTCAGGCACGCACATTATTTATTAAAAGTAGAAAACAAGGTGGGACCAACAAAGAGATGAAATAATAGATGTTAATTCTATAACCTGATAACACAGCCAGTACAAACTGCCGTACGTACAAAATAACAGCTATGGGTACAAGCCAGTAATGCAGGCAAATCAAGTTACACTTCAAAGAACTTTATTAAAAAAAAGTTCTCCCATCTGCGCATTTTATGCGTGTTCCAAAATGACGTCCCCTGCACATTTGTTTTGGATGCCTTGTTATACAATGCCTTAAATGGACATTATACTGTGTGTGCATGTCAAAATATGCACACACAGCTATCAAATTAATACACTAGTCACCTTCCATGAAGTGTGATGGAAACTTACCTTTTCTACTTTGTCATAGTTTTTAGCCTTGATCTGGAAATAAGAATGTAAATGCAATGTTAATTCATATTTCTCCTCTATTTTTATAGCTTGAAGGAAACATGCATTCATGCAAATGTAATCGCTCACACACAGGGAAGATCAACAAAGTGAAATTCACACAAGAATGACAAATTCCTTTTAAAAAGGGGTTTATTTTCTATGTATATTGCACCACATAACCCAGAAGAACACCAGTGACCAGGGATTACAGAAAAATTCTGACAAAAACTTCAGAATGCAGATTTTAAATACTAACTTTAAAAAAATATTGAAAAGGTACTCAACATTTGAGAAATACAGATTTTGACATTTTTAAAAAGAGTGTCAGTGTGCTCCCTTGGTAAACATGGTTGTACTGTACAATCTGCTGTTGATGAGTTGAGGCAACAGTCTCCCAGCACCCTCTGGTACAGACAGGAAGGGCTGTTTCTGTGGTATTCGCTCACCCATCCCATTGTGTTTACATGAATGTGCTTTACTACGTAAAAAAGCAAAAGTAAACTAGCCTGGAAAAGACAAAGGAATAGTGTCATGGGGTCATTCCCTGCCATGTAAACTGAGAAAGTGCAGCGCGCTGATGTAAGAGTCAACAAGTACAAAGTTAAAGTGAAACTGTCAAATCATTAACCAAATAAAGGCACTGCGGGTGAAAGTTTGAAAGCTTTCCTGCACAATGAGGTGTACGTTCTGTTGATAATATTAACACAATATTAACTACAGAATCCTTCCCCGTCAAATAGGTTTAGTGACATACTATGAATTTAAACATGCATCTATCTGGGGGCGTCTTGTGGCCTGTTGGGATGAGACGCATTCCATTTACTGTGATTGCAACGTCCCCGGTTTGATCCCCTCTCTTCCCCTTTGCATCCTGTCACCTCTCAACTGTCCGCGATTGATCAAAGGCCCACAATCATACCTTTAAAAAACATCTGTCTCCACCTTGGTATGTACAAATGGTACCCAGCATCCATAAGAAAAATGCAACACTCAAAGATGACAAATTCTTTTTAGTAATCAAAACGGCCAAATGAATCTCTCATAAAACACATGGAAAATCTGGTACGACCTCAACACTTGACACCTACAAAAGTATATTTTCTAAGAAAATTATATCTTAAAGCTGGATCTTTGTTTAACAATGCAGTGAAAACCAACTGACGTTAAGAGTGCCTTCAGGGTACCTTCCCTCCAAAAAAGACTGACCTACATTACTTTTCCTTGTGATTCCAGGCACTGCACTCTGACACATTAAGCTTTCACCTTCATTACAAAACAGAGACAAAGCACTCTAATAGCAAGAGAGAGACAAGAGGCATGGTGTTTGGAACATGCATCTAATGATGTTTATTTTTAGCCAACAGGTCAGTTCATTCACCCGCAAAACATCACATAATGCCTCAGATATACAATCTGGAGTATGACATTTTGAAACAATTCAGTTAGGCTTTCTCAGGATAACCAAGACTTTGTATGGCTAAATGCACGGTGTTTTTCGGGGTGTAAAACATTTGGTTACAATGAAGCCTTGACAGCAAAGTATGCAAGTCCTGGATGTGTTTCCATGTGCTACCCTGAAGTAGATCAACTACATAATACGCATGACTTATGACTGCAATAATGGTATAATACGCTGGTGAGATGGTTACAGATGTTTCTAGGAGGACACATTACAACACCTCATCTAGGTGCTCATCTTTAAGGGATGAGCATTTAGGCCCTGTTACATAACCCACCTCATAAAGCACAAACTCTGCTAAAAATCACTGCAAGACTCTGCACACACCTATATGATTCTTTAACCACACCATTAACTTACTTTAATATGAGAAAAGAAAGGTCACATAGCCAAATAAAGTTAGGTAATGGAAACAGCCACACTTTATCAAAATTATGAAGTTTGTTCACATGGGAGCCTAAGGTGGAATAGTCTCAGGCCCAATAAATGCACAGTACTGGCTGATATTATCTTTCTACAATTAAAAACTGTGAAATTGTGCACTATTTCTACAATCCAGCTGTGAAAGCAGAGTAACTGGACTGCAGTTGGTGACAGCTTTTAGGTCATTTATGCAGTATGAATTACAAAAGAGAAAAATAGACTAAGTTGATTTGAGCTATGCAATTTTTTTTAAAGTTCCAGCTTATTTCTCGCTCAAGATAAACAATACACTTTTTCTCTGTCATGGCTCACCCTACCTTGATGAAAGAGTTTTTAGAAAGCATGACATAAAAGTATCCTAAAATAAACTCAAAGTGCAATGGACTGGGAAAGTTGGCCTCAATATGCTCTTCTCAAACACCACATCTTTACTGCATGTTGTTTTTAACCATATTGTTATGGCAGCCAAAATTATAATTCAACAATTAACACTTGCATTGAGTCAGACCTTCACCGGCAACCTTCACTCAATGACAAAGTTTCTAATACTCAATTTGACACTTCTGTGAATGTAATGTGTGGATGATCCTGACTAAGCTGGACTTTCTAAAAGAGGAGTAATGAAAAAACTTGGGTGCGATTTGCCTGTTGTGCAACTTTTACACAAGGTCCACGTAAAATCTCAAGAGAATCAGACTCTCTCACGAGAACAAGCGAAAAGGGCAGAATATGGAGCATTTCACGCAAGTAGGTTTTGTGAGGTAATGATGGTTTCCAGCTTTGGTCAGTTAAGGTAAAGTCCTAACCTACTAGTAACAATGTGGGGTGTGGGAATAAGAGCTCATCCACATACTTACCAAATTAGGTAGGTGTATTTATACTGTGAATAGCAAATGCATTGTTAGCTATTTAAACCAACACATGGATTAAAAATCTAAACTGTATAACTGCTTTTTCTCAAATAAATAAAAATGTCATGCTAATTCAAAAGTCCAGTATCTCACTTCAGCAAAACAACCTCTATATACCAAACTAGTATCTTAGGTTGTGTTTTGCAGCAGGGAGTGCTAATGGCTGCATAATAAATAGTTAAACAATAGAAATTGGCTGAAAATAAATTAAAATGAAATAAACATCTCTTCATTTTACTTTAAAGGGACTGGCCTAATTGCAGTATAATTAATGTAATTTGCCCATCTCTCCCTTAAAACATTTTATTTCAAAAGGATATTCTGAGTGAGAAATTTCTATTTGGCAGGAATCTAAAAAAGCAAAGCCTAAAAGGGAATTAACAACTTGATACTAATATCTAATGTGTCTACTATATGAACTACTATGAACTTGTCAGTAACACAGTCCCCATACTCGCTTTAGGAAATTACCCACCTTCCAACAATCACAGTCCAAAGCTGCACCTGTGTCAGATTAACATTTTATTTCAAAATACTAGTTCTCTGTCTGGGAATATTACACATATTGTGCACAAATATACATATATCAGGGTAATAAAGCCTGTTACTAAACGACTAAA
Source organism: Lepomis macrochirus (assembly GCA_024633595.2). Classification (NCBI taxonomy): domain Eukaryota; kingdom Metazoa; phylum Chordata; class Actinopteri; order Centrarchiformes; family Centrarchidae; genus Lepomis; species Lepomis macrochirus. The sequence goes on from JALXJV020000006.1 coordinate 18,611,819, forward strand.
AATATGAAATCTGGGTTACTTATAAGAGAAAATGCACTTGCTTTCCACAAAAATGTTTTGTGTTAGGATGTTTAAATCTACTTTCTTAAATCTACTTATTTTATTTTCTGCATATGCTTCCTACTATTTGTATTAGCAACTCTGCTCTGGCTTTCATCTTTGTACATTATATTAGCGTTATATTAGTAGTGTGGAGCACCTGACGCTTTCCTGGCACAAGTACAGTTAGTGCTATCTGTAGGCTAGGGTAAATTATTAAGGACTGTTCCTGAGAGGCCCAGTTCATTTGGAAAATGCAGTATTGTGTTTTTTCCATTTCATTACATATATGTGAAATATCACACCAGGCCTTTCTTGCGCTGGGTAATCCAAGTGAGACAAGTGAAGACAGGAGGTGAGGGGGATAGGGGAGGGCCAGGGGGTAGCTTCACCCAGGGGAGCAACCCCACAACAACAAACCACAACAACCTCAACATACAGCAACATAGAGATAATTTTCCAGAACTACACACTGGATGTTAAACTAAGAAGCTAAATTCTGATTCTTGATAATACTGTGCAGCTCTGTGCAAGCAATGTTTTTTAACACCAGCTGCAGTAGTCATCTGCACAGGTGGAGGGCATCAGAAAGTGCACTTCACCGGGTTAGCAAAAAATGATTATGTGCAAGGGGAAATGAATCATCCAATCAGTAGCTGATTGCATTAACAGCAAAGCATGTTGATGGCATCAAGGCAAATGGGTCACTGGTCAAATATTCAGGAGGAGTGGGGGGGGGTCTCAAGGGAAAAAAAAGGGCCACACAATCAAAATATTTGTTTATAAAATTACCCGAAAGAAATGACACAGGAGGCAATAAATTGACACGACAAGTGAATAAAAGGCTAATGCACTCCAATACCATTAAAATAGTTTTAATACTGTTGCAGACCAAACATGCAACAAATGCACTTTACCCCATTTAAATACGACGCAGAGAATATTTTTGCTGTTTGTTTTTTTAAATCCTGGGAACATAAAAAAAAAAAATTCTGAAAAAGAAATGGTTAGAGCTAAATTCCCCTTGTGTTTAAAGGCACAATTCTTAATGAGTCTAGCTAGAGCCTGAAATCAAAATCCTTTTACATCATCCTAAAGCTAGGTTAAATCCAGGTCCGTCATTGTGTAGGATGTTCTTATGGAGATAAATGCTTTCAACTATCAAAATGTCTTTATTGTTACTGTTCACCATCGATGATATACTTGCAATAAAACAGGCTAGTAGCAGAGTAGTCAGGCCTAGTGATTCAAAACAAGAATTGTGACTTTAAACTTCTCTGAAGAGACATTTTGTTTGTGTGAAAATCACATTGTTGATCATGTTAGGAAAATCCTCAGCCATGCACACTAAAGAAAAGAAAATGTATTAACCTCTGCTTCAATGAATAGTTTCCAGAATCTGCCAGAACTTGGGAACTGCGTGACAAGTCGCTCATAAGTCTTCCTTGCTTTATCTATGGGTTGGTTCTAAAGAAGGAGAATGCATTTACATTCCACACTATTTGACATATGAAGAAGCAATCATGTGAGGAAAAAAGATGAAATGGTTTTGTATTTTAACAGTCTATAACTCCTAACCCCATATCACCCTCCCACCCATATTCCCAGTTTGCTTAACCCGAGGAATGCAACTCTGTGTCACTAAACCTGTGCTTCTCGAATCAGAATGCTCCATGCGTCAAGGTCATATGGGTTTTCTTCCAACTTCTTTTCTGCCTTCTTCACCTTCTCCGGAATATACTCTGCCGCAGCCTGCAAGACAACACAAAAGGCACAGGAAAAAATGGTTATGCTGGTGAATGGACTTGCAGTGCACTGTGGTGACAACTCTAGGGGCCCACGGCTGGGGACATCAATCTAAATACAGGCTCATCATATTGGGATGAGTTAAGTACTGATTAATGGGGACCTCCATGCTTGGGTACACTCCTGTAGCATGTGGTAGAACTACCAGAAACAACAGCGATTATTTAATAGGTAAATCAAGTTACAATCACTGAACACCGTGTTTCCACACAAGCTAGCTATGTCTTTATGAAGTACGTGACACGAGAGACGTTTCCAGCACCGATAAAACTACAATCTGTGGCAATGACCAACGTAATCGTACCTTTATATCAAGTCAACACTCAGGTGACGTTAAGTTCATTTAACGCGTTCTAGGTGGACAACTAAGGTTAAGTAGCGACTATGCTACACTTAGCTAACGTTAGGCAACATGGCGTAACGATACAACAGGCGAAACTTGTAGCTTTACGACAAAACCCTCAACTGTCTGCGTAATTGTGTATTCTAGCCAATGTGGACGTATAAAAATTAACAATAGAATGCACATACTGCAGCAGAATCCACTTGCTAACATTATCTAAGAATAATACACAAGCTAACTTATGCTAGCGTTTCAGTTAGGGTTAGCTTCGAACTACATGTAGCTAACGTTACCTGGTCGGCTGATCCCTCGGTGGACATGGCTGAAAGGGTGATATAGGTGCTAAATGTTATATAAATTGCATTAACGCTCAAATAATAACGTGATGGCAATTTTTAAAAACGACTAAGCAATCGGCATAGCTTCAAATGGGTCGGACACACTGGCCTAAAGAATCTAGCTGCTCAACGGCTGGCCACTGTCTCAAAATGGCGTGAAACCTGTGTTCCGCTCCGCCCTCAGCAGCAACAACAATAACACTTCCGGCGCGACTCCTTCAAAATTAAACATGATCCAACCTGGATCCAACCTGTAAAAATCTCTGTATGACTGCGCAAATTAAATGTTGCAATATGTAATCACACTATTTATTGCAGTCAGAAAGGAATGGATAAGTGGTATGTGTTGAGGCCAATGGTTGAACGTGAGGCATATATTGTAGCATTTGCCTGCAATAGACTTTAGTCGCCTACTAATAAACAGATGATGCAAATTTCTCCACTATGTTTTATGCTATATCGTGTGACCAGCACGTCTGTGTTAAAACACTAGTAAATAACATTTTACTATAGTGTGTATTGCTATGTTTATGCACGTGCATTTGGTGGTTCAAATGCAACCGCAACGCTCTCGTTGTGATCATTAAACATATATTTGTTCTACCCAAAACTCCGTAAGGTGAACCTCCAGCCACTATGTGGGACTATACACATTGTTATGGTGACTCATATCACAAAAAGATCTAACAGCTCGTTCAGTTAGCAAGGTAATGCTGGTGACCTTGCTGGCCAGTAGGGGGAGACAAATGATAACCACCGCTTTCAATATAACTATTGCGCGCGCTTGTGTGTATCATCTGGCCAACAGCCCGAAACAGACCAGAGCAAAAGACCATAGAGTAGTTACTAGATCACAAGTGAACAAGTGTCATTTTTTTCTCACCTGCAGACAAGAACACCCATCATAAAGTAAACTAATGTGATCTTACAATCGTAATGCTGTGGCATCATGTGATCCCGCATTTCCTACTACTAATTAAACAGCAGATGCATTTACACTATTCTGAGTGCCATTGTGATTGAGTCTTGTTGAACCCTGGTTGAACCCAACGTTTGTGGAGAAGAAAAAACAGGTTTGGGTGAAATCTGTAAACCCTGATATGTTTATTGGTTGATTTGAGGTTGTTAGCATATTTTTGTAGGACACTGTTAATAATGCCTTCTTGTAAGAGTATTAAAGGATATGGTTCTCTAGATTTGACAAATGCATGCAACATCACTCGGCTCACGCTTTTGTCTTCCACAAGGAAGGAACGTAAAACCCTTTAAGGGGCTTGTCGAGGTGTGGACTAAATCCACCCCAGCTGTGTTTACTCATGAACCACCAAGTTATACAAAAGGTGTTCACACCTGCTTTCCATCTGGTGGTTTGTTGTCTGTAATTGCGGTGGGGACTGGGAGAGACATTGTATATATTTTAGTGGATTAGATTAGATTAGGTTTATGAGCAGCTTACTCTATCAGCTGGGTGCCTCCTGACTGTCTGAGCAGTAGACTTCTGCTTGTCTTCCCCCACTAATTTGCTAACTCTGCTGTTGACATTTTGCTAAAGAAGTAACAACATGAATTATTATCATTACGTTCTGCCATTGCATTTTCAAATATGAGCAAGCAAATTTCAGAAACTGATCAATGGAGGCATCCTATTGATTTTGTACATCACCTAAGAGTTTTTATTACATTTTACAAACAAGTTATCAACACTTATCAAAAGACGCTATTTTCCACATTCAGTTGATTACCACTCATTTATTACCACTTATTGCTATCGCAGATAAAGCCTCCTCAGCCCTTTATTCTAATGCAGAACTTTCAGGCTTGGTACAGTATATCTGGACGATGTGACTGCCTTCTTATCACTGTTTTTTCTATTAACTTGGAAGGGAGTAGCCTAAATAGCGAATGCTGAACAACCAAATGTACATAGTAACCCTCTCTGACCACAGCTGTTAATTCCTTTGTTCCTCTAATCCTTTTAAGTACACACTATATAACATTTCCATCTTTAGTCTATGTGTATATACAGTATGCATCTTCTCCCCAAATGTTTACTATGACGTTTCTTGTTAAGATATTTTGTCCAGTTTGTATCTATTTTAATGTATTCGACATGAATGTACCACTGAATCGTGATTTTTTTTTTGGTGAATTAGCTGATCTGTGATCGATTACTCTGGTCTGGCCAATGCCGTCAGTTCACAAACATTTGCTTGCAGTTGCTAGAGAAAAGGGACATGTTAGAGGCAGCCAGGGCCGCGGGACCGCACGTCTAGTCGGGGGTAACGGACACCCTTTCAGAGATGGGCTACTTTGCCCAAAGAGGAAGGAGACGAATTTGAACTGTGTAACTACAACCTGGACTCGGCGGGGTGTTTCTGGACGCTCATAAGCAGGAGTTATTTAATGTTTAAAATGTGGGAGATGGTGTCGTTACCGAGAGCGAGCTCTCCCTTCCTGTCGTCTAGGACAAGATGGCAGCAATGCAGGCGAACTGTGCATGGTATGGATTTGTAAGTCCATAACATGTTCAGAGAAGCCCTGGATTATACTTTTAGTGACTCTATGTGAAGGTAAGTGGTTGAGTTAAGGCTGTCATTTGTGATATTAGTATAGCGTAACATTTGAAACGATACTTTAAATGTGACGTAATACAAAGTCATAACTTAGCTAAAAACTTACAAGCTAGCGAGCTTTTGGCTGTCTATGGCGGTATAAGGTTTCAAACGTTTCAACATAAGCTACGTAGCTAACGATAGCTTTGTCACCACATTGCGGTAAGGAATGTACTGGTGGTGAATTCGTTTTATTATCCTGTCAAACAGCGGTAGCGATGACGTTGGTGGTAATTAGGTACGCGAGTGCATTGGACAATAACCTTAACCTTAGTATTTATCACTTCAGTGTTGTCTCGGCTACCCGTTGATTTCTTTTTAACATGTTGCTTAACTCTAGATCTCTAACTAACGTTATGCGAACTATGATAGCTTCACTAGATGTTTCTACCAGTAACCTCGCTAAATGGACGATATGGACCGAGTGACTTAACTTGTGAGTGTTGTATTACTTTATACATATCAGCTAACAACGTATGGCTTCGTAAGTGACTCACTTCATCCAGCACAACATTGCAAGATATGTTAACGGTCAACCATGACGACGGTTTGGTTAACACAAACCTTCAATTTACTATCGTTAAATCTTTGAATTTAAGGAATCATACACGCTGGATTTTACTTCTGAATGTGTCAAACTGTAAACGTAATTGTAAAGCGTCATCAGTGGCTCCTTTTCCATGTGTTTATCATGGGTTACATCAAAGTCCTTATCTGGTACAATACAGAAACGTTATATCCAAATTGCGTGCTGAATTTGCTAGGTTAGCTAAGATAGTTAATATCTTTCAAGCCTCCGACAAGGTGGAAAACTGTGCACCACGACAGCTAAATTTCTAAATTCTAGACAGCAGCTTTAAAATACTCCCTTTCCCATCCCTGACCTGCCATCTCCCCTTAGCCAGTTTAGCATATATTGAATGTCAGGTTAACCGTACTATGGCTGTAATAACGTTATTCAACTTGATCTGTGTTGTCTTGTGGTCTACCACAATAAAGGTGGTGGTTTTGTGTTAAAGAGGTGGTATGGGGTTAATACTAAAAGTTGAGCTGCTATATGAGAGTTTTGACATCACCACCAGCAAAACCAAGTATCCTATATGATTGTAGGCAAGATTGTTTGCTACCAGTTTTTTTTACGTGGCAGAGAACCATCACTTGGAGTTCCTGTGGTCTCACTGAAACTTGTGTTTTTTTTGGTGACATGGTAATTCTAGAAAGAGAAATTCAAGACTCGCACTGTGGCATGTAGACCTAATAGTTAATGTACTTTCCCTGCCCTGATTGATAGTTCTACTTCTGCTTTTGTTGCCCTGGAATTAATGAATAACATACGGTGGGTGTTTTTTTGCTTTCCTATGCTAAAAAGCCTTTGGCTGGTTTGGCTTATGTGGCAGAGTGGGTGCTTAGTTTGGTCCAGAAAGTATAATGTATTGTGGCTAACCTTTTTGTAGTTACAGTTCTTGTTACTGGGCCAAAGATCACTGCAGTTTTAAAAAAAAATTCTTTCAAGGATATTTTTTGGGCTTTGTTGCCTATATTTCATGATGGGGATAGCTGAGAGACAGGAAATATGGGAGAGAGAGAGAAAGAATGACACGCTGCCCCAGATCACTGCAGTTTTTACTTGAGTTTGTTTTGATTGTATCGAACACTCTAACATTACTCTAATACAAATAGTACCAAAGAGGCTATCGGCTAATGTTTACTCACATTGGTACTAGTGATGGGAATTTTAAGCAAAAATACTTTGATAGTCACTGGGAACCATTGGACTATTCTTCAACTGCCCCGCTGATGAAGGATAGTAGCAGTGTGGTGGCATTCATACTGTAAATGGTCTTTATTTCCTATCCAATAACCTGAGCATCTGCCCCATCTCACAGCGCTACAGCTGAAGTGAATGCGCCACACACATGTTTTAACGCCGGGAAAAAAATATATTTGTGAAGACAAGATCATAAATAAAATAAACTATTTGAGTTTTTAAAGATATTTGTACTTAAATTAAAAATAATTTAAGGACATTGAAAATCGTGACCCATCCCTATTTTGTTTTTTTTAATAACTCAAATATCCATTCTTGTCAGTAGAGATAATCTTGTATTCAAGTATTACAACCTACTCTGTCTGAAAACATTCATGAGAGTTTAGCTGCCACCACCAATCTTTTGAGACAACACCGAGCATACAGTACAGAACTATAGTGCTATGTTTGTGTGATTTCCCCTTTAAAGAAACACTGATGTCTGCTGTACATGTGTCACATTCCTCAGCATGTCAGTAGCAAGGCTGCAAAGGCAAGGTTTTGGGTGATAATACTAGAAGAAAGTCAGCACTGTGTGGCCAGTAAATACTTGTACACAGTGTTTTCTCAAACAACGAGACTTGGGAATGTGTTGTCATGTGATGTCATGCCGCACTGATCTGATATACTTGGGGCTGGAATTGCACTGTGGCCAACTTAAAGACTGATTTCCGAATAACGTCATCTTGAGGTGTGCGTACAGACATGAAGCACTAAACAAAACAGAAGGATGGAGAATTTATTAGAAGAGCATGATGACAAGAAAATCTGTGTTGCATGAATCACAAAATTGGTGGGTTGAAAACGTCCAATTGCCAAGTAATCTGATCCCCAAAACAGTACATAAATATCTATATGCATTCAACAATGTGGTCAGAGCCCTGGGTTTTAATAGTAGATGCTTGTGTACAGAAACTGGTGAGAAAAAATATCAGCTTTAAGGTAAAACAGCTTACTCTGCTACTGTGTCATGGCTGTTTTTAATGAGAAGTGTGACAGTTGGTGTGACAAAGCAATGCTTTGCTGATCGATTTGCTTGTTGGAGCATATAGTATTTCAGTGTATGCAACTTGGTGACAACTGTTAGGTTTGATAGAGGTAATAGACTGTTGGCTTTGAATACAAAATGCATTCACCAACCTCTTCAGCATAACAGTCAACTGTATAGTATATCACCTGCACACGGGAACAAATCCTACAAGGAAAATATTTCTAAATGATAGTCATAAGTTCAGTTAAATTACCATGTGATCACATTCTTTAGAAAATAGAGCGCCTTTTTATCTCATGAGCATAGAAGATCATTTTCACGAGACACAGGCAAGGCCTTGTGAGTTAAGACAGCAACCCTGTTTAATGCTCAAGGGATAGTAATAGCAGGAAGTGAAGAGTACCTAAAGTAGGTGCTTTCATTTCCACTGTAACAGTCTGCACTTGGTATCATCATCTGAATTCAGCAGTAGTGAAGATTCAGGGTTCAACGTTAATGCCTTTTTTCAGTTGCCTGGTTGGGTAAGTGGGTCTGAAATCTTGCACAAAGTAACTTTTTACATTCCCACACAATTAGTATTATTTATTAGTTGTTATCAAATCACAAGAGGATAATAAGATAATTTAGTTAATTGTCATATTTAATCTTTCTAAACAATATGAATTAAAACACAGCGTGTCATAGATGCAAAGCAACAAACATTCTTGCATATCAGTATTGACATGACTTTGGTCCACTTGGTTGTTTTTATTAAATGTGCTTTACAAATAAAGTTAATGACATAGTAATAACAATCCCCAGAGATAGACTCGTTTACTGTAGTGAGTCTTAAATTACGTTATTAAACGTTATTATTACTTACTGCCATTTTCTCGCTACTAGGGATGGTAATCTTTGATTTTATTATTTTTAATTGGTTCTGCCACTCTTATCTATATTCCTTATGACTTCTGTTCTTAATCGATACTCTTATCGGTTCTTTTTCATTACTAAATAATTGCCTTATAAAAAAATATATTATTTAAAAAAAGAACAACCCATTGTTGTTTCTAGAGCAGAAATAGTAATGTTTATAGCAGGCCACAATATGAACTCGATAATATCTCACTGGAAACAAATCTCAAATGTCAATAAAATAAATCATTCTGAGTGATGTTTAGAAAGAGTGAAGAACACAGACTGCAGTCAGTATCAGTCCTTCCACCTGTCCTCTGACCTCCTTGTAGTGGGAGGAGCGGTCGTATTTTGGAGCTCTGTTCAGTGTCTCTATATTGAATGCTGTAATTAGTGTACTGCCTTTTAGCTGGTATTGCCAGCCAAATGAAAGACCTAATGTTAACATTAGCTGACCGTCTTCTAGGCTTAACAATAAATTGGAATATTATTGAAATCGCAGTATTGCCAAGTGAAATATCCACATCACAAGAGCTGCAGCTTCAAAGGTAAAATGTGTCACAACATGCTTAATAAATGGAAGCATTGTGGTGCTATAGTGATGCATCTGACTACAAATCATATTCTCCAGGCGTGAGGAAATGTGCATGTTTGGTACAGATCACAGCAAAAATCGGATCATAATTATTTCTGTATATTTTTCAGTGAAAATGAAGTGCAAAAACTACCATTCTGATTTATATATCTGTCAAATATATATTTATTTTGCATTTTGTTCAGCCTTGCTATCTTTTACATTATCTACCATACATAATGTACAAGATTAATGCTGGTAGTCAGCTTAAGAGCAGAGAACCAAAATGCCATTGATATGAACTTCTAATCAATTAGGTTCATATGTTGTCACCACATATGGGCCATGGAGGCTGTCTGAAATCTGTATCTTTGTTTCTAACATGGATTCTCATACATTTAGGGAAAAGTGCATGAACCCTGTAATACATAATACCTATTGTGGACTCAAATTACTGATACACTTAGAGTATATTCCTTATCCACAATTTTATGACAACAGAGCAAAACACACCATTTTCCTGTTCATCATGTACAAGGGTGATTGTTTGAACTTCTTTATTGATTGTAAATATAACCATGGCACCTCTAACAAAAGATGCCTCAACTACCAAAACCATCACAGGGATAAAAACCACAATAAAACCAAAAAGCTCATTTCCACTGTGTACACTTTGAGTTCATGTAAACTATGTTTAAGGCTCCAAGTTTAATTGAAATAGTCATTATCTCAATTTGATAATGGCAGCTGATGATGTCACACACAAGTGTGAGTGCTTAATGCATCTGTCACAGCAACACTATTTCACTTTTAGCTGTGAAGTTGAAGCACATGGCCATGAATAGTTTCTTCAGCAGCTGACTGACTTGCAGTAGGAGGGTGTGTTTATACAGCACAGTGGCCCAGTTTTGGGTCCTGTTGCCTCTAACCTATGACTGTTACTGATAGGAAGAAGTTTTTCCCCCATAATCTTTCAGGCGCAGTGCACGTGGATGCTGTAGCTTCTCAAGAGCCAAGTCCCAACTGTTGGAAAAGTGAAGGGGGTTGGCATTAGCAAACATGTCTTCGTGCTTTAGACTCTTGTCTGGAAGTTGAGCAGGAAAGCTCACAGTATGTTTTTTTTTTTTATGGCTGCAAACATTTGTTAGCATTAGCTGAATTTATAGGAAGTAACGTTAATTAGCTAATTACTACCTACTTGTCAGGTACAAACTTATGCTAAACTGGTGCACAACTTTGTCCTGTACACGTACTGTATTTCTTCAAATTATAACTTGAAGATATACTTGTCTGTCCTCTTTCCTATTTCTGTTATTGCTGTGTCTTACTGCACTTTTGTTTTGTCAGTCAGTATCTTTTGTTCATTGTGGACAGGTGTATAGTGTTTATTTTCTTCACAATTTAATTTTGAGTTAGCTAGGGTCAAAAGTTCAACTGTGACCAATTACTTTCCAGCTCAAGGTTGCTAGAAAGATTCTAAAGCTTTGAAGGTAATGCGATGCCACAGAAGGAGCCTCACGGCTGACCAGGGGAGTATCTGGCTTCAGATGGCAATCATAGCAGCAGCTGCTATTCTTTTGCCTTTTTATAACAACAAAGGCAGTCTACTTCACATCCTTGGGTCAGACTTCTCCTGACCATTTAGTTATTGTTTTTGTGTAGCCAAGGAAATTAACTGATGCCCATGTTAAGTTTTGTTTTAAATTGAATTTTGCGTGTTGTATTACACTAAGACTGTATTCAAATCTAGACATCTTGATTGCTCAGTTTGAGAGAGTGGTCCAAGTGCATGCTCCCTCTATCTAGGGACTCTGGCACCAGACAGCATGCTCTCCATCTCCAGACCAGCCAATTAACATTTCCACTCCCCAGCTACTGAGACTAAACTCATAGTATTAAGTATAGTATTTTGTGTATATGTCATGAAAAAGGCTGTGGCTCTGCTATATCTAAGGTTACAGAACCTTTATTCAACTTACCTTTATGCTTTCTTCTGTTATAAATCTCTAATAGCAAGCGCAGACTTGAAAATACATACAACACAGTTCTTGGGCTATAGCCGTGCCATGTAGTTAAGTTTTTACTTTGTTAATTGCATTGTTAATAAGCAACACCTGTGTGGGAAGAGAAACACCAAAACTATCAACCCCTGTGGTATTGTGTGACTCTTTCTTGTAAGTGTCTCCAAATCTGCCCTTCAAACACCTCCAATAAGGCATATTGACACGAATGGAAAAATCCCTTTCTCAGTTCAATTTAAATTTGCTTTATTGGCATGAACAGTATTGCCAAAGCTTAAAAAATGAAGTCATATAGTTCATCAAATGAATAAAATAATTTATTTTTACATATTGGATATAGAATAGTATTATATATATTATGATATTTTTATTTTCTCTATGTCTTCTTTCATTACCCCTGTGTCTCCTTCTTGCAACGATAAGAACAGCAATCTCTGCTCAACACTTGGCGTTTTGTGCCTTCTTTTCAAACGTATTAAGTACAGATGCTGTTGCACTCACATGAAATTGCTTTTAGTCTTGTTAGATCACATTGCGTGTAGTAAACAAATGTATTTGCGTGTTACCCTCCCATTACTTTGCACACTAAAGTTGAAATGCCCCAAATTCATATTCCTTAAGACAAAAGTACTAAATGGCCAACAGGCGCTGTCTTGCACTTCTGAAAGACGCCATTCTCTGTGCACACCGTTAGCAGATCAGCTTACATATTGATTTGCTGGTGAGATCAAGTTTGCACATGTTTTTTACTCACCCAAACCTTTAGTAAATCTGGCCCATAGTGTCTATAATGAATAATAGAGGCCATCATGGGTTTCCAAATTACAGGCAACAAACCATAAATGTAGGTATGTCAGGAACTGCCCTAACAACATTTAAGCAATTCCCAGCACATACTGAATGAGTAGTGGGGTACTGTCTATTTCAGAGCTAATGCATAAAGACTCACACACATACTGTGGAAAACCATGCTGTGGCAAAGGGAGAACATGCAAACTCCACACAGAAAAGCCACAGCCAGTTACTGTAACAATTAATTGTTACCTTACAGTCTAGTGAGGACATTTGCATATCCTTTTAGCTAAATTGGATGTAGATGTTTGTGACACTGAGGTAGACTTTAAGACTGAACAGCTAGGACACTTATTGGTAGGTGTGGCCAATTTCAGTTTCCCCATGAAGCACTTCCAGTTTTGTTTTCATTCACATCCAAAATGGTTGCCCTTTTGAGCCCTGCTTGGGATCATTTGATAAAGTGTTTTTTCAATAGAGAAAATGGTAAACAGTGCCACCAAACAGTAACACAGGAGAAATTGTGCAAAGAGCTGTCAAGGGAATAGGCTGACCTTTTCATGCTGCTCAGAATAGAGACAAAGGGGTGGCTCACAGTGTTAGTGTTATCACAACACAAGTGAGGTTTTCCATCATGGATATTTATTTTAGCAAGACGACAACCCAAACCTGACTCACTTGTGTGTCCTTTTCGAGGAATTCACTTTTTCCTGGGCAGCTGTGGCTTTGGGGTAGAGCAGGTCACCCAGCGATCGGCGGTTCAATTCCTGGCTTCCCCCAGTCCGTGTGCCGAAGTGTCCATGGGCAAAATATTGAACCATATTATGGGAATGATCAATTTCTTTCTGATAAGCAGTTGGCACCTTGCAAGGTAGCCTCTGGCATTAGTATATGGATGGGTTGTATTAGGCTTCTGAGTGGTCGAACGACTAGAAAGGCACTATATAAGTACAGTCAATTTTACCATTTTTGAATCAGTTTGTGGAAAAAAGGCATTAAAACAGCTTGTTTATAGCACTCAGAAGATTGATTAAGATTTGTCTGATTTGGTTTATATCTATGTATAACATGTAAATGTACTGTTGACTAAAGTATGAAAACCTTTTTGGGGATGAGGTGCCTGTGTCGCAGTGAATGTGCCCCAGAATGAAAGTAGGTAATAGGCTCCAGAATGGCACACAGTATCTGATAAGGTCACTGTGCCAGTTTTGAATATGCATTTTCAAGATGGCCGGCATCATGAAACATGTTATTTTACTTCATTGCTCTTTTTCTCTTACACATAATTAGTTTCAGAATATTTCAGCAAGACAGGAAGGCCTCCATGAGCATGAAGTGCTTTATCCTCCCTCAAACGCACACACGCACACACACAATGGGGGGAAGAGGGAGAAATAAACCATGTCTAAGGTAATTGGAAACATGTCCCTGATGATGCTTTTGTGACTTTTTTTCATCTCTTTGTCTGTCTCATCGTCTCTCCCTCTCTATTGGTTGCCTAGAGACCTGCTGTAGGATGCATGGAAAGGCAGGAAAAGGTCAGGCAAACCTTTGAGAAGTTAGTCATCTATAGTGTGGAGGTGTTGGTGGGATTGCAGTGGATCGGACAGAATGGTGAAGGTGTTCTGAAGCACTTCAGTGCAGCACGTTATCTTGCACTGATCCATTTTGCGTATGAAGTTGGGGTGACGGGTGGGCTTGTGCTTGTAGGGCACTACTAGTTGGGATGTCATTAAGTAGGAGGAATTAAAGCAACAAAATGGGATTGGGGGTCAGCTGTTTAGTAACTTAAACTCACCCTATGCCTTGAGCAAACAAAAACAAGACAACAGATCTGAACTGATCTTTGTTTTTTCAACTGAGTTAAGTAGTGAGTGTGCTACATAACAGTTTCCATAGTTCTTCAGTATTGGTTTTTAAAAATTGCACTGTTTTATATCACCAGTTGATTGTTGAGGATCCAAACTAATGACCTATTGCTTTATTCCCTTTTTCTGCAGGTATGGCCTCACAAGTCTTGGTCTACCCACCACACATCTATCAAACCCAGACAAGTGCCTTTAGCAGTGTGAAGAAACTCAAAGTTGAGCCCAGCAGCTGTGTGTACCATGAGAGGGCACACCCGCAGACTTATCTGAACAGCAGAACCCTTGGCATTGTGCACCCAACAAAACAAGCCCACTCATTTGCGAGCCGAGACTTGGCGGTGGGCGTGAAAGTGCGTGGAAGACAAGAGTATCCGGTGCAGACGGTGGTGGTGCGCGGCGTACAGAGACAGCAGCCCGGTAAAAGGGGAGGAGGACCAGGCCCAGCTGCGGCCCAGCAACGAAAGGACGCAGGGTTTGTCCACTCACAGGGCAAGAAGCAGGAGCAGACAGACACAGCAAGTGGGGGCAGCAGTGGAGCAACAGGGGCAGGAGGAGGGGGAAGGGGAGAGGGCTGCAGTGGAGAAGGTGAGGGAGGTGGAGAGGAGGACGGTGACAGAGAAGAGAACTGTGGAGGTTTGAACTCAGCTGACAGCTCTCAGCGATGTGGGCTGAAACGTAAAAGTGAGGAGCTGGATAACCGAGGAAGCACCATGCAGATTGTGGAGGAACTCTCAATGTTGCCTGCCATGTTGCAAACGACGAATGTGGGGAACGCAACAATGACTGTGCCTGTGGCGGTGGGGGCCGGAGGGGGGCCCTCCAAACAGGGTGTAGGTGCAGCAGGAGGGACAGGAGGTGGGGATGGGGATTATCAGGTAGTACAGCATGAAGTCCTGTGCTCTATGAAGAATACATATGAAGTGCTGGATTTTTTGGGGCGTGGCACATTCGGCCAGGTTGTAAAGTGCTGGAAGAGGGGCACGGGCGAGGTAGTGGCTGTGAAGATCCTGAAGAACCACCCTTCATATGCACGCCAGGGTCAAATTGAAGTCGGCATCCTTGCTCGCCTGAGTGGGGAGAATGCAGATGAGCACAACCTGGTGCGAGCCTTTGAATGCTTCCAGCACCGCAGCCACACCTGCCTGGTGTTTGAGATGCTTGAGCAGAATCTGTACGATTTCCTGAAGCAGAATAAGTTCAGCCCGCTGCCCCTGAAAGTGATCAGGCCTGTGCTACAGCAGGTAGCTACAGCTCTGAAAAAGCTGAAGAGCATGGGTCTGATTCATGCAGACCTCAAGCCGGAGAACATAATGCTGGTGGACCCAGTGAGGCAGCCCTATAGGGTGAAGGTGATAGACTTTGGCTCAGCCAGTCATGTGTCCAAAGCCGTGTGCTCCACGTACCTCCAGTCTCGGTACTATAGGTGAGTACAAAAAAGGAGAAAGAGATTCATGAGAAGAAAAACAGGTTTGAGTTCAGTGCATTTCAAACTAATTTCAATCTCTGTTGGTATCCTGACTGCCAAAGTTGGCGTACAGAAATGTCCTTCCTCTAGCAAAACAAGGAAATGTCTCCCATACTGCACAACATCCTGCTTATTTAGGAGCCACATACCACAGACTTTTTTCTTTTTTTCTTAGAATTTGACTCTCCTGTGTTTAGTACCAGACTACAGACTGACTGTTCATGTCCCTACTGCCTGCGAAAAACTGGTTTTTGCAAGACTTGAAAACCAAAAAATTTATTGACTGGCTGTATTTGCATTCAGGACGAAGCTGCTTAGGCCTTGGCAGTTAAAAAGATGTACACAGATTGTGTTAAAATCATAAAAATAGATAGGCAAATAATTAAGAGACTGACATTAATACACTGAATGAACAATTAGATAAAGTTAGGAAAGGCTTGGAGAAAAAATCCCGAATGCCGTTCCAAACATAAGTATGCTGTTACAGCCTCTAGGGCATGACATGGCAGTAGGTACATTACCTAATGTTTATCTTAGAAGGACGCCTGTGTTTCTGATGGTCTTGGATGTTCCCTAGGAAAACCGGCAGGACAAATTACTTTTGGCATTAGGTTATGAGTGCGTTGGTTTGATTTAAAAAAAAACAAACAAAAAACAGGCCTGAAATGCAACTGTTGCATAAGAGGCAGGAGTGACCCAGTTCACTGTTTGGTTTTGTACCTTTTGCTGGTTTGCATAGAGTCTGAGATGATAAGAAGCGAATGGAGCCATTTTGCCATTTTATGACAGTAATTTACACAGGCTTTTGAACATGTGCATGCCTGTATGATTGGGTATGTGTCATAAAGAGTCGGTTGTTTTGGCACTGTAAAAAAAGTGTGAAAATGGTACAAACTTGAGGAAGTTGTAGAGCTGCTCTGTTTTCTGTTGACATTGCGTTGACTAAGTTACGTTGCCTTGTCTTTCCAGTTTAACCAAATAAAACCATGATGTGACATTTCCATGTTGTTCCACCGAGTTTACCTAGTCAACTTTGTGTGAAGAACTTCTTGTCATTCAGAGATTCAAGTCATATCATAGCTGACTCACTAGCTAAATCATCATACCTTCCTTGGACCTTTCCCAAGGCAAAAGGAATGAACTGTGACAGTCAGTATTTGCCCATCAGATATGCAGTTAGGAAACATGCATTATGATGCTGTGTCTCTGTTAGTGACCTACGGCTGTGAGAACAGTTGAAATGCATGAGATCACTCCATGCCATTGCGAAAGTGGGCAACTTTGAGCTAACAGAAAAAGGTCATATTTAACCAAATCTAGCGACAGTCATAACGCCTCGTCTGCACCAGCTGCATTTCCATCTTCCATCTGACGTAACGGATATGCTTCTTTTTTTAACCTATGCACCTGTTTACACCGGCCCTGCAATGTGTCATGCTTCACTTGATGCAAGTTTATTTGCATCTGTTTGCATACGCAAATGGATTATTATGGGTTAATCGTTGATCTCAGTCAAATGTTCTGGAAATAGAATGTTAGGATATTATACATAGGTATTTGGATTAATGTGAAGAGTATATTACATTATACATATGTGATGGTTTGTTTGGGGCTCCTGTATGTGTTGCTAAGGCTACATTCAGACTGCAGGCCTTAATGCTCAATTACGATTTTTTTGTTTGGCAGTTCCCATTATTACTTAAATGTGGCCCATATCAGACTGCAGTATGCAGTATAATTGTCCGCGACCTGAAAGTGACCCGCATGCACAGAAGAATAACACGTCACACGCAGCACGCTGTTGTGGGCTACAGAAGTTAACAAGGAGCAACAGAGGTTAGCTCACGGAAGACTCGTTTTTCATTGTCCTCTCATGGGTCATATTTCTCCCGAAGTATTCACAACTTATATTGTCTGCAAAACGTATATTGTCTCATATGTAGCAGAAGGGAGTTACAAAACTCAATTTCACTCTATGACTTGTTATATTGTGACAATAAACCTACCTACCTACCTACTTAACTTTCTGTTCGTTTCATTACGGTTTCTAGAGCTGGAAAATGCAACTGCCCTCAACTCACTCCATCTCTCTCTTTTTCTCTCTCTCTCTCTCTCTCTCTCTCACCCCACTATGTCCACTCGGACAAATAGCATGCACATAACTCCAAAGAGATGTCACGATCTGGGGTAAGAAAGGGAATTTGTGAGCAGATGATAGGCTACGTTCAGACTGCAAGCCAAAGTGACCCAAATCCGACCCCCCCCCCCATATGTAACTCAGATCTGATCCGATACAGATCAGATCTTCTTTTAAATGTGACCTCAGTCTGGACACTAAAGATGGAATCGATGCGACAGTGACGTCACTCTAGAGCAGCTGTTGTGCTGTAGACGGAGCCGTGGTGAACGAAAAAGTTCCACAAAAGCCATTATTAAACATGCGGCTCTCTTCCTCCTCTACCTTGCTATCCTCTGCTCACAGATTCCCTTTCTTACAAATCCACCGGACTGCAAGCTCTCTTCTGAGTTATGTGCATGCTATTTGTCTGAGCAGAAACAGTGGGGAGAAAGAGGGAGGAAGTGAGTTGTGGGGCGTTGTCCAGCGCCAGAAACTGGAATGAAAAGGACAGAATGTTGTGAACACTTGTCAGAATTTGGGAGAAATATGACCCATGAGAGGACAATGAAAAACGGGAGTCTCCTTCTGCGCAGGCGGGTCACTTTCAGGCCGCGGACAGTACTCACTGGAGTCTGATATAGGCCACATTAAAACAACAATCAAAACAGTCAAAAAAAATCAGATCTGGGGAAAAAAAATCAGAATTGAGCAGTAAGACCTGCTGTCTGAACTTGCCTAAAGTGTAATTTATACTTCTGCGTGCCTGATGTGCACCTCCTCAAAAATGTAACTACACATCGAGTCGACGCGGACCGTAAAGCACTATGATTGGTCGGCTGGGTAGCCTCGCAGTGCTTCCGAGCTGACAGGAAGTGGTCTGTGCTTTGAAGTAACTTTTACTAGCAGCCAAAACGGCAGCTGTAACACAGTGGATCAATATATTTGACCATCACAAACCGAGCGAAATTACTCGTTTTTCTATGAAAATGTGATCCGTTCGGTCGATAACATTTGGAAAGGCTACACCAGCCGCACGTATACAATTTTACCCCAATTCTCGTTAGCGGAGCGCTAAATCAGACGTTAGCCTGCTCGCCTGGCATGGGCGAAGCACCGATGCACAAGTATAAATGCCTGGCTACATGTGTAGCCTACGGTGTAGCTATGCACACAGACCCTACGCAGGAGTATAAATCAAGCTTTAATTGTAATTTCAGCTGTGCAACTTCGCACAGCCATTGAAGAGGAGTGGACCAATCTTCCACAGGCCACAATCAACAACCTGATCAACTCTATGCGAACGAGATGTGTTACATTGTGTGAGGCAAATGCTGGGAACACAGATACTGACCCGAATCCCCCCAGACCCACCCAGTACAGTGAAACTGCACATTTTCGAATGGCCTTTTATTATGGCCAGCCTAAGGCACTCCTGTGCAATACCCATGCTCTCTGATCAGCATCTTGATATGCCACACCTGTGAGGTGGATAGATTATCTCGGCAGAGGAGAAGTGCTCACTAACACAGATCTGTGAATAGTCTATAAACAAAAACAAAAGTGTTTATAATTTTGTTCAGTGTAGGTAGTTGGCCTGTTGATGCTCATGTGCCATCTTGCCCCTCCTGACCAATGTGTCCCTCCTTCATTTTCATAAACTCTGTACCTTTCCCTCCCACATGGCAAGTGCTCATCCTCAAGTCAGTATCTATGATGACAGCATCATCATCAAATATTTCATTTCTGATATTTGTGGGAAAAATCGTATCCTCCCCTTCATTGAGTTTTTCTACATTCAGAAGTGTCACTGTGGGAAAGCACATTTTAATTTCATAACTTCCTACTCTAGACTATGTCAGTGAAATTGCAACTGGTTTGAGTACTCTTTATTGGTGAGGTCCTGTCCAGAAGGTGTTTATTTGATTTCTGCTCTGTTACACTGTTGTGAAAAATGTCTGTCAGTTTATACATCGTTTAGGCAAATGACATGGGATTTTAGTTCACCTGAGTCACTGGAAATTTGAATTGAAAAAGTAAATTTAGGTCTATACTTGGACATTCAATAAACCTGTGCAAGGGGGGAATAAGCAAATAATAGATAAGATGAGATGATATACCTTTTTATTAATAGAAATGGCTGCATATTAACAGTTTTCTGATCACCGTTTCCTATAGCATGGCACAGTATGCTAAGAATGTCTGACCAAGTGGAGAGCTACTTAAATGGCGGGGTTAAGTCAAGTGAATTTGTGATACATATTTTTAGTGCTTTTGGCCTTAAACCATGGTCTCTATGGCTGGGAAGAAGAGAGCAGGATTTATGAGCCACATTCAGGTTAGTGCTGGCTGTTCTAGTGAAAGATATTTATGTGACATTTAAAATACTGTTACTGTCAATACTGTTGATGATTGGATGTCTGTCTGTATTTGCATTTACTGTAGATACTTCTCACTGACTAAAGTGAGAAGGCAATACATGCTTTGACCCTTTCCTTGTACATAGTTTTATGGAAATTTATGGAAAAATACTTGACAATTAGACATTTATTGCATTGTCTGTTCATTCCACACATTAATTGATTCATCATTCTTGTGAATATTGTCACTTTATAGTAAATGCGCTCGTTTCAGGATGTTGCTCAAAATAGAACTGTCGTACTTGGCTGTTGGAGGAAGCGAACGCTGCAGCTGCTTCAAGTCTGTTTTAGTTCTGTCAAGCACAAGCTTTGGTGACCAGCGGTTTCTCCCAGATTGTGCATGGAAATGTATTTTGATACAATTTACATCAGTACCATTGCTGACTTGAAAGAACAGAATGATTATAGTCTCTCAGGTCACAAATCATTCGCACCATTATTTATTGTGTCAGAGAAGAAGGCTCAGGTTCACTTTTTCGTGCATGTTTAACTGCTTACAGATGGAAGATCGTTCCATAAATGAATGACTTATGTGGCAAACCATTTCATCCTGAAGTAGACAAAGAAGTGATACTTTGTCGAAAGTCAAAGTTGTTTATGCCAGTGCACATACGTAAAATGCTTCTGTTTTGACAGTTAAATTGTACAATAATACTCTTCATAGACAGTGAACAGAGGGAAAGTTTACCTAGATTCATTATGGTCGTATTATTTTGATTTATTCCTGATTTGATTCTACTGTCAGGGCAAAGTTGTTTTCATTACAAAACACTGATAACAGAAAAATGCTTTGTCAAAATGTTGTTCCTCTGTAGTTGTACTCTTGCAGACTGGAGTATGCAAAGCATACTGTGAGGGAACAGCGTTGCTGAGGCTAACAGTGAAGGGTTGCTTAAAATAGCTCATGGGACGCCAGCCAGTGGGCTTTGACTTCTATAGATGGTGAAGCACATAGGCAGCCAGAATGAAATAAGGACAGATTGAAATACTAGAGAGGTCTCACTTACTCTTTCAAGGTCAATCAGCTCTAACGTCAGCCGTTTTGATTTCCATATGTCCGTTTGTGTCTGTGTGTTTGGTTATGTGTGCTGCACTAAATATTTGTTGGCAGGTAATCTAAAGTGGCTGGTGGATATCTCAAATCTATCAGCCACTCAAACCAATAAGTTTGACAGATGCGCCAACCGCTTCCACAATTTACAAGCATTTGGCCAGAGGTTGCTTGTTACTTGCCACCCTGGTTTGCACAGTCAGCTCTCAGTCCTTGGAGCTCACTTTTGTAAAGTTACCATATTTGTACCATTTTTTTGGATACAAATTCCGACTTGAAATCAAAACCTTAATTTCCTTTTTTACGTTTCTGATATAATGTTTGTTCATGTTTCAAGTAAGTATTATTTTGTCTAACCTGCTCCCAGAATCCTAGGTGTGATTTATTCAATAGTGATCTTAAATTTGTTACAAAATTATAAAAGTCGTTAAATCATGTTTTTATCAGCTGAGGAGCATCTAAAAATCAGCTCTTTTGTCTTTCAACTTTAGCTGGAGAAAGTCATACATGCTTTTTTTATCACCTGTTAGATTATTGTAATTCATTGTATTCAGAGTTAAGACAATAAATACATGCCTTCAGTATAAAACACAGCTGCTCGGCTTTAGGAAAATGTGAAGATGAGATCATATTGGCCCTTTTCTTGCCTCTCTTCACTGGTATCCCATTAAGTTTTAGAATTGATTTTACTGAGTACCTTTTTAAAGAACTTCATGGTTTAGCTTGCAGTTATATTGCCCCTGTGAGCCAGAGCACCGCCTCAGATCAGGGCCCTTCTGGCTGTTCCTAAGTCCCAGCTCAAGACTAAATTTGACCAGGCTTTTGCAGACATTGTAGTGAAATATTTAATTATTTGGATTTGGAAATGGAGAGTCCTTTCCCTTTTTCATTTGTCTTTTTATTCTTACCACATATTAAAACTGTGCTGCGTTAGACATTCAATAGCACTATTACAGTAAATACTTGTGTTTGTGTTCCTATGAAACAATTCCACACAGAACAGTATTGGACCAGCACCTCTTTGTTAACCTCAAGCTATAGTTCATTCTCCTACATGGAATATTTTGACTGGGGCTACTGGATTATCTTTCCCCTGAAAAATGGTCTGGCATTTTTACAGAAGGAGCACATAATCCCCCAGACAGTCCCAAGAAATGTTTTGTGTGCGTCATGGACTGTATATAAGAAATGGACGTTGTCATCGTGACATCACCCGTTGGTTTGTGGACTGCCGCTTTGAAGACCCGAGTTTGGCCGATAGGGCGCCGCCATGTCGAGTTTTTGCAACCAGGAAGTGATGATACGGCGGAGCTAACGGCTGTGTGCAGAGCTAGCTAGCTTGCTTAGCTGTAACTCATGTTAACTGTCATTTTAACAGGGCTGATAACTTTGTCTAGCGAACAACAGTCTTAAAACTAAATGTACTCACCAGAGAAAGTGAACAGCCAACTACTAATAAGCTTTTTCAATGGTGCTGGTTAAATTTACACAGTGCCGAGGGTATGAGTCGGCTCCAGCCTGACAGGTCGCCATGGTAACCACTCATAGATAATCCCGCCCTGAAACATACTCTTTGTGGTCTATTTTAAAATAAATGGGACCATAATTTACTAAATGAGCATCATTTGTATTGAAGAAAACTTGAAACTAGCGACTGAGATCATAAATTCATCAGGAAAGTGTTTACTGGGGTAATTATTCAGCTGAGAAGTAGGGTCATTTTCCCAAATTTCTAATGGAGCCGGACTTCTTTTTGCAACCAGAAGAGTTGCCCCTGCTGGATTTTCAAAAGAATGCAGGTTTCAGGGACGTCTGCATCAGCTTCATATTGTAGAATGGAAGCTTCCTGCTTGGTATGAGTAGGAACTTGTGGGCACACAGGCATAAAATGGCATCTCCCATTTTATGAACTGTGTCCTTCTTTGGGTTAGTAATAAGTGTTTTAAGGTATTTATATGGCCAAAGTAGCATCCGTTAGAGAGAACCTAAATTGTGTATCAAGGTTAGTTCTCATGATAATGTTTTGTTTTTTTTTACTACATCTTGCATTTATTTTTATTTATTGAAGTTTTTTTGAATTTATGTTATCCATACCCATCACCAGGGCCTTGTGACATACACTGCTTCATATTTCCAGATACAAATGACTTTGCTGCTGTTGTAGTCACATTTTTTTGATACATGTGCATCTAAAAAAAAATCGACAAATTAATTTTGTTCTGTAATTTAATTAAAAAAGTGAAACTATAATATATTCTAGATTAGTTACACATAAAGTAAAATATTTGTTTGATTGTGGCTTACAGCTCATGGAAATCAAAACTTCAGTATCAAAATGTATTTTAGAATAAAGAATTTATAATAATTTATAATTTATAATAATTTATAATACAGTGGGCAGCTGCAGTTCAGTCACATTGTGTGCTGTGATACTACTACTTCACAATGAATATTTGCCTTCCTGGCATAACTTTCTGAGTTGGTAGTAAAATGAAAACTGCAGAAAGTTCTTCAAATTTAAGGTTAGCTCTGTATTCCAGAAAATGTGTGTGTGTGTCCTTGATGTTCTCATAAATGAATAGCTTTGGTGTGAAATATCCATGGAGTACTTCACCTTGCAAATAGCATCCTTCATGACCAAGGCCATGCAGTTGGCAACTACAAGCAAAGACATGTTGTCAAGGCTGTAAATTGCAGATAGCTTGCTCCTTCTGCTGTGCATTCAGGGATAGGTTTCAGTGATTAATGAGCTGTGGGTTGTTTGACAGATAGCATAGCTGTATAAAGCTTAGTTTCAATACCATTAGAGAAATGTTTCCTTTCATAAAATTACAAGTTTAAAAGTGTAAACATTTACATTAAATAAAAGTTAGTCACTCAGTAAAGTGGTTGTAGGCAATTTATATTAAGCATTTTTATGTGTTGAAATTCTCTTTACGCCGTAATTGATTACGTAAATACTTTTACCCGCATTACGTGCATTGAAGCATCGCTGCATCCGGTCTTAGTGTTAGTATAGAGTATTTTAGAATACTCCCAAACTTTTTGAGTATTTAGTGAATTGGAAATAGCTTCACTGCAGCACAACTGCTGTCCACAAATATGTGGAGCAACATGAACATGTGAAGCGAAAGGATCCCAGAGCACTTTGTCCGGACGCCAGCACTGAAAATCGTGTTTACTTTCTGTCTCCACGCAAGCACGGCACATTATTATTATGTGGACAGGTAGTCTATTAAAATGTTCATTGTATTTTCATTATTTCTTCATTGTCTTCATGTTAAAAGTAATTTCTGCCCCACTGCTGTCATTGTAATGTAACATTACACCGTGTGTCATCTAACGTTTGGCCATTTCATATTTTCTGTTTATTTAATGGCCACGAATGAGCGAGAAAACAGCTAAATCTAACATTACAGACGACTGTCTGCACAGTGTGTGAACTGTTTCAGTTGTTTTCTTTGCCCCACACTGATCCAGAAGTACATTTGATTATCATACTGCATTACTCAATATTGAAATAAATCCATGTCAGAAACATTTAAAGTTTTAAGTAAAGTAGCCTAATTAATGTCAGTGTTATTATCACAACACATCAGTGAAGAGGAAATTTGATTCATTTTAAGCTATGCTGCTATTGTCAATATTCTGATGTGCTTCATCAGGATGACTGAATAAAATATTGATTAGACATGTTTTTGATATTTATTTTGGATAAATTGGTATGTAATGAGTAATAGGCAACTTTTTTTTTTTAGAATACACAAAATTAGTTGTTAGATTATCATTATTAATCGACTATTCAAAAAAAATCGCTAGATTAATCAATTTGAAAAATAATTGCTGCTTCAGATGTAGTTGACGTGTTGGCTGTATGTGCAGCCTCTGTTTTTCTTTGTTTGCTTCTTTAGAGTCTTTAGTCTCCTTTTTGTTTCCTACTTCTTACTGTCGTCTTTTTGGAGGTTTGCGACTCACTACTAATTCAGTTTATTGGTTGAAAGTTAACACAATTATTCTCCGCTGTTGACTTTCAACAAACTTAACCAAAATTTAACTTTGTTTTCCACAAGTCACAGTGGTCACTAAATTATTTCAATCCTCCTCTCTTATTCAAATACAAAACTACAAGCTGTAGTCTTTCCCCCGTAAGGTACCGTGTGCATTAATTAATTTGGATTAATTAATCCACAGGAGTGATCTGATACAATTTCCCAATATTTTTATCTAAAAGTTGAAAAAAAGAAAATGGATCACCTTGCTTATCCATATGAACACTAAAAATAGTATTAGGCAACCAATTACAAAACTACTATGGTTTCAGCAGGTGGCTTTTTACGCAAGGAATTGAAGAAAGTACTCTGTTGGTATCAGTATCACTTTAAGAGCACTGGTTTTGGTACTGGTATCGTAAAATCTTAAATATACCACCCTAACAAAAATGGAAAAAATCAATCACCTGTGGCTGTCTCAGGACCATAATAAGCACAGGAGTCTTTAAAAATCTAGCTGTCTCTTGCTGTCTCATTGCCTACCCTATCTTTATCCAGATATGTATGCAAGAAAACAAATAGTTTTATCTGTTTTGCACCCATGTATGTTATAATGACCCCCATGCAAGGGTTCTTGTTATCTTGTCCAGAGCGTAGATGCAGTGGTTGCAGCTGAACTATATCTAATACACTGATTAAACAGTAAAACTGTAGAGAAGACGCTCAGTCCACCTTAACTTTTTTTTCTTTTGTTGGCTCCATGTCCGCACATTGAATGGTTAACATCTGTAAAATGTGTGTAAACCCATTTATCCTTAGGTGTGGGCAGATCAAGTGCAAGTGCTCGCTTCGCCTTTGCCACGCTGTCTCTGTGTTTCACTGAATAATGCAGAGTGCTTTGAGATTGTGTTGAATCATTTCCTGGAAGAGACGTGCGGTAAAGCTCCCCTCTTCCAACATGAAGTCGCCATGCTAGTCAGTTTGTCTTTGTGGCTGAGCTCATGCCAGCTGCAGTGTAGCCCAAATGAGTTTCAGAACAAGCTTCCATTAAAGACTCCCCCTCTCACCCCACCCCCATGTGTAGCCACCTTTATTTGCTGATCTCTGGGTGAGCTGGTAGGATGCCACTTTACTCTTGGTACCTTCTTTCGAGGACAGAGGAGGGAGGATCAGAGGACTATTTTTGGAGATAATGGCTTTGAATAAGAAATAGAGATGGAGATCATTTCTCTGTCCTGCTATAGCCTCCTCTTTCAAAGAATAAGACTCATGTCTGCACTTTTCTTTTTTCAGGTGAGATAAAAATAAGAACTGGAAAACAACACCTGCATTTCAAAGGAACAGACATTTTGGGAAATATTTTTGTTCAGAAGATTATCAATCTATTATCTATTATCAATTTTGTATCTGTGCAGTACATAGAACAGTATGGAGATGGGGCATATTTAGCCTAGCTTCACACAAATACTGGAAGCAGAGGGAACCCACTTTGCAACAATTCCATTATTGTCATATTTACATTTTGAATTAAGTCTTCAGTAAAATGGGATTTGTTCAGAGTTTGGACAGTTTGCAAAGCTGGCTGCCTTACTTTGAGAGAGCTTTTGACACACTTAGTGCTTTTTTTAGCTTAACTTTTACCTTTTTTATTTCAATTTTTGTTTCAGTTGTTCCAAAGCAACTGGAGTAACAATAGGACTCAGCAGAACTATCTCAAATTTAGCAAGTGTTCAATTGAATTTATAAATTCAGCGAAGAAAAATGCAGCCTAGGTTAAAGAAGCGTGTTGTAATGTTTATCCATGGCCGTATTTAGGATATCAGGATAGAAGCCTCAACTCATGTTAGGGTCCAGTGTTTGAGGAGTTCTTCTGAACCTCTGTGTGAACAATTTTAGTGCAAATTTACTGTATGTGTTTTTAGAATCTCACCATGCAACTTGTTTGTGTTGGTTCTACCGACTTAACATTGCCTGAGCCTCTTTGTGTTTTACAGACAGACAAAGAGGAACAGAAGAGATGGGTGGAGGAAGGGAAGCAGCTGTTTGAGGTGAAGGAGCAAACTGCTGAACTTGTTGACCAGGGAAAGACTTGTTTTCATTGGTCAGAGCATATCCACAAAGGAGCAGTAAAATATAGTGGAAGCTTCAGGCAGTGAGGAGACAAAATGGCAACGAAATCTTAGTATCGCTCCTGCCTGTTTGGGTTTTATTTTGTTATTGTTGTTGAATATCCTACCTGCAGTGTGGGCGGGCTATACTTGGCACAGTGGTATGGGCCCGTGCTGTTACTGCTGTGCTCAGCATTGTGCATGCGGGTTTGTTAGTGATGGTTTCCATTAAAGACAAGCCAGCAGCCAATGTAGAGTTTGTGATTCTCGGTCAGGCCTTGTTCTGTTGTGACCTCCCCAAAACCAAATGTTACTTGCTGCATCGTGTCTAAAAGCCTAAAAGTTGTTGAAAAATGTATTCAAAAGAAGGTTGTAACTCTAGAAATAAGCTGTGAACTGAGGAATGTTTTGAAAAAAGCGTCTGACAAAGCTGCTCACTGGTGCAGAAAGTTCTTTAAAGATGTGTCTTTTTCCTCTCTGCTGCCTCTGGAAGTCTTTTTCACCGAAAACATGAGGTTCTGTGTAAACCTGTGAACATAGTGCTATTGTAGACAACTCATTGCAGTGCAGTTAATACAGGTAATGAGTGGAGAACAGGAGGGCTTCTTAAAGAAGAGCTAACAGGTCTGTGAGAGCCGGAATTCTTACTGGTTGGTAGGTGATCAAATACTTATGTCATGCAATAGAATGCAAATTGATTATTTAAAAATCATACAATGTGGTTTCCTGGATTTTTGTTTTAGATTCCGTCTCTCAGTGGAAGTGTACCTATGACAAACAATTACAGGCCTCTACATGCTTTTTAAGTAGGAAAACCTGCAAAATCAGCAGTGTATCAAATACTTGTTCTCCCCACTGTATATGAAGCATCAGGTCATTGCATAATCACAGTTTTGTCTGTCTGTTAAAATTGTCCATCATAACTTTATTCCACAATTTATCTTATAAAACAGATATTCCCATTAATTGTCTGTACCCATTTACATGGAGCCAAATATGTGTAATCAGTTTAAAAGCTTCAAATAAACACCTCAGTCAGAACAAAAAGGTCCAAAGCACTTGACATTCTACATGGTTCCAGAGTGGTTGTTTAAACCTTTTGATAAACCAATCAAAAGAAAAGTTGTACCATGTAAACTATTTAACTTGACTACTTTCTGGCTGTGGTTTCTTTCTGCGCACGCCCTGTGTCTTCACATAAATGCGTGGGGACCGGGACATACTCCACTTTCTAAAAATGGCTGCTTCTAAGGTGAAGTGGACCTCTGGGGATAGTTTGTTTTTGATACAAACTCTTAAGGAACTGAACATTATTGGACACCTAGGCTGTTTTCAATTAATTCAAATAATTCCTCAATTAAATAATGGAAGCCAGGATAGACCAAAGTGTTAAACAAATTTGAAAATTGCTTGAAATTTTTGAGGGCCACTTAATACAAGACTTTTGATTATAATTAAGAGCAACACAATAATAGCAACTGCTGCGCTGAACAGGCGATAGATACCTGTCTTCAGATAACACAAAGAGAAAGAGCTCTTGTTGAATAGGATGGTGCTGAAAGGTAACCGTTGAAGAAGATGAATGTATGATGTATTAATCACTTTTGTGCATGTCGCATAGCTGTTCTGATTAAATGTGCCGGTGCCATAGACTGTCTATAAAGATGGGCGACATGACAGCTCCCCAAAAGTGAATCCAAAACTCCTAGATCTCCCCCTGGTGGCTGGCTGCAGTATAGGTCATAAACCTTGCCCCCCTTTTTAGTGGACGGGTCATGGGCCAAACTAAAAAACCGAAGTACAAATCTAAACCTTTTTCCTAAAGATGTTTTCTGTCACACTCATGTATGTTTAAGTCTTAATTCTGCTAAATGTGTTTGTTTAGTGCAATAATAATGGGTTTAGCGTCATGATTTGAGCCTTGCTCGCAAATGAGCCAGCCTAGTGTATTGGTGGGACCTTGATAACGCGGCTCCATCCCTGATTATTACTACACAAAGACTGGCTCCAATTGATGTCACCAGTGTAATAGGACAGCGTCTGTTTTCGGGATATTTTGCCTTAGTTATTGTACAGTGGGAAGAAGTGGAGACGCAGCATTAATCTTTAAACAGTCAATCGTCGGCACATGTAAACACCAGACCATATTAGATCACATCCAATGTAGAGAGACCTAAAATCTTCAATTGGAATGATTTCAAATCAGAATTTGGGAGGGCATGTAACTGTAGGTAGTTGTTCCATGTGGGGGCAAAAAGCAGAATGTTAGTCCATCACCTTGCTCATCGTTTAGTAGAACCTGTCTGTTTTATCTGGAGCTTTCGCACATGGCAGTGAACAGTCACGAGGCGTATGATCCTCTAGCATTCAATGGCCCCTCAGCTTGTACGTCATATCCTCAGGATAGAAAATAGATTTGGTTTCACGGGAGGTCGGTGAGGCTTGGATTGTGCTGATTAGGACAGAGCCGCGCAACCATGGTAACCCCCCATCCCCAAAACCAAATGAGAGAGATGTGTTTTCTGTTTGTCTTTCTTTCTTTCACTCTTGTTTTAAATGTTGCACTGCTATTGTGCATCCAACAGGGAAAGGTAAGCATATAAAGAAAATTAACACAATGTACCTATCTTCTTTTTACCTAGAGGCACTTGCTTTATCTTTGGTGGAATCTGTAAAAACGTAATGAACAAATGAGGAAGAGTGAAACATAATGTGACTCCTGGATGTTCCATCCCTTCCTTCTCTTGATCTGTCTTCATAATTTTGCTGAAAATAAAACAGATTTTTGATTTCTGTGACTACCTAAGCTGATACTGGCATTATTACTGGCATTTCATTATTTCAGTTGATGTCTTTTCTTCCATTTTGTAAGATTTTGAAAACAGCCCCAGGGCAATCTAAAAAATGTTTCATATGCTGTAAGAAATTAATTGTGCAGCCCTTCATGCTGATGCAGCATGTAGATAAGAATACTGTATCCACGTTGAGGCCTTAATACTGAATTGTTTTGTCATTCTAACTGTATCCATAGGACCAATTAGTAGTCTTAAGTTGATTTTAGGAAATAGGGAAAGATGTTAATAAAAGCAGATTGAGGCCTATATAGAAGCTCTTATCTTACGCCTAAAGGCTGTCACACTCAGAGTGAGCTGAACAGGAGCTGTTCATGGAGCTGTTGCATGGAGTAAGACTGTCAGTTTTTGGTTACTGAGTATTCTCCTAACTACTAGACCATATAGATGATGCCCTTTAGTGCTGCTCAAGTTTTACTGATCAGCCTTACTGTATATCTCTATATTAGCTTCGTGTCCTGATGAATGCCACGGTGTGTTTATATGTAGCTTCTCTCTCTCCTCTCTCTGCACTCCGCCAGGGAAAACCTGTTCCTTATAAATAGGACATGCCTGTGAGGCTGAAATGTCTGGCATAGCTGCCTGGTTGGTTTTCTACTGCTATGTTGTCTACTGCACCAGCTGTTGCTGGCATTTGTTTTGACCATGTGATAAATTTGTCCAAAACTTATTTTAGCAGGTCTTAAACTTGCTGTTGCTAGCCATATGTCCTACACCATTGAGTCCCATATGGTTTGAAAGACGTCAGAGAGTAATTGTCTGCTGGATCACTTTAGAGCCACTCTGTATGAAAGGGCAGGGTTGCCTTGGTATATTTTAGGATGTCACTCTAGCTAAATGTCTTGAAATCCCATCCTAGTCGTTCTTCAGATTATTTTCAATCCTCTGGATTCTTTCATGTTGGTAAATAGTTTGGTGAGGGTATATTTTAAATATATGCTGAACGGAAGTGAAACGATATCTCTCAGTCACTCAAGTGTCTCTAATGTAATTTTAGGGCTGAGTTATTCTGAGCTGTGTTATCATATACGCACAGTAGGCAATAAGGACATAATTACTATGGAAAAAATGATCACAGCACAATCTCAATATTTATATTGATACAGCTATTACGACTGTAAACAATAATGTTGAATTATCCTCCAACCCTGTTGTTGCATAACAGATGGGTTGTAAGGGAAATATTCCTATGTCTTATCATATTCAACTCATTTTAGCCAGTTTACGGCATCATTATCTTCTGAAAAGGCAGCATCCTGACTTCTCTTCTAGGTATGGTCTGTCAGTCTGTGTGCGAGGTAGTCATTGTGTCTGATTGATTTTTAATGAGCTTGTAAGTCACTTCTGCGCTGAGAGACACGTGTCAGAGATAAGATCTCAGGCTACATCATGCTGTCAGTGCACAGTCACAGTTTATAGGCTTCACAGTGTGTCCTAAACACAGAGTTCTTGACAGTTGTCAGCATGTCTTACCTCTATTTGTGCTGACAGGCTTGTGTCACCACTAGCCATCCCTGTGACATGGTATTACAGTGCTATTATGGAGTTACTTGAAGTAAAACTGAGCCAGCACGTAGGCGAAGAAGTAGTGACTATGCTTCTTATTTCCTATAAGCCTAGTACAGATATAACAGCCTGTCAAACGTCTGATCCCGCCCTAGCTGACCTGCTAACCCACTGACTCAGCCTGCTGATGCTTGGCGACTCCACACGGGCTTACAAGTCACTTGGCACCGTTACACATGTACCACATATTCCCATCCGACTAGCCATCAACAGTCCATGACATTTCTAATAATGGATATTTATTTGATCAAGAGATCAGCATCAGCCTACAGAGCTAAAAAGCAATACATGCATCAGCTGTGAAATGAGAAAACATTTTTTAAGATGTTGTTACATGAATTGACTGTATAACTTCTATGTAAACAATTAAATGTAATAACCATAAAAAATATAAGCATATAAGTATTTAGTGGATGGTTTATGAATTTAAATTGTTTGGGTCAGAGATCTATAAATGGGTGTAAAGATGGCACAAAAACATCTTTATATGTGAAATTCTGCTGTACTATATGTTTTCATATTACATGTTGTTTTTGTGTGAGCTTAGACTAACAGTTGTGTGTTTTGTCTGTTCCACAGGGCTCCAGAGATTATTTTGGGATTGCCATTTTGTGAAGCCATAGACATGTGGTCCCTAGGCTGTGTGATAGCTGAACTTTTTCTGGGCTGGCCCCTTTACCCTGGGGCCCTGGAGTATGACCAGGTAAACAACCACCTACTTGCCACTGCCTTTTCAGCTGCAGTTGGCTTTTTTTTTTTAATTTTTGGGGGGAAGTTTAACCCCCCCATCCTTTCCTGTCTGCGCTATATGCAACTTGTTCCAGCATCTGCTACTTTTTCTCAGTACCATCTCCTCATAGTTCAGCCCCCTAATCCTGTTCCCCCACTCATCCTGGTACATGGTACACCCTCTCTTTCCTAGCCAGTTATTTTCCTTGTCTGTCCCTCTTTTATTCTTTCTTTTTGCTTCCCTTTCCCATTGTCCGTTACTCTCTCCAATCAAGGCAGCCTACAGTGGACAGGGTTTCAGGGTTTTTGTTTTAGTTTGCATTCATTCCAGCTTTCTATTACAGGCTTGCCTTGAGGTTATTGACTCAGACATGGCTCCCACTGTTGAAGTTTGCAGGAGATGTCATCCTAATCTCCCAAAAGAAGAGTTTCAAAGATTTACTTGGGAAGAGGAGAGAAGGCAGACAGAAACATTTAGCAGTTAAGAACAGATGGCTTGAAGATCAGACAAGAATGCAACATTGTCACCATTATTTTAATCTGTGTGAGATCAGGCCTAGTTCCATTTTAAGAACATTGAAGGGATTTTCTGTATGAGGACGGCACTGATAGGAAACTTTTGAGGTTTTAGGGAAAGAAAAACTTTTTGCTTTGTGCATAATTACACGTAGAAAGAAAGACAGTGATGGATCGTTTGAAAGAAGAAAGAGACTGAGGGCTTGAGTGACTTACAGTAACAAATTAGCGCGGCATTTACTGGTTCCTTGGTGACATACCACGAGGATTGTATCAGCTGGCGTCTGTGACAGTCGACAGAAAGGCATATTCTTGTGATTGATGGTATGTCTGTTAGGAGCTGTTGGATGTCTGGCCCTCCCAGTGGAGGGGACAGTCTCTTCCTGGGTCTGATCTGGGCTTGTGCTGAGCTGCTCTCCCCTTGCCCTGGAGCCCTGTCTACTCAAAGGCTGCTAACAGAGCCTCCGTGAGATCCTGCTCTATCCCATTACAGCACTGTACCCCACTGCACGATGCACTCGTGCCAAAGTATTTTTATGGCCTGGCATCATTTTTCCACTCTCCCCAGGACTGAGACAGGAGAGATAACTCAACACCTCCGAAAGAGATTTGACTGGAGCGCTGCACCACCAGTCTAAATATGATGAATCTGTTTTTGCAGGAGTCAGTCAGCATGTCGCAAAGCTGCTTTAGAGATCTCTAGGGGAGAACCGCCTCACTTTAGTAAGGGCCTGCTTGGAGTTGAAGGTGTGAGGAGGATAAAGTTAGATAGATAGATAGATAGATAGATAGATAGATAGATAGAGTGAGAGTGTGAGAGAATGAAATAAAAAGCTAAAAGTTAAAGATAACAGGTGAGAAGGAACCTGTGGAATGTAGTATGCAGAGTAAAGAGTGGTAATAGATTATTGCAGAGGGTGTGAGTAATTCTTAGAGAAAAAGCAGTAAGATTTCAGCTTGTTGGATCTTGCACTCTCATGTTACTGTCTGTTATTGTCTGCTGATTAAAATGCCTGCACTGAATTTTAAGCTCTGGATGTTCTCTGGGATGGCTGAACTTGCCCTCCTGGCCCGTTATCACAGAATGGTTGTGTAGTAATTTAGAAACAAGTCCTGGAGGATCCATTTTCTAGCCCCTGTGCCTTTTTTAAGAAATAGACTTAAAAATCTTACACTAATAATTACAATATTAGGACAATCAGAAAAAATGTCTCTCGCCTATTAAGCATGTAAATGCTGATACAACTTAGCATAACAATCCTTCCATATCTGTGCTGATTACCTGCCATATGTCAGCTTTTCTTGTAATATCCTGGATTTCAAGATCTGATCATATAATTTTGATATTTAGCTTCTCGTTGTCCAGATCGCCCATGTTTTTTCCTGGTTCAATAGAGCTAGATAACATCCAGTTGTAAATTCCATTCCGGAGAAATGCAAAAAGCTGAAGTATTTTATCTTCGGACCGCAGTGCCATCTACAGTTACCATCTTTGCTGGCCTCACATAATTTTATACTGTCCTGCTCACCGGTTTCCCGTCTACTGTCTGCCTGAATCCATGTGAATGCAGCCTGCAAGAATGCAAATATTCTCTCTTCATCTTCTGTGATAGATTCGACCCTTCACAGCTGGCGGAACCACTTTGTGCATGTCAAAAAATGTATATTCTGATTAAATGCTTTGGGGCATTTAAACGCACTATTCAGAAGCATAGGACTAATGAAAAAACTTGACAAGTTTTATTTTCATTTTGTGAGCTTTCTGGAGGCTTTAATCTCACAATGAAGCACACAATTTCAAATAAAATATGTCATTACACAAAATTAACACTTGTCTGCCCATCTCCTTTTGTCTTTAAAAAGTTACCCACAGCTTTATCAGTGACAGAAAAATGTGATGTAAAACTATGTAGAATTGCTTTTAGAAGTCAAATGATTTACAGAAGCAAACCACCATTCCCTCTATTCAAACATGTTTGATGAAAAAATTGTCCATGATTCAAAAGCTTCTCCAACTTTACTTGATCTAAATGGACAGCCTTGGTTTTCTAGTATCCAAACCTGTAGTTTTTAGATTTTATTTTTTATTTTCTTGCATTACACCATTTTAGAATGCATCTAGCATCATTTATTGGCTTCTGCAAATGAAACAAAAAGAGCTTAATAGGTTAAGACATCATCAATCATAAATTGGCACTCCCTATACTATCAGTCAGAGATATATATAGAAAGCTTGTAAATTTGTATCTCCTAAAATAGACAGCCAACTGACTGTATGTCAGTAAACAGCTAGGCAGCTGACTGCTGGTGTGAGGTGTCGTCCAGAGGCCACAGGGTGATCTGGCTGGATCTGACTGAGCTGCTGCAACCATCTTCTTCCCCCTTTTCTTCTTATCTTTCTGTGAGGGGTCTTGTTCCATGCCACACAGCATATTGTATTTATAACTCTGGCTCCTCCCTTCCTCCCCTCTCCTTACCTCATCCCCCAGCCACGCCATGTTTTACTTCACCAGTACAACACATGGCTGCTCACCTCTTTGATGTGACGAACTTCATGATTCAGCCTGTGTCTAATTTATGAGTGGCTATGATTAGCCCAGGTGCTGTAGTGTCGTCTTGTTGATCTTTCTTTATGCCCTCTTCACGCTCTTTGTCTCTTGCTTTCATGTGAGCTGGTACACACTGTACTCCACAAATGTACAAGAGATTCTTATGTACTGGGTAGGTAGGAGGGTGTGGCTACATTATTCTAAGCTGAGATGTACGACTTCTTGCACTGAGGTCATTGAAATGTACCTTTTACAGTATTAATGCTTTCTGGACTGCCACAAAATAAACACTTGCCTGTGCTTCCTGTCTGCTCTGCAGCAGGCCCAGGCTAGCTAGATAGTTGTTTTGTGAAGCTGTTCATAGCTTTGCACCAGTGATCTCACTGGTTTGTGAGACACGCCTTCCAAGAAAAATAAGGGTTTTCCCGTAACAAGAATTTCCCCACCCACACAGACTGGTGGTGTTGTTGATGTGTTGCTGATGTGTTGCTGTTAACATGATGATGCTGAATAGCACAGCTATATTATGTACATGAAAGGAGGGGCATTTATTCAGTGTACTTTCAAGGTAAAGTTTGTTGGAATTGACAGTTTCGTTCATCATTGACTGTTTTGGATAGTTGTGAATAGTATGAAAGACTATTACATTTTGGTTGATGTAAATTTGAATGTGCTGGGCAAATGACTTCCAATGAATTCCAAAACAGAGAAACTGACAGTGACACAATGCATTTTATGATGCTTGGATGTTATAAGCAATGGGAGCTCTACCACCCTATCTGTATCTCTCAGCAGATGAGATTAAATTCATCATGCATGGCGTCAGAAGCCCAATGAATGCATTGCTTTATTTTAACCTCATCTATAGCCAGCTCTGTCCCACCCACAGACACATGGCAGTATTTGCATTCAGTAACAGACAGATGGAAGCGTCTGCTCAAGTATCACATTGGCTATGGAGGGCAACATGGAGATCAACACATGAGGCGGCTCCAACAAAAAATATTTTCCATCTCTGTATTTCACTTTTTCCTCTGTTAGGTGCCTCATGGAACTCACTTACAAACTCACTCACATTAAAATTTAGCAGGCTGCACATTCACCACAAAGTGCAGCTGTCTGGTCATTGTCTGCACATGTCAACTGTAGCTGATGTTGCCTTCTACAGGCATAGAAATTATTTGCTGCTGCAACTTTAACATGTGTGCCACCTGTAGGCAATGAGTTTCAAAGGTTTACATTGAACACTTTTGTCAACTGTTAAATTAGGAAAAATTAACCATTGAGTTGCACATCAAGTTTTGTCAGACATTTGACTGTCTGAGAGCAAACAACTCTACTATTACACAACATGTAAATTTAGGTGGCGTGAGTGTTTTATGTAAATGGGTCACATCGATATCTTGACATCAGCAGTTCTAAAATGCTGCCTTTGCTATACTATACTACTATGCAATTGTAGAGCCACAGCACCGGTAGTTCTACAATTAGATGCTATCAGCTGGGTCTGGTTTTGGATACTGTGTGTTGTACTGTGTGTGTTCTTGTTCCACTTATTCACATGTTTATCTTTGAGGAATTTGGCACTTTAAGCCTCTGGCTTTCCTGTAATGGAACTCTTTTATTTTGTGTCATGGAAAATTTAAGACGCTATTTTTGCAGCTGCAGGGTAGGTTGAGGACATGCATGTTTGTCTGGATTTGTGTATTTCAATTAGAATATGAGAGATCAACCTTATTATCTGCTGTCCAGTGACTTCTTCATCATCCTCACCATTCTCCTAATGCATGTCTCTTTGCTCTCTCTTTGCTCCTTAGTGGCGCTGAATTTCTAATGCTGGTTGTCCTTTACACTTCAGTGTGATTGACGTCAGCCAGGCTTCTCACTGGTCTCCTCTCATAAACCTGTGTGTGACACTCTTGCCCCGCAGCATCAGACTGACAAACATTATTACCCAGCAAAGCATTTGGCATTGAGACCTTGTTATCAGAGGTTACATGAAAAGACCCTGACACCTTTCAGAGATCATAAACAAAAGCTGCACTCAGTACAGGGGTCTTATTTGCACCACCCCTCTAAGGTCTCTGTGTCCACAAACAGTAACTATAACTCTGAGGGACTTGATCGTATGATGTCACCGTGAATGTCCTTGTAAATCGTCAGTATAAGGTGCTCCATTGATGTGTTGGGTTTTAGGTGAGTGTGGATGATTATTTAACGATTACAGTGAACAAAACAAGGTTGTTTTTATTTATCTTTATAAACAACATTCATTGTTCAAGTGACATTTTTAGAATGAAGATAAATGTTGATCATTTACTCTAAAATGGTATTACATAGCTTTTTTTATTTCTCCTCAAACCAATGAAAACTGCCTTTTTCTTTAGCTGCAAGATTTCTTTCTTTCTCTGTTCATGTTTTCTTTCCTCCCTCCCTGCCTTCCTTATGTCCAACAGATCCGCTACATTTCTCAGACGCAAGGTTTGCCAGGAGAACATTTATTGAATGCGGGGACAAAGACGGCACGGTTCTTTTGCAGAGAGTCCGACTCTCCATATGCAGCATGGAGACTAAAGGTGAGCTTTATTTACACCTGAATAATAAGCCAGAATGCCCTATTAACACTTGTTCAAACAACTAACCTCTGCCCCTTGTTGTGCTTCACTAAAGGCTTATGGTGAAAATTATTGGTCAGCTCTAATGCAATCAACAAATACTTTCTTCCTTCCTCCCTCTGGGCAAACAAAGACTAGAGCTGCAAATAAAGAAGCAATGACAACTTTCCTGAAACTTGCACAGAAGGACTAACTGTTAAGATCAAGTCAGAAAATATTAGACTCTGCTAGTCACATTGCTTCATATAATTTAAATCAGCTTAGGGTTCTACAGTGACATTTTTAATGAGCAAATTTATTAGCAGAGAATGCATTTTGGGAGCATGAGTCATGCCCCCAAAATGCCCACCCTGCTTTCCTCCTTTGGAATCTGAAGCTGTGAATATGCAGATTTTTGAATTAAAATGAACCAGTGTAAAGGGACATAACAGAGAAGGTGCTTTACTGAATTCAGTTATAACATCCCCACTAAACGGTGTCTTTTTTCTGTAGTCAACAGATGAGCACGAGGCGGAGACAGGAATGAAATCAAAGGAAGCCAGGAAGTACATCTTCAGCTGTTTGGATGACATAGCGCACGTATGTTCAGCTCGGACCACAATGCACTTACCACAGGACTTCAGAGGAAGTTCAGATGATGTAGGCTACGAGGTCTTTACCAGAGGAAGTACACGCACAGCTGTATGAATAGAAAAGAGAATGCGTATGTTATTACTGGGAAATAAAGGAGTACCTCTAGGCACAGCATCCCTTTAGTTAGATGCTAAACTAAAAAGAGAAGGTTCAGGTTTCACTCACTGTTCTCTTTAGAAACAGACCACAGGTGGAAATTCCCCAGGTGTCTAGGGCTGTGATTTTCTATGTCAGACGAGATTCTTGCTAATTTATGATCATTACTAAGTGTTTATCATTCTTAGGAAATGGGTATCATATAAAAAATCCCTTCATTCATCATACACAGAGTGTACTCTATTGTAACATTTCTCCTTTACTTGTTTCTTTAATATGTTATTCTGTTGATGAACAATTTTTCTGACCAATAGTTTTAATGGTAAAATGTTTGTAATCCAGGTGAACTTGATGATGAATCTGGAAGGTAGTGATTCAGTAGCTGAGAAGGCAGACCGTCGGGAGTTTGTGGGCCTGCTGAAGAAGATGTTGTTGATTGATGCTGAAGAGAGGATTGCTCCTGCAGAGGCTCTCGTCCACCCCTTTGTGACAATGCAACACCTGCTTGACTTTCCCCATAGCAACCAGTGAGTCCCTTTTGCCTCGTATTTTCAAACTTGTTGTCCTTTTGACCTCCCTACATGACTTGATCTCTCCATATCACTCCTCTGCCTTGTAGTGTAAAGTCATGTTTCCACATCATGGATGTTTGCTGGTCTCGTCCCAGTGCATATGAGGCGGCCAACAGAAATAAAGGCCCTTTCGTCAGACCCGTGACCACAACCGCTGCTGCCTCTGTCAACCACCCGTTCAACAAGATGGCCGGTGTCCACACTCAAGTAAGTTATTCAAGGATGTGTTTGTTGCCATTTCTATCAACAAGCAATGGGGATTTATTATTAAAACATTTTAAAACAAAGGAACCAACCAACTAATAAGTTTTGAATAACATTACTTATTTTCTTGTTTCCTGAACTGGGTATTGAAAAAAACTCATCACAATATCTTGAGTGATGGAATAATCACAGATGGTGTCCGTTATTGACATGCAATGTGTTGTTCTGCTCATCTGCTCCTGTGAAGACTGATCATGTAGACAATTTCCTCGCTTTTATTGCTTTCGTGTATGCTGACTTGTGTCTTATTGCGTCTCGCCACTGCTGTCATGGCAACAAAATCACGTCATGTTTCCGAGGTCATGGCAACAGTGCAAATGAGTCTTGTTGCTGAGGAGAAAAAAGGAGCTGCCGCTTTTTTGTCATTGGGTATAATGCAAAACATCTAAAAGTCTGTTGAAAAGCATGTGACCAGTTACTTGTGATACAATAGTGACAACATCTGTGTTTCATCAGTACAGATATAAGGATAATACTAGATGCCTCTTTGATTCCTAATCTCAATCGAAACCTGATGGAAGAATACCCGGTCACATTCTTTCTCTGCTATAACTTCTGCTTTCATTCAGCAGTTTGATAAATGGTAAATCTTTCTTGTTCAGGAGAGTTTCACAGGAAAATGTGGTGACTTTTTTTAGTATTATCCTCTGAAAGGCTGCTTTGTGTTTACTATCATGTGTGTGGGGGCTGGGCTACATGCAAGAGCTGCAGCAGAACAATATAAGCCTAGTTCTCATCATTCAATGAATGTGATTATAGCCAGGCACGGGAGCAGCGTTAGTAGAAGCATGTGCTCGACCGTTCTTTGTTTATCGTCTCAAAGAGTAAGTTCAACACTCCCGTATTTATTCATTGTTTAAAAAAATTAACCGTTGTGAGCCTGGATAAAATGGTCGCACAGTGGCGGTTATCAGCCCAATATTTTGGCAATTAACTCATGAGCATGCATGAGCAAAAAACTTCTAATCATAAGCAAAACCAAGAGCTGCTTTTTGATGAGATTAAAGTATGGTGACTCCATTTTTCCAGGGAGTTGAAAAGTAAGCAAGTGTGTCCTGAATGCTTTTTATTCAGTACCCTGAACTTCCTCTGGAGTAGATCAGCCATGTGTTTGGGGTTACGATGGTGATCTACTGCAGGCCAAGCCAAGTGAGCCACTGTCTTTCTACTGAAAAGTTAATGGACTAACCCACTAATCTCTGTCCATGACAAGTTCCTGTGTTTGGGTGAAATCCAGACTGCTCTTGACAGAGATGTTGCCCTCTACTGGCTGTTTATTGCTACTGGTGATCATTTTAATACCTTAGAAAAGTCCAGTCATATCCTTTTTTTCTTTTTTAGGGGTTAGCCCCATCAGCCACCTCAGTGATGCACCCTGGGATACCACTGCAGACAGGAAGTGGTCAGTTTGGATGCAACGATTCATTTCAGCAGGCACTCATTCTGTGTCCCCCTACCATTCAAGGTAGGGCGTGTAAATCTTGTGTTTCATTTGTTTATTATTTGTTCTGGTGGTTAGACTAAAAGTCATATATTTTCCTCTCCATTGTCCCTGCAGGAATCCCCACCAACACGGCTAAACCAGCAGGCTACTCTGTCAGAATGGAGGCTTCTGTGCCTCTGGTCACTCAAGCACCCCCCATCCAGCCTATACAAATCAGACCTGGAGTCATCACACAGGTAATCGGGTAGCAAGCATAGGACTGATTGCAATTGATTTCAGAGAAAATGGATGGATGTGCAAGCTGATGACAGCATCGAGAGGAAAATTACTATATGTAACTGCCTTGCTTCTCTGCACTTACACAGGCCTGGTCCAACCGTGCACAGCAAATCTTGGTGCCCACTTGGCAGCAGGTGACATCAGTGCCCCCACCACCAACCACTTTGGCGTCTGACACTGTGGCGGGCTCACAGAGACTGGGTGACTGGGGGTAAGCAATTCGTTTCAGGGGATGACAGCACAATATGTTTTAATACATTATCTGTGTCCTTTCTGTGCTCCTTAAAGTTCCAATATGTGACATTATATAAAACCATATTTATTAGTGTATTATTACCTTTTAGTTGCTATGTGCACCCTTGGGAATGGCTGCACTGCTCTGATACTGTGCTCTTGCTCCCCTGAATGTTAATGATTCATGAGTCATACGTGTCCTTTGGGACCAGCGACTGAGAGCGTTTTGTCAGTAATGGTGCTAAAGGCTTTTGGCTCAATTTGCAATGTTCTGTTTTTCTTAATGCAGGAAAGTGCGTCCCCATGGTAACCATTACAGCTCCATGATTGCACACCCTCAGCCATTCTTAACCAACCAAATGACCATGTCCACCCACCAGCCAATAAACATAGGCATTGCACATGTGGTGTGGCCACAGCCAGCTGCCAACAAGAGAGCCAAGCCTTGTGTGAACAGGTACGGCATGTAGATTTGGCCTTTTTGCAACAACAACAGACATACAATCACTCAGAGGTGTGCTCCATTTCTGAAAGTGACTTGTTTTTCCTTCAACAGGGGCAGCAACTTCTCCCAAAACACAAACATCCAAAATCTAGCATGCCAGTCCCCAAAGATGGCCGATACAGCAAAGAATGTGGAGGAGGCAGCGGAAGAAGCCAGATGCCCAGAGGCAGGGCATACTACTGGTGTGGAGCAAGGAGCAGAACAAGTGGAGGAGGATGCTGAGAATTGCTGTAAAGTGGAGCGAGACTGTGAGGAGTTTTCAGTGTCGCAGGAGCAGCGACAGGCCATGGTGATTTCTGACCTTGCCAGCCCGACTGTTAGTGTCATCAGTATCAGCAGCGACGAAGAGGAGAGCGCACAAAGACACTCGATGGGGGAGTGAGTGCAGACCAGTTCCTTCTAACAATATTTATAAATTCTAAAAATGTTGTCTTAGTTTATTTGTCTGTCTCTGCACACAGGTGTAAGGGCAGTGCAGACTGTGAGGCGTGTCAGAGCACAGTCAGTATGGAGAGAGTCTGCTCTCTCAGCAGTCCAGACAGCACCCTCAGCACCAGCTCCTCAGCCTCAGCCCAGTCCAGCACCTCACCCTGCAAACACCCCAACAGGTATGCTCAAAGTATTCGAACAAAGCTCCTCCCAATGTTCAGCTTGCTTCTACAGTAGCCGCAACAAAAGAGATATCTGTAACTTCCTTCCCCACGGGTTGCCCTCTTGCAGTATGTCAGACGACGAACAGGAGAGTGGTTGTGACACAGTGGATAGCTCACCTGCTTCAGACGCCTCTGGCCGTAGCAACAGTCCCTTCACAGAGCGACGCTTCATCGCTGACAGCAACCAGAACTGCGAGCCCCGTGTTGCGTGCGTGGCCCCGGAGACCGAGCCTAGCAAGCCGACAGTTCGTACTGTTGTGGTCCCTCCGATGAGGATGCAGAACAACAACAACAACCCTACTGTCAACGGAACACCTGGCAACACAGGTAAAACCGGACGTATGAAGCACTTGCAACACAAACACATTCATTATATTTCTCATTTAAGTTTGACTTTGAGTTGAGTATATTAGGTGTCAAGCCTACAGACTGAAATTGTTAAATACTTAACTCCTGGGTATGAGAATGACCCAGATTATCTCTAAACCTAAATGGTCATATGAATAAAACAGGTTACAGGACACCTTTTCTTCTGCACACTCAATTGCTATGTGTCTGAAGTACACTCTGATGGTGTTATCCACTCAGAAGACAAGGAGGTGCATGAGTAGTCACAACTGATGCTGTTTGCTCCGCAGGTCACATGGCCTGGGATTATGCTGTCTCAGTAGGCCACAGAGGTTCTCACAGGTGATTATGGGTGACCTGCCCTGATGTATTTGCTCTGATCTCTGGAGTGGAGATTTGTTTGCTGTCAACACTCCTTACTCTGGCTCCAGACTGACTCTGAGAGCCCCTGTATCTGTGTGGATGTGCACTTCCTAAAGCTAAGACATGCGTAATTGTCCCCAAAATATTTAATATCCTGAATAAAATATTCAAAACATGGATGTCAACCAGAGAACATGAACCCAATTTCTGGCTGTCATAAACCATTAAATGTTTGATGAATGTTTCTTTCTGGTGTTAAAATGGAGTTACGCATGCTAAATGTAGGCTCTATAACAGCTGTG
Source organism: Lepomis macrochirus (assembly GCA_024633595.2). Taxonomy (NCBI): domain Eukaryota; kingdom Metazoa; phylum Chordata; class Actinopteri; order Centrarchiformes; family Centrarchidae; genus Lepomis; species Lepomis macrochirus. The sequence goes on from JALXJV020000006.1 coordinate 18,655,573, forward strand.
GTCAGTGTGGTCACCGTCTCTTTCAGCACCAGAGTTCATTTATCAGCTACCTCTTCATAGGTCTTTTAAAGTGGAAGGTTCAACTGTAAATCCTCAGAGAAAACCACCTCTCATGTCAAAGGCATCTCCCTCCCCAGCTCTCAAACTATTGCAACTAAAGCCCCACATAAAAGGGCACAGCTTGCTATTCTAGTGCTACCAGGTGTATTTATAGCTGATGGTCTGACCCCACTATAAGCTCTATGAACAAGCTTAGTTACTAACTCCTCCCAGATCCCCCAAAACATATCTATTTATAATCACCTAGATCATATTCAGAGGACAGATGTCACTATGTTTTAAAGGTTTGGAACTGATCAAACAGCTGAAATTACTGACATGCCTTCAAACGTTGCCTTTTCTGCAGTTGTAGCTGGATCCGATCTCTGGTTGCATCTTTTTTTTGCTTGTCCTTTACATTGTGATATTTATAGAAGGACACCGAATGGTGCATTAACATGTGTCATCTACATCTCTCTGTGTTTCTCCGTCCATCTGTTTCATACAACCTCTCCTACCTCAGTCTTGGAGTCTTCATGTTACCAGTCCAAAGGACGAGGCCTTCCTGGGCGACATCACCACCACTCCACTCCCCTCCTCAACAGGCCGCAGAAGATCACCCCTGCATTCCAGCCCCAGCAACAGCAGCCCATAGGCTTTGGGCAGGTGAGCACATGCCGATAAATACACGTATTACACAGTCACAAGCACATATACACAAAGGCACTTCAACATACGCACCTTTTTATACTTTTGTTAAGGGTTGATGGCTGAAGATAGTCACTGGGGACATTTGGGTACATCGATCAAGCAGAATATACAGTAGGAGCATTCGCGGAATATGTGATTATTGAAGATGGCAAAACAAATTTCAACTTGACAAGAAAACAGATTGCAGTGATAAAATCACTCTTCCTCTAATGTGCAGCCTACAATTGTTCACTGCCAGAGTTAATGCTGGTGGGGACAGGTGTCCCACTGAACACAATTGGCTGCGTTTGCTCATGGGAAGTCCCATTTTATAACATAGTCATGTTAAGTCATGCCATCCTGCATCTGCCCCTTTGCTAGAATGTGAAGAAGCTGATGATAAAGAGCACAACATTTGAATAGCAAATATTTCCTTTTCATAGCAGAGCAGCAGCCAAGTGCACACTTCATATCATAAATGGAACTTAATTCATCTGCCACAGCAGCCTTTATTGCTAACAAATCAACTAGCTTCACTCAGAATTACTCACAGTTGGTGCGTGAACATTTCCAATTGTGTGTAGAATATTATAATGTAAGACTGACTAATTGAGATGAGGTGGACGTTAGGATTGTTAATGACTGATTAGAGACACAACATTGACATGTAAAAACGTGGACACACAGCAGCATCTAGTGGCTCATAAAGACAAATTGTCAGTCTGATTAGCCAGATCCTGTTCCTCTCTCCTTCAGGTGCAGCATTTCGGTTCCTGCCATCAAGAATGGAATGGCAACTTTGCCCACCGGAGACCACAGGCCTATATCCCTCCCACCATGCATGGGCACACATTCACCCTGTCCCACAGCAGCCCAAACCACACTACGGGCCCCCACCCCCACCTTGGGGGCCACCCGCACTCCCAACCCACCTTATTGTCCTACCCCCCGTCTGGTCCTCTGGTCACCGCTGCTCCTGTGGCCCACCTCCTGGCTTCCCCTGTAGCCTCCCGCCCCGTCCTCCAGCCCACCTACAGTATCTCCCACCCGGCAGGCATCGTGCATCAGGTCACAGTGGGCATCAACCCTCGGCTGCTGCCCTCCCCCACCTTGCACCCCCAGGGCCAATTCAAGCCCCTCTTTCCCCCGCACTCTTACATTGCCTCGCCCGCCTACGCCAGTTTCCCTCTCAGCCCCACCAAAATAAACCAATACCCTTACATCTGAGCATGGCTGCCCAGGTACCCTTCTTACCACCTGAGGGCTAAGAGCAGGGCAAATTTTACCTTTTATTGTAAACCACAAACCGCATGGTTTTCATCTCCAAAACCATGGCACAACCACAGAGAAAGCAAGCTATTTTTTGAATCATGTAGACTTGGGTGTAATTGAACTTCAAGCTTTAAAAAAAAAAGAGTTCCAATGGTGGAGATGATTTAGGCAAAAATTAAGAAGGAAATAATGTATGAATGATTGAATGAAAGAATGAATGAGTAGTTAAACTCACACTTAATGTGTTTTGCACATTTGATATATCTTTGCATTGGATCTTCTACGAATACTCCTCAAAACAGGTAAATAATTGGGGTGGTGTTGAATAGTTAGACTTTGCACCCCTGATCCCAGCTATTTTTCTATATTGCCTTCTTACGTGTGCAAGACACATCCATATTTGTAAAGCCATCCCAGTCTCTAGCTCTAGATCAACAGATGCACACGTCGTCCACAGTGTATGTTGTACTGCGTTTGAAGTATTTGTACCTTTTCGGTGTCCTTTGGTGTTAGCAATGTCAAGTCAATTAACCGATTTATATAGGGTTGTTCCTCACGCTGCATGTGGTCTTGCATGAGCAAAAATGTAAACGGAAAGACGCGTAGACGTTGCTGTTATTGTTTGTGTCACAAGACTCGCTGCATTGTATAACTGTCCCCAGCCATAGTGCCTTACATATTTGAGGTTGTTAATGTTACTACTTATATATGACTATATACATGAATATTAATGTACTGGACTGCAGCACTTGAAATTCCAATCAGTCGATGCATCCTATGTGTGAGTATATATATGCACATGTGTATATGGCCATGCATAGCCTGCATTGATGTGATGTATCGCGGATAGCGGTGCTTATTATTTGGAGTCGGTGTATATTTCAGTGTGTAGTGAGTTACTTTTTCTGTTCTTTCAAGAAGAACAGCATGCTTTGCTGTTGCGAATGCTTACTGTTTCATTAAAAATGTTTTTGTTTAGTTTTTTGTTCTCCCTATCCCGAATGAACTAGTGTACAAAGTGCAAGTACTGAGTATTGCTTAATATTTGATAATCACTTTCTATTTAGTGAAACTCTTACTACAAACAGTATTTGTACTGTTTGATGAAACTGCAATACAATCTAAATAGTCGTTGATTATTTTTTCTTTTTCGTCTTCGTATTTTCATTTTGAGTGTTTTCACTTTGTTTCTTAGCTGTTTAGAAGTGTGGTGGGCATGGCTTTGATTAGGTAAGGAAAAAATGCAAATTAATTCACGGTATGGAATCTTCTAAGCCTGAGCAAACCATGCAGTATTTGATATACACACATATATGGACATATACTATAGAGCTAGACTATTTAGTACAGATGCTTGATAAGGTGTGAGTTAATTGTGTGCAATTCTCTCATTTATGCATGTGTGACAAAGTTAACTTTTTCCCTTTACATTATACCATTTGTTAAAGGCTTAAGGCTTATCGGTGTCGACTGCTTATTTTATACATTCCGTCAGGGAGGATATATACATATATATATGACGGTAGCACCAGTCTATATATATATATATATGTAGATATGCTGTGTGTGCATTTTTCTGTTCATTTTTTTTGTCTTTGATTTTTAAATGAAGTTGCTTGTGCAGCACCAAAGACTGTAATTCATTTCCTGAGCAAGGTAGCTATTCTGTTTGCATAGACCTCAGTTATACTGTATTTGTAGAATGGGGTTAAATTAAAACAAACAAAAAAAATTGTATTCAAAAAATGGCTGAGGTTTTGTCTAGCTTATTGGGCAATTAATAAGTCGTATCATTTCTTCTTGAATGTATCATAGATAAGCTGCTATATGATGATTGCCACTTCAATAGCTGTGAAATTAGGTGATTTCTCTGAGTTTAAACCTAGCGTTGCTATTTTTGTATAGGTCCCTAATTATCTGAAATAGAAGTGGTTTTGATTTTTGTGTTTTGCGTTCATATTTGGAGTGTCTTTGTAACTACTGTATTGCTGATGATGAACATTAGTTGCATTTGTTGTTTCTCGGGGTGTGTGTGTTTTTGCATCAGTATTTTATCCTTATTAACCTTTTGGGCTCATCACTGCATATAAATGATGTATCGATGTAACTTAATTTTTGTATGTTTTCATATTGACGTTTTGTACACATCTAAAGCTGTAGCTTGCAGGAATGATTTAACTTTTTCATTGTACGGTATACTACCAGTACTCTTTGGTGTGTTACAAGGGCACTGTGAGCTGCCAGAATAAGAAAAAAATCTGTTTTGTTCATTTTAAAAGCGTCTGTGATGTTTCCACCGATTACACACAAACACACTCGGCACTAAGCACTCATACAGGTAGTCAGGCTTGTAAGGGTTTGGGTGATTAGACTGTGTCCAAAAACAAATTTAGCCCAATTTTTCCGTTCCAAAATAATGTTTTACAGCTTGTTTTACTGTTAAATTGATTTGAACAAATATTTATTTCAACCTTTTATCTGTTCAATGTTCTATCAGGCTGGAATATCAGTTTCACAGTTTGATATTCTAAACTGCCTCTTGTTCGGATCGCTCTCCCCTTTATGAGTGTCTCATATCAAAATGATGTTTTGTCAATGCAAAACTGTGGCCATTGTTACGTGTTCCTTACTGAAATTGAGACAGTGTGAGCAGCACTGCGTATGTGCCTTTAGATTCAGAAAGTGAGAGTTCAAGATGGTGATTTCATCACCGCTTATTTGGGGATGAAGGCATAGAATCCAGTAACAGTCCATTACTGTATAGAGTAGACAGCCACATGACCAGGAATTTAAAAAAACACACAAACTAGGACTTCATCACAGTGTCACGCCAGGGACCTGTACTCCTCTGATCAGCTTGTAGACACGACAGAGGACTTGTAAATGTCGGTGGTTCTCCTGTTTCCAAATTGCCGCCACCAAAACCTCTGTGATAACACACCAATGAAACATACACTTTGAATGATAGGAAACTCAACGATCTTTGGATAGTCACTCTGGCTGAACAGCAGATGCAATACTTAACATTGTGCGGTCATTGCACCACCAAGTGTTCTTAGAATATCTCTGTTTTGCATTACCTTGCATGTACACCTAAGTTGCTTCACTTTGTCTGCCTAGAAGCTGTCAGCTCAGAGCAGCTTTTCCATCGTGCAAGTTAAGGCTGAGCTAGAGTAACCAGAACACAGTTGACAACACTGGCCTTTAACAACCGCAGCGAGTCGTGCTTTATATCCAGTACTAGTCTATCTGGATGTTTGTTCTGTGTTCTGGGTGTAAAACCACTCCCTCATTGAGATTGTTGTGGTTTCTGTGCACGGTCAGTCATGAGTGCAATGCTCCACATTGTAACACTGACACTGATAAGGCTGTATGTATTTTGATAGCTTTCTTTTCTGTACCTGTATGCTTTACTGGTCATACTCGAGTATCATTTTGGGTAAGAAGGCTTATGTCGACAAGGCATGCACTTGGCAGATTAGTGCTTGAAATAGTTTCCCCCAATAATAAGCATGTGAAATGTAATCTGTGTTTTGATTCCTCCAAAGGTATTCACCAGCAATGCGCCTGCATACTCTCCCATACTTGTTAGGAAAAGAATGGATGCAAGAGGAGAGAAATCTTAAAACTGTTTTTAATTTTCCACATGATCGACACCTTGGTTTATGGGTAACTTTCTTTCTTTCTTTTTTTGAGGATTCATGTAACATTTAACAGACAAAACAGTCGTTTGTAAAATTACTACTATTAAAGTTATGACTTTAATATCAGAAAAAAAAATCCTCTGCTGCGGTATTATCCTTTAGAGATGTTAATTCAGGGTTTGTATTAGTCTAAATGTGCTACTGTCTTATCCTTTTGATTTGATGAAGTTTGTTTTACTAAAGCTCTTATTTTCAGTTTCCTGGTCATCTGTATCAATTTCAGAGTTAATTCACACTGCAAGTTATGGAATCATCTGTTTAGATTGCTCATCAAATAGACTTGATTATGAAATCTGAACTGTTACTGTTTTAATACCTGTAGATTTTTTGTGGCTTTGTTTTTCTTTGTTTTTTGTTTTGTTTTTTTTGTTTCAGTTGCTTTTTTAATTTTGTGCTACACTAGTTTGCCATGTAGCAATTGCACTGTGCAATATTTACAGTATGAGGACTGGGAAAACTAACTCTGTGGATGTGATGTCTATTTACAGTTTGCGATAGTGTTTCCTCTCTAGTTCTCAGTGATTTAGGTGTGACCAAGCCTTCTCTACTTTGTCACATTAAGCGGGTTTTCCAGGTGACTCTTTTGGTGAGTGTCAAAATAAGACTTTATGGTGTATTATTGTTAAGATTCACTTTGAATTAAAAAAACTCTATTGATGCAGCGCTGTTTGTCTCAGTTTGTTTGTTTTTTTAACCAACATTTTGGTCATTCCGTTGCTTTTCTTGCTTTGAACACATTGGACTGAGTCCAACTGAATATTATCAGTCCAACTGATAATATTGCAACATGAACTGGTTAGGAACTCTGACACATCAATACTCCAGTGGTTTTTAAACTTGTAGTAACATGAGAAGCTCTGCAATGGATGCTTTTTTTTAAAAAAAAATTGTTCATAAACTTTTGAGACTTTTGTCTTTAAAATATTAGGAGTGCTGTGGAGGGAGGGAGGCGCGCCACACCTTTTTGTCTGACCAGTTGTCAGTCAAGTCTATCTAAAAAGATGTTAAATTTCAAATACTTCACAGAGTAAAAGCAGCAAATCCTCACATCTGAGAAACTGGAACCAGAGAATGTGTGGTATTTTTGTCTGATAAAATGTTTTAAGGATTCATTTTGTCAGTCAAATAATGGATTAATGGACTGGGCATTTCTCCTCCAAGCATGAACACAGTCCTTAAAGTCCTTAAAGGCAACAGATGAATGAATGAATGGAATTTTGAACATTTCATGGCGCAGTTCCATTATAACTGTGCAAACTCCATGTGCTGATGAAGATCATGTGAAATGATGGGAAGCTCCACAACAGCTACTGATATTGCTGCGAATATTGTTTCTTCAAATGAGTAATATTTTTCCTTCCAGACTCCATAGGAAAATAACAAAAAAACCCACGATTATTTAATAAATTTTGGCCGTATTGTTTTTAATGTCATAAACTATACAACAAAATTATTTCCAAAAGAGGTCCTTTGTGGTGAATTCCTGTGAAATGGCGTTTGTGTGACTGTGACCCTTGGAATGCAAAACCCAGGGGCCTCAGTCTCGTCTCATCATCTTTAGTTCATTCAGAGATTTTATGGGTCTGCGCTGACATCTTGTGGAGGTACGGAGGTACTGCAGCCGTGCTGGTTTCTACACAATCACATTTTCAGGTAGCAATTACTGTAGCCCTCAGGGCAGACTGTATAAACCTGTTAGTGGAGGTAAAGAACATCTAAAAAGCCACTCTTAAATATTAATCCACCGTATGCGTGAACAAGGCTAAATTTGACTCTGCTTTAGGAGTTCTGTGTGGTGTCATTCACCCAGCAGAGGTCGTCCGACAGACTGCTCGCCTTGACTTTCTCCCGACAATTAAATGCACAGAGGCTAATTTGCTCACTTTGACCAGGGGGGTGTTAGACTTTTAAATTATCCACCTACCAGCTTCCGTATCCTTACGTTTGTTGCTAAACGTCACCCGAGCACACCCCGAATGTCTGCCATCCATCTGGAGCAGGTCTGTGTGAGGCAGTTTGCAGCCAAACAGCTAAATGTCAGACCTTTGGCAAAGTGTGCGCGCCGCCCTGCGCCACACGGGGATGATGGGTGGACCCGAGCGGAGCTGAGCGGAGCGATAGGGCGCATTCCTTAATTTCCCTTCAACACCGCTTCTTCTCCCCAACCCCCGCCCCCCACTCTCTCCAGCCCTGGACACACGACGAGACCGCGGGACCGCTACGTTTCCCGTTCACACACGAGGATTGATCCGATGTATTATTTACGACCGAAACTTCTGCAACTTATCCACTGGATATGGCTCCCGGTTTGAGGAGTGGGCGGACAGGTCACCCCAAAGTGGTGGGAGCCGGGGGAGCGGACCCCGGCGGATGCTCGCCGCGAAGGACGGATGCCGGAGGACAGGGGAGGTGTTTGAGGACCAGGTGGCGATCCGGAGCAACGGGGATGCTTGCAAACCGGCTGCTGTCTGCGGGGACGCTTTTACTTCTTGTCCGGTGCGCTTTGGCCGCTGAGGGTGAGCACACACCGCCGAGACACATGCTGACGTGTTGCACTAACCTCTGTCACATCAAGGCTACACTGAGACTCATCCTCCTTTCTAGTTAGAACATGTTGCTTGGGAAATGGGGCTTTTGTTTCACACTGGTGGCCGTTTGTGTTCCGCACATTTCTTGCATGATGAGGCTCAGGCTGCAGGGATGGAGCCGTGGTCAGCTGAGTAGCTAGCTGTGTCGTTTTTATGAAAGGAAAAAAACGCAACTATCAGTGCTATTTGCATAATGCTGTGACATGCAAGGGGGGCTGTTATTGCTTTGGAATTTGCGCAGTCAGGGAATATGTCCATTCAGGATTAATTGCCTCACTGACCGCTCTGGCATGATATGTTGTGTGAGAGGTGGTGTTGTTGCCGGACTGCGCAGGGTTCGCTTTATATGATGTAACTCTCTCTCTCTTTCTCTTACCTACTAATCTTTCCACCTGAGCCTGGAGCCAGCCCTCTCTTTTGTCTCTCTGATCAGATTGCTGCTGCACAGACCTTCAACCTCCTGTCTTGCCTCTGCAGCTGGACTCATTATGAGATCCCTCATCCTCAACTTTGTCTCCCATTGCCAACTTCACTTCCCCTTTGTTCTGCAAAAAAGCCATTTCATGTTTGTATACTTTCCCATGACAGAGGTTATTAAACGTTATCATTGTCTATGATGAGCTTAAGGGAGTTACTCTGAGAATGCAGTGCAGTCACAGGACAGTCATTGTTTCCGAGCATCTGGGTCAGCACTAATGACACACATACTGTAGCCCACCTTAGGTCTGTCGGTCTCTGGCGGCATGAGGGGCAGCTGGGGTAAGGCTGGCCGACTTAGCTGCGCTTGAAGAGAAGGCTTGACTGCAAAAGACAGTTAGTGTCTGTATGTGCACTGATTTTCCTCCCATGTGACTGTTTACTCCAGCCTTAGAAGGGATGGCTTCGAGGCACTCTGGTTTGACCACAAATGGAAACAGAAAGCAAGATGTTTGCTCTTTGCAACCGTTGAGTGTGTGCATCTAACAGCAGCTCCATCACCTCTTTCCAGTCTGCGGACTGTGATGTGGTGGCTGTAGTCTCACCTCTGCTGATGCACTGCTACAGTAGCAGAGTCTCCTCCTCCCTCTCTCCCTCCCACCTCCACCTCCGCCTTCTCACAGTCAGCACATCCATTCTTAAACACAGTAGCCCAGCAGCATCCAAGCTAAACAGTGCATACTTGGTGAAAGAGGCTAATCAGTACTTTTAGTATTCACCTATGTCAAGAAGCTGTGCACTCGGACTGTAGTCTTTTGTGTAGTGTAATGAGAACTGCTTTGAAAGTGACTTGGATTCTGTGGTCTTTTACACTGGTTGAGTGTTTACAAGAATCTGCATGCTGCCTTTTAGTAGAGTTACTGGTTTCCTCCAAAAAAAAGATCCTGGGTTTCCTTTTGGGCTGAACAATTAATTGAAATCTTATTGAAATTACATTATGGAAGAGGTGCAATATTTGTTAAAGGCATAATGTGTCAACCTACCATTTTAAAATTAAATATTGTTGTGCTGCAGAGATGTCCTGGCCTACACATCATATTCTGCAGACTTAAGAAAACGTATTTGTTTGGTACAGATCCTTGCATAAATCATACCATAATCATTTGAATATGTTTTTCAATGAAAATGAGAATAATAATGTAAAAATGATAATTCCCTCCCATTATTACAAATCATTTTGCAATTGCAGATATCAGATATTTGGTCAAAATGGTTAGGCTCTAATTTCAATACACTCACAATCTTTTTTATTGGAAATTTGTCATGTAACACAGTACATTACCGGCGGAGGAGCACTTTTTGTCACTATTCTCTAGATTTGTAATATATCTTTTGATTGGCAGGCAGCAACAACATCCCGGACAGATAATTTTGAAGAGTGCCACAGATTCAAAAAGACATAGGATTTACGTAACAGAGATGTCCTGTTCTGTCTCTCTCGTAGCTGCCATGAAGTTTCTATGATTCTCACCCAAAAAAATCTCCTCATTAAAGAGCCAACTAAACATATAACCTTCAAACAACCAAAACAAATCAGGATTTTTTATTGCATTTTTCCGAATACATAGTTCCTGGCGGTGAAACACAAAATGAGATTCATCCTCAGCAACTCAGAGATCACAGAACACACACAAAAAAAAAAAAACACAGCACATCAAGGAAGGCTTTATATTCAAGGTACCAGTTCTTGACTGAGCACACAGGGACCTCTGCCCGCTCTGTGAATTAAGTGTCATAAATGGTTCATAAATCTTCTTTCTTCTTTCTATGCTGTGGCTTATTCAAAATCTCCTCAAAATCTCCTCCTTCCATTGTTCCTTACAGATCTGTAATGGGAGAGGGATGCACCGGTTCCAATGCGTTTGGCGCTAATACTGACCTTATTAGGTGGATCAGGTGCTGGCCATGATCACCAACATTAAATACTGTTTCTTTGTCAATGCTATTATAAAATTGTGTGTTTCCTCCATCATATACATTCATTCAGTGACGGTGGGCAGTGAGCTATACAGATTTTAAATTTTGGGGAGAAAAACAGAGCAGTGGTATTGGATTGGTTCTCAAAATTGCCAGATATTGGAATATGTAATGGGAGAGAAAAATTTGGATTCATGTATCCCTATAATTCAATAACACTAATACTATTGTTACTATTACTATTAAAATGCCTGTCAATGTCATGTTGGCTGCTCCTGCACAGTGGCTGAACCACTTAACACTATTGCTAGACCGATAAATGAGCCAAGACATCAAGATTGTTTGTTAATGTTATCTGTATTTTTTAAAATGACTATCGCCCAATAGATCTTTACCATATTTTAAAAACATCAATATCCATACCTCAAAAATCCAGTATTAGTTGGGCTGCACTGCAGCATATGTGTGTTTGTGTATGTGTGTGTGTTTCAGGCTAAAGACCAGTTGATTGGCGTTGGCTTGTCCAATTGGGGGACAAAAGCTGTGTCCCCAGTTGGAAAAAAAGATGTTTTTTAGGCCACTGGTCTCCAGGAAATTAATATAAGTCTAAATAATGCCCCTTGAAGTGACTTAAGTGTGTGCGTGTGATTTACTGAATTAAATATATCCTCAATTGCTGTGAGCTGGTAATATCCTGACTCACCGCTTCCTCTTGCTTGGAATCAGTACAACATGTGGTTTCTATGGAAACGCCAATCTTTGCCCAACCATAACCATTCTCCCCTTTAAACCTATTAACAGTCAGCAGAGCAGGGGCCAGGGCAGGGCGCAGCATGTGGCATGGGTATCCCGAGTAATGTGGCTGCAAAGATGAAGCTTCTTCATGCAGTTAGATTAGACTTTAATTAACTGGCAGCATCTCTTGTCTGGTTTATTGCTTTCTTATTAACACAGCTGGTGAAATTATGCTCGACGGCGGCTCGAGGACACACAGAATAGCAAGCTAAGCAAAGGCATCTTTGGTCCATCCACGATCAAACGACTTTCCCCTGATGTCAGCTCAGTGTACTCCAACTACTACAACCTGCCCGTTGCTTATGAGTGCTGACAGCTTGGTTTTGACAGGGGTTAACCTCGCAGACCTCTTGCCGTATGAGATGCTATCTCTGAGCTGTTGCTAGTCATCACTTTCTGCTTAGGAATTCACTGAAAGGAAACACGACAGTACTATTCAAAGTCATGTCCAATTTGCAATGCAGTCTCGGGCTTTTACCCATAAAATGAGTGTTAATGTGCGTCAGTTCACCAGGGAGCCGCACATTACAACATTCTCTGTGGTTTGTGGCTTTTCTTGTTTTGTGTGGTTCAGTATTTTGCCGTGTTCTTTCCCTCTGTCTAGATTAGCCTTTTTTTCCCCAAGGCTGTCACGACGGTTAATGTTAAAATCGTCCAGCAATTGGTTTTTAAAAAACAGCAGTGACTCACACCCCTTGGTCTGATGACCGGTCTGCGTGAGCTCTGGGTTTTCAGGGGCACAGAGTACCTGGTGTCCCTGCTTATTTCCCTTGTTTCACCTCTTGCAGTGATTTACTGTACAACAGTTAATTATGTTGTGGGGAAGCATGTCAGGAGGGCTTAAGATATATGTGCATGCGCGGCCAAGATAGATGGTTTCTTCTCAGATGGAGCTTCAGCTGTGCCTCTGTGAGTCTTCCATTTGATTCACACTCCGTAGCGATGCAAACATTTGTCTTTGTGAACAGAAAAGTCAAATGTCAATTTACACAACCAGCAAACACACAAAAAACGTTGTTTATGTTCTACTCACACTATTCCATCTTTTTTCTTTTGCAAGTTATGCCGATGTTTTGACAGGAAGACTGTATGAGTTCTGTTCAGCATTATGCAGCAACTGGAGGGCCAGAAATGAAGATGCCAAAAGGGCAGAAACACAAGTGTTATGAAGTAATTAAAAATATATTAGTGCTGGCAATCATTCTGAGAGTACAAGAACATTCATTGTTATCCATCTCCGCTATAATATACTCATAGGACTCTTTTTCTCTGTCAGATCTCAAAGAAAGTCAAAAGGGTTCGCAGTCTTTTCTCCTCCAGTGCTGTAAGCAAAGCAGGCAGCACTTCTACAACACATAGATGTAATGATAAGAACGGCAAACAGCCCTCTAATTAGTATCTTGGACCATCTGCCTCGCATTATCCCTTGAATCGTTCAGCGCAATCAGGGAATATTTTGTTTGTGTGGTGTGTGTGTGTGTGTGTTTGTGTGATGAGCTATCTACATGTTTCCCTTTCAGTATCTCTCTGTACCTTTGTACCCCTCTGTTCTTTTGTCTGCCTCTCTTGTGTTTTGGCGGTTTGGTGCAGGTTGGCGGACAAAGACTTGGCTCTGCTGCTGCTTGAGGAAAGGACAGCAGGCTGCCTGATTTATTGCGACACATATGTATAATGCACCACACTGCTCCGCACAAGGCCGCTGTACATCACGCTGCATCATGCAGGACCACAGCAGAAGACAGCATGAGAGACCTGATTCTCTAAGAAATTCAGGAATATCCCATTCTGAAGAGTAACTCCCTGTTATGTTCTTAAGATTGCCTCTTTTAGAATGAATATGTAACAGCTTGTTTGCAAATCTGTTAATCAACCTTAGAGGTAATTGTGGTCAAAAAGTGACATTTTCCTCTCTAGAAAACATGTGAACCAAACGCAAATTTTTATTTTAACGTTTACAGGTACTGCATTGGATGTCACCAGGCTTCATGTAGCAATAATGATGATAAAGGTATTTCTCTCACCCTAATGGTCCTGTTGACCTCAAACATGGGTGTGTGTAGGGCCTTTAAAAGTTCTTGAACATGGTATTTCAAGTATTATTGATAAGCTAAACAAGAGATGCACCTCTTGGGAGCCACAGATGGGCCTCGACTCTGGTGGTGTTTTTCATGTCTGATCTAGTGAAGTCATTCTCTGTAACTTTTCATGGGATTGTGAAAGATATGGAAGTTAAAAATTTAAGAAGATTTTTACCAGAAGTGAATGAGGCTGGAACAGACCAGGATTCAGACCCGTGGTTTGCATAACTGAGCAAGACAGCAGGGCAGAGAGAGAGTGGGAGATTTGCCTCTTCACAGACGGGGTCATCAGTCACATTTAATGGTGTCTCTGTCATTGTATCATATTTAGTTTTTGTCTGTTATTGTTACAAATGGAAATGCTAAGTGTAACGCTAAGTGTAGCTGTAGGCTTTGCTTTCTCACACAGATGCCTCTGTGGACTGTGGCATTTCAGCTAATCCCTTGTGCGATCACTGAGACATACAAAGACATTCATTACGCTGAGCCTTCAAAATGTTACATGCTTAGCAGCTAACAAAGTGTGCACACACGCACGCACACACTCACACAATGCACACAAGCAAGAAACTCTAGCTACCCAGTAAATCCTGTTGATTTATTATTTTTGTCTGTAACACAAGCAATGTGCAGCACTCTTACTGAAAATTAAGCTGCATTTATTGGTCTTTGGGCCCTATAGGACAGAAAAACTCCTACAACAAGCTGATAAACACACTGCCCTGACCCAGTTGTTATGGCTAACATGCTAGCAAACAGTTGCCTACAAGTCTGGCAGACACAAAACAACATCACTATCTCATTGGAATCGTGTTTCTGTCCACCTGAGGAATACATGTCTAATATTCACTCTTCTTTTTGCTTGGTTTTATGGTGCACAAACTAAAAACTATCGTGGTCTGAAGCTCGCTAGCTGTTCAACGTCCTTCACTAGCTAACTGTGTCTCTCATTTGGGGATGGGGCTAGCTAGTTGTGTACCGTGGACTTTTGAACCCCTGCAGCTGCGTTAAAATCATCTTAATTTCCTATGGAATTGTTGTTGCTCTCATACCCTCTTTTGTACTATAGCCTGTTTAAGAAAACAACTCAAATGTCTCCCTGGCGACATCTTCTGTACTTTGACCGCCATCCAGAGCTGGTTTGTGTTTCAGAGCATCACGTGGAGCATGGGCTGTATTTGACAAATAAAATGAGTGCAAGTGAAATGTCAGGTGGCCCAGTCTGTGCTGCACTTGAGTGTGTCCCTCCATCCCCCCATATAAGACCATATGTTCAACATGTAACATGTTCTATAGGATCTCCTGAAGAGTTTTCTTGGCAAAGAAATAACACGCAGCTTTCCCACTTCTGTCTACACCCAGGATTTGTCTGTACAGTAAATTTGTGGATGTGAAACGAAAACAATAACTTGAGCTAAAACAAGCTGAAAAGCTGTGCAAAGCTATAGACTTATTTGATCTTTCATTGTGGGGTGGGGTGGTTCTATTGCAAGCGACCTCTTTCAGATTACATTTATTCATTTGAGACAATGTTCATACAGAAAACTACCAATGAATGGTGCATTGTTAGTCTGTGACCCCTTTTTTGCTCAAAGAATTCTCGAGACCACAACCATCAGAGCATTTTCATATTGTCATGTAAATGTTAGTATGCCTTTTTGTGTGTGCTTAATTGGATTTATAGAAACTGGGGCTAGGCTGGGATAGTTCATTATCTATCAGCTTACAATAGAATCTCATCATCATGATGATTAAAAAGTAAAAAAGTTAGTTATAACTGGTTGTTGAGTTTTTGTTTGATATGAAGTTTTTTCTGATTTAATATGTAACAGTATAACGCAGTCCATTGCACAGACCATCCATTTTATCATTGATGTATACCCAATTTTATACGCAATTTCCTGAACAGTAAATAACTTTGCACCTCTATAACGAGAAACAGGTGTGCCGGAGGAGGACAGGAGAGTCAAAAAGAAGAAAAACTCCCACACACTGTCTAACATGCAAAAAATATATTGACATGGTTTCGGTAGTAGACCTTCATCAGGCAAATGGTGTTACATAGTGAGAAGCCATCTTTTGTAGGAGTTGACTTATTTGTCTACACCACTGCCATACAGTGAAATCCCTGTCAATATTGAAGAAATATTAAATATTGTAATTTTTAAAAAAGCGTAAGAAAAATAGCAATTACATTTTCCCCCCAAGTCATTCAGCCCTAATGCATACACAACATTGATATATTAGTGCATCCTTATTAGACATTGATCACAACCGATTCAGCACATGAAGTGACCTCTTGTAGCGTCTTCAGCCCAAGGCATGGAAAGGTTGTTTGTGGTGTGTTATGGCTCTGAAACATCAGCGTCCCACTCACAGTCGATAGAGAAGCTTTTGATTTTAAATCCCAGTGACATCACAGACTCAGGGGCTCTCTTTGCTCTCCGATTTCTAGCTTTAGTGAAGCAGGTTGAGAGTGGAGGCAACAATGACAGCATCAGTGAAGCATCAAGAGTACTGGGGAGGACTAAGCTGAACTGAAAGAGCAGGAAATGTTCAACAGTTTTAGAAGCGTATCTTATTAATCAGTAATCCAGGTGTCATATGACTTTAAAATATTTTCCTGGTAGAATATAGACATGGTTTTAGTGCTTATACTCACTCTTATCACATTTGAGGATAATTTGAATGCCTTGCCACAAAGTAAAATAGGGGATGTTGTGAAACATATGTTGAATGCATTGAACAGTCATGTAAAGATTAAACCTTAAAATGTAACCTACATTTTGAAACCAAGGACAGTACTTTTTTTTTTTTTAACAATTTAAGTGAGAGCACCCCACCCCTCCCCAACGCAACGCACACACACACACACACACACACACACACACAAACTGAAATGCATTCACTTTTATGCGCATTCATAAATCTATACCATGTAGCATTTATTTGATTTATGCCTTTACTTTAGCACTCCGAAGTCACCCCTTAAGTCTTAAATCGAAACGGGCTGTTCCCCACTGGCTAATTCATTACTGGGATAATCTCAGTGTGTAGCTCCACTGCCTCTGGAGAACTAACCCTTTGCATGCACACAAACACACACAAACAAGGCCTTTAACACAGGCTCCAACTCACACCCATCTGTAGCAAATGCCTGAGTGTCAGCATCAAAATTTGTTTCTCTCCATCCTTCATGGATATCTTATTAGTCTGTCCTCAGAGACTGGCCCCACTTTTGTTTTAATATTAAGCGTTTTTTAATGATGCAGCTACTGTATTGGCTGTACATTTGTTTCTGTATTGCAAGTGTGTAGCGTCCACATTTTTGAAGCCGAAAAGCAGTGCTGCACAAGACCTGATATCTTGTGCAGGAGAGCTAGACCACAATAATTAAAAGACAATAAATACCTTCGTTTTTCATCGACCAACCAAACAAACAAACCAAATACACACTTTTACTGCACTGTGTAATTTCAGTGAAAAGCAGTTTAGAGTGTGACTGTGTGTGTGACTCAGTGTTTCTTTGTTGCCCGTGAAGGTCAAGAGTGTGTCCGTACGATTAGATCATGGCACCTCATAGTATACATACATCTCAGTAATGATATTGTCACCTAGAAGACTGGCCTTTCCTTGACAGTGGATGTCAGTGTGAGTCATGGGTGGCACCCATTAAGATGTGTGTCAAGCAGGCTGTGGCAGGCAGGTAGAGTGAAGTGGCAGTGAAGTGGTGAGGCAGATGCAGCTCAGAAGGTTTATACAAACCAAACAAGTCCAAACAAAGGTAACATACCATCAATGAAACAAAGTCCAAACAAGTCAGATGATCCAAAAGAAATAGTCCAGAAGTCCAAAGTTAGGTAATCCAAACAGGGCAGAAACAATTCAAATAACTGAACAAAGACACGGAGAAGCAGGGTAATCCAAAACACAGGGAATAATCCAGGGAATAGGGAAACAGAGCACAAGGCAGAACACTCAACATATGAAGAGGATACCACATGGACTGAACACAACTGAGCTAATATATACAGGGGCATACCACACACACACACAAGCAGGCAGGGCAATTAAACATGTGAGATACATGAGCAATCAAGGCAGACAGGAAACAAAGCTACGCGAAAACACCAATTACAAAATAAAACAGGTGGGAAAGAAGAAGTAGATGGGGAAGTTCAACGACAAACTACATCACAATATCTAATCATTTCAATTTCTTATGTCCATTTTCTCAAAGAAACACTGGAAAAAGCAAAAGAAGATAATACATTTAGTCTATCTTACCTTTTAATGCTTACACTTTAATTCATATGACACCACAGATGCACATCAGAAAAATGTCCCCATCTTGATGTGTACTCACCTGTCCTATTTCCCATTCTGAAAGAGGCTACCTTGCCTTGCTGGATAAACTATTCCTGAAAAGATGGCTCCCATGGGGATGTCCTGTCTTAATAGTATCTTTCTGCCCTCTGTTAAATTTCCGGAGTAAATCTGCAGCACTACAGTGGGCTACTGTATGTACAATCTTGGTCAAAAATTTGAATGAAGACTTGTAAGCGTTGTATTACATTATGAATTTTCTGCCCAAAAAATCTGAAGACATTGTCATAGCAGATGGCCTCATCTGAACCCTGACACTTGCCTTGAAGTAGACAAGGTCTTAGTATTTTGAAAAACGTCCTCTGTTTGGTTAAAAAAAAAAATCATATAAAATCATATTAATATAATATATTGAATCAATTAAACTTGTGAACTTTGAGAATCAAGTGTTGACGTAGAGCTCTATTTGACCCACACACAAGAGGAGTACAAAGGAGGTGTCGTAGCTGTAGGTATTACTTAAAGTTATCTCTTAGAAGATTTACCTTTTCCACTTGCAAATAATGTTCAGCCCAGATAAATCCTCATACAAAAAGGGAGGATTCCCTTTTCAGCCCTGTACTTCAAAAGAAGTGGAGCCTTGCCTGTATTTTTATTTATTTATTTATTTTTTACTTTTTTGGGGATCCATCTGATATTGTAAAGATATGTAGTCATTCATTTTAAAAGCCTTTGAGACCATGGTGGCAGAGCTCACTTTGCTGTTAGAGATACAGACACAACAGTGGCCTAAAGCTACGTCTACAATATCAGAAACCACTGTTTATGTTTCACATGAGAAGCAGGCAAACTGTGCTGCGACAAAGTCACACAGGTTAATGACAGAAGCTGTACTGATCAGCTACATTGACATTTAAAATAAATCATCACAGAGAACAGCTATGTTCAACACACACACCAGCTGCCTTGCACTGGATGCACTGTGTGGACAGAAGTAGTCGGGGTACAGAAGATGAAATGTGGTGATTAGGGGCACAAATGTCAGATAATTCCTACTTTTCTGAAGACTTGACCAGGCCAAAGCTGGGAAGTAGGACAGTAGCATATTCTGACATCTTGACAAAATGTTAAGGCATCAAGATGTGTGTGGTCTTACATATGAAGCAGTTGGTGCTTGTGTTTTTATGTGGATCATATAGAGGTGACAGTATGTTTTTCCCTTAAACCCTAACCAGGTTTACACCATCATTTTCCAAAAGCTAATTGCTCACCATTAACTCCTAAATATACGTCAAAATGCTTGAAATGCTATACTTTAAAGAGAACACGGGTTACATCCCTTGATGGTCGTCGTAAGGACCTCATTCTAAATATACAGTTTTAAGGCAGTAGATCCATCATGTGTTCCTTTGATAACAAATGTAGCGCTACAGAACGATCTATCTTTCCATCACACCATCTTTAACACTGCAGAATATTAACTTTATGTCTTGAAACAGAGAATACTGTTAAGTTAATTTCCCAACACATGTCACAAACCTTATTGAGCTGTCTACCTCAAAGCGCGGGACCTTAAAATGAAGTGATCTTTGTCCAGAATGCCACAAGTGCAACAAGTACTGCTGATGTTGAACCACTAACTGTTAAAACATCTCAATCATCACAGAAAGGCATTGTCAGGATCTACAGGGAGCACACAGTTACCCAGCTCTATTTGCATCTAGTTAAAAAAGCAATATCACAATTCAAGACTGTCATTAGTTTTTTTGCAATTTCCATCACCATATTAAGCATTCTGTCTGTCTGGATGTTAGAAGCAAGATCTGTTTCCACCTCCCACTGAGCATTTGGTTATTTATCCTCTGTCAAGTCTCACCTCTGGTGCTGCTTTCAAAACCTCATCTCTCTTATCTAAATTCTTAATTTCGCTCATATGAGACGGCCTTTGAAAAGCCAGGTTTCATGCTTTTAAATGAACACATATCTGTTAACTTTGAATATGCCCTGCAAGAGCTCTTTGTTTTTTCAACTGTTTTAACTAACTTGCTTAATTAGATGTTTGTTTGTTTGTTTCTTACTCAGCTAAAAGAGCGTTACATAATTACTTCTAAATAATTTTATTACATATCTTCATACTTAAAAATGGAGGGGAAGTAAAGATCATCACTCTGAAAACGACATTATAATGCAAAATAAAGTAATCTCAGTGACAGCAGCAGACAGAAGTGGAGTTTCAGAATTTGACAAAAACAATGGAAACCTGTGAGAGAATCTAAACATCTTAAACACTGCAGCATTATTGGAAGTGGTTATCAGTAATGTAGTGTAGGCTACATACTGGAATGCCCCTTGAAACATAGAACATGATCACAGTGTCTGTAGCTCACATACCACCGCCCTGGTGTAAATATCTGCAAAACAAACACACACTCATTAAATACATCATAGTAAGATCCTACACTGAACAAAATTATAAACGCAATGCTTTTATTTTTGCTCCCATCTATAATTTTCTTCAGTATGTATGGTAGCCATGACAGCACAGAGCCATGGGCCCTGTGGTGTTGTGGTGAGATGAGGATGCAGCCAAGCCCATTGTTTCACAGTTTTGACTGTGTGGAGCATCCAAGGCTGAATGTGTGATCGCCGTGATGTGAAGCATGAACAGTGCTGTCAGTGTTGTAGCTCAAACGTGTTGTTTGACCTGGTAATCAGCTATTGTAAAGTGCATAATGTAGCCATGTGTTGTTTTAGTTGTCACCTGCTCACTGTATCTGTAAGATCTTCTCTGTTCTTGTTCTCTGTATCTCCCAATGTGCCCGGCAACAAAGGAGGTGTAATGTAAACTGTTATTTGAAGTCAAGGAAATATTTCCAGTGTAAGGTATTGCCATTTTAATATTGCTCACTAACTCACCAAAACACAAACAGTGGTCATATCATTGAATAGTGGCTCACAGTATGGGCTCCACAGATGCATGAGCCAGGGCTGCACGCATTTTTTTTCTCAAGCAATTGACTAGTCTATAAAATATCATAAAACTGAGCCCAATTAGACATTTTAGATAGTTTGTTTTGTTCTACCAACAGTTTTAAATACATTGTTTAATTATAGCATGAGCTGTCTAGAAGGGTGATAGTTTAATTTGCATTTCGATAGCCATATAAAATAATGTGTGTTGAACTTATCACATCACTTAGACTACTTGTGATACAGTAAACACACAAAAAACGTCCTTCCAGAAATTCACATTTAATCCAACTAATTTTAAATCCTGTCACCAGGTAAAAGATGAGAATTATTTTGTGGCCTGCTGCTTGTAGCAACCCCAGATTACAGAGCATTGTGATTGTATTACGTACATTTTGACACATTCTTGTGCTTGACTCAAGAGTGGATTTTAGAGGGGAATCCTGAAAGCTTAACAGGGTAATCCCACCTTGTTATCCCTCAATGTCCTCTCCCCTCCATCCTTCTCATGCCTTGACTGACCTGTGCTGCACTGCAGCCAAGAAATACGGTCAGAGCCAGTGCATCTTACATCACTGTTTTTTAGTCTCACAAGCTCATTAGATAATCAGGGGGCAGCATCTGCCATACAGAATTATTATCATTTTTCAATTTTTGCTTTGTGAAATTCAGCTTTTTATTGTAAAATACTGAATGAATTTGTAAATTAATCACATGAAACAACATCAAAGTAAAATCTTTATTTGGCTGAGCTGCACACCTGCCTGTATGATCAAGGTATCATCAAGGTGTATGAAGGTTACATTTTAATGGTTAGTCTGGCAATAGGTGGACATCTGCTACAGTATGTCTTTATTATGTCACTTAAGAGCCTTGTCACCCCCCTCGACAGCCCTAGTTGCTTGCTGTTAGTTGTTATAATTTGCACTGAATCACAAAAGCCTAATGTCTTTTTGTCTGTTTTTCGCCCCTTTCCCTACTTACAAAGGCACCTTCCCTACTTACGGCAGCCTTGCTCGGACTGCACCTTGCATCTTATAACTCAGCCTTCATTTTGATCTCAACTGTACACCTTTAAAGTTTGATGACTGCATTTTGCACGACTGTGATGCTATCGCATTTACAGTATCCACAGAAAGACAAACCTACAGTAGGTGTCTCCAGGGCCACATTTTGTCATGATGACACATACATAGATTCACAAGGTGAAAACAATACCAGCAGCACCGTCGCGGCTAGTAAAAATGCTGCATGTTGTACCTTTGAGTCTACTTCTATGGGAGCACTAAGACCTTACATGTCATTTGGCAGGATGAGCATTGACTTCCTCTGAAGTCTCTCTGAGGGCCCAATTAGAAAGTCAGAGGCAAAGCCATGTGATTTCCCCAACAGTGATACCTGAGTGCTCTTGTTGAGTCTATTTTTTTTCTAGCTCAGACTGTGACAGGTGACTAAACCGCTACTTTACTGTGATGTATTGGTCTTTCGAATAGCGGACTACAGGCATTAACCTTTCCGTGAGGTCACTCTGCAAGGACAAATGACTTTTAATCATCAGTTTTAGTGATTGATAGTTTGTAGTACTGCTTGTATTAAGGCTTACAATGGAGTGAAATCTGGGGACATCTTAATGGGGTTGCTTGATTTTTACTTTTTACCCTGCTTTTGTTGTTGCATTCTGTTCTGTAGGTTGTCCTTTTTTCACCTGATCAAAAGGAATAATTTCCCACACTGTTACAGAGTCTCTACCAGAAGAACCAGATTGATTTTCTATTTCTATACTTTTCTAATTTAGTTGGTGACCCAATACTACACAGCTGCAGCAAATAAAATGACTGTTAGGCTATCCCAGATAGAATCAAACAAAATCAAACTTCATTGTAGTAAATGCACACATAAAAAATCAGTGTGACTCAATCCGTGTATGGTTGGTTCTTTGATTATTCCAATTCAGAACCAAATCTCAAGTCATTTTTTGTTTTTTTGTTTTAAAACCAGAAGGAAAAATGGAAAACTGGTACACAAAAAAAACAAACATGTGTTTTGATTTTCTGCTTTTCAAACTAACTGACTGCTTTATATGTACGCCTGCTGTGGTTTGCACCAGCTGTTGTCCCCACACTAGTTACACTAACAAAACATATAGGCTATTTCTTTTCAAGTCGCGACCTCCCCTCCCTCGCCCTGTATGCTCCAGTGCCCTACTCCCTCTTCAGTAGACGTACTAAGGGTTGTGTTGCCAGTGGAACTGACGGACTGACGCAATGCGGACGGTCAGTGATCGTTCGCTCTGCCTGGATGAAGTCTGATGATGCTGGTTTTACGCATGATCTATGTGCTACTGCAGCTGGAGGATCTCCACTGCCCCGCAGTGTAGACAAGCTGAACAAAAATTACCTGAACATTTTAATCCGTGTATGATTTGTTAATATACACTTTGCTGAATTAATTAACAGTTCATGTTTGCTGTGTACCATTGGATGTACTGACAACTGATAATGAAGAAATCTTAAAAACCGCTGATGCTGATGACCAAGCTCGTCTTAATTACATTTAATCAGGCATTGCATCGTCCAAGTGTATCTGCTGCAGGTTTATCAAGTGTAACACACAAATCTACACTAATCGGACACATTAAATATCAAAATCAATATTTTTCCTGTTTGGTTTTAAAAAAGAAAAAGAAAAAACAATGACAATTTTTTGTTTTTCTGTTTTTTCAATTCAGTTTTAAAATGGAAAAAAAACCGATTTGTTTTTTTTTGTTTTTTTCAGTTTTGAAATGACATAATCAAAGAACGAACCATACACGGTTTATTTTACTCACTAAAATGCATAGTATGTATCCTTCTTTGATCTTAGAATGACTGCATTTCCATCCTCATTAAACATTACCAAAGCCGATTTTGTAAGTATTGTTTTGTAAACCTGCTTTGTTTACATCCATCTTTACTAGCTTACAGTCTTCTTCTTCTTCTTCCCCGATTTTGACAGTGCATTGTAACGTATCTTACTGCCAGCTGCAGGTCATTGCAATAGTGTGAAACCATTGGCTCATTGAAAAACAGCTCCATGGCACTACTAGAGGTCAAAAACGCCACAGGGAACTTTTGCTGTTGTTTGTCATTCAACCGTGATTCAACCATTCAACTGATCTATTTATATGTTCAAAATTAAGCATAGGAAAAACATAACTCAGGATGAGACCTTCATCTTAACTCCAGTCCACAGTCCCATCAGCTGCCGCGTCACTATCTGATGCCCTCCTTTGACCCCCTACCTGTCATTTCACACCGGCAGCCTGCCATGTCAAATGGCTTTTGCAGTCCCAAGGCCCATCTCAGTCCTGGCTGCTCTGATATGCACGGCCCCAGGAGACGGCTGGAAGCTCCAGTTTGATACAGTCTATTCTCTCTATCTAAGTATGTATGTTAGGTTATACCAGGACAGGAGTTCTTTACTTGAAAAGGCAGTGATATGGATATTTATAACAATTTGTAAGATTCATCTCGGGATTACCAATCGGGTTTGGAGAACATAACATACACAAACCTAATCGCAGAAGATCTTTATTTGTACAAGCCGAATGATAAAACATTCCAGATAAAAACAGTCAGAAGAAACATAAATACAGTCGTTATATTTCATTTGTGTGATTCTTCCATGGCAAGACAGTCCATGTATTTACCTTTGCTTTCATCTCTACCACTTTCAACCCTGACGGTTC
This sequence comes from Lepomis macrochirus, assembly GCA_024633595.2. Taxonomy (NCBI): domain Eukaryota; kingdom Metazoa; phylum Chordata; class Actinopteri; order Centrarchiformes; family Centrarchidae; genus Lepomis; species Lepomis macrochirus. The sequence continues at coordinate 18,680,156 of JALXJV020000006.1, forward strand.
ACAGGCCAGTGTTGCCTCTGGGCTTGGTGCTGAAGTGAAAGATGGCTTATTTTTGGTGGTTTTAATGGGACACTGATTGCCTGCAGTACCCTACTGAGCTGTCTGACTTCCAGTCATCGTGTCTGCCCCAGCAAGGTTCATCTGATCACGCCACGCATCAAAGGAATATTTCACCCTCAAAATTCTTAGATTTTTATATACCATGAATCTCTAATGATCAGTGCATTCCGTGGGTTATTTTGTGATGAAATGCACCCACTTTCTTTCGGCTTATCCAGTCTACTTCGAATCCAAGAAATAATGTTCTATTTGTCACAGGATGCAGAGGAGCAGCTCTTTCTTGTCATTGCAGGAAACACACACGGGTATAATTAATAACATAACACGCGAGTGCATTCCATTTAGATGAGCCTGTTCAGCGCCCTGCTTATGTTCATGCTGGCCACTTGACACTTAATGGAGCTGAGCCATTGTTGATGTTATTACTTCCAGCTATGCTTTTCTTGGTGTGACAAGTCTTGGTGAAAAACAAGTCTTTCGGCTTTTCCACTTTAAAGACACTTGAAAGCAAACAAGCCACTGCACAGTGACAGTTATACTTGATCACTAAAAGAAGGAAAGCATTTAACTACCACTCTTTTAGATTTGCTAAAATATTTGTCTTATTTGATGCTCTGTATTATCCTGCATCTAGCAATGCAGTTTGGGGGTGAAGTTAGTTAGGGGTTAGAAGAGGCAAGGCTGGCCTTTAGTTATTGTCTGCAAATAAAATAAAAAAAAATCCAAGATGATGTAAGATGTGTCTTCAGTACTACAATACATTGCAATGCAAAGGGTTAAGTGTATTGAACTCATTTTAAAGCCATCAGTACCTCTGGCAATTCGCCCTCCTCCTGTGCAAGCGTAAAACAGCAGCATATTTTATTTCACTGCTCTGCTGATGGTGCTAACTACTATTAATATTGAACAGGCCACTCAGCCTTTACACTCCCCCAAAATTCTGAGATTCCTCAGAAGATCTTTCATCAAAGCTACAAATACATGTGAAATTTATTTAGTCTGTTCAGCCCTAGAAATGTTATCTCAAACTGTCTAAATAGTTCCCACTTTTAGCATAATTTGTCAGGATCTTGAAGGTTGTCTTTGGTGTGAGGACACAGAGGAATAGTGCACCCTTGTTTCTGAGAATATAGATTTTTTTTTTCCAAATCAAGGCGTTTGACTGACTCTAAAGGTCATCCATGCTTTTCCATCATCTGTATTAATTTAGACTGTTGTAACTCCTCACTGCGGATGGTTGTTGTGATGGTTTGTTCTCAGGGACCTCACCACCAGGGATACTGAAAGAGACTGAAATGCTTCTGAATCATCTCAAGGTTTATGTGTTATCCTTAGCAAATACAATACCAATGAATGTTAAAATATTCTTATTCTCTGATTTAGTATTAATTTTATTGTGAAATCACAATAGATAGTTTTCACTGTCTTTGCTAGTGGGGTATGTAATATAGTTTACACCATAGTCAGCACTTTAAAAGTGAGCACTTAAAAATGCTTAAATAAACAATCAGCTGGGGCCAGTTAGACAACAGCATTTAACAAATGTTGCTTAATGATAAGCATATTTTTGAGTGATATACAGTATGAGCTATGTGGACTTTAATTTAGTAGCTTAATTGTTAATATTTCTTATGTAGACTATTCTTGCATGTCGTCAGCACATTTGGTTCCACATTTAGGGACTAAATCACTTGACTATCTCTGCGCATATAAACTGTTCTTGTTACTATATTTTGGAACTTTTTTTTCAATTTAGATAATAAACATGATGTGGCAACATTGTAAACATTTTGAATATGCTCACATCAAATCTTTTTTTCTGGAATAGTTTTTTTTTTTCTGCAAAACTGTGTCTTTATACTTTATTCACTAAATTGTTGCAGTGCCTTAATTACTTATATTACATAAGGAGGCACAGAAATCAATTAAGTTTGGCTGCTGTTCGTCTGTTTTTCGCCAAAATGATTTGTGCAGCAGATATGTGATCCCTCATGTGAGGTGAGAGGGGAGGGAATGTGTCCCCTGTCACCTTCCAAAAAGCCCTGAATAATAGTTCTGTTCCAATGCCTGCAGTGGAAAACACACTCGATAGGAACATTATCCTAATGTATTCTTATACAGTATATAGAGAGATACAGATACAGAAAGAAATTAACATAGTGCTGTGCTATTTAGTTAGTATAATGTACCAGTTAACGGTAATGTAGTCACCAGTTGACAAATCTCTATCATCTTATACATCCTCGTATTGCTTGAACCTAAATGAGATTAGGTCAAGCTCTGGGACGAGGACAGTGGAGAACTGGCTTGGTGAGCAGTAATAGGAGTGGACAGAGTGCAACAACATAAGCCATGACTGCAGTGTCCTGAGCTGCATCAGGACAGAAGTCAGTGTGTCGTCATGTCAGGCTGAAAAAGACAAAGAGCCTTGGCGTCAGTGGATTGGCTGACTTTTATTTGGGGCAATAGAGAGAGAGAGAGAGAGAGAGAGAGAGAGAGAGAGGAGGACAGAGAGAAATAGGTGGAGGGAGAGTGTTCAGCTTCCCCTGAGTCAGTGGATCTCCCACAGCAGTTTTTAACTTCAGGCATTTGTTTTCTATCATTTTATCAATGAATGGGAGAGACCACTGGTGTCAGAGGGTGGCTGCGTTCTGAATATGATTGATAAAACCAAGCTTAGATGTGGTAGTTGTTAGAAGTGCAGTTTGGGTGACAGTTTCATTAACTAGAAAACACTCTGCATGAAGTGCGTTCTACCACCAAGGCTACACAATCTGAAAAATGTGTTCATCTTTTGGAAATCTGCCTTTGGATCTGCATCCGAACCTGCAAAATGCACATGGTGAACGGCAGCAGTGTCAATCTGTTATGTATACCAGAATTGTCCTGTTCATGTAAGTTCAGTCCTTGATAATAAATGCCCTATATTCCAATGTTAAGAAATACTTAAAAGCAAGTCTATGTAACATTTGCTGAACAGCGCACATGGATAATAGTAAATGCTGATATGTAGTACAACAGTAGAAGAACATAGCATGACTGACTCAACGACAATGTCTATCTAAAGTTTGCTGGTATTTTATTAGCCACCATAATCTACTGGTCAAAACAGACCAAGTAGGGCTGTATCTGTTGAATTGAGCAAGGGCATGTTATTTCATTTATAGATTCACTTCTTAATTTGAGAAGAAGACTTTGTTGTCCCTTCTTTCAAATGTTATAGTCTGGCTTTAAAAATTCCTGGAATCACACCATAAACTAGTGATATGTTTCTTGGTCATCTTGGCCACAGACAAACAATCGAGCATGCGCCACAAACATACTGTAACTTCCTTGCCAGGAGAAATAAATGAGTGGTTGACTGAAAGAACATCTCTTTTAATACCATGTACACGTCTCTGTGTGGTTGCAGGGTAAAGTGTCCGCTGGGCTGCGTTCCAGACAGCTGATGCGTGTCTCAGCCTGCTGTGCTGTTTTGCGCCCTCTGAAAAAAATAAAAAGCATAGTGCTGGGTGTGTGTGACATCCTCCCTCCGAATCCACACTGTCACCTCAGCAGTGCTTGGCATCACTGCCACCCTCCTCCTGCGGCCCTGCACAGACAAAAAGGGGGCATGCACAATGTCATGTTAAAATGCTGTTTTTCAATCAAACCTCTTTCCTACCAGACGTCCCTCAACCTCACTTTTCATGCTCTTATTTATAGTTTTGATACAACAGCAACAGCTCAAAGCAGTTGTACGTGCTGCTGCCTTCCCTAAACAGCCAAAACATAGGAGGGACTTCTGAGGTACTTCCTCAGAAGCAGTTGACCAGGCTTCTTAAATTTGTTTCTCTGCTCCCAGGGGTTCCATCTACCTCACTATTGAATTATACTCTCTTGTTTACCATTTTCCGCACACAAGAGAACAAAAACAGCTCAAAGCAAAAGGAGAATCAGTGTATAATATGAGTGGAGCGTCGGGAGCCCCAGCAGTGTCATGTCTGAGTCCTGGAAGCTCAGAGATAGTGCTGACTGCAGAGGGAGCGTGGAAACGAGGTCTGTGGTTTGAGTGTGCCAGTTGCAGAAGGTTTTAAAGACAAGTCAGAGTCATGTAGCTGTTTCTTGACTAAAGAGGTATAACAAAACCAAACATGTTATTGATCATACATCCTTGGAGTATCAATATCTTAGAGGTTATCATCTCATGGTTTTTACACCATCACCATCATCAGTGTTCCCTTTTCTTCTCCCATGAAGTGGCTTCAACATCATGTTATTCCACACTGCCAGACAGTATTATATACAGCATATTCCAAGTATTTGAAACTATATGACATTTACACTGATAGAAATATTCGAACCCAACCCTCAGTGTTTTTATGGCTGGATTGATCATCAAATGTAAATAGATGTCTTGTGCATAATTTAATACACGGTATACTCACCAAAATTCAGCCATATATGGTAACTTTGGAAAGGCTGAGTTTGACACTAACATTGCAATTAAGGTTCTGTGGGTTTGAACAATTGCTGTTTGGCTACACAGCACAAGTTTGTAATGAAGACTGACCTGCCAGCGAGTCAGTGGTGGTTACAGAGGCTAAATAAGAAAATGTTGGTTTGTTAAGCTTTTATTTGCTTTATAGAAATTATAAAATTTCCCATAACTCAAGGTGACATCTTAGAAATTGTTTGCTTTGGCCAATCAACAGGCCAAGATTTACAATTTACAATACAAAATCAAATTCTGACATTTGAGAAGGGGAACCAGAATATACATTTGGCCATAGGTATCATTTACACTGGGGATACTGGGGACATGTCCCCACCACTTTTTAAAATATAGCGTTCAGTTAAATATAATATGAAAATGCCATTAGAAAGGTTTATTTGCACATTAAGAATATATGCAATGCAAATAAAACATAGAAGAAACAAATGTGCATTGTCCAAAAAAAAGTAACTTAAGCTAAAAAAAAACAAGCCACTGATTCGAAAATGACCCAAAAACATGAACTTTAACAACTTCTTGACACAGTTTCTTTTTGGCCATTTTTTCTGTTCTCTCCCTTTGAACATGACAAAAGAGGAGAGAAGCCTAAATCCTGCCTACATATGTGCTGATCTACAGGAGAAACAGATCTGAAAGCAGCTCAGAATGACTGAGAGCTGCACTGACTTAGATTCTGTTATATTTATATATTTTGAAATGAATTGGATGTTGTGTTTAAAGATCAAAATTTCCTGAGGGAGGTCGCCCAGACCCCCACTCATATATCTCGGCAGTAAGAGTATCTTCAAAACACTGTTTAAGGATCTTTTCGTCTCGTTCTCTTGAACCTAATACTGTGATGTCTCACAAGCTAAGTGTCTCTTCACACCCCTAATCTGAGCCCCTATGTCCTCACCTCTTTTCAACACAAAGTGACGCCCTTGCTTGGCGAACGACTAAAGCAATCAAAATTGCCACTTTAACGATCAAGTTGACTTAATACCACAAAGTTTTTACAAAATCTTATATAACTCATTGTAATGAGACATCATCTCCTTTCAAGCCAAATTCAGTAATGTTCTCACTCTTGCACCACTCAGTCGCCCAACTGCTGCACTTCTTTCTCTGGTCACGGTGGGTCTATGCGACGGCCTTTTTTAGCCCGCCCTTTCTAATCACTATCTGTCTCTATCTCCATCTTCTCCTATCTCCACACCTTGTCCTCTCATTTCCACTGTTAAAATCCTCCCATATGCTCAGCTCTGTCAGACCAGGTGGCAAACCACAGGTGGACCCCACACCTCCGTTTGGACTGGCCTCTGTCCCGCGCACCCAGATTCATGTTGCTACTGGGCAAACTGAGTGGGGGTTGCAGGAAGTTCATTTTGATGACCAGGTGGTTTGACTGACTGACCTTTTAATGGCGTTGGTGCAGGACACAAATTCTTTTTATTTTGGAGCTCTTTTATGAATACAGAAATACATTTCCCTCCTTCCCACTTTTTGTTTTATATCACCCTTTTTTAAGAATGGATTAAGTATTACAGCATAGCAATTTCATTAATCACATTTTAGCACATTAGTGATTTATTGAAGAAAAGGAATTAAGTGGGATCATGAATACAGCATAAAGGGGCTGTCTTTAAGAAGTGAATGATGGTAGTTAATGAAATTCAGAGATTTATTCCTCTGAAAACAAATTATAAAAAGCATTATTCCAGTTCTCCGGGATAGTGGTGACATTTAAGAATACATTCTGGGTTAGTGACCTGAAACTATTAATGAGTTTGGAGGTATTAGATTCCTATTACAGTTCTCATTTAATGGTTGGAAAATACCGAAAGACAGAAAAAAATGTTTTCAGCTTAGCTTTTACAGTGCCAGCTGTGTGAGTTCACACTGCCTTAGGCTAATCCTCATGTGTGTAATTCAGAAAACATGGACTCAAGTGCCTCAGTAATTTCCACAGTATACACGGGACAATTCTCAGAATTTTACAGTTCATGTTCAAAATATGTGTTCATTTAAGCATCTTATAAGGGGAAAGTGACTGATTTGTGATTATCTAGCATTCTTTTGCAATCCAGATACATGTTTGTCATCAAAAGGTGTCCCCTAAACTCAGTTTCTCACCTGCTCATGTGTTTCCAATACTGAAGGAGTTGTGTATGTGGGTGCTAGCTGGATGCACTTCAGCAGGGGAAACATGCTGAGGGGGTGGGAGGTGTGACAGGACTGCAAAGCTTCATAAATGGATAAAAGAACCCCTATATGGATGTGTTGAGGATGTGCTGAGAATAAAAGGAGAGGAGACGACAGGAATGGATGAGAGACAACTCCATGTTCTACATCTTCATGATAGTTAGTTTAATGTAAACCTCCATATCTATCGCTCTGCATTTTTTGAGGCATACTTTCTGCACAAAACACTGTAACATGAGTCCATTAGTTCTCAAAAGTAGCGTTATCTTAGCTACACTAGAGCACACATCTGACATCTCTTGAATAATTCTATTTGTTCCACTTTGAAGATTGTCTCTTTCTCTCTCCTTTGGGAAAACATAAATGTCTGCCCTTGGTGTTCTGTCTGTGAGTATTAGAAAGATGTGTTTACACCTCCAAGCCTGACTTCTGAGTAGTATTTGTGATTTTTTTCACCTTGGCACATAGGTCAAACTATTACCCACTCAATAGTCAATTAAAAGATTGTACTTGAAAGTCAATTCATTATTTATTATAACTTTGACAGCTTATCTAATAATGCACCATCAGAATCGATCCTGACAACCCAGCCATCTGCGATAGTGTACTGTTCCTGAATCAGGTCTCCTACATGGTGGTGCTGTGACATACCTGGCTTTTCGTAATGGCTTCATCTGTCATGTTTAGAGAAGGTAATTCTGTGCTGACATGCAGGCTGAATGAGTATGCACACTGCTTAGGCAATCCGATTTTTCACGCTGCCAGTTAATAGGACAGAGCATCATCAGTTTATACAGTGTTTTTTTTGCTTATAGACAGCAGGAATTTTTTACCACTTTCCAATACATGTATAATGGGTTAAATAAATCATTCACAAATGCTTTATTGATCAGTTCAATAAACTGATCAATTGAGCCATTGATAAGAACAGCTTTTGGGCTGCCAGGATGTGAATTTGGCTGGTGTGTTTAGCAGCCTCTAGAATCACATCTGCTTTTTGTATTTAAGAGGTCATAAATGTGCTTTTTTGGTCTTTTCCCTTTCCTTTATTGTGTTAAATATCTATTTTGTACATGTAATAGGTTTGCAAATTGAAAGAAGCCTAACATCCACCCTGAGGGAGTTATCATCTCCCACAGAAAACACTGCTCCTGAACTGCCTGTAAACAACTTGATTATAGTCCAGCTTTTACTTCTATAAACTATCAGCTTCACTTTGTTACACATGTCATGGTGTTTTTTGAAAATTAAACCATGCAAACCTGTTCTGGTATAACCCCTAAATAAAATTATGAACCTGAAAATAAGCATAATATGACCACTTTAAATAACTATAATGGGTATTTGACCATTTACCTGCTGGAAAATAGCTACAGAGCATCTATACCAAAATTAATTTATTAACAACTTATTAATATTCACTGCTGCAAACTCAATGGCTTGTTGTAAATACCTGTAATTAATAACTTACTAATGTTAATAGCTGGCTTATTTAAAAATAAAAAACCCAAAAGTATTGTTAAATTGATTCCCTACATTTATAACTGCATCATTACCAAATAGAAAAGGATAAACACAACTCAAAGGGGGTTTATCATATGATATGTGGGAATCTGTGGATATGTCGGCCAGTGAGCAACAGCATTAGCAAAGACATTAGTTACAACTTGTAAACAAATGGTGCCCCAAAACTAAGAGTGTTGATAAAAGTCAAAAAACATTTAAAAGCATTTCAGTGGACTCACTTGAAATGGAATTAAATACAGCTTCAGCTTTAAAAATAGTAGTGTTGGTATGATTACCAATATTAACTTGTCCTTCCATTTCTTTTCTGTTTACAGAAAAACCCATCTATGATGCCTCTGGCTCTTCATCTTTACCAAGCGACCCTGCAGTCACAGTTGCTTCTGCTCATCCATTGGCTGACCTGTCTGTGGCAGAAGAGGTGCCTTTCTCAGTCGTCCATTCAGATGGTAACTTGGAGTCTGAGGGGGAAGGTTTATCAGGGCAGCCTGCCTTTTCTTCTGTCTTAACCGTCATGGCAGGAACTGTCAAACATCCAGTGAGCCTTGATCAAAGTAGAACCTCACCGACCATCACTAGGGATGAGACCCATACCACCCAATGGCCTTCACATAGTTCCAGCCAGGGCTCAGAAATGTCCTCCTCATCGTCGTCTGCAGAACATAGGATCTTCGCAGCTAGCTCAGGTCTGACTTCCAACATGTCTCACCAACATGCCAGACCACCTCAGGCTATTAGCACGGCATTGAATGTCACTAGGCCATCGCACAAGTCTTTAAAGGATGGAAAAAGGCATGTCTCATCGTTTTCATCATCAACAGTATCATATTCTTTATTGTCATCATCAGTGTCTTCATCAGCTCCATCCACTTCCTCTGTGTTATCATCCATAGTGTCTGTATTTTCTCTACAATCTTCTGCTGGATGGATAAACAAAGCTGCCTCATCCTATGGTCAAAGGATTGTGTACAGTCCTGCCCCTCAGACAAAAACAGCAACATTATCACCAGCAGGGTTTCTGGGTTGGACAGACATTCTTATGACCAAACAATCTACCACTTATTCAGCTGTTACACTGGAACTACAAAGCACAACAACCAAACCATCAGACTTTCCTAGTGTAACCAGCACACACAAGAGCAGCGAAGTGACCAAACACTTGTTAGTGTATAAAAGCCATGGGGTGAGTCAGCCATACATAAGGAGGGCAAGCACTAAAGTAATCAAGACACCAGAAACCAGCTCATATACATCATATTCTAGTCCTAAACATGGACAATATCGTTTAAAGATTTTATACAGACCCACTCAAACCCAGAACCCAGGTATGAACTCTGTATCGGCCAAAAATCTTGAAATCAGCACCTCATTTCTCTCCAATCAAGAGAGTCAAGCTGTTCAGAGGCAGCAGGGAGCTTTACAAACCCCCACATCAGCACTGCTGTCTGCCCATCCTGAAGGTTATTCAGTTTATCGTCATGTCACGCAGCAGATGTTAAATCGAACAGCATATGCGGCAAAGCAAAACAAGACAGCAGTAGATAGTCAGACTTTTGTTCACAAAAACGATAGAGATGCAATCTTGGCGCCTCTCAGTTCACATGTTGTAAATCCAACTGTATCACCAGCAGGGACGTTCAGACCCACTGGATCCTTTTTTACAGTTTCCTCCCACATTCCACCAGGTAAAAGGTCTCTCACTGAAACTGCAAACACTAAGCTTACACCTATCCACTCTGGCATGGTGTCCTCAGAGAATGCATCTAATCCTGGTGATTTACTGATGGCAGCTGTTCGTGGCAGCCCCAGAGTTCCTGCCATTAATATAAATTACAACCAGGGAGAGATAGCAGAGAGAGAGCTCAAATCTATTTCCGCTCAAGCTCACCTGAATAGCTCCCTTTCTCTTACATTGCCGAGGCCGGAGTCCACTGTTGGTTCCATCCTCCATTCGATCACCGGAACAAGAACAACCTCCTTCACATCAGAGTCAGATTCACTTCATTTGCCAAGTAATGGATTCATAAACGCTCAAGAATTTGTAACACAAACAGAGTCTCCCAAAAGCATAACTCAGGAGCCTAGAGGATGGACAGCGCCAAAACTGATATTTTCCTCCAACAGTAGGAGAATGTCTCTTTCTGGTTCAGCTTTGCTAGTTAGCTCAGCAAAGGATATGACCTTTAAAACCATGTACGAAAGTCTGTCACACCCCACTCAGTCAACTTTGTTTCTTACCCACAGCCCGAACCAGAACAACACTGACAATAACACTGCACTGTCTGCCAATAATGAGGTTCATTTTGCAGACCAATCCAAAGCCTCATTGTCATTTCGAATTACCCCCTCACAAAGACCTTTTCAAACAAGATCTTTACATACATTTCCTCACAAATCTTACACAATATCTGGTCTAATTCCACCTCCCAATAAATCTCATCAGACAGTGTCCTCCGCTGAAATCTCTCATATCATTAAATCCGAGAGAGCTGGCCGTAGTATACCTTCAACTTTTAGGGTGGAAACAAGTGCAGGAAACAGTAAAACAACACCAGTCTCTGATGTTCATGTGACACATAGAGAGAACTCTGCTCAGAGCTTCCACAGAAATGCTGCAAAGATTTCAGTCTCTCCTTTTTTTAATAGAAATGTAGAGTTTACTCCTATCAGAGACACTGGGTTTTACAAGCAGAGTGTTCCGTCAGGGCAGTTCACAACACAGTCTCCATCTTTCATGACTACAAAAGATTTCTTTATGTTGAATAAAGGGACACTCATGGGCCGTTATGAACAGTCCTCTCCTGCTTTCTGGTCAGAAATCATCTCAACAATGGGGACAAACTCTGCTTCTCGCTCTCAGGGACCAATCGCCAGTGTGAGAAGTGATGAATCAAATTTTTATTCAGACAGTCAAACCAAAATTCCCTCCACTGTTTCCTTTTCTGCAACTACTTCCTCCAGTGATGGACTAAACAGCAGTGAACCATTTAGTGCTATTTTCAGCTTTGGCACGAAACGAATGGCACCATATACAAAGTGGAAACCCACCAAGCCTGTGCCTTTTCAAAGCACTGCTTCTGAATTGGAAAATACCTCTATTGGCTTTGATAAGCCAAATTCTAATTTACAAGCAGATGGCCCATCATATGAAGATCTGAAGCTGGAAGACAGGCAAGAGCATAATGTTCATATATTGAATTCAACTGATCCAAATGTAGCCATCAGTGATCCATATTCGCTTTATCCAACTGTTGGAAAACATCCATCTTTTACATATTTTAAAGGCACATCAGGAGATAAAGAACAAAGTCTAAATTTGTCCCCAGCCAATCTCAGATCTGCTGGGGCTGTCAATGTACAGCAAGGTTCCGCTGTGAGCACTGCTGCTTCATCAGCACAGGGCTCATACGGTTTCATGCCCCCGTCTCGCATAACTACTGACTCTGTAACATCTTCACAAGCCTCTTCTCTCGTATTGGTGCATAAGAGCAAGCACAGCCGCCCTCTGGCAGATGTTGACTCTCCTAAATTGGCACTTGATACTGCTGTCACACTTTCAAAAGACCGTGCACTCAGTTTCTCTGACACTGACACTGATGTTATCAGTAACACAACAGATTCGAAACTGAGGGGGTTAGCCCTACCAACAGAGCTGGTGCCAGCATCTTCAGCGATTCCACCACTATCATACAGTAGTATCAAAGCTTCTCAGTTGTCCTCCTTACATGTGAAACCCCCAGTGTCTTCGAAAGCTTCATCGTTATCATTGTCTTCGTCATCATTGCCATCATCAACATTACATTCATCTGGTATAATATTGTCAATCAAACCAACCATGTACCCAGATACCTCATCATCATCTGTGTCTCTACAAGCTATACCAGCCACTTTTCCATCCTCATCTCCAAGTCTGACCTTATCAATAGATTCCGATCACTCAGAGGGAGTGACTGAGATGTTTGTTGTCCTTACAGAGGCGGGGACTGATGGATTAACCGCTGGAACATCCAGAGCAGATGCACTCACTTTCCCCAAAGAAAAAATGGCCAGTCCAGCCCCTCTCAATCAGTCAGAATTACCCTTTCTGCTGGGCCCACCGAGAGGACATCTCAGGTATCACCTCTACCCCCTCGACAGGACACCACTAAAGCCTCTGTCAAGCTTACCACCACAACTGTAGCTTCAACCACCAAAACTAAAAACCCCACCACTACCACGCCTTCCCTAAGAGTTACCACCACCACCACACAGTTGACCACCACTACCACACCACAGCCCACACCTGTGACCACGAGAACGACAACCACTACAACCATCAAGGTTCCGACCAGCAGGAGAACGTTCACACCACCTGTCCTCAGAACGAGCCCTCCCAGGGGGACCACCACACTCTTTATTTCCCCTTTTACCACCACCACAGAGGCTCCACCACAGCAGTGCAACATCACAGAGAGATTGTGGGTGAAGACAGGTAATGGATACTTTTGCCAAAGTCTTACTAACAAAAAGTTGTGACATTGTGTTATTTCTCTAACATGTTTTGTCTGGTGTCTGTCTTGATTCCTCCCTCTTTTTGTCTGTCTGTGTCTCTGCCTCTACATCTCTTAGTTGTTTCCATCTATGTGAGAAGAAACAGGCTGGACAGCATTCAGAGGCAGAATCTCCGAAGGGGACTAAGTCAGGGCCTCCGAAAAGCTCTGAATGATAGTTCAGCCCAGGCTCAGGTCAGACTGTTATCAGTTACTTTTGATTAATCAACAAATACACCTGTTTCAACAAATGCATATACACTTAACATGGATTTACCTATATAGACTAAAACATATAACCTGTGGAGTGTTTTTTAAAACAAACAAAATTACAGTATCTTTAAGTTAGCTGGTTCTCACCAATACACAGCGTGTGCATCCTGGAGGCCTAATAAAAATGTTGCATACATTACCTTCCTCATAAAACATTTGCAAAGCTTGTTTTAGGAGGAATTTGAATTTGTCACTACATTTCTTGGTAGGTTACTGCCACCAACTGCTGATCAATAGAATAGTGTGAAACCATTGGCAGGGCTGTGTATCGTCACCCATGTACACATGCATGTGCGTCCCACTCTTAATGACATTGCTCGATAGCAATGTGGTAGAAATGTGTTAGATCTGAATTTAATCAACACATTTATTTGAATCTCATATCACATATTATGTGAGGTGTGACATAGATGTATTTGAAGCAGTTTGTGAATATTGTGACATATTTATTGACAACTGCTTTTTTACAGACCCAAACTGTTCTTGGTCTTCGACTCAGGCTAAATAATTAAACAATCCGGTTAACAGTGAACGGTTCCTAATTGTGCCCCTGCCAAAAATCTAAAGGTTTCTATTAGCATGGTGTGAAGTAGACACTTATACCAAGGACCCTCATGTAGGCTATGTGAAAAGAGATGAGGACTAATTTAGAAATTAGGTTGACTGACTTTGTCCCAGAAGGCAGTGGGTGATGTCACATATTTGAGTAACTGTACCAACACTAAAACAAGATGTAGATTAGGACTGTAGCAGTGATGTAGATGAGAACTGTTGCTGCAGTTCCCTTATTTACAAGAGACAGACTTTAATTTACAACCAGAGAGTCTACAGAATCTATCCACACATTACCAAAAGGCAGTCTTACCATAGCAGTGGAGACACCAGATTTGGTTTAACAAAAAACTCAGGAGGAAACCAATCCCAGCATTTCCACTGCAATAATGACACAAGCCGATCCTGGTGCACACACAATGAACGTTGTGTCTGTGGATTAGCCGTCTGTGGAACCAATCATGGTCCTTGCTGTGCCAAAACCATCCCCTCTCTCCAATAAGCCTCTAATACCTCATTGTGACTTTGTGTCAGGAGCACCTCTTGGCTCTGAGAAGCAACGCTAAAATGCAGCGCGTGAGAAGTGTGTTTGAGTCTGTATGTGAGTGCTTGTATGTAACATGGAGAGATAAAGACCTGCTCTTGGAACGATGTTAGCTAGTTGGTACAGTAGTGTCTTTTTTGTGCATACACTGAACATGTGAAAGGAAATGTTATGGCTGGAAAATGAATTGGTTGTAAAAAATAAATAAATAAATGTTTGCAGGGTTCTGTAAATGAATGCAGCAGCAATTGGATTCCTTCCTACATAAAAAATGTTCTCTCCTCCTGGTCTCCAGTGGGTGAGTGCCTTTAGAGTGTTGTAATTTGGAGAAAGTGTTAAGCACATTTGTGTGTGCACGTTACTGTGTGTATGTGTGTGTGTGTGTGTGTTTACTTGTATGTCTGCAGTCCTCTGAAATGTCTCGGCGTGTTGTATTTCTGAATGTGGAAGTATCAGATAATTGAGAGTAAGGCCTGTGTACTCGTCCTGCCCATTTGAAGGTCAAAGCTCTCACGTGTTCACTCTCTCTCTCTCTCTCTCTCTCTCTCTCTCTCTCTGTAGTCTCTGAAGGTGTCTTGCTTCAGTGCACTCCTGACACCCATTTTAACATTGCTTGGGTTCCTTTTAGTAGCACTGCTCTCTCATCCAATGGGAAGCAAGCTGTTGGCAAGGGAAATTGCTTCTGTGTTTAATTATAGGTTATAAACGGTCGGGATGGGAGAGATGTGTCGTGCTGATGCTAAAAAGATGATAGAGAAATACACTAAATGAATGGAACCACAAGCCTTAAACCATTTGGAACCTTAAAAGTATTTTTGTGTCTTGTAGTTAGTGCTCTCCGGTGTCGACCGAGATCCATTGCGTTAATCTTTTGGCGTCTTTTCATGCTCTTTGAGATAGAGTTAGTGGGTGTGTTACCAACTTCTGGCTTGCTGGAAATACAATCTCTTAATAACACCTCCACATGAGTGAAGCCTGAGAGGATGAAGTGATAATAAAGGGCTCTTTTCACAGAGCTGGTAACAAGGCTGAATTGTGAGGAGGCAGAGTGGTGACTCGCAGCTACAGAGTCTCTGGGCTCTCAGTGTTACCGCTGGTGGATCTCCTTGTCATCACAGGCTTTCAAATGGTTTTATATAACAGATCTGATTGGTTTCACCTCTCCAACACACATACACCTGTCATCATTCCCATCCATGTACGTATACAATTGACCAAAAAGTCAAACTCTTACTGACAAACACGATTTCTACGTCTCATGACACACAGTTATCAAACACAATGACTTTACCAGAGTTTTGGTGAGAATGAGAACGTAGTGATACCTGGCCTCTTGGGTGGGAAGTGAAGGAAAATAAGCCTCTTTCTCCCAAACTCCCTATTTAACAGTCTCTCCCATGTCTCGCTCATCTTTACTCTCTTCTGTCTCTTCTCAGCAGCCCATCAGTCCCTCCTGGTTCTCTCCACATATCTCTATTCCATAATCACTCTCTCCCCTGTTTGAATGCTTTCATTTGCGAATGGTTGTAATACACTCTTAAGTGCTCCGTCAATCCAGTACAATTCAGTATCTTTTAATTCAGCTTATTTGCTAATATGACTGATTGGCTCTACACAGCCTAAAGGACCATACCACTAATATGTTTTTGCTGTTTTTACATCATGACCATTTTCCAAAACATGCATACAATGGATTTACTAGTTCCCATACAGTCAATGGTTTCTTTTTATTTTCAGTATGGTATGAAAATAACCTTGAAAGTTGCTTCAGATCAGCTTTTTTCACAACAGACATTTTGACTTTTCTTGGTTCAGTCAGGACAACTTTCATCAACGACTGATATTGTGGCGTTGTAGTTATGTTAGGCAGTATGGCTCTGTTCTGTGGTCAGAGTTCAAGGAGAGAACACCTCTCTGCCCTTCGACATTCCTATGTGGAAAAGCCATAAGGCCCATCCATGTGCATAAATGGAAACACCGAGGCAGCAGTAAAGCAGGTACAGAACAGAGCAGGCATATCCCAAATTGCATGATTTATCAGATACCGTTACAGGCCCAGGGCTGATGACCATACTGGTTTATTCTCAGGCTGCAGCCTCTACTGCTTTATGTCGCCTCTTGCAGCACATGCACACAGTGGCCTGCGCACACATAGGCTGTGGAGACAGTGAAGTAAAGGTAACTCTAAACTACTTGAGTTGACACCAGCTACCCTCGTCACTGTAGTACGTGCAATAAAACCTCAAAAGTAAAAGACCATACTTTTTCGATCTGTTTCACAAGCATAACATGTAGAAGGTGTTATTTGATCTGCTCTGTCCACATCTCTCATCATCTGTTATTAAAAGCACCACACGCTAATTTGGTTGGCAAAGAGCTAGATGTACGACGAGCTAAATTAAAGCTGTTTGTAGTCTAACTATGCCATGTAGCTTCAAATTGGCAGATTGGTACCTGCAGTGAATCACAGCAGAGACAGGGGGAAAGAGGACAGGAGGAAGGACTGATGCCATTATGCAATGTGCTGTCCAGTGAAAAACATCCGAACCTTGACGACAGGTTTGTTTGCTCTTGCTGCCTACACTGCGTCTGTCTAGCCCGTTAGCATGTTAGCATTGTTTGATTCTTATAGGCCAAAATTAATTTCCCCATATGATTCCAATTATGAAATATGTCCAATTGGCCAATACTTACCGGATTGATAATTATTGGGTTATGAGCTGTCTGCAGAGGAAGCAGCGAGGGCAGGCAGGCTGGCTACGCAACAGCTTAAAAAGGCTACTTGTATGGATTTTGCCATTGAATGCTAAGAGAGGTATTAGCTTAAGATGGCTGCTATCAGCTGATGCTGGGATTGTGAGCTGAGCCTGACTTTGTTGCCTGACTGAACTAACGCTATGCTTGATTAGGAAAAGCAAAGGTGTCACAACAAAGATTAATGATGGCTCTCTTCTATTCAAGTGTCTAAGTAAGGCATGACAATGTGGCAGTAATGAACAATGACAGGACGCTGAAACTGAAGTAGCTAAGTGGAATTCAACCATCATTCAAATGATAATAGTAAGTCATTTAGCTGAGTCTTTTATCCAAAGGGACTTACATATATATGACTTATATATGTCAGAGGTCGCACGCCTCTGGACACACTGGTAGATGTCACAGTGGGAATCAAACCCAGCTGTCCCGCACCGAAGGCATGTGTCTTATCCACTGCACCATCGCCACTCTATTCATTTTATTATTTACACTCGAGCTTTCACTACTATGACATTTGAAAATGTGTTCTGTGTCATGGACTTGTTGGTATAGAACACTCAAAGCAGTCACTGCTCTTCACCACATTTTACCACGGTAGTGGCTTGACAAAGGACGTAAAGTACGTAAAGTCAATGGTTTCTCTCTGTTCACTTTCATGGATTACCAGTTCAAAGCAATATTCAAGTGTCTGCAACTATATACTGTACAAAAATGGATAAAATCAGTGGCTACATAAAAAAGGTAGAAAATTGCTCTCAAACCTTGTGGTGGTATTTGGAAATCATCAGAGGTCAGAGGTCACACGCCTCAGGATTCAGTTAAGTGTCTTGCTCAGAGACACAATGGTGGCTTGAACCCAGGTCTCTCACACCAAAGGCAGGCATCTTATCCATTGCTCCACCACCACCCCACAGGATGAATTTTTTTAATTTTAAAAGAGGCAGCCATCACTTTCTGTGCTTGCTTTGTGTGTAATGACGCAAAACCAGTTCAAATGCTGTGAATAACAGTTTTATGGTATGTCTTGAAGCACCTCTTTTATCCCACAAAGGGTAAGTCATTAGACACAGAACGGATGGTGGATTGGATATTTTTAACAGTTTTATTATGTAATATACTGTAGTTTTATTTTGTTTTCATCTATGGTTTTATTTTGTATGTATTTATTTCCTCTGTTTTCGTAATCACTGTCATTTACATGTTTTACAACTTTTGAACCTACCTTGATTTTCTAAAAAAAGTACACTGCAATTTGCTAGATTAGCCAAAAATAGACTGTCCAGTATGGTTAGTTCAACTTAAAATGGTTTATTTATTTTAAATTAAAGAGCAGCTTAACTTTTAGATGACCTACTGGTTTAATTTCTCACCTTGCTGTAGTGACGTACAAGTGTACTTCAGGACCCCATGACATCACTGTTAACAGGGGCAACAAGCACACTTCTGACCTCACCTGACTATGCCCATTAGTGGTGCTGGGTGTGGTTACACTTTAATGTGGCAAACTCAGGTTTAAGCATTATGGAATTCATGGGCTAAAACATGGTAAAAAAAACTACCAATAAACTCTTCTCTACTTTCCTCTCTCAGGTGGAGACAGTATTTGGTTCTCCCAACATGACAGTGGCTTATCACGTGACTGGAGGGGACATGGTTTACCCTCCCTCTGTAGTGCTGGATGCCTTGGACTCCTATGGCCGTGATAAGCTGATTGCAGACCTGCGACAGTACCTCCCCATGGTAACAGCCCTGCCCCTCCCAGTTGCATCATGGAGACCCAGCCCAGCCACTGGCCTCCAATTGAAAACAGGTCAGCTAGTGTTCAGTCAGGATAAAAGCAGAAAATAAGTCAGAGATCAGCCGGAGACTTTGTTATTTGTTCCTGCTGTGATTGTGCACTGATGCAAATTCAGTGGCAGTAGGTGACAAGAAAGTAAATCTTGTGTTACCACAGAGTAGGAAACCAATATTGCACATGAGTCAGATATTATATTCTAATTGTGTTCCCTATATATATATATATATATATATATATATAAGCTCCTGGATAGCTGAGTGGTTAAGGCCACTGACTTCGGTACAGGTGATCGTCGGTTCGATTCGGTCAGGGCGTGGGTATCCAGGTGGACCCTTAGGCAAGGTCCTTAATGCTACTGGCCTACCTCAGGCATGAGTGAAACCGCAAACACAAGAGTCATACCGGCTCGGGCGTCGCCGGGTTAACAAGGTCCGCGTCAGTTGCTAGGGAACCAGGGCAACCTGATGAGAAATGGGCTACTGGAACAAGAACAAGACACACATGGACTAGAGCAGAAAACTTGGATCTGATGCAATGCTACTATACAAGCAACCCCAGTGAGAGGGGTTATATGCAGAGATTATGGGATATATGGATGCTTGAAACCCATCATCAACACTGACAAAGAAACAACTCCTAGCTCAGTGTTCTAACATCCATAAGCGGCAGCTCCTATCACAACTAGAGATTGATGAGGTACAACAAATATGCTACGGCAAGGGGGAGCCAGGACGACAGGTCAGCGGGGAGATTTCATCATCATCCCCACACTCAGAGATTGGGTCCCAAGCCCTTACGGCACAGAACTCAACATAAGGGCGGCTGACCTACGAATGAAGATCATAGCCAAACTGGACCCCCTAGTACAACGACCAAGACTGCCAAGGCTAAGTGACAAAGTACCCTCTGAAAGTCTGCTAGAAGATGTGAATGCAGCACTACACACTATCCCTACTAAAGCCATAACCGAGACCAATGAGCTGGCCACCCGCCTAAAGAGATACAAGGGAGAAGCAGAAGCCAGGAGAATAAACCGGATGTTCTCCACCGAACCATCCAAAGTGTACTCTCAGTGGCAGGGTAATAACACAAGATCAGATCCACCCAGGGCTGAGACTGAACTGTACTGGAAGAACATATGGGAGAAAGAGGCATCCCACAACACCAATGCTCAGTATCAACATCTAAGAACAGATCACAGCAATCTCCCAGAACAAGAACCAGTAACCATTACAACGGCAGACATCCAAGAAAGAGTGGCAGGTATGAAGAGCTGGACAGCACCAGGCCCTGACATGATCCACACCTACTGGCTGAAGAAACTAACTGCACTCCATGAGTGCCAGCACTGCCTGGATTGACTACAAGAAAGCCTACGACTCAATGCCACACACATGGATACTGGAATGCTTGGAGATGTACAAGATCAACAGGACACTAACAGCCTTCATCAAGAACTCAATGAAGCTGTGGAAAACAAGTCTGGAAGCCAACTCAAAGCCAATTGCACAAGTCACCATCAAGTGCGGCATATACCAAGGAGACGCACTATCCCCGCTGCTGTTCTGCATAGGCCTGAACCCCCTCAGCCAGACCAGCCAGATCACAAAGACTGGCTACGGATACCGATTCCGAAGCGGAACAATCATCAGTCACCTCCTCTACATGGATGACATCAAGCTGTATGCCAGAAATGGCGAGACATCGACTCACTGATCCACACTACCAGGATCTACAGCAACGACATTGGAATGTCGTTAGGACTGAACAAGTGTGGTCGCATGGTATCAAAAGAGGGAAGATGATCAGAACCGAGGGGTTGAACTACCAGAAGGCCACATCGCAGATGTTCAGGACAACTACAAATACCTTGGGGTGCCACAGGCTAATGGTAACCATGAGGAGGCAGCAAGGAAGACCGCCACAGCCAAATACCTACAAAGAGTGAGGCAGGTCCTGAAAAGCCAGCTGAATGGGAAAAACAAGATCCGAGCCATCAACACATACGCCCTGCCAGTCATCAGATACCCGCTGGTATAATAAACTGGCCAAAGGAGGAGATAGAGGCTACTGACATCAAGACAAGAAAGCTCCTCACAATGCACGGAGGGTTTCACCCCAAATCCAGCACCCTGAGACTGTACACCAAAGCGTGGCGAGGGAGGCCGAGGGCTAGTGAGTGTCAAGACCACTGTCCAGGATGAAACAACGAAGATCCAGGAGTACATCAGGAAGATGGCCCCCAAAGATGAAGGGCTTGAGTGAATACCTCAGGCAGCAGAAACCCGAAGGTGAGGACAAGGAAGATGAAGAACCGTCATGGAGGGACAAGCCGCTACAGCGTGTACCACAGACAAATAGAAGAAGTGGCTGATATCAAGAAATCCTACCAGTGGCTGGAAAAGGCTGGACTGAAGGACAGCACAGAAGCACTAATCATGGCGGCACAAGAACAGGCACTCAGTACAAGATCAATAGAGGCTGGGGTCTACCACACCAGGCAGGACCCCAGGTGCAGACTGTGCAAGGATGCCCCTGAGACAGTGCAGCACATAACAGCAGGGTGTAAGATGCAGGCAGGAAGCGCGTACATGGAGCATGCCATAACCAGGTAGCTGTCATAGTGTACAGGAACATCTGCCACGAGTATGGGCTGGAAGTCCCAAGGTCAAAATGGAAGACACCTCCTAAGGTAGTTGAGAATGACCGAGCTAAGATCCTGTGGGACTTCAAGATCCAGACTGACAAACTGGTGATGGCTAACCAACCAGACATCGTGTTGATCGACAAACAGCAGAAGAAGGCAGTAGTGATAGATGTGGCAATACCAAGCGACAGCAACATCAGGAAGAAGGAACACGAAGCTTGAGAAATACCAAGGGCTGAAAGAGGAGCTAGAAAAGATGTGGAAAGTAAGAGCAACAGTGGTGCCAGTGGTAATCGGAGCACTGGGGGCTGTGACCCCCAAACTGGGAGAGTGGCTACAGCAGATTCCAGGCAAAACATCAGAGGTCTCTGTCCAGAAGAGTGCAGTCCTAGGAACAGCTAAGATACTGCGCAGAACCCTCAAACTCCCAGGCCTCTGGTAGAGGACCCGAGCTTGAGGATGACACATACCACCCCTCAAGGGGTGAGAGGGGGATTTTTTTTATTTTTATATATATATAGTCGAATCAGTCCTGCCAATAATCGACCGAAAGTCGGATCATGTCAAGTATTTTTGTGCGATTGCATGCCGAACCTAAACTGGGGCTTATTGGTGACCCTTTTTTTATCTCTCTCTCTCTCTCTCTCGCCTGCCATTCACCGGTCTTGTGCAGAGTTTTTGCCGTGCTGCCGACAACTGCATGCATGTCGCGGTTCCTCGCAGGTCTATTTCAAGTAGCAGCTGTTTAAAAACAATAAAATATTCTTTGTGAGGTTCATCAACGGTGATAAATTATCCAAAAGTCCTGCGAGGTGCGGACAACTCAGCACAACACTGGTATATTTCATATATATATATGTATATATATATATATATATATATATATATGTATTTATATATGTATATATATATATATATATATATGTGTGTATATATATATATATATATATATATATATATATATATATATATATATATATATATATATATATATGTATATGTGTGTATATATATATATATATATATATATATATATATATATATATATATATATATATATGTATATATATATATATATATATATATATATATATATATATATATATATATATATATATATATATATATGTATATATATATATATATATATAGTATATATATATATATATACACTGCCAAAGATAGCAAAACACTAACAAAGCTGTAGCATCCTGACAAATAATTGTTTTGTACATGTACAGTTTTGCGAGCTCATTTTGCTTTTATGTCACAGTGCTACAGTTCGTGGGAGCAGGAGATGATCCCCGGTCCTGTCGGTTCTCTCAAATGATGGAACAGAGGCTTGAGAAGGTGTTTTCTGAAGCACAGGCCAAAGTGCTTAACACCAACAGCAGACTCTCTGTTCAGGTACTGTGGTGTAACAGTTGTGTTGCACTCATGTTCTCTGTTACTGTTACAGTGGTGATGCTGTGATTTTTAACAAAATGCCATTGCAATGCACATTGTTGCAGTGCACATTGTTATAACGTGTGCAGTGTACAATTGTGTCATTGTACTTACATGGATCAAAACAATCTGCAGTCTAACTCAGAGAGTCACATTTTTGACAATGCTGTAGAGCAAGACTAAATATTGTTTGCACTATATTAGAATAGCTGTAACTTCAACAGTTTTTGTCCCCTGTTTCATTCAATATCACCATGTGGTTTAGGTGATTTGGCAGCTACAAACAGATGCAAACTATGAGCACTTTCTGCAAAATTGTCCCTCAGTGTATCAGGCTTTGCCTTTTAAACAAGAGCTGCTGCTGAGATGCAAATGAATTATATTCATGAAGGAAATGTTTGTATTCATTTTAATGAGCTGCCACATTAAAGTGCACCCTATATTAAAGCTAATTTGATGGTTTTGTATGGATGAAATACTACAATATTTTAGCAGTCTGTTATGCTTTGCCAATTGTACCAGCTGTTGTGCTTCTAGATGATTTTCATTTTTGTTGATCCAAGACAATAATTGATTTTTTGACGTTTGTCATCTCTGGTATGTTATTTTGTTTTACAAGATTTGTACTAATCTTTTAGACTTGCATATTTGAATAATATAATCCCAAGCATTTTACATGGTTGTACATATATAAATGTTTTTTCTGTGCCCTCCTCTTACTCTGATCCTGTACTCCACCCAGATGCTGAGTGTCTCACAGGCATCAGGCTCTCCTGCTGTGTCATTGGTCTATACTGTGAAGAATGGGACTGTCTTCCTTAATGGCACCACTGCCTCAAACCTCCTGGGTCAGCTGTCAGCTGAGCTGGTGGGCTACTTCCTCTTCTATCCACCACTTGTTATTTCTGAGCGTAAGTTACAATTTGCATTTTCAAAATACGTCAGCCTTACAAGACAACACAAAAGTAGCTTTTGTGTTCCCTTGGGAATGATTTGTTCTCCAAATACAAATTAGAAAAAAAACTGTGTGGTGCTGTTCTTTTTTCATTGTGTTGAAGCCTACACAAGGTATTAGACTTGTCAGGCTGTGTCTCACAAAGCAAACCCGTTCCTCATTTTTGATTCTAGACCTTTGCACAATAGAAGTGATAAATTGATTGGCTATACTTGTAGAAATAAAGACCTCAACCACCCTTACCGTATTTGTATCATGTTGTGTCATGGAGAGAACTGGTAAAGCAAGGCCCAAATACAGGGCACAGGGCAGAGCAGATTAAGTCGTTAGGGTGTTTATTAAGAGTGAAACAGAAAGTAAACAGCCTTATGCTGAGAAAGGGCATACAGGAGTCAAAACACAAAAAATATTCCAAACCCAAGGGAAATCAATCCAAAAATCCAAGAATCCAAAATATATCTAGAAACACAGAAGATAGAGAAACCTTTGGTCATAAAACACAGTACAATTGACCATACACAAGGTGCAGGATGATTAGACCAAGGTTAAATATATTCAGACATAAAGAGTAAATGGAGATGAAATAAAAGAAAATAGGATATTTTCATCTACACCTGGTATAAAATCTTTATATATATAAAAAAATATTTTAATAGCAATATCACCATCAAAACCATTTTTTGGCCATATTTACTGTTTATATGTTGTCTGTGAAGGTTCTCAGGCATCCAGGTCATAATTATCCAACGAAGGTTGAGGTCAAGGGCAACTGGACTTTGTAGAAGAAACTAGAAAACATTTCGTCCCTCATCCAAGAGACTTCTTCAGTTCTTCATTTCTATAGAACTGAAGAAGTCTCTTGGCCTCAACCTTCGTTGGATGTTTATATGTTCACTTTTATTGGGAGTTTTCACTAGAAATATTATTTCTGTCCATACAACCACATTCCAAATAACATAAAGCTTACAAAACATTGAAATATTGATAAAAACAGTGAATATTGATCAACATTGACGAAAAGAACTCCCATGCTTTATAGGCACAGAACATCCCACAGGGCTGGGGGTGGGGTGTTCTTTATTTCTTCGCATTGAGCAGACAAATCTTTTGATATATTGGATGTCTGTATAGCTACTACGGGTTGGTCATTACATGGCGATAAAGACTGTTTCAAAGCAACACTTCTCTGCTGCACACTGTGGCGAAAACAAAACCTAAGCCGTAGGAGGGATTGTGCAATACCATGATGGCAGGCGCAGTTATTTTTACAGTTGTTTTTGGACTGAAAATGGCTCAAGTAAGTCAGCGGTTGTAAATGTATATGTATACGGTGCGTTTGTTGTAATTATTATCCGGCTAATAAGTCTGTGAGTTTTGTGGATTGAGTGATATGAGTTACACAACTGATCAGAGCTGGACCCGAGCTTTCTTTAGAGTGGTCGGACAGCGGTGTATTATGAGATGAGAGATAGCTGGATGGCAATAACTGCAGCCAGGAACAGTGTTACAGAGCGATCTATGTTGTGATATATGGTCATTTAGATACTTGGTGTTTGATGTGTGTTTGGTATGGATAAAAATGGTTGGTTTGAGATTCTGGCCGAGCCTCCTTGCTTCACGGAGATGTGTGGCATGCATTGAGTGACAAAATACTAGGATCAGACATGGATTTGTCATTTGTATTTTGCATGAAAATCGATTGTTCTCCCAATACCGGGTAATGGGCTTACACAAGAGGAGCACATTCCAAAATAGGACAGGAAGCTAACAGAACACAAACCAAAACCATGACATGTTGTTGTTTCCAGAGCGTAGTTTTTTGCAATCACATGAACCGGACTATCTCTGAAAGTCTGCTGCTTTTACAATCACAGTTGGGGTTTTTTAATGATTGAGTCACTTAAAGATAGTTGATGCAAAGACGCAGCTAAGCCCATGCCTTTCATCTCAGCCTCCTTTGAGGGCACACAGCCTAGCACTCCATCTGTATTAGAGTTGTACTCGCAGAAAAACAAATGTAGAGTGACAGGGAATCAGCAGGAGCGTAAAGAGCAATCTTAGTAGATTACCAGTGTGCAGCCTGTTTCTATCTCCAGTGTAACTGGGGAATGATATGTAAACTGCTCAGCAGAGGGAGATGCAGAACTCTGGGATATAATAATGCTACTTTATTGATCTCTGAAGGAGAGATTAACTCTTGCTTGATGTCGTTCACAGTAAATTCAGAATATAGGTTCAGCAAAAGAACTGGGCACCTGCAGCCAATAAAGGGATTTAAGCTTCTTTTACTCACCATCTTTTTGTGTTGTTAGTGTAAACAAAAGCCACGGGACATTCACAATGTAGAGTGTTTCACGCAGGAGCCTTTTAAATTCCTTTGTTCTGAAGCAATATCATCTTATATGTTCCACCATGCTCAATACTATGATGCATCCTGTGTAGACATTGACAGAGGACTGAACTGCAGCTCTGCTAACACACTGCTCGCAGTACACCTCCTGTGTAGAGAGTTACAGGTTATATGTGCAAAAGGGAGCTCAGTCTCTTGCATAATGCAATCCTGTGTAACCAGACCTCTGTCTTATCAAGCTTAATTAGGCCTAGAAAGATAGAAGTAAAGGCACTTTGCATCAAGGAGACTTCTTCCAATCTAAGTGGCAGCCAATAGATTGACTGTGGATTTGAAGAGGCTCGCACCTGGAAATAGAATCTCTGGATAGGTTTCTATTTGTGCTTAATTTTAATGTTTTCTATCCAACTGCAGTGCTTGAATTCCTCCAGACTTTGGTCTGTTTGATAAGACAAAGCTTTGGCTATGCAAGATCATGCTCAGGATCGCAGCAAAGGTGATGCTTGTGACAGGAAGAAAGCCAGGGGCTTCACTTTACTGTTTAGCTAAGCCCAGTCTTGGAAGCACTTTTTTAAACTTTCCTTTTCTACTTTGCTGAGCCCACTGGGTTAATGGGCTATGGATCTTCTCTAAGCTACTAACCAACTTATAGGTTTGACATTTTACTTTAGCGCATGATGAACAACTTACAAACAGGTTAAGGTTAAGGACATTAACATTAATTGGTGTCAGAGATAAATGGACAAGAACATTGAGTAGATTTTATGCCTGGCCTCCATTAAACACCTCCTGCTGTGGCTTGTTCGTTGGTCTAGATGTGATGTATTGGTGGCTGCTGACCAGCGGAACCAAATCGCTAGTAAAAAAGACATGTCACGTTTTATTTCCCAACTTTACAAGCGGTTGTGGACAGCCCCAATGCACAATCAACAATCACTCAGCTTGCAGCGCATTATGCTGAGGGCCACAGAAGAAACAGAAATAGGATATAAAGTTTGAAGGTTTTTCCTCCAAATTGGTTCCATTTCTCAACCATATTTACAGGAGCCTTTAGTGTGATTGTGACTAAACAAAACAAAACAAAAATCTGGTGGTTGCATCCCTTAAATCTAGTCTTCAAAGGGTGCACCTCCTGCATTGGGATGGAGCGTCAGTGTCACTGAGGGCAGATAGCAGTTTTGTTTTTTACTTTGTTTAAATCACGATGAATAGGATTTCTGCCAGCCAGCATTAAATTAAAACTCACTTTGTGTTGGGACTGAATTAAGTTATAAAATGAAGTTACCCACTGAAAGGAATATTGAGTTGGGGAGCAGAGAAAGAGAGGAAGGTAGCTAGATGCAAAGACGAGACTCAAAGGGGGCATAAACTCAGAACAGGTGAGACGGGAGTAAAAGAAAGAAGGTCTGTGACTGTGACTTTGCTCTGTTTGTTTTGTAACCTCGCCATTGGTGATATTACGCTGTTCACAGGAGGTTCGAGCATATGCTGGCAGCGGCTGCCTCCTCACTTCAAAGCCAATTATCGCAGTAAATAATTAACAGTGGGGGATTCTCATACCACCTTGGGCTCTGCTCTGACAGAAAAGGCCACTCCGAAGTGCCTGTTTGTAATACAGAGTTCTCCATTGTTCCTGTGGTGCTTAGATAGGCTGGACAGCTTTTACCCCGCTCTTCAGCAATCTCTCTCAAGTGGAATATGAGTGGAGCTGTTTGCAAAATGTCTTTTTTTAGATTAGGGCTGCACAATTAATCGAAATGTTATTGAAGTTGCAACATAGCCAAAAGCAATATCCAAATCTCAGGAGCGAAATGTTTGGTACAGTCTCCAACAAATCATCATGACTTTAATAGTTTTTTGAGAGAAAGTGAAAATCGCTTTTGGAACCTCACTTTATCAAAACAAAGAAGAGGTCTGCATGTAGTCCAGAAGCCTGAACAATGTGGTGTGCATGTGACCAAAAAAGCCTTGCCAACATGTCCACTAATTCACACCTGAGTGTGACTTTTTAAGGAGACCTATTATGCTTTTCCATATTTTATGACGTATCTACAATGTTACAATGTTGGATGTTCATGTTTAAACGTGGCCAAAGTTTCAAATAATGAGGTTAAAGTATTTAAAGGAATTCCCTGTGAGCAAAAACCTCAGATTTGCTCCTGTTCTGAATGCTCTGTTTTGAACTGCTTTCCGTTAGGGCTGGACCCAAATATTCGAATATCCGAATAGTCAACCGCTGGGTACACATTCGATTTTCAATCATGAGATTCGATTATTGAGGGTTTTTTTCACGTGCCTGACCTTCGCCGACAGCAGTGAAACGTAACACTCCAGTTCATATCTAAGGGAAAACGAAATTAATGTAGTGTGGAAGTTATGGTGTTTATTGATTTTACACAACATATCAGTCTCGTTCCTGCAGAAGAAGACACAGCTTACACCATTCTTACAGAGTGGAGGATAACCGCTGAAGCCCCAACCTCCTGATCCACTAACGTTGATGTGCTGCTCTGGAGAATCAACTCATTTAATTTTGTATTGGTGCCACACTGTTTGGCCGTTATATATATGTTATTCCTCATATTGAGTTTGCAGCCAATAACTGCGCTTCCAGACTAAATTCCAGAAACCCTACGGCTTTTGCTTAGAATATAGATGATAGTGGTTTAGGGTTAGGTGAAGTTGTGATCATTGATTTGTGCCCAAGTAAAATTAATTCTGTTTTATCTTTAACGAGCAGTTGCTTGTGGTTATTGTGTATTGTCTTGTACAGGTGATTGTGACGGTCAGTGCTCGGATTCACCCTTCACTGTTCACCCTATCTATGTAAAGTAGTGTTTAGATATTGGCATTTATAGGTGAGCAAACCCTTTTTGAGAATGTTTTCAAATTTGGTTATTGGTCCCTGATTCCAGGGTGGTGCACCATATTTGTTATTCTTTATTAATCTTTAATTGCAATATAATTTATTACCATATCTTGCAGCCCTGTTTTAGACCATAACAATCTTTGAAAACAATAACCCAAGTGCTTATGTAAAATTAATAATAGCTTTCTTGGAATTCCTAAAAATGCTCTTCGGTTTATGTCTCCCACAAAAGCAGAGGCTCCTGTGAAACCTCCTTCCTATGATTACATTACAGATTACTATGCCACATGATTCAAACTTATAGGCAAATGTTTGACTGGTTTTGCTGACAGTCCTGTAGCCCTATCCATTAACAATGCCAAAAGCCCTTACTGTTCCTCTCACCCTGCTCCCCACCCCACCACCCCTCTCTCCCCTGTCCTGTCATGAGTGAGTGTACATTTCTGTAGCGAGTCTGCTTTCACAGGCCACTGATACAGCATTCCCCCAAATACTGCACCAGCCTCCAGCACAAGAGCTTAATCAGGCAGGAAATAGATGTAAAAGAACACAGCCAAAGCGCAGGCAGCTGAAAGCTCTCCTTGCTTCTGTATTTGTCTGACATGCGGTGATAGTGAGGCTTTAAACTGAGATTTCAACCAAACAAAATGCACCAAGTTATATACTGTTCCCCTTCTTCACAAGACGTTTCAGAGGTTTTTACGCATTTGGCACAGTTTTATAAGCACTGGTTCCAAGTAACAAATGTCTGGCTAGCCACTTGTTGCAATGATAACAGGTGTATTGTTTTTTGTGTGTGCATTTTTTGAGTTTAAACACTGATTGTGCTGATTGATAGAAAGGCGTTTTGTTTAATGTTATTTTATTAGTTTTTATATGATGTTCTTTTTTGCATTTGATTGCAATGATTACATTTGAAAATTGAATGCAAAATCCTCCATAAAAATAGTTTTGAATTAGTGAAGATTAAAAAGTAAATTGTAAGTTTTAATTCATGAAGATGAATGCTTGATTATTGCTGATGCTGAGAGGGGGGGAATGATTATGTATTTCATGTTTGCAGCAATGGAGTACCACAATCTGAACACCTCCATTGCTACCAGAGACTTCTGGGTTATTACAGGTAGGGATATCATTGTTTTAATTTTTTTTCACTAAATATAAACAACAACGACTTTGTGTTTGTTTTTTAGTGTTTCCCCTGTTGACTTTATGAATGGCTACATGTTGTGAGCAACATGAATTTATTTCACAGTGTTCAAGGGCACCCGCACTGCTGTACTGTATAATGGATGGGCCTTTCAGATCAGGCTATACAGCTCTTAACCATGCACTTACTGCGATGAGAGGCCGAGTCAGTTCAAGGTCATCCCGTAGACGATGGGATTTACTGACACTGAACAAGATGTACAACCAGGATTATTTCTTTTTAACTGGTGATAAAGCAGAAGAGATTAAAGCGGCATTAAGTGATGTTTGACCACTAGGGGACAGAAAAACTACAAACTATGCTTCCAAGAAGCATATGCCTGATTTGTTGTTAGATGTCAAGTTGTTATGGCTAATAACAACGTACATATCCATCAAACACAGAGCAACATGAGCCTCTCATAAGACCCTTACAGCCTGGGAATCATGCATAGGTCTAAGTGAAATCACATACTGTGTTTTTGTCTCACTCACACATTTCTAATTTTGCCTCTATCTCTAGACTCCTTTCTTTTTTCTTTCCTCGCCAACAATTTATTCTCTGTCTGAACCATCTGGCCATCCTCTTTTCTTTCGTTCTACATTTTGCAGTGATCCAGGACGTGGATAACGCCAGCCTGGAGGGACAGTACCAAAGCTTTGCCAGTCTGATGGAGCAACGGCTGGCTGAGCTGTTTGTGTTGGCAGGCCAGCAGGGCACTCGTTTCAGACGAGCCACTGCTGTAGGCAGCTACACTGTCCAGGTAAGAAACTGGCACGGCAGCCAACAGGGAGTTCCACGTCTGACTATCTCTGGAAGAACAAACAGTCTGCGGTGCACAGGGTTAAATAGTGAAAGCAGCAAATCGTTTTAGTCTGTCTAATGAAAACATTATTCCAGTAGTTTTGTTGGCTTGTGTCTTATATTATTTTTCAATAGACTTTTGCATGATTACTCGTGGTCAGGCCTTGATAATTAGGGACCTTCCCAGGTCATCATCTGCTAATTGCTTATCAAAACAAGCCAGAATTTTTGCCAGTTTGAATGTTTTACTAAACAAGTACTCTCTTCTGTCCATGTGGTTTTTTCCTCTCATGAGACTGCATGGTTTTATTTTTGGAATGTAAGCCGCAACCCAGCCATGAACCGGCCATTCAGTAACAGCTGATATTGAGCGTACTGTAGTTCAAGGATACATGTGTCATCCCCTTTCTTTTTCAATCAGATGGTGAGCATCCGTAGGGTGTCAGGGTCAAAGAATCCAGCAGAGATGACCTACTATGTCCAGCACAATGGCATTCCTTTATCGGGCACGTCAGCTGCCAAGGTCCTGAACACAGTGGATTCTCAGACCATGGCGCTCACCCTGGGCTACTTTGTCCAGCTGCAAGCAGAACGTAAGCACAGCATCCCTCTAGCATTTGACAAGTAGGCAAATAGACAGAATCACTAACAGACAGGCATGTAAACCAAAACACATGACTCATGCTGAGTTAGGAAACAGGAGCTTGTGCTGGGATGAGGGGGGTAGAAGAAAAGGTTGAGGAAGCTCTTTGCTCTTTAATCTCTCTGAAATGCTCCCGGCATGACATTGTTTGTTTGGGCTGCAGTGCTGCTCACTGCTAAGAGAAAGGGATAAGGGGGAGAGGGTGAGACAGAGCTGGTCAGAGGAGAGAGAGAGAGAGCGCATGCTGCATTCTCTTACAGATTGTTGCCTGCAATAGCTGAATCAGGCGCACTGTATATCAGGTTGAGCTGTCACTTAGCGTGGGTGTGACTGATGCTTCTGCATGTGTCAGCAGGAAAAATAGTAGGCTGTGTGTTATACTTTATATCACCCAAACAATGAACTGTTATCATGTAGTGTTTAGAGTCTAATGGGTGCCATGTAATGAAGCAATCATGGTGAAAAACTTTTTTTTTCCAGCTGTGGTCAAGAACCCACCTAATAACCTTTGGATAATCGCTGCAGTGTTGGCCCCCATCGCTGTAGTAACACTCATTATTATCATCATCACAGCTGTGCTGTGCAGGAAGAATAAAAATGACTTTAAAGCGGATGCCATCGGCAACCTCAATCCCCGAGCTAAGGTATCTGTCTTTCATTCTATGAATCTGTCAGTGTTGAAGCAGGCTATAGATTAGTATATAGTTTTGATAATCAATTCATTGTGCTAATCATTTTTCATGCTTCTCAAATGTGATCATTTGCTGCTTTTCTTGGTTTTATATTAAACTGAATGTGTTTGGGTTTTGGACTTTTGGTCAGATAAAACAAGACATTTAAATATATCACCATGGGCTTTGGGAAATCAGAATGGGCATTTTTCACTAGTTTCTGATATTTTATAAACAAAATGATTAATTAAAAAAATAAGAAACATCAGCAGATGGATTGATAATGAAAATAATCAGTAGCCGCAGCCCCAGAGTAGGTGTTTGTGACTTTACAGCTACGGTTTGTGTGGTGTAGTATGTGTAAGTGAGTGATGAGGGTGACAGTGTATGCTCATGACAGAATTATATGTTTCTTGTGTTGTATTCTGGATTGTCTGCACAATGCTATCTGTAGTGCCTGTGCTGTGTTAATGCGTTGGTAGAATCCTAGTCAGTCTTGAAACTGAAACACAACACAAACACACACATTTTCCCTTGTTTTCAGATGGCGTATCGGAGAGATGTGGGCTATTATCACCAGGTATCTGCCTCTCTGTTATTTCCTCTCATTACTGATCTGTGTTTTCATCTTCAGGGCTCAACTGGGCCAACAGAGGGATTTGAATGGTATTCTGGGCAAACATCACTTATGATATATTTTAATAAATCCTGCTACACTGATGTAAACCAAGGATACAACAGCACTTTGGATTAACAAGCCTTTCACAATGACACTTTCTTAGGTGAAAGGCTGACATTGCCTATTTTCCTTTCAGTAGTCTGTAGATGGCAAATTTGAAAGACTGAGCTTTACAGAGAATGTTATTATGGAGATGGGGGAGGAGGGGGGTGCATGTGTGTGTGCTTGTGCTTGTGCACTGTGTTTGTTTTGTGTAGAGATGATTGAAAACTGTTTCCATTATTGTTGCATTAAGAGTGTAGCAATGTCATAATAATTTTTTTCTTCACCTCCATGTCTGTTGCTTTTTTTGCTCTGTAGTTCTGTTCACTGTTATATGTCAGTGTAGATAGGCTAAATGAAAACGCATAGTGTAACACTCAGCACATCCCACTGCACGATTTATGGAATTTCATAAGAGACAAGTAATAAAATCTTCTATATTAAACTGTAAAAAATCATTTCAGTGGCACCTTCAGAGCAGTTATTATTACACAACATTTATGGTCCTGCATGAAAAAAAAACACACCAAAAAGCTCAGATGAGATGTAAAACATTATTGGTTGCTTCTGACAAACCATTACTTTCTACACACAGCATATAACAGGTTCTTTCTAATAAGAAATGTGAAAACCAAGGAAAAACCCGAAAGATAGAATAAAAATTTAAAGTGAGGCTCTTACGTCTCCTGTATTACTTTAATTTTTTTTAAGCCAAACACTTTCATCACATACCCTTGTTAGAATTTACAGCAATAGCATCTATAGTTGCATCTACAGTATCACTTTTAGTTAGTGAGAACAACTGGTGTGTGTGTGTGTGTGTGTGTGTGTGTGTGTGTGTTGTGTGTGTGTGTGTGCACTATATGAAGAGAGTGGATGCATGTTCTTCGGTGAGTGGAGTATCACTTATCGATTTTGCCCATGGCTCGGCAGCATTGAGACAGATGTGTGTGTGTGTGTGTGTGTGTGTGTGTGTGTGTGTGTGTTTTGCGATGACAGCAATCCTAAATATTTCAGGATACAGTATGTGTATCTCTTTTGGTCTCTACTTTCTCTATAACTATGTGGACATCCAGTGTTAGGTGGAACACCATAAATCCCCTCCTCCTCCCTCTCATCCTCTAATGTGTTTTAACGTTTAACTACTATATTTCTGTGAAAGTCTGCAAATCTCATCTTGTCACCGCCCACTGCGAGTCATTTATTTGACAAGAATTTGGAAGAAGATGAAAAAAGGCCTCAGTTGAATCTGTGCTTATCTATTTCAAGACACAGCACCGCAGTAATCCCAGTTCTGTTCCTTAAGTCCTCTGGACATCTCTTAAAAAGATACACGTTTGAGCTATTTTGAGATGTGTGCCTACGTGACACTTCTGGTTCACTAATGTATATCTCTTTGTATCTCCAATCAATCACTTTTTTATGCCTACAGGTATGTGAAAGCAAATCAATCTTACTTAAGCTGTCTCTTTTGTCTATCTCTATTTGCACTCAACCTGTCCATCAGCCTGTCCAGGGTTTCGACTATGCCAAGCAGCATCTGGGCCAACAGGGAGGGGATGAGGAGACCCTGCCTGTCAGTCAGGATACCTTAGTGATGTCTCTACAAATTCGGGACACACCACTTTCACTAGAAAAGGCCCTACAGCAAGACGGAACTGCCAACAAGAAAAGCCTCACCACCGACAAACACACAAGGTATCATCACACCTACACACACTCACCTCCTCATACTGTTGTCTGTATCGCAACAAAAAAATATACTTATATTATTATATTATACTTTATTAATCATAACTTTTAGACTTTTTAAAATATCAGGGACAAAAGACACAAGATTGAAGAATGTTTCACATCTTCACATTATCTGGATAAAGTTGTACTATGATTAACTGGAAGTAGATGAAAAAACCTAAGTTAACCTATTTAAATTCAGTATAACAGAGGATGTAAAGTATTTTACTTTGGAGGTAAGATTAAACACTGCCAATGGTTGTTATTTCTGACATTTATAATATCAGATTAAATTAAAGCAAGATATAAATCCCAGCAATGCTTGGGAGTTTATCAGGCTCAGCTAAACTATAGGTTACCCTAGCTCAACTTTCATCCCTCTAAGTTAACAAGTTAGCCTTTTAAAAGGGAACATGTTGCTTCCTTAACCAGATGATAATTGCTGAATTGTCTCATTTTATTCAGAAAGATTTTATTTTTCCTCCTTCAATTGAGACTGAACACAAGCCTCCTCCCAAACGGTGTTACTTTAAGTTACATTATGTGTGTGTTATCTCAAGATCTGCACCACTGCTCTGTTAGAAAGCTCCTGGGCTTGATAAAACACAAAGATTATTGTCTGTTCTCATTCTGCCCCATTACTGAATGATAGGCGGTCATTAACAGAGTTCTCCATATGGGCAGGTGAAATTGACCGTTTTCCTCATGTGACAGTCAGTAGTGCTTTTTCAGAAATTAATTGCCATGTTAAATCATGCTAAATTATTTAATCGAGGGACTCAAAAGGGTGTAATTTTTCAAAGCCATGCAGGATAATGAGATCAAATGAAAAGAATGTGACAAAATAGGGAATCTACAGAGTTCAGATCGTGCACTAATGATTCTTAAGACTTCTGAGGCATAAGTTTTTCATTTCTTAAATATCAAACTATTGGTCTTAAATGTTCCTATCTTTTTGTGACATCAACTCCATATATGCTATTATCCCAGGACATTTTACATTGGAATGTCATAAATGAAAATGATTAGAAAGAAATTAGATATATTGTGAAATAGTAGTACATTTTTTAGATTTTTCAAGATTGAGTCTGGTTGACATTTACTAGCTGCACAAAGGTAGACCACATCTCACAAGCTCAGTTTTCATTGTTCCATTAAAATCTGGAACATATCCAATGCGAATGTATGGAGGACCAACAAATTCACATCTAATCAGTGAACTATGTTGAGTGTCAAAACACCTGAACCAAGTGAACTGTTTAGCCTCAGTTTTACTTAAACATTAATTTTGGTGAAGAGTAGTTTGAAGAATTTTGACATCTATGAAACAGTAACTGTGTTTTTTCCAGTTTACAGTAGTAGATATACATTTAGCTTAGAATATGGAGAAAATATCACAGCTATTGGTTACTCTGCAACATATGCTATAGCTAGTAGATAAGCAACTATCCTGCAAGTGCAACATGATTTTAGCTCTAAGTCATGCCAAGACCATGACTGGCGATGGTGCAATGGTTAAGACTGTGCCTTTGGTGTGAGAGACCCGGGTTCAATCCCCCACTGTGACCCATCCGTCAATGAGCAAGACACTTAACCCCTAGTTACTCCAGAGGCGTGCGACTTCTGACATAAATAGCAATTGTAAGTCGCTTTGTATAAAATGCGTCAGGTAAATGTAAAGACCACTGACACACGAGCAGAATGCATTCAATCAGGTGTAGGTACACAGTTCATGTTGACTTCTTGATGAAGGTGAAATTGCCATTTACCTGTTGTGCAACCTGTTTGAAATAACATCTGTCCCAAAGCGCCTGCTAAACCCTGCCAGATAGAAGAGAAGAGAAATGTGTGGAATCGCGCTGTGCAGTTAAATTTGTTTAAGTTATGATTTTACTTCTCTCTGAAGTCATCCCTTCACTTGCACCAAGATCGCACAACTGTGATCCTCTAAACACCAACACAGGATTAAACATACATACCCTCACAAATAACCAATGTGAACATATTCTGTACAGCTCAATGAATTATTACACATTACACGTCTTTGTTGAGCCTGTGACCATTGCATGGAGCTGGCTCTCTGCAGCACTGCCTCAACAAGAGCAGGGAGGGCAACCGCTGCTCCTCTGTCTCTCTTTGCTGTTATCATTTTTACCAGACAATTAGGGGATAGACCATGGTGCTTTGATGTCACTTTCAGCCTCGTGGTCCTCTGAGCTGCCGCTTGATCAGCTCTAATTCCAACTACAGTGCAGCGTTTGAAGCCAGTAAAACACGAATTGGATATAGCAATTGTTTGTCCAGCTAATGGAAGAACTAGTCTTGCCTCACTCTGGACATGATCACACACTGGTTTTGAGGCATACGTGACAGATATGCAAGAGTACGACAACAATGCATATGTAGCAGAGTCACATGAACATGAAAGTTTGGTAATAAAAAAAATGCAGATACATGTATTAACAAACACACAATCATCACTTGACAAGACAGTTGCCATGTGTCAAGATTTCATCGGTATTTATATAAAATTGAAACCTAACCAGCTGATGCATGATAGATTTTTGTGGTCTTTTTTGGTTTTGTGCCAGATTTGGATCAATCAGCTAATTTTTCTGGCATTCTCTACCATTTCACTGACTATTCAGACCCAAAGGACATGTTCTACTGATACTCTTCTAAACCAGGCAGTGTGTAATGATGGTTTTAATAATGAACACTCATGTTTACATTCTGCAAAAAACAAAACACAATAATAAAATATTGTGTTTTCTGGACTGAAGCTTGGGAGATGCAGAGAGGAAGGTGAGGTTGTTAAAGAGAGGGATGACATAACCTGGCTGCGAGCCCAGCTTCCGGAGAGCTCACCGCCTTTCCTGTTGCTATGGTTACTTGCAGCAAGTTGCCGAGCGAGGACGGTTCCGTCATCAGCAACGAATCAGAGAAGCTGAATTCCGGCAGGGGCTTGACAGTGCTGAAAGTCACAGCACAGCAGAAACTGACAAAGGAGGAGTTGCGCAGGAGGGACGGTGAGAGTCACACGCTGATGCAAATACAAACTATTTATTCTATAGCTTCTTTGCAGACAAGGTCATGTGTGTCACAAATGCAAAATATCTTTTCCCATTCTCAGGGAATGTGGCACTGCAGCTTTTTTTATGCCAGAAAGGTAGCCACTTGGCAGTGAGCAGAGATGGACCTGATGAATATGCATGAGACAGACACTCTGCTGACATGATACAGTATGTCAGACTAGTGGATGCTGTGACACAGTGGCAGAAACACATCACGCACATACTCACTAATGCAAAAATGCAGAAAAACCATATGAAGCCGTGACGTCCTGTGTTTAAGTAAAATCTGCTCAGACGTTGAACTATTCGCTGTTCTATTCTTGTCCACAGAAGCTAAATGATCAACATGTGGTGGGTGTGAGTTAAATTAATCAAATTCCAATACTCTGCTTGTAAATTGGAACAAGCTCGCTAGATTATGATTTTCTTAATGGGTGGATTTGAATAATTCATCAGCTGAGTTAAGGGAAACTAGAATTGAATCTAGTTTGTCTGATGTTGGATAAGGAATGAAAGTGCAAAGTCAGTTTCTTTCATCTATCACAGAGATGCATTGGCACAACCTTTGAAGTCAACGCTATCTTTGTGATCTATTGTCTCCGTCCACCACTTCATTTGCTGACAGCCACAGAGAGACAAGGTGATGAGAGTGAGACAGAGAGGGGATGGAGGGGCAGACAGCGAGACAAAGAGGGAGTGTGACACTTTGCTCCCCTTTGACTGACAATGTAATGATTAGAGGTATTTGTAGTCTCTTTTGTGAGTGAACTCCCTCTCTGTTCTTCAGATCCATATGACACCTCCTCTGGCTCCCTGCAGCTTATTTCCATAAAGCCCATGGCGGCTCAGGCCAACTACTCACACCCGGCTTCCACTGACCGCAGCCAGGACTCAGCCATCGTCAACGGAGAGGTGATGCATGTGCACAGACTTACATGCACATATACACTCACAGGCCACTTTATTAGCTAAACCTTGCTAGTACCGTGTAGGACCTCCTTTTGCCTTTAGAACTGCCTTAATTCTTCGCAGCATACTTTCAACAAGGTGTTGGAAACATTCCTTAGAGACTTTGGTCCATATTGACACAATAGCATCACATAGTTGCTGCAGATTTGTCAGCTGCACATCCATGATGCGAATCTCCTGTTCCACCACATCCCAAAGTTGCCTTATTGGATTGAGATCTGGTGACTGTAGAGGCCATTGGAGTACAGTGAACTCATTGTCATGTTCAAGAAACCAGTTTGAAATGATTTTTGCTTTTTGACATGATGCATTATCCTGCTGGAAGTAGCCATCAAAAGATGGGTAGACTGTGGTCATAAAGTGGTGGACATGGTCAGCAACAATACCCAGGTCTTCTGCTGCTGTAGCCCATCTGCTTTAAGGTTAGACCTTAACAAGTAACAAGTGGTTATTTGAGTTACTGTTGCCTTTCTGTTATCTCGAAAGCAGTCTGCCCATTCTCCTCTAACCTCTGACATTAACAAGGCATTTTCAGCCACACAACTGTCGTTCACTGGATAATTTCTCTTTTTCGGACCACTCTCCAGAAACCTACAGATGGTTGTGCGTGAAAATTCCATTTCTGAAATACTCAGACCACCCCGTCTGGCACAAACAACCATGCTACATTGAAAGTCACCTATATATCCCCTTTCCTCCCCATTCTGATGCTCGGTTTGAACTTCAGCAAGTTGCCTTGACCACGTCTACATGCCTATATGCATTGAGTTGCTGCCATGTGATTGGCTGATTAGCCCTAGGTATGTACAACTTACATAGACACAAAAATGTATAAAGGCCCTGAAAACCAATTTAAGTTTGTTAAAGCTGTTTTGGTTATTTCACGTGAGATATATCTTTATTTGTGTTTTTTGCTGGAAAAAGTCATATATTTCTGTGCACAAACACAGCAACATTTGTTATGACAGGTGTGGAGTAGTTTGCTTATGACAGAACTGTCAATCAAATCTGATTAAACCAGAAGGATACAGTCCTGATGAAGCAGATGAGCTGACATTTTGAGTGTTAAACGCTTAATAAATAATAACTAAAGAGGTTTTTCTCCCACTGCTTATCTAATCTTGAATATTTAATGTCACAGGGAAATACTTTTGGAGCTTTAAAAGATGACCCACTCTGACATAAATGTGAACTAATCATGGAAGAAAATGTACACAGTCCTTTTAAATAAGTAGATTTTCCTTTGTAGATTTCACCTGATAAAGCTCTGACATCAGATGACCAAAGTACAAACAAAGTACAATGTTTAAAGCTTGAAATGGGCATTTTATAATCACAAACATGTTCCTGACATTTCTCTATTTTAAAATGTAATTTAAATATATATTGTGTTATTCCCCAGAAAATTATATAATACATCTTTTACAGTACACTGATCAGGAGTTCAACAACTGGAAACAACAGGTTGAATAACACAATGCACAACACTTTTTAATTTTTTCATTCTTGATTTTCATTATTTTGTCATTTCATCTGTGGTTTTGATTTAAGCAATATAATAAACATGGAAAACAATTAATATGTTCTGAATCTCCCTGACTGTGGTTGCATAACAGTTTCATTTTCAGAGCTTCTTATTCTCATGAACCCTCTGATCTTTCATCCCCACATGCCTTTTAAGACAAAGCAGAATCTTACCACATACAACAAGAAGAATCTTGTGTCTGCTTTCATTCTCATCTCTCCATGTTTCTTGTTTGCATCATGCACTCTTTCCACTCTGCAGGTGAACTTGGCTCTGAAGCAGAAGTCAGACATTGAGCACTACAGGAACAAGCTGAGGCTGAAGGCAAAGAGGAAGGGCTATTATGACTTTCCCTCCACTGATGGCAGCAGCAGCGGTCGAGCCCTGCCTCAGCGACAGCGGCACAGCAATGAGAGGGCAGCCGGTGAGCATGGCAGACCACTGGAGCCTGATGATGAGCGAGGTTCCACTTATGTCAAGTCTCACAGGAGGTGAGGGGAGAGTGGAATAGCAAGTGGAACCTGGGTTTGGCTGAGTGTAAACAGAAAAGAAAAGCTTTCTTACATAAGGGTGTGAGGATGGACAAAGTACTACATGTGACGTGGCATTTCATATTGGTTGATTAGGCTTCTAAACATGGCCTTTTATACATCCTTGCTGACCTCTGCCTTACATAATTAGGAAGACTGTCTCCTCTTGTGTTGTCATTATCCTGTCTTAGTAGGCAGTGAGAGACCCATCAGGCCTGTCTGATTAGTTTGATCCAAGTCCTGAGCTTCCATAAAGGAGATAAGAGGCTTCTGCTTTACAGATGGACATAAAGATGGACAGAGTATTTGATTCAATTATAATAAGATGTTTTCATTTTTTTTATTGAACACACTGTGTAAATATTCACAGAAAAAGTATTTGAACCCTTTAATTTAATAGCTGTTTGAGCCTCCATTAGCAGCAATAACCTCAACCATATGTTTCCTGTAGTTGCAGATCAGATCAGAGCTGAACAACAGTCAGGAGGAATTTTTTATAATTGTTTGTGTGGTATTAGTTTAAGTTGACTGTGTTTCTCTATTGTGGTGACTTAAATGAAGATCAGATCACATTTTATGACCAATTTATGCAGAAATCCTTGTAATTATAAAGGGTTCATATTTTTTCCTGAACTGCGTTCTCTACCACCTCCACTTCCTACCCACCTTCCACTGCAAGAACTCTGAAAACATGGCTGAAATTAAGAAAGCTAAACTGAAATGATTTTAATTCATAACAAGTATACCCCAGGACTGATTTGTACTGAACCCACTCTTTACTCTAATTGGCAGGCACTCCCAGGTAGGGCAAACAGCCTATCGCAGCAGACAGAGTCTGAGCAGTCCTAGTCCGGGAGGAACAGAGATGGACCTGCTTGTTATGAGGGAGAGACCCAGAAGAGGCATTCGCAACAGCGGCTATGATGTGAGTCACATGTCATCACCTACTGACCTTGTCTCCAACAAGTTGCCATGTGTAACATTTTGAGAAAGTAGCACCTACTCTAACTGTGTTGGTACTTTTTAAATAATATTAGGTAATTTGCAGTATACATGTAGAAGGCTAATGCACAAGTGATGTGTTAGCATTGGTAGAATCACATATACACTTTTAAATTTAAATTATTATATATATATATTAATAATGCTATAGATGTACAATTCAAATACAAATATTTGTTCATTTAAATGCCGGATGATCATTTTAACCAAGTTAAACCTAACGCCATTGTTTTCTATCTGGTAAGACAGATGAGCTTGTTAGTGCTAAATCTGTGCTTTATTGCCCTATTTAAGACACAGCCATTGAGCTAGAAACCAGACATATTCTTTTCAGGTGTGGTTTCAAGTGTGCCACAGCAAGCTGAAGGAAGAGAAGTGATTCATTCATAATTAAGAGTTAAGATTTATAAGGGCCTGTCGTTTTCATAAGTAATGCATCGCATGATGGCTGGTATACGGCTCGACTCTTTTATTGTTCCATTATGGCTCTGTGTATGGCTCTTTCTGTCATGAATACTAGTATGTGAGCTCCCAAGAGTAATCAAGCAGACATTACCTAAAAAGTGTTTTCATTCTGAGCTATCCTTCTGTAAAAAATATGAGCAGTGATAGAAATATTTCGCTGAACTGTTTTTGACCTGCCAGCCATTCTGACCAGTCACCGCAGGAAATACACTGGTGTAACTAGCTGTGATAATGTTGTGCTGGCTCACTGGTATTTTATTTTAAAAATAAATATTATTATGTAAACCTGCGCTTTTCATACTATTGCCAAATGTCTGTTGTGAAATTAGCCTTTTGTGCTTTTGATTTAGATATATAAGGATTGTGGGGCGACAGGATGGTAGCATGAAAAAATGCCACAGGTCTAAACTTGATAAATTTTAGATATAATATTATAGAAGACTTTCGACAGGCTCTAGATTTTCTGTTAAGTAGTTCCCTGATTCTGACCTCCCATTGTCATGACTCTTGGTTGTGTTGTACTTGCTGTGGCTAAACTTTGTGTAGTCAATGCTACGGTAGCTTTGTTGGTAACATGGCACAATAGCCAGTACAAGCTACACTGCCCTTTTTCAGAACTCCTGACCCTGTTGATTACAATGAGACTAGTGTAGCTGCAGGCCCCATCACTGCAGATGCAAGTGTTTGCCGTTCCGTGTTGCAGGGGGGCTGATTTATGAGGTGCACTACGCTAGGTCTCCTGTGACTACCCTCAATTCATACAGGAAGTAGGGCAGCCTCAACTCACATATTCATTTATCATTGAATGTGAGGCCTGGATAGATGGAAACAGAAGCTGGGAGAGGACGAAAGAGGGAAAGGAGGGTATGAAAAGGTGGACTTAGGGGTGAGTGAGCGGGTAATATGTAGTATATAGTAATATGTAGTCATATTCAGGGGGAGGCATGATGATGGTTAAACAGTATTAAATATAGTGGAGGTAAGAAAAGAGAATTGGACAAGGAAGATAAAAATTAGCATCAGCACACAACTATCCAGCTATTGTGCAGTATAAGTGCAGAAAAGTGCAGGTTAACACTTATTGAAACAAACTGTCTGATTCTGCTGCTGCACTTACTGTGACCAAGCAGTTACACAGCTGGATCAAAATGTTCCAGCTGATTTGTCTCAGAAATTCTCAGTAACATTTTACAGCATAGCTAGCACCTTGTCAATAACCCGCTGAGAGAATGACAGGAGATTTTCCAGCTATCTCATGTTGTAACTGTTAACATCCTGCTAATTCAATAAGGAGGGTTATTTCATTTTGTAATATTTGATCCAGGTGTAAATCAAAATATGGCTCGCTCAGTGATCGCTGCCACAGATTCACCCAAATGAGCCATCACCGTTAAACTACAGGACACTCTACTTAAAATTGTGTCATATCGTTTTATTCTTGTATGTATGACAGGTGTTTTTGTAACAGTGTTTGGTTATCAATCAGCTCCAATTATGATATATAATAGCATACGATATTTCTCTGTATTAGCAATGTCAAAAAAAGTGTGGAGATGTATGTTGCCAATTCATGGTGGTGGATCTCTTTTTATATGTTTTAGACTGAACCTGAGTTGATTGAGGAGACAAATGTTGACCGTCTAATGGGGCCACGGGGATACATGTACGGCCGGGGCTTGAAAGGCCACTCAGAGACATCCACTCTGAGCTCTCAGCCGTCCATTGACGAAGTGCGACAGCAGATGCACCTACTGCTGGAGGAGGCATTCAGCCTGGCTTCAGGGGGGCAGTCCACATCCAGAAGGCACTCCCATCACCACCATGCATCTCCTGACCACTACAGCCCTGCACCGCCTCCCTTCCCCTATGCAGACGTGGTGACCAGCGCCCCAGGTACAATGAGCTGTGGACGGAGAGGCCTGCAGTGGGTACCATCTTATGGCGCAGACATATATCAATGCAGCC
Source organism: Lepomis macrochirus (assembly GCA_024633595.2). Classification (NCBI taxonomy): domain Eukaryota; kingdom Metazoa; phylum Chordata; class Actinopteri; order Centrarchiformes; family Centrarchidae; genus Lepomis; species Lepomis macrochirus. The sequence goes on from JALXJV020000006.1 coordinate 18,724,428, forward strand.
TGCCCAAACCGGTAAGTGGGATGATGATATTTGCCCTTTCTTAAGAAGTGTGTTAGAGTTTATGTAACATGAAATGCCTTCCACTATCTGTTTAAGGCCTTTCACTTCACCCAGCTCCCTGAGATGGCCATGGGTTCTCCTCCGCCTTTACCACCTCGCACTGGACCTCCTCCTGGGACCTCCTTAAGACGGTGAGCCGAGAAAGTCTCTCACACACACATAGACAGATGCAGGCGGACACAGGGACACACACATTGTCTGTAACTTCCCAAAGTCCATCAGATAGTCCACATTTATTCACATTCAAATTCATATTCAGGGACTAGATATTCACTAGGTAATGTGCTGTGGCCAGGGTGATTTTAGGCCTTGTATAAATTTGAATATTGAACTAGTGCATTGAGCGATGGCAAGAATATTAATAAGGTACTCACTTTTTCACATGGAGTGTGCCTGCCATCTAGTGGTACTGACCAAGTATCCAGTAACTCTGTGCTTATTCCTCTCCAATCTCTGTACAACTTAGTTCCACTTCTGACGTGGGGCCTAAGGGAAGGAGCTCAGAGACATCTGTCACTGAAATGCAGAGTCAACATGACAACAACCCATATGGGCCGACTACTAGAGCAGCACTTCCATCTATCACTGCAGAGCAGCCTGTGTCCAACTACTCAGGTAAGCATATGGGGAGCTGACTTGGCATTTTAGAAGTAACCCATAATGGGCTTTACTTCCATGCCAACATACATTTTGCAAGAATAGTAATCTTAAATGTAAGCATCCCCTTGAAAATAGAATTCTTCTGTTCTCTGTAGGAAACCCAATAACAGCCGTCTATGCCATCCCAGCCACCAGGTCCGGCTACTCAGAATACTTTGTCTCGACACCACCCACCTCCTACCACAGTCCCTCCTGGATGTCCTATCCACCAGAGCCTGAGGATGTGCCGCCACAGTGGGCCGACTCTGTAAGGAAGCCTTTTTTGCGTGCTTTAGAAACACCTGTTCCTACTAAAGAATTCAAAAATAAGGAACTCAAAGATGAGCAAATAATAGTGGTAAAGTAATGTAGCCAGATGTCTTCATTAAACTAGGACAGTCCCCGTTTTCAAGCATTTTTCCCAGTGACTCAACAGCTCTTTGTCGTAATAATTAGACCTTTAATTTTCAGTGTGGCTATTGTGACATTTCTTGCAGAATAAAGGCTATATCCAGACCCTAAACAGGATAGATAATTGCTCTAAACATAAACGAAGCTCTTTGTGTCTTACTGTTGTTAGTGTAGTAATTGTTTGGACTAAATAAGTATTGTTATTTTAAATTCAGTGTCCTGGCTTTATAAAGAACAAACAAGAAGCCTCGGACAATTTAATTCTATGCTTTTTAATTAAATAATTAAAGACAGTCTAGCAAAACTGAAAAAAATGTTGTAATTGTTGTAGAGTGTTGTTAAAATATCCCACCCTCACCTGGTTGTCAGGTTTGTTTTTCACTTAACATCTGGTCATCTCACGGAGCCAGAAATTGAGCTACAGGACTGCAACAGCTAGAGCTGAAAAAGGAATGAACACTTTGATTTGGAAGGAATATATCTGTAATGTGTTGGTGAGATTGCCTCTCTGAATTAAACTATTGTCCTTCTCACTATGGCACTGACAGGTCTTTTTGTGGTCATGTTCCTATCTACCCTTGACAATGACTGGGACACATCAAACAACATTTTTTAAAATATCCTCCTACCCTTTCTACTGTTTTTCATTAAAATAAGATGGGTCCCATTTGTCCTGTCAGATCTGTTATAACCCATGTGACCCCCTTCCCTCCCCTGCACTGGACTCTCCTTGTTTGTATGGAATGTTCTCTTTTTTTCCCTGTCTATTTGCCTGTTTCAACCAGATGCCCTCACGCACTGTCTTTTTGCAGAACCAGTGTCATTTAGAAACCATTTGCTGATCTGAATTTATGGCTGACGTTGAGTGGACACAACAATATACCGGGGTAGTTGAGCACATTTCCTAAATGAACACCTATTTTACCTTTTTTTTTCTTGTGGTGCAAATCTGACACATGCAGATTTTGTATCAACATTCAAAAATAGTCCATTTCGGAGTTCAAACACTGTTTGAACCAAAATCCATTTCAGTATCATATACTCGTACAGTAGATCTCCACACTCATTAGTTTCTATTATTTTGGTTAATTTTTGAATGATTTTCCCAGATACAATTGTTTATATTTAATTTAATTATTTGTAAAATAGTGGTGCAAGAGAAAATGTTCACTCAGCAAAAAAGGTCTCATATACTGTATCCTTCTAATTATCTAATTGGCAGCCGTTATTTACGTGGGTAATAATAATTTGAAATTACCATGTTACTGATATCATATTTACCATGTTTTCCAGTTGCCCCTGCCTGGGTATGTAGAGGCTTTTCCTCATCCTCGCTACCCACAGGGGAGCCCCACCAGGCTGCCCCTGCAGTATAACCAGGCACTGGAGCCGCCGCCCACTGGCCCTAGTACAGCTTCTCAGCAAAGCCTGCCCGAGGTGGTGAAGGACATGGACAGCATGCACCTGAGTAGCCTCTCCACCTCTGCACTCGTGCAGGCTATCCGGCAGGAGGTGGCCAAGCTGGCAAAGAAGCAGAACGACGTGTTTGAGTTCTAGATTTAACTCTGCTCCCTTGTGTGCTGGAGATGGTTAACTGTGCATTGGTCTTCACCAGAGGCACACAAAGGTGGTACTCCTTAAGACTGATTTTTGATGTTTGTACTGTAAAACAGACTAATCTTCTTTACCCACTGGTTACCCACTGATTGATTTCTTTTCAGACGCCAATGGTGTTTTGCAGTCTGTGACGGAACAGAACGCAACAGAAAATTGTTTGGAGTTTTTTTTAGAAACAAAATGCTATCCTCTATTGATGATGTCCCAAGTAATTACATGCATCTTTGTAGATATGTCAATAGGATATGCTAAATATGGAAAATATCATTTTTTCCAAGATTAGACATTTTTTGTGAATCAGCATCAACTGAGAAGAGAGAAAAAGTAGCATTATTGTTTGTCCTGAGAGGAACAAATGGTTCCTGTCAGATTGTTAAGTATAAACCACAGTGTATATGAGCATGTACAGTATTAGGACACCATGTATCTTATCACCTTTTATAGACCATTAGTTTCAACAGGCTATATCAGTATCAGTTATTTCAAGCATTCATACCATATCGAAGTTCCACGTCACTTTTCACAAGTTCTTAAGTTTATTTTCGTATCACATATCAGTTTATGGATTTTTAGTTGAACCCAACTGAACATGAAATAAGCTGCATCTATGACGATGTAACATATATATGGAAATGTTTACCTTGATGTATCTGGAATAGAGGGAAGCATTTATGCTTGCAATATTGTTTGGGTGTACACAAGTGTTTATTGACTTGTGTGACATTGATAGACATTTTTTAACAGTAATGGGTGGTTATTATTGTATTTAAATACTTAAAACACAATCTTTGACTTAGCTAGATGTTTCTCTTAGACACAAAAACCAAAATGAAAAACTTTTATGTTAATTCATATTTGCAGCTGGATGGACATCACAGAGTTGCAGTTTTATATATCGAGCCCAGTGGTTTTAAGATGCACAGATGGTTCAATGCACATATAACCCCAAAACCTTTGTCACAAAACAATTGTCTTTGCTGCTGGAAGTAGTGCCACTGTTTCTTGTAAAGTTAAACTATAAAGAAGGTGAGTCTATCATTTGTTTACTGGCCTTAAGACATCCTAACGGTCTCACTGGGTGCATTTCATGAATAAAATACAAAGTTCATGTAAGCTATTGACCTAATGAGAGGTCCTTAATCAGTACTCCTGTTCTAAGAAGTTTTAAGTGCACAAATCCTGATGTCTTTGTGTAATATTGTGAATGTCTGCCTGAGCGTCCACTCAGATTGAGTGTACAGTACAGCACCTGTGGTTGTCCAAAAACTTTTCAGAAGCAATGTGTTCAGTGTGAAGTTATAAATGTTGAACATCAGTGTGCCCTGGAATCACCCAGTTTGTTAAGGTGCAAAATGCATATATGCTGAGGTAGACATTTATCATAAAAAAAAATAATTTCATGTTTGAAAACTGCTTCATCACATTAATTACTCAGTTATAATTTATGATCAAGACAGTACATGAAAGCATGACATAACAACATACCAGGAGACAGAAACAGAAACCTTTCAACCTGTTAAAATAGTTAAAATTAGATTTTTTTTAAAAAGCCCACAAATATAAAAGCAAAGAATTTAGGATTAGGACCCAGGTCGCCAGATGCGATGTAAAGTACAAAGTAATGTTCTGGGGAGACTGCAGTTCTTAAAGTACATGTTAAACAAAAGACCCAACCTTCTGTTTGCTACTGGAATAAAAGAGACCCATATGTGTCAGAATTATTCCAGCAGCAACAAGGAGGAAGGAGGTCAATTCTTTATTTAGTGGACGATCGGGGCATTCAAGGATATAACTAACCTTTTCATGACATGCTTCATTTAAAATCTTGAAGCTAATTGCCCAATTAGCCATCTTTATTTAGTCTGTTTGGAAATCAGGCAAAGGCCATTGTACCAGGGCAGTTCATTTTATAAAACTATGAACTATTCAACAAAACCCTATAAAAACAAAGTCATTAAATCATTTCACACATGAAAGGAATTCATAAGACTCATTCACAAGACTGATAACTCATTTTTCATTGTGACATAAGAGCCAACACTAGGTTATGATGAATTCTTAATGCAGAATTGCTGCCTTGGGAATGAAAAGTGGGACTGACTGCAGATGAGTACATGTAGGATTATACTGTAGCAGGGGTGCTGCTATGTGTTTGCATCAAGATTTAGATGTTCAGATATTTAAAATCACATGGAATGCATTACCGATTATTATATTAATAAATGCTGTCATAAGAAAGATGGAGGTTGTGACACAACTTGTGACACAAGAAAGAAAACTATAAGTGAATATGCCTTTAAATCATTATTTCCTTTCACATGACAGTACTGCTGTTACATCCATCATGAAGGAATTTAGCCTTTTTGCATTATGACTTTTGGGCAAATCCTCCTTCTCTTCCAATAAAAGTTCTTTTATACTCATGCCTGTTGGTGTGTAAGTAAGGTATAAGGAAATACTGTATGTCTTAAACTCAACACGAACTTTGTTGTTGTTTGTTTTCCCAAGGTTCCTTTTACCCATAATTCAGAGGAGCACTTAATGTCTTAAGAACTGTACTAATTACAGTGAACCCATTTTTTGTGTATACCAGAAGTGAACACCTTTCCACATTCCCATGATGGAAAACATATTATATTAAATAAAAGGGTTTTAGGTGGTTTATTGCTTTAGAAAAAAAATTGAATATTTATTCTATAAAATGAAACATGAAGTGAGCTAAATCTATTAAAAATTAATGTCTTTTTGTCTTCCTGACTGTTTTTCTCATTTCCTTTTCATCTGCTTGATCTTGTTATATTTGATGTTCCTCAGATGTTGATCTGACAGAGAGACCTTGAGACATGGAGAATAAATGAAAAATTAGCCTACATGATTAAAATCAAATAAAAAAATTTATTAGAAGAATCCATCATCAATCTGTGTCTTCAGTACCTCTTTAACTTTTTGCATGATATTATTCCGGATGGGCAATATCAAAAGCATTTTGTTGCACTGATGCTCCACTTCTATAGTCTTACCTGGTACTTTTATAAATTTTCACCTAATTAGTAGTATAGTGGTGATCTTTATTATTACCATCTACTTACACTACTTACACCATACAGATGTCAAAGGTCCCTTTGGATCACAAACATAAAAATAACATTAAAAGCTTGCAGAGTATTTCCTTGCTCCAGGAGGCAGAGTAATGGTTTACACCGCGACAAATTTGAAAGTTTTTTGTTTTTCTTGGTGTTCTGCAATGAATATAACAACAATACAACACACTGTATCAACACAATACAACATGCTCATGTTTTGGTCTGGAATAATGTGTGTGGCTGAAGAAGACTTGGCAAGTATACATCTCTCAGCTTGAACTTGAACTGAGCTATTTCAGAACTGTTTGGGATTGCACTCTTCACTGTATATAACTAGCTTTTTCAGTTGTGCTTCACAATCACTTCCTTATTTTGAAACCACGGTCCCTAGTCATCATCTCCACCTAGCAAACTTCTGAAGGCTAACTGAGAGAAATGTTAACATTGCAACATCCCTCCCCTTAGTCCACAAACTGCAATGTCAATAGCAACTATGAGTTTGAATATTTTTTCCTTAATTTAAACTTAATCTGAACTATGAAGCAGAGGGTAGACTGACCGTCCTTGAGACACCCGAGTGTTCCCTGAACATAGTCTTTGAGATACTTGGGTTCCTTCCCAACTCCAAGACGATAACATGTTTCTGTTTTTGATTCCTGTTTCAAGGGCCCAAGACCAACTGCCTTCTGTACTGGAGTGTCTGGCTCAGTGTTTCTTCTCCTGTGGGGTTGAGTGCCTGGAACAGATCTCATCTTATAGACTGGAGATGGTCTATTTCTTATTATAACGTGAATCTGATACAAGTGCATTTTTGTCCTCATGAGTTTTCACCTTCCAAGACACTGGCCCACTTCTTTCAACGCGTATTTCCACAATCCTCCTCTGGCCTGTGTACCCTCTCCCTAGACAGATTCAGATCCAGACTCTGCCCTGGGCAAGCCTGCCTTTTTTGTCTTATTTGACATGATTCCATTGAACCTTCCAAGTCAGTAAAGGACACACCAGGTCCAGCTGGGTCCTGATCTTCTGGTTCATTTGCAGCTCAGCAGTGGCCTGTACTACAAAAGGAGTTTAACCTACTGAGACTTAACTCAAGTTTATCAAGCAAACTCAGGGTCGACAAACTCTGATCGCTTACAGTGGTGTTATGGTACTACGACAGTGAATAAGATGTTGGTTAGTTGAGTCGTTGGCTGGACACTGCAGGTGAATAGGGTAAAAAATAACAACAACTAATAGAATAGATATAACCATGAATATTGTCTAGATTTCCTACATTAAGACAATATTTTTTTGTATTACAGTTTCTCTGAAATATTATGTTTAAATATGCAAATGAGGCAGTATCTAAGGAAATAAGCGCTAATTTGCATCAATTTCAAGAACAAAAATCTGAACATTGGATTAAGTCTGATTAAAAAATATTGTTTTATTTTTTTGACACATTATCCTTAAATGTTTTTAGGGAGGGGATTTTGGATATCTCTTTTTATTATTTCATACATCAAAAAATACTGTCAACAGGCATAAAAAAGCAAATTTTGATCTAGTAAGATGTTCCATATTTCAGGCTATGGAAGATATATGAACAGACCCCTCAGTAAAGACCTTCAGAATATAGTCAGGAATACGACTAGAAAGTTTGGTGTATGTAGGTGCTACTGAAGTGGAGATTTTAGGCTCAGAGTGTGAGAAAAAAACTCATTTTGAAATAAAGGCCTGTAAAGATACACTATACTTCTAAAAATCTGTGCAGGCCAGTCAAGTCCTCCACACCAAACTCGCTCATCCATGTCTTTATGGACTTTGCTTTGTGCACTGGCGCGCAGTCATGTTGGAACAGGAAGGGGCCACCCCCAAACTGCTTCCACAAAGTTGGGAGCATGAAATTTTGAAGCATTAACAGTTCCTTTCACTGGAACTAAGGGGTCAAGCCCAACCCCTGATAAACAACCGCACACCATAATCCCCCCTCCACGAAACTTTACACTTGGCACAGTGAGTCAGTTCTCCTGGCAACTGCCAAACCCAGACTCGTCCATCAGATTGCCAGACCGAGAAATGTGATTCATCGCTCCAGAGAACACGTGTCCACTGCTCTAGTGTTCAGTGTCAGGGTGCTTTATACCACTGCATCCAACGCTTTGCATTGCACTTGGTGATGTAAGGCTTGATTACAACTGCTCGGCCATTGAAACCCATTCCATGAAGGTGTCTACAGACTGCTCTTGAGCTAATGCAAGGGCCACAGAACATTTAGAGGTCTGTGATTTTATGTGGCCTTTCACTTCATGGCTGAGTTTCTGTTGTTCCCAATTGCTTCCATTTTGTTATAATACCACGAACAGTTCACCGTGGAGTATTTAGTAGTGAGGAAATTTCATGAACGGACTTACTGCACAGGTGGCAACCTATCATGGTACCACGTTTGAATTCACTGAGCTTCTGAGAGTGACCCATTATTTCACAAATGTTTGTAGAAGCAGTCTGCATGCCTAGGTGCTTGATGTTATACACCTGTGGCCATGAAATAAGAACACATGAATTCAATAATTCTTTTGGCAATATAGTGTACGTATTGTAGAATTCTACACATTCCAGTAGAAATTGGGAAGTTACACCGACATCACAAACGACAACAATTACTCATGAAGTTACCTGGATATGCAAGTAACCTCACTTCATAGTACAGGCCACAAGTGTGACTCCATTGGTGGCCTGAGGGGTTAACTAACATGTAGATAATTTTGTTTTGAGGCTCTCCTCCCACATGTTCCTCATGCTGTTCTCTGCTTGCTCAGATAGCTCTTAGATGGCACATTGTATGATGCAGTTGTTAATGCTTGATGCGATTTCTTTCAGGGTTTCCATGGGTGGCGAGGATCAACCTCAATTGTTTCACTGTCACGGAATAAGTTAGGTGAGCTTCCTGCACCATGATTTAACAAACTGGGCTGACTAGAGCATGGTTCAATAGTTATTATATTTAATGTCTGGGGCTGTAAGGGTGACCTCTCACCCCCTCTTAGTTTTCTTGCTTAGTTTTGCTCAATTCCTGGACACCTGTGGGATCATTATCATGTTATTTAATCCCAAATACAACTGAACCAAGATGCCTAATGTTTGTTTGACACAACTTCAGACTACACCAAATACATAAAAGGTCTGTCCTAAGGCATTTATTAGTTTATGACTCTGGGAAAGTGGGTAAAGACAGAAACTTCCACCAAACCACTGTTTCTCCGAATATCACTTTAACCAAATCACACGCATTTAGCCTATTCTATGTGATCTCCTTTGGATAATTAATGTAAAAACTAATGTAATATTTTAACTTCAATTCACTGAGCTTCCTATGAAACACCTTTTCTCTCTGGATTAGTTGGTAAGAAGATTGCCTCCCCATAGTAAAAGCCTATTTTAAAACTCTTTTGATAACCATACATGTATGAATGATTTAAATGTGGGGTTCCATTTCCATCCATCCCGTGGCAACTGATGTTACAACGCTAAAGTTACCTTCTGATTTGGCAGTAAAAGGAGAAAGTTAAGGGAAACTGTGGGAAGCATGTTAGACATTTTAGGTAAAGCCTTAATGCTGTCTGAGGCTCATAAATTTGTGAAACCTTCATTGTATTTGTTAAAATTCAAAAAGAAGATTTCATTGCAAAGAATTTGTGATCCATGGAGGTTTTCATATCTGTAAAAACTTTACTTGTGGAAGGCCCTCTGCTTCCTCCTACTCAGGAGTCTCTCTCTCTCCCCCTGTCTGTGTACTTGATTACAGGAGTGGGATCTGGTATGTGGGTGCCCAGTGGCAAACTGCTAATCATCTTCCATCAACTGTGCTTTATATTTTGGACTTCAACTCCACCATGCTGCCAGATCTTAGACTCAGCTAGTCTTGCTCTAGCAAGATTGATTATCTCCTGCTAGTTTAGCTGTTTTTGATAATTCCTGTTTCTTGCTCTCCGTATTTACTCACCTTATGGACCCATACTTATTTCTATAGGCTTACATGTATCATATTTACACCGAGGGGCCACAGCATAAAGTCTTACCTAGTCCAATTGTATACCAATACCATGAAAAATTATTATTTTACACAAGTTTTTCTAAGGATATGTCTATTTTTTCAAAAACAGCACCGCCCCTAGGCGGCCAGAGACTGCTGCTGCTCTGCTCCGTATGGCAGATAGTTTTGACGCAGTTGTGTTTTTTTTGCTGGTAGATTACAAACTTCCTACTTGAAGGTAGTGTCGTTATTTTTCATAATTTTATTGGCTACACAAAGTGCCAGTCATGGGCACAACTGGCTCAGCCCCTCGAAATATTTGGGGCTGGCCCTTCCTTACAGCGCGGGCTCGTGTTGGCTAATGTAGACTGTGTACGTGACATATGAGCTCCTATTGGGTCGGAATTGGTGTCACTCGAACGGTCAGAGTTCAGCAGCTAATTTGTATACAAGACATGAAGGCAAGGCAAGGCAAGTTTATTTGTATAGCACATTTCAACAACAAGGCAATTCAAAGTGCTTTACACAAAACATAAAAGCAACAGGGAAAACAATAAAAACGTTTTAAAGCAACATAAAATATTACAATCAGGGTTAAAAGAGTTAAATGGAAAATAAAAACAGGCTGACGGGTTGAGCATCGTAGTTGTTTACATCCAAATTGGAGTTACTATGCTGCGTTTCAGGCAACTCGAAACTGGGAAATTTCCGACCAAATAGAAAAACTATCCTGGAACGCCACTTGAAGTCAGATTTCCTACTTGTGAACTCGGAGAAAAAATTTGTACCCCGACTTCACGAGGAGCAGCTGGATGACGTCACAAAACAATGTCAGCGCCCATGGAAGCACACTATAAATGGCAAACCATCAACTAAAAGGCAATAAAACGTATATTTGCATGTATTTAGATTTTTTTTAGTTTTAAGATCACAAGGTTTCAAACCTGGAAAACAAACTAATACACTGGGAGAACACTGACAAATTTGAAACTGAGAAATAGTTTGTGCAACATTGTAAAACATAAAATAAAATGTTGCAGTTCTGAAGAAGGAAAACTCAAAAACATAATGTTTGCAGAGATTTTAGGATAGGAAAACCAATGGGACGTGGTGATTGAGTTTGGAGAAGTTTCTGGTAGCAAAGGGAAGATGTTAATTGAAGCAGTCACTATAGAGTTCAACAGCAACAGATAATGAAAATGAAGACCTTGAATGAAGTACGAATTAAAAGTCATGTTCCAGGGGCTAATCCTAAGATTAGAGGAGTGATGAGTGAAGTCCCAGTAGATATTGGTCTTGAAGAAATTAAAGGAAATACAGGTGAAACTCAATAAATTAGCATATCATGCAAAAGTTCATTTATTTCAGTAATTCAACTTAAAAGGTGAAACTAATAAATTATAGACTCATTACATGCAAAGTGAGATATTTCAAGACTTTATTTAATATAATAAATAATAGTTATTATTACTTAATAGTAATTTAATAATATAATTTCAATGATTATTACGTACAGCTTATGAAAACCCCAAATTCAAAATCTCAGAAAATTAGAATATTACATGAAATCAATAAAAAAAAGGATTTTAAATACAGAAATGTACAGAAGCGCATTGCATTCACCAAAGAAAAAAAAATTAGAAGCCTTATCTCATAATTATGAGATCAGGATCTCGTAATTATGAGAAAAGATGGCGAAATTACGAGATCCGGATCTCGTAATTAGTAAATAATGGTAAAGTTGGAAATAGCCTATATTTACAGATTCGAGCTTCCAGGATCAATAACTTGTAATCAAAATGTGTTTAAAACAGAAACGACTCCTCTATATTATCGTAGTTAAATAGACAACAAGCTACAATTACATTTTCACATGAGTCTAGGAGCGGCACAAATAACATTGGTCTCTACGTGCAGCCAGCTGTGAGAGGAGTGTGCAGGGACCGTCTACAAAGTGCAATTATATCAAATAAAGGCTTGAAATATCTCACTTTGCATGTAATGAGTCTATATAATATATCAGTTTCACCTTTTATGTTGAATTACTGAAATAAATGAACTTTTGCACAATATGCTAATTTTTTGAGTTTCATCTGTAGAGTCACGGTAGTGAAGCGTCTTCCTATTTGTCGATACCAGGGGAAATTAGTTAACAGTCTATCTGTGCTACTGCAATTTGAGGGAGATATGCTATAGAAAGTGATTGGATGCCTGTGCTTTAATGTGAGGGAATTTATGCCTAAGCCACTACGTTGCTTTAAATGTCAGATAATTGTGCATGTGGCAGATCAGTGTAAATCTAAGCATGAGTGCCATTAAGTGTTCACATAAGTGTGCAGTTAAATATGATACTTTGATAGTGGATAAGTATAAATTTGTAGCATTCATAGTTATGGTAGTGAATGTAGCGATGCAGCAGACAAAGGAAGGTCAAGGCTTAGGACTTGTTGAGGCAGCAAAAGATTATTTGGGTATCACAGAGATGACTGTAGACAAGTTACATGGAATGATAGCACCTAATGATGAAATATCTCAGTTTAGTGATTAAGATCATAATGGGTCTCCTTATCCTTCAATGAAATGCCAGAAGCCTTATTGCAAATGGACACGGATTTAAGAGATAACAGCTAAATGTAAAACCTGACATTATCTGTATTCAAGAAACATAGCGTGAGAATAAGGAAAAGGCAGAAATGTTGGTAAAGAATTTTGTTAAAAAAACATAGTTCAGATAATTTGACAGAAGAAGGTAAAATCAGAAGACAGCAAACATTAGATACTGTACAAAGGAAACGCTAATCAGAGTCCTAAAAGATGAGACCTTAACCATGCTCGAGGAAGGCTCTGAGTAAGAGTAAAAGAACGGCACCCGGAAAAGACAATATAAGCTATACTATGATAGAACATTTGAACAATTCTTCATTGGGTGAAGTACTGGAGTTATACAACAAGGTATGGGAGGAGGGTACACTTCCAGAAGGGTGGAAAGAAGAAATTATTATTCAGATTTAGAAACCTGGGAAAGATCCTACAAATCCTGATCATTATAGGCTGATAACATTAACTTCACATATAAAACCATGGAGAAAATGATTATAGAAAGAATACTACTACATACTACTTAGAAAGAAATTAACTTTTTTTTCACCATGGGGCATAGTACTCTGGACCCTTTTAATATGTTTGGAAAACGACATTAGGAAAGCTCAAGCAAATAAAGGGGGGGTGGTAGCTGTTTATTTTGATAGAGAAAGCGTACGATATGTGGAAGGAAGGTCTGTTAAAGCTAGATAAAATGGGTATTGGTGGTAAAATGTATAACTGGATCAAAGATTTCTTATTTGGTATTCAGTTTCGTGTAGGGAACTCCACATCAGATGCATTTTTAGTTGAAAATGGCACCCCTCAGGTCCAATACTGTTTTCAATCATGATAAATGACGGGGCAATTTGGAAACATGGGAGGAATATGGATTATGTTGTAAAGAAAGTTCAGGAAGATATTGCTATGGTTGAAAATTGGTCTTTGAATTGGGGATTTAAACCATCTGTCCAGAAATCTCAATCTATCTTTTTTACAAGAAAGAAAATCAAAGAAGATATATATTTGAAATTGTACAATGAGAGGTTACAGAGAGTGAAAACCTTTAAGTTCTTGGTTTGATGTATTGCTAACGTGGATTTATCATTTTGATAAAATGGAAGATAAATCTAAGAAAGTATTTTATATTATGAGGTGTTTAACAGGCAATGTTTGGGGAGCTGATCGAGTGGCGTGAAGAAATATTTATATAGCATTAGTTGGATCAGTTCTCGAATATGGATGTATAGTTTTTGGATCAGCTACTAGGACATCATTAAAAAGGTTGGATAAAATTCAGGCCCAAGCAATGAGATTATGCTGTAGCAGTAAAGTCAACACCAACATCAGCACTTCAGGTGGAGGTTGGAGAAATGCCACTGAATCTAAGAAGGAAACAGTTGAGGGCCAATTATTGAACTAATTTACAAAGTCAAAAAGACACACATCCTACAAAAAGGATTATGAATGAAAGTTGAGAAAGCAGCAAAATTAAAAATTAGGTATTAAGCAATGTAATTTCGGATATAACAGGACAAGGCCTGCGTTAGGCATCAACGGCTAAATCTGGTCAACGCGCAATGATTGTGAGGATGCATAGGTTGGATAGGAGAGAGGAGATTCTACGTTTAGCCAAGAAAGAAAAGCTGTTTGAGATTCGTGGGATGAAGCTACGTATTTTTCCGGACTTCACTGCTGAGACGGTGAAGGCCAGGGCACGTTTCCGTGAGGTCAGGAACAAGCTGTGGAGCGCAGGAGTGAAACACGGGATCATTCATCCAGCTATTTTGATTTTGACTTTTAACGAAGAAACTATTAAGTTCACTGATCATCTAGCTGCAGAGACATTTTACAAGACTGTGGTCGAACCTGAGATACAAAGTAAGAAAGATTGAACACGTATGGTCAAGTGCTGGTACAGACTCTAATCAAATCTGTAGACATATTTATGCCTTTGAAGTTTGAATTATAATGTATATGTTCTCAGTACTTCGGTTTAAATTATATCAGTTTAAATGGCAATAGTAAGACTAAGTGGTTGGCTTGATGTATGACTTATGATATGATTTCATGACCATAGAGTAATATGTAATAGTAGGCCTGTCTGAGTTGGTGTACATCTTATTAGTTGCTGGTAACACATGTTGGCAATATGGGGGTGCATGGGTATTATTGTGTGGGTGTGTGTGTCTTTGTGTGTTGGGTGTCTTTTTTGTTTAATTTGTTCATTTGATGGCTCTTTACTATGTTTAATCAGAAGTTATTATTTGGGTAAAATAAAAAATGGTGATGGATAAAATACTCTCAAATAAAGGGTTAAAAATAGCTCATTTGAATATTTGCAGTTTGCGAAATAAGATACAGGATATTACTGGAATTTTGGAAAATAATAATTTGCATATTTTGGCAATATCTGAGACGCATTTAGATGCAACTATTGAGGACTCCCTTTTGTATGTAAATGGATACTTATTATATAGATATGACAGAAATATATATGGTGGAGGAGTGGCTTTTTATGTTCAGGATCATATACCAGCAAAGACTAGACTGGACCTTGGTTGCATTGGGGTTGAAGCGTTGTGGTTGGAAGTGCAGTTACCACACTTAAAGCCTATTTTAGTTGGTTGCTGCTATAGGCCACCCAATGCACCAATAGTTTGTTTAGATCGTATCTGTTATATGTTGGATTTAGTTTGTGATTTAGATATGGAAATTTATTTTCTAGGTGACCTAAATATTGATTGGAGTTCGAAAAATTGCTCATTGAAAAATAAGTTACAGTCTATAGCTGAAACCTGCAATTTGTCGCAAGTGGTCACTAAGCCAACAAGAATTTTTTATAATGTTGATGGGACAAAAACAGAAACATGCTTAGATTTACTATTTACTAATGCAACTAATTTGTGTTCGAAAGCAATTTCTATTTGTGTTGGCTTTAGTGATCATAATTTAATTGCGATCAATAGAAAAACCAAAATCCTCAAACCAGGACAGAAAATAATAATTAAACGGATGTTTAAATATTTCAATGAGGCCAGTTATTGTGCATATATTAGAAATACGGATTGGTCACAAGTATTAGAGGAAGTGGATCCTGATCTAGCTTTGAAGGTTTTTACAGATTTATTAATGCCAATTGTTGACAAACATGCTCCATTAAGACGAATGACTGTAAGAAATATTGCTTCTCCTTGGTTAGATGCTGAACTTAAAGAATATATGAAGAAAAGAGATCAATTAAAGTCAGAGGCAAGTTTATCAAGGGACAATGGAATATGGGAAAGGTACAAGCAATTAAGAAATTTTGTTACAAAATTAAACAGAACAAAAAAGAGGATCTATTATGAATGTAAATTTGAGGAAGTAAAATTAGACAGGAATAAATTATGGAATACATTAAATCAATTAACAGGGCGGAGAGATAAATCTATACCAACATTTTTAGATGTAGGTGACACTTTTTTGACTAAACCTTCTGATATAGCTAATTTTTTAGGAGATTACTTCATAAAGAAAGTTCAGAATTTACAAAAAGATATGATCCCTCAGGAATATTCTGATTTATCTTTTAAGACAATTAAAGATACAATTATGCTCCATAAATCATGTAAATTTAAATTTGACAGAGTAAGTCTTACTACAGTAGAAAATACATTAAAGCTAATGAAACATAAACCTCCTGGTGTTGATGAATTGGATGTCAAGCTATTAAAGATGGTTGCTGATGTGATAACTAAGCCTATATGTTATATCATTAATTTAAGTTTAGAAAAATGTGTTTTTCCTGATAACTGGAAAAAAGCTAAAATTGTGCCTCTTCCAAAAAATAAAAAGGAAAATTTTTCTGGGAAAAATAGCAGACCTATAAGTATTCTACCAATTTTGAGTAAGATTATGGAGAAAATAGTTTATGATCAAATTAATTTGTATTTCTCTAAAAATGAATTGAATTCACCTTATCAACATGCTTATAAGAAAGGGCACTCTACAACGACAGCCTTGGTTCAGATGACGGATGATTGGTTGCAAGAAATTGACGATAGAAAATTAGTTGGTACTGTAATGTTAGATCTTAGCGCGGCATTTGATTTAATTGATTATGATCTATTATTAGAAAAATTAAGGTGTTATGGATTTGAAAAGTGTGCAATCCAGTGGATCCATAGTTATCTCACTGATAGGAAGTTTAATGTACTGTTTAATGGTAGTTACTCTGATACAAAGGTCTTGCGTTGTGGAGTGCCTCAAGGGAGTTGCCTTGGACCACTGTTGTTTTCTATTTTTATTAATGATCTGTCTTTTATTTTGAGGTGTGCCACTATTGCTCTGTATGCGGATGACTTAACTATTTTTGTGTCTGATTATGACTCTACTAGACTTAATACTGTATTAAATGATGAATTACAATTAATTGAAAACTGGAACAGAGTAAATAAGTTAAAGATTAATGTTGGGACCTAAATATTGATTGGAGTTTGAAAAATTGCTCATTGAAAAATAAGTTACAGTCTATAGCTGAAACCTGCAATTTGTCGCAAGTGGTCACTAAGCCAACAAGAATTTTTTATAATGTTGATGGGACAAAAACAGTAACATGCTTAGATTTACTATTTACTAATGCAACTAATTTGTGTTCAAAAGCAATTTCTATTTGTGTTGGCTTTAGTGATCATAATTTAATTGCGATCAATAGAAAAACCAAAATCCTCAAACCAGGACAGAAAATAATAATTAAACGGATGTTTAAATATTTCAATGAGGCCAGTTATTGTGCATATATTAGAAATACGGATTGGTCACAAGTATTAGAGGAAGTGGATCCTGATCTAGCTTTGAAGGTTTTTACAGATTTATTAATGCCAATTGTTGACAAACATGCTCCATTAAGACGAATGACTGTAAGAAATATTGCTTCTCCTTGGTTAGATGCTGAACTTAAAGAATATATGAAGAAAAGAGATCAATTAAAGTCAGAGGCAAGTTTATCAAGGGACAATGGAATATGGGAAAGGTACAAGCAATTAAGAAATTTTGTTACAAAATTAAACAGAACAAAAAAGAGGATCTATTATGAATGTAAATTTGAGGAAGTAAAATTAGACAGGAATAAATTATGGAATACATTAAATCAATTAACAGGGCGGAGAGATAAATCTATACCAACATTTTTAGATGTAGGTGACACTTTTTTGACTAAACCTTCTGATATAGCTAATTTTTTAGGAGATTACTTCATAAAGAAAGTTCAGAATTTACAAAAAGATATGATCCCTCAGGAATATTCTGATTTATCTTTTAAGACAATTAAAGATACAATTATGCTCCATAAATCATGTAAATTTAAATTTGACAGAGTAAGTCTTACTACAGTAGAAAATACATTAAAGCTAATGAAACATAAACCTCCTGGTGTTGATGAATTGGATGTCAAGCTATTAAAGATGGTTGCTGATGTGATAACTAAGCCTACATGTTATATCATTAATTTAAGTTTAGAAAAATGTGTTTTTCCTGATAACTGGAAAAAAGCTAAAATTGTGCCTCTTCCAATAAAAAGGAAAATTTTTCTGGGAAAAATAGCAGACCTATAAGTATTCTACCAATTTTGAGTAAGATTATGGAGAAAATAGTTTATGATCAAATTAATTTGTATTTCTCTAAAAATGAATTGAATTCACCTTATCAACATGCTTATAAGAAAGGGCACTCTACAACGACAGCCTTGGTTCAGATGATCGGATGATTGGTTGCAAGAAATTGACGATAGAAAATTAGTTGGTACTGTAATGTTAGATCTTAAGCTGGCATTTGATTTAATTGATTATGATCTATTATTAGAAAAATTAAGGTGTTATGGATTTGAAAAGTGTGCAATCCAGTGGATCCATAGTTATCTCAACTGATAGGAAGTTTAATGTACTGTTTAATGGTAGTTACTCTGATACAAAGGTCTTATGCTGTGGAGTGCCTCAAGGGAGTTGCCTTGGACCACTGTTGTTTTCTATTTTTATTAATGATCTGTCTTTTATTTTGAGGTGTGCCACTATTGCTCTGTATGCGGATGACTTAACTATTTTTGTGTCTGATTATGACTCTACTAGACTTAATACTGTATTAAATGATGAATTACAATTAATTGAAAACTGGAACAGAGTAAATAAGTTAAAGATTAATGTTGGGAAGAGTAAATGTATGATGTTGGGATCTAATCATCTTTTAAAAGATTCCCCGCTTTGAATTTATCAGTTAGTGGACTGATAATTGAACAAGTGACAGAGGTCAAATTGCTCGGTGTGATGGTGGACAGCAGGTTGACTTGGAACGCTCAGATAAAATTAATATTGAATAAAATGGGCAGGAGTATGGCTGCAGTTCGTCATTGTAGAAAATGTATACCGTTTCGTATACGGAAAACTTTGGTGGAATCAATAGTTCTGTGTCATCTGGACTATTGTTCCATCATTTGAGCTTCAACTACAGAGAATAATTTAAACAAATTACAGATTGCACAAAATAAAGCATCTCGGCTTGTTCTAAACTGTTCTTTTGGGACAAGTGTTAGGGATATGCATAATCAGTTAGCATGGCTTAATGTAAGAAGCAGATTTAATTATTCTCTTATTAAATTCTTAAAAAAATATAATGATTTCTAAAGCACCTGAAATTATTTATAGAAGATTGACCTTCTTCAGTGAAGTTCATGTTTATTTCACTCGTCAATCAAGTGAAGGGCGTTTCGTGTTACCTGTCTGTCGAACAAATCAATTTCAAAGAACATCGTGTTACAGAGCAATGGTGGCATGGAACTCGCTCCCATTATTTTTGGTCTCAGAGAGTCACAATGTTAGTTTTTCTAAAAGATTGAGACTGTATTTATTTACTTTGGAGTAACTGTAATTTTTTGTAATTAATAATGACTGATAATGAGCTATAATAATTGAAATGAGATTTTCATATTTTGTACTGTTCCCAGAGAGTGGTAATATTTTGTATATATAAGAGCTTACATTGTGATATTATGTTGTTATGTTTAGTGTGTGTGTGTTTGTGTGAGTGTGATGATTTATGTTGTTGTGTGCACTTCTGTATTTGTCTTCATTGTTGTACAGCTTTGATGTTAAGTTTTTTGTTGAAAAATGTTGTGACCCCAGGAAGAATAGCTGCTGCTTAATGTAGCAGCTAATGGGGATCAAAATAATAAACAACAAATAAACAACAATTGGATCACTAGTCCAACTGCTTTAATGTCAGCTGTTCCAACATACTTATTACGTCAGCCTAGAGTTGATCTTTCTCTACTGAAACAGGTTTGTTCAAGTAAAAACATTTTAGATATGCAAGCTTATGTGAACACTATGCTGCATGAGAAATATGGGTACTACGTACATTTATTTACGGACGGTTCTAAATACCCAGAGAACAGAAAATCTGGATGTGCTTTTTACATTCCAGAATTAAAAATTGAGGAGTCTAAAAGATTAATCCATCATTTATCGGTGTATACAGCAGAAATTATGGCAGTCTTGTTAGCATTACAGTGGATAGAGAAAATCAAACCAATGAGAATGATAATTTGTTCAGAGTCAAGCGCAGCTCTGGCTAGTCTCAAAAGTAAAATGTCAAAATGTAGGGAGGATATTATGTTTCAAATATTGTTATCTTTATACAGAATAAGTAGTCTGGGGATTGATGTTCAGTTTTAATGGGTCCCGGCACACATTGGTATCCAGGGGAATGAAATGGCAGACACATTAGCTAAAAATGGGTTGAAAGTGAATCGGATAAAGGTGGCAGTACCAGTTAGCAAAGTAGAGATCAAAGCATATGTAAGGAGCAAAATTAAGATGCAGTGGCAGAGTTTATGGGATAATGGAAATAAAGGAAGACATTTATATAAGATTTAGCAGAAAGAGGGGGAGGAAAAGTCAATGGGGAAGAGCAGGAGAGAACAGTGTCAATTTAGCAGTATTAGACTAGTTCACACAAAGTTAAATGCATCTCTGGACCTTGTTGGAAAACATCCATCTGGAAATTGTGAGGCATGCAGTCAACCAGAAACTTTGGAACATGTGCTGTTTGAGTGCACTAAATACTCAAACAAAAGACTGGCTTTAAGAAATGGATTGGAACATGAAAGAATTAAACAAATGGACATTAAAACTATTTTCTCAAACAACTCTGGAAAGATGGTGCTTAAACACAACTCATCTTTTTTACAACAAACTGGAGTGAACACAAGGATTTAGGCAGATGTAACTAAGATACAGTAGATGGCAATAATGCTGCATCTGGTTGCAAGTCATCAGTAAAAAGTAGAAGAAGAATTTTGATTGTAGGCCTACTGGTTGGTATGACAGAGACGCCGATTGTACCTCCTGTGGTGATTGTATCCTGAAATAGTTTGCATTGGTGGAATCAGAAGGATTTTAGCTTTCAAACGGTTTATCATATGGATATGAGCTTAAAATAGCAGTTGTGTGCACATACCGAAAACTGCCGAATTCTGCCTGCCTGCCGAGAATTGCATGCACCTCACAGGTGATAACAGCCATTTATGCTGAGAAAAGAGGTGGATGGAAATCTTGGCAGGTAGCCTACAAAATTTGTTCTGCTGAATTATGCATCCACCTCTTTAGGTCCTTTTCAGACCTTTTGCTTTGCTCATTGATCAAACGCGGTTATCACCACATATACTGAATGCCAAGGAATGGTACTTCTACTAAGTGTATTAAAAACTTTAAACATTCATAAAATATATACTTCAAATTATCACCATTGATGAACCCCACAAAATATTTTAGAGCGTTAAAAAGCAGTATTTAGCAGGTGCATGCAGTTCTTGACAGGCAGGCAAAACTTGGCCCGCAGGCGGGCCGTTGGAATGTTAAAAGGTTTTTAACAGTAGCCAATTACTATAGCCTACTTAAAAAGCCAGAAAGGATGTTTGTCATAAATGGTCAGAGTGAGTTTTAGATTTTATACCAATACCATGAAAAATCATTATTTTGCAAAATGTGTAATGTATCTGGAATTGTTCATTGGCTATGTTTCATATCTGTCAAAGTGACTCTAAACAGTAGCCATTGCAATTAAAGCAAACTGCTGCTTAAAATAAACAACATGCCATATCCACTCATAGTTCCAGGGATCGATCGATCGATCCATCCATCCATCCATCCATCCATCCATCCATCCATCCATCCATCCATCCATCCACTGTCAACCACTTGGAATCCATCACGCAGGGTCAGTTCCTGGGCTCTCATTTATAAACCTGTGTGTAGAATCTTCTCTAAAAGTGTCTGTATGCCCAAAACTCAAAAATGGCATATGCCAAAAAAAAATACAGGAGGACACACACGCAAGACGGGATGACCCAGGTACTAATTGAAAACAGATTAAACCAAATGCATTCCACTTGTTTTTAAACATTTAGGCTATTTAGGCTACACACAGTCCACTCACTTAATGAGGCTGCAGATGATGTAAAAGAAATGTGACTTGTTTTATGTGACATAAATGGTACACTGAAAGATTTACTTAATAAAATAGTGCCGCTTTTACAAGCAGTGCTTCACATTCATTCACATTTGTCTATGGTTGCCGATTCTGATTCTGAAAAAAATTAGGGGGAGCTCAACTTCCCCACAGGCTCAAATCACCCCGCTCTCCCCTATGCACCATTTATCAATGAGGCCCCAGCACAATCTATTTAACGGGAACGACATTTGGGACCTGTAACACCTACACTATATTTCATTGCTGTTGCCGGCCCACACTCTAGCTACTAGTGCAGCCCCACTAATTTCAGATGTACTCAATGCCATTTTGTTCTGGAATCGGGCCTGGAGCTACAAATAACAAAGGAACCCAGCTGAATTTGCTTGAAATAAAGTAAATGATTCATGTCAGCACGATATCGTCAGCAAATTTTTAATTTTTCCCCCACCAACGTAAATCATGTTTATTCAACTTAGCTCCATATGTTCCAACTGGCTGTACAGGCCCCTCTGCCCCCCAGTTTGAGAACCACTGCGTTAGTGGAAGATGAAAATTATGTTAGCATAAACTTTCTTGGACAAAGAAGGCTGTGTGCAGGGGTACAGAGGATGTGTCTGTCTTCAGTTATTGTTGTTCTTGCTTTAATATTATGGCATCTGTGAACACCATTGTTTTTTAATTGTGCAACCTTATACTGATACTGAGAGATGGCATGTCAGGCCAGGCTTCCCAAACAAACCAAGGCAGCCATTATCAGTGTTCATACCCAAATTGGCTGGCAAAACAAGTGATCTCAAGCAAAACAGGGTTTGTTTTGACAGTGACTTAGCTGCTCCTGCATAACATATCAGCCTATAGCCAGCAGAATCTCAGTATGCACTTTTCTGTGTAGGGCAACTCAGGCCCCCCAAATCAAAGCGTTGCCTGTGACACAAGTAAGCTGTCGTTCACGAATTCATTTAGCAAGCTCAATACCCATCAAGCTAGAAATGACTCACAGAATATTGACACAAAATACCATCCTGATGTGACTGAAGGTGTCATACAGTAGCTGCTGACAATTACTAGTGTAAAAAAACCTGTTGTCATTTCAACTTGAGAAGAGCCTCATGTTTACTTTACACACCAGCATCCCATTCATTTGACAGTGGAGCCAGAGTTAACCATATGAATGTCAAGCCAGATATAATGTTGCATTCTACATGGTTACTGATAATATTGTGATCAATGTGAAAAGCATATTAATAATGTTTCTATGTGTGTATGGTTTCTTTACCCCTTAGTTACCTTTTGTACATATTTCCAGGACAGCCTGACAGACCCTGTACGCCTGAGGATGTGGACCATGTGTCTTCTGAGTTCCTGCTGCCGACTTTCAACTTGCCACTGCAATGCTAATCACTTGGTCATCTTTTCGGTCTTAACGGTGAGTAAATCTCATACCCAATTTCTAGGATTTCTTAGATTTATACATTTTCATAAGAACAATTTTTAAGGGGTTGTAGAAGTCATGGAAGTTATTTTACCATACCAAATGTGAGAAATATTCAGGAATGTCACCTTCCCCCTTAATATACATTGTATTACCCAGATACTTTAATAGGTTTGTTTAAAAAAGTAGTGCAGTAAATCTGTAGTTCAACATTTCCCCACCAGGGCTCAGCCTAAGCCATGCAAACGAATGTTCTCTCTTGGTGAGAGAAGCCTTATGACAATGGCAAAGAAGCCAAGTCAGAACACGGCTAATTTCATTTTCAGACAGAGAGACAGAGCTGTGCTTTCAAGGGGTTTACAGCCTTGCATGAAATGTTACATGCACACACCACAGAACAACAGGAACACTAGTCACTACTGTATAAAGTGGTGTATTACAGAAGTCTTGCAACAAACACTGCCTTTTTGAAGTTTTTAATGTTCAAATTTTGATTACATTTTGTCAGAGCACTGTTGATTCAACTGTGTGTATTTGTGAGGCTAAAGTGTTGTGGTACTGTATTGAAATGCATTATATCGAACTGTGTTCCAGGAAAGGTCTACAAAGATATTGGTAGCAATATATTAGATCAAGTGGTCAGAGGAATGTATAGACAATGATATACAAAAGCAATCTTTCTTGTCTATTGTTACTTTAAATGTTAAAATTTTGTTTATATTTTATTTAATTTTGGCTCCTTTTATATATTAATTATTGTACATAATGTATTTTTTTCACATTTACCTGTTTATAATATGTTTAAAGAATGTAATATTATGAAAAAGGAATTATGACACAATTAATTGGCTACTACATGCCAAATTAGAAGGAATGGAAGTAATAATAATGGGGTGGTGCTATCGTAAAGACTGCACACAATCAGGAAGCTACAACCCGGCATTGCCAATGTCATGATTTTTAAATGCACAAAGTCTGCCTTTATCTTATAAAACAAAAAGAAATTAGTTTGAGATTGTAACCCTCTGGCTCTATACCTGTTACTAATCTTGTTGTCATTTCTGTACATTTAATTAACAATTTTTATCCATTCACAAATCCGCTCCATGTTGGACACATGAATTAATCAATGTCTGTGCACATGTGTACAAATGTGTACAGTGGGCATGATGCATCCTAAAAGTATTAATCCTCAAAAAAGAATAGAGAGTGTGTTGTCAAGGAAAATAATACATTTTGTGAAAGTTTTCCTTTTGCAATGTCTATGGTTTACTCTCCTCCACTTCTATATATACACGTTTCTCTTTGTCCTCCATTTTCTCCTTATGATAAGTCTCCATTTTAAATCATCGACTTGTACAACACTTGTAAAACGATTTGTACTTGTTTTTGACAATGTCTTCTCTCTCAAGTACAGTGTAGATTATTAGAGCCTAATTTGGCAGCTGTAATTAGATGTGATTGAATGCTAGAGGTCCATTATCTCTAATAAAGGCTCCTTAAAGTAATTATGGTAGTCTACAGCCTTATTGAGCAGAAATCAGCACAGTGATTAGATAATTACCACAATGGTCAGTGCAAGGACAGGTCATAGGAGGAAAACAGGTGAAAGCACCTGAGTGAACTAATCTTCTGTGACACTAAACGTGATGTATGCTGCACTTTCACCTCACTCTCAAGATTCAGGCTGATGTGTTGTTGGGAAGCCTGATGAATTAGCCAAGATTTGTGAAATGAAGCGTAACCACAGATTCTCTGGTGCCAGTATGAATCAGAAGGTCTTGATGAGGCAAATGATGAATTATTTTATCCTTAAAATGATTAAATGATGATGTACATCGCAAAAACATTTTCTTCTTTTATCAAATATTCTGATCAAAATGACACATTGTTTTCCACTGACTAAACTCTTCCCCTGTGTGCAATTTTATTATGTGAACATAGTGGGTGGTGCATTGAAAGTCATGCTCAAAATCAGACTGACTGAGTCTCATTAACTGAGGTGCCTCTGAACTACACAGTGGAATAGCGCATTAAAATGATCTTATCGCCTGTCGTGCCTCTGCAACAGATGCTCTAGTTCAAATGAATCATGCGCGTACAGTAAATAAAGCTTTGGAACTTTTTTGGTGCTCTAAATAGATAAACCTTTAGGGTTTTCGAAACAGCAGTTCTGTGTGGTTCAGCATGCTATTTCATGTAATTCTATTGATTATTTCTCTGCCTACTCCTGTCGGTGCATCGCAGCAAATTCCAATCCACTAAAGTTGTCCACCTCCTCAAAAAAAAAGATCAGACTACTGCAATGACCTGGTTACTGTGTAAAACTTTGTGCTGATTCTCAGTACTAGCATTACTGCACAATAGCAAGATAACAGCATGGCCCGTTCAATCTTCCCACTCATTTGCTGATCTCTCCTCATGCATTTGTTGTAGTGGCTGTTTCAAGACACTAGGGGCTGTCCAAGCTACTCAACCATGCGCATAGAGGGTCACCTCAGTACCACACGAACTACAGTCAGCTGGAGGCTTTTTTTCCTCAGCAAATGCTAACAAACAATTCAGTATGCTGATACAATATATCTTACACAGTCAAAGCTAGATATATATGATTTCAGCTGATGCACATACTGCCAGGCAGACAGTCTGCAAGAATAAAACCTACCAAATTTGATTGGTTCGCAACAGCTTTTTATCTCCAGTATGAAATCATCTCTTGATGATGATCTAATCCAATCACATGCACATATGTATATAAGCCTCTCTAAACCCTTTCTCTCTCATTACTCAATTCCCACATCCCTACCCCCAAACCCTGTTTTCTAACCTCTTTCAATGGGGGGTCATAAGCAAGCCGCTTACTGAGACGAGCCCCCACCCTCAGTCTCGACCCCCGGGTTCCTAGCATCTCTGGCCACCACACCCTAAACATCCCTCTTCATCCCTCCTTTCTCGACCCCATCATCACTCTTGAACCCTCTTTCATAAATCCATCCTCATTAACCGAATAAACTACCTTTTTATACCTAATATTGGCGTGGTCTTTGTTAGTGAACTGAGGCTTGAAGTAGTAAGGTCTATCGTTTCGGCACTGATTAATTATTGATCCTGGTTTCTCATGATAGTTTTCACTATGGATGACCAATGAAAAGATTTATCTTCCATTTATTTCAGTTGTATTAGGTTGGCTGCAGAAGTCTCCTCAGTGGACATCTAAAAGCCAAAGATACCACTAGGGGTAAGCATACTTTTGTAAGTTGATCCTGATCCTGCTGCACTCACATGTGCCAGCTATCAGAATTACCACCTTGCACTCCATGAGAATACTGGATCATTTTCTAATGCAAACCTAAGCAAGAGCATTGTGTGTATCCTCCAATAAATTTGTCTAATGGCAGGTGCACTGGCAAAAGGGCAGGGTTGCTGTTAACTTACTAAAAATCATAATTAAATTTAATTTTGTTGATATAAGTGGCTGTGACAACTAAGGAACGTGTCCAATTCAAGAAAAATTAAAAATTTTCAGCTCCCTCAAGCAAAGATGCTGATTAACTGTTAAATATGCACAGGTGTATACACAGACTAAAACATGTAAAAGCTCTCTATTTTGCTACTGCTTCACAGCAGAGAGAAAAAATGAACCAAACCAGTATTGCATCAGTCTGCCCCTGCTTTCTGAAAGAGCTGACGAGGCAAAGCCACTGAACTTATAATTCTTCCCTAATGCAAACAATATAAGAGCCTCAAGTGTCTGATTTGGCTCAATGGACAGTGAGACAGCTGTAGTGTATGGGCTCAGATGTATTATAAAGTTCCTGCTGGTGACGCTATAATGTAATGGTCACATTCACATCCCTGGTCAGTACAATTCTCCGTCATATACTTCCTTTCATTATGACTTGTCCCTGCTCTGGGATTTTAACTCTTTGGCCATACTGCAAACAATAATAAATAAAAGAGTATATATCTTTGTAATGAATGGCCATAATTAGTGTCCTATTTATAGTTATGATCTATAGTTTAGACACCAGTGCAAATAAATTTTGGATTAAATTTAGAACTAGGTTGAAAGTATTTTGTGGTGAATAGCAGGCTGGGTTTCTTCTTTGTAACTTAGCCATTAAATTACAACTCTTTCTTGATACTAATTGAAAACATCTTTGTCTGGATGGGACATGCAGAGCTTCAGCTAGAGCAGAGGCAGAGAAGCAGGCTTGCTTGTGTTTCTTATTTGAATGAGTATCCCTAACCCTGTATTTGAGGAATATAATTGGTGTTACTGCAAGAAGCTTTCTTTCTTCCTCAAACCTTTTCTGCTGATTTCTTACTTTCCTGACCCATCCTGCCAGCTCTTCTCCCTCTCTCTGTTGTCCTTCCCATACTTTCCCTCTGTAGATTAGTTGCTCAGTGATAACCGTATGCTAAGGACTGCTGTGAGTTTCTACACCCAGCTGTTTGAAAGTGGAGTAGTCAGCAGGATTTGGCTGCTTGGTCCTCACTTTACACTTCTTATGCACTCCCTCCTCTGTTTTCCAGTTCTCCTTCAATGCTCTTCGTCTTGTCCTTTACCCTTCTAACTCATCTACCTGCTTTCAGTGCAATTTTCCCTCGTGGCTCTGTCATTATATGGCCAATTTTAGTTTTATCAGTGCTATTTCTGTTGCACTATCAACATTTCTTACATGTTTTCAAAAAGGAATAAGCGTGATAATAGGAATAGCCTAATAGCTTATTGGTTTGGATTATAAAGAATAAAAAGGATTTTTAACCAGCTCTACATATTGAATGACTGTTGTCATCTTGTTACAAGATTATCTGCTTTATGACCTAAATTTTTCTGTATTGGTTTGGTAAAATCCACTTTGTTGCACTTACCCGTCTGGTTTAATGTGTTTGTGCAGTGAGGAAGCCATCAATGGTCTGAAAGCATAGTAGACCAACCACAGAATTGTTTGATAGTGCTGTATGACTTATGGTCAGCTACTCACATTTGTCTATGTAGCACAGCTGATGATGCAGGATGACATCATCAAATTGTCCACAATGAATAAGTTACCTGTCAGTCCATATAAATTTATGCTTTTCAGCTCTTGGTTCGTTTTTACAAGCCATCCACCCTTTTAAAATGAACTTAATGCATAGCTGAACAATTTTGCGGAAGGTTTTTACAGAGATACAGTGTGTGTAACCTGGTGCAAACAAGCCAGAGCTAACAGCCATTACAGCAGGTTCATGGTGCAATTGTATTCTCATCTACCTAGGACACTTGTGCTTGGCAGATTCCACTTCCCAATGTTGTGGCTTTTCTTACTGCTGCTGTCAAGAATAAGGAACTGAAATGAGGGGAAGTAGGGAATGAAAGCCAGAGAGGCTTATTGAATACATAAATCACTTCCTGGATAGACGGTATGTTGTTTCATTGCTAATGGATCTCTGCCACAGCTCCGTAAATCACAGCGCACACAACCAGACATCAGGTACTAGTCGGAGGCAGGACTTCTATGTAGGCAAAGAGGGATAGACAACATTATTCTGTTGCTTTCTATTTTGTTCCCATATTCTCTTGTAGGGATTTTGGGTCCACACAGAATTGCAAAACAAGCAGTATTTAGGTTATTGCTCTCACTCCTGCCTCTCTCCTCTCTGAGTATAATGGGCACTTACTCAGCACGATGGGGGTGGCATTAATCCCTGACGGTGAGCAAAGTCACCAAAAGTTCATGCCTGACCAGCCAGCCATAATGTCCTTGTGAATTATTTTGTAAAACTATAGGGAACCAGATCTAAATTTATATTATTTATGAATGAAGAATGCATCACATACAAACAATATCACTAAAAAACAATATATTTTAGTCTGTTTTTTCTAATTGAAGTCCAGATACCCAGTGTTAGGGCTGTTTATTTTGTATGCTAATTAAATCAAGGAAGCCCTGTGAATAAGACCATCAACTTCAATATGTCACAAAAAACAAATGCTCATGGTTGTGGCTGTAGTGTGATGCACTGCAGTGCAGGTAACAGAACAACTGCAATTCATTCTGTAGGCCCCTATTTGAACCAAAGGAGCTGAGAACAAGTGGTGTATTTATGTGTGCAGAAAATGTTATTATGTATAAGGTTTTCTTATACCTAGCTTTTACTGTCCATCCTGTTATTATAATATTCAAGATCTCCTTTTGTAAATAAAAAAAATATTGCCAATTCACTGTTTATGTAGAAAAACCTGTAGCGTAGTTCTACAAAATGTTGGCCAACCACATTGTGTTGCGTTTGTACCAAGTTCTAACTGAAATCTGAGCAGCTTTTTACATCTCAAAAGGCTTGGACTTTGTGTAGTTAATGTCAGTTTACAGATGTGCATCTTATCCCGTATCCGGTTTTCCTCTTATTGCAATCCTATCTAATTACCACTCTTTTGACACATCACTATCTAGTGTTAACTAGCATATGAACCACCTCACAAATAAATGTGCGAGTCACTCATTAATGGCACAGGGTTTGTACAAAGTCTTTTGTGTTCTCACTAAGCTCGAATTTGAATATACTCTTTGAACAGTGCTGGATTTTTAACATTATCTTGTGTCCATTCTACACAATCACTCATCAGAAATGTGATTTTTTTCCTGATAAATCTGGAATTCCAGATTTTCGGACTTGAAAATGGGACCCACATGAATCCTGCAGATCAATAAAAAATGTTTATGGTCTTGCTAGCTTATCTATCCTCGTCTCTCCAAGTTTGACTTGGAAAAAAGATTTTCAGGGGCTGTTAAGTTTCTCTTTAAGGTGTAGAGATTTAGCATTAACTTTCAACTTGAAATCATTTATCATCCATTGAATATACCTTTAATCAGCCATGTGAATCACGATAAACTCTAATTCTGGTGTGTGGATAAGGTTTGAATTACACCATGGTTTTTAGGGGAGCTCTCTGTACATCTGCGCCTATGTGCAAAAATATACTTTCTAATTTCTTTTATTGCCCTCCACCAAGACACAATAAAATTCCTGAACCACCCATTCCTAAAACAATTCTTCAACCAGAGAAACAGAGGCATTTTCAGAACCTTTTGCACCTCAAATATTTATTTTTTAATTAGCTCATGGTTGTCTCTGTAGTTATGAAATAATGAGTCAGATTCAATCAGATGTGCATAGTTCTCAGTTCTTGCTTCTTTTTAAAGGTTGATACTAACATTGACCCAATCTGTCTGCTTTTTGTGAGGGGTGACTTTGGCTTTGTGCTCCTAGGCTCCTGACTCCTCATGCTTCACTCGGTTTAAGGCAGCGATTGGTGAAAATCCTTCAGCCGGAAAAGCTTCATTAGAAGGAGGACAGAGTTAATGAACTCTGACCCAATGTCCACATCTGACATGGCGCCTTCACTACTTAGCAACCCTTCGACCTTTGGACATCACTCTTAATATTCCTTCTGTAGACCATAGCTACATTTGAGATGGATCATCATAATTGTCTAGATATTGTCTAGAATTGTCAGATAGAAAAAAGAAAAAGGTGACAGCTGATCTTGGCTGCAAGGCATTTGGTCATTGTGTATGAATGGAGCTACCCCCACTGCCTTCTGCAGAGAGTCATAGTGGTGTTTATCTTTCTTTAGTGAGACATTTTATCAGTGGAGAAATAGCCGGCCATTTTCTAATCAAATTAGTTTAGTTAGTGCTGTGCCGTCCCCACTGAGCCTGGCAGTATAAAATGCTGTATTCACAAATTACTCATTTGTACCCTTGAATAAATAATTCCTTCTCTTAAATTACCAAATTAATTCCCTCAAATAATAATTGTTTATTTGAATTAATAAATCAATTACTGACTTAACTGTCTCAAATAGTCTTAAGTTATTGTAGAAATTGAAGTTACATTATATGTTGCTGTAACTAGTCCAGTCAGCAACATAGCAACAGGTCAGCAACTGTGTTTGCATAGGAATAAGATGAATTATGTGCAAGCAGTCTTCACAAAAACCTTCAATCCACTGTTTGCGATGGGCAAGATTATTTTTCTTCCAACCATTATCTATAGATAAGAAAAAGCATTGACCAGTCAATTGCGAGCACAAAACGAATATTATAAATATTTTGAACACCACTACGCCACCATCAGTTTGCAAATTTTCTATGTCAAATTTTAGGTGTTGTTCCTGATTCGGGAACAGCCATTGATCAAATAATTTTATTAGACACAGAGGGCTAATATTCTAATCTGAACCAGATTTGAGATTTGATATGTCCCCTTACAATATAGGCTATATGGTAAGCTCAATTTTCCCACATTACTGTTGAGAAAACTTATTAAAGTATTAAGTAGTATTAAAAGGATATGTTTTTGTCCTGTTACTTACTGTGTAGCACTGAGAGACCAATGGCACACTGTCAAAAATTAACATTTATGGGGCCAACAAATTGTGCAAAAGGCATTATCCATATTATGAGGAGATGGGCTATTGAATGGAGTTAGATAGAGCAACACAATGAACCTTTCCTGTCCATTGTAAATGTACTAGCTGTAGCCCTTTTGCTTCAGTGGAACGATTCTCATGCTGGTAATTTGATTTATTGAAAAAGTAGCTATGAGTCATGTGGTATCTGACCCTGCTGCTCTTAATTAATCTATATATCCTGTGCTGTTGCTCTTTCAAAACACCTTTGTTTGTAAGACTAACATTGCTTTCTAATTTATATAGACCTACCTGAGGGCACCTGACACTTAAGGGCTGTCAGAATGTGGGCCTGATTAGTTCAGCCCTTTCAAGGATACACTACAGTTATCAGCTCTTTTAATGGGTTCTAGTTTTGTTTCAAGTACATATTAACCTAAAGCAACATTATGCATGTCGTCTTTTTGTGTGATTTGGCACCCCTACTGCTTCACAGTGTAATTCACTGCTGACGTAAATAAGCTGTACATGTGAATTTCTTATAATTACATTATGATAAAGGATTATGCTGTTCTTGTGATAGAAATTCTGCCAGGGATTTCAATGATACATAGTGCCATAGAAAGCTCCCACGGCCCAGAGAGACAATGATAAAGATGTCATTCTCCCAATTACAAGGCAGTGTACCAGAAAAATGATTTTGAAGCTGTTATTTTAAGGTTGAAACACTATATAATGTTGATTTAATGTTTATCATGAATAAAGGTGTAAAGATAAATTACTCTAGAGAGGTATGGTTTGTATTTTAATTTGTACACACACTGCATAGTGAAGTGGGTCTTTTTCTGCATTGGTACCATACCGTATATTTCAAAATTAGGACCAGTTGCTGCATCGCTAGCATTCAGTTTGTAAGCTATTATCGTGTCTTGCATCAAAATGGAATTTTGGTTGGTGGCGTATGTATATGTACAAGTCATCAGATGGTGGGCCAGAATGTGGTCAAGTGACCATTTACCAACACTTACTGTGTGTGATTAGCTCAGTTAGTAGTGTACAGGACTCCTGTTCGGAAGGTTGTGTGTTATGGAAGATTTTATTGGACTTTAATATTTGTAACTCGCCGAAGACAATCTACAAATGTGTACAATGATGCTCAAATATTTCACTATCTGCAAATGTGTATTTTTACATTTGTGATGTGTAAAATCATATCCACAAAAATACAGAGTGATGTGTACTCAAAACTGTTTTTACACATTTGCAGATTACTTCCATACATTACCTTTTTACACATTTGTGTAATTATGTCCAATGTGTACTGCTGAGATCTGTAAATAAATATATACACAAATATCACACAATTTGCAATTGCACACAATTAAATCAGTACAACAATCTTTTTATTTCACATACAAAGTGTGATTTATGCATTTGTGCATCCATTTCTACACACAAAACTGTTTTTGCACATTTGCAGATTACTTCCTATGAATTTGTGGGTCACGTTACATTTGTAACTTCCTTTTTACACATTTGTGGAATTTTGTCCAATGTGTACTGCGGAGATCTGTAAATAAACATATAGACAAATATCACACAACCTAAAACATGTATTTTTACATTTGTCTTGTGTAAAATCATATCCACAAAAAATACAGTGTGATTTGCAAATACACACAATTTAATCTGTACAAAGATCTTTCCTTTTACATACAAAGTGTTATGTATGCATTTGTAGATCCATTTCTACACACAAAACTGTTTTTACGCATTTGCGGATTGCTTCCTGTGAATTTGCAGGTCATATAACATTTGCAACTTCCTTTTTACACGTTTGTGGAATTTTGTCCACTCTGTCCCACTGAGATCTGTTCTATATCTAAACAGATATTTGTAAATCTGAGAGTAATTTATTATCTGCACCAGCAGGTGGCAACAGCGACATTCTCTCCCATGAATTGAAAGGATATTTATGGCACCAGAGCCCTCTGCATGGCACTAGCTAGCTAGCTCATCCTCCTCTGTAGAGACGACAAAGAAAAGGACTGTAGCTTCGTTTCAGACAGCAGTGAAAAAATAAAGTGGAGAATCTTCTTTTAACCCAACGCTCGTGATTCAGGATTGGGTTCATCCTTCTCAGCAGCACCTTGGCCTCCTCCTGTCCGAGCTGCTACTGGACTGCCAGCCGGCAGCACTGCTTTCTGAGCTACTTCTGCTGGCCCGGTGGACTCTACTACATCTACATTTTTGTGTACAAGTGTCCATAGTTTACTGTTGAATATGTTAGCACTGCATTTGTTTTACATTTATGTTTAAATGAATAGCCATTTACTTCTGTTTGTAAGAGCTGTTCAGGTATCATGGAAAACATATGTATAAGGTGACATTGCGGGAGTTTGTGTTGGCTGTAGGAGAACGTTTGAGAGTCCAAAGTCCAAAAAAACAATAGTCCATGTCCATTTCCTGTTTAGTTTTTGCATGAAAAACTATATTTTTGTGAGACTCATGAGTGAGTTTACATGACATCTTATCTGTTCCATAAGATTAGGTGCTGCTCAGAATATTGTTCAAGATATAAGACTGAAACAGGGAGTTGTTCAAGACATGTAGATGTCTAGGCAATAGTGGAGAGCGATCTTGGAAAATAATCATCAACCAATCCAAGACTTATTATTATTATTATTATTATTACTTGGGGACCTCTCAGTCTTAACAGTCAACCTAAGGGGCAATGCTCACTTTATTAGACTAGGCCTACTGCAGCAAATAAATTCAATTCAGTTTGAACTATATAGCACTAATTCACATCAAAAGTTATGTCATTCCATTTTTTTAACAATATATTTATTGTTTTTGCATATAAAACGCATACAGTCACAAGGACAGTAACATTGTGAACAACCCTCGTCCCCCCCACCCTCAACAACATTTTCATATAGAGCAGGTCTAGACAGTACACTTATCCTTTCTCCTTCTGTCACTTTCTGCAGGTGTTGCTACCTCTGGGGCTGTGGAGTCTAGATCTGTGGTTGCGGGTTATCTGCTTCCCCCATGTTCCTGCTTGACACCCTCTGCTACAATTACTGTATTACTAGTTGTATTGTTATTATCATTAATATTACAATTATCATAAACATTACTATAAATCTTTACCATTATTCATTCAGTCTTTAACAACATTACCTTGACTGTCTGTACCACTGTGTGTATATTGTGTATGCTGCCCCCCCATCCCTCTCTCCCTCTTTATGGCTACATCTGTGTCTCTCTCTCTCTCCCTCACCCCCAACCGGTTGAGGCAGATGACCGCCCACCCTGAGCCATGGTTCTGCTCGAGCTTTCTGCCTCATAAAAGGGAGTTTTTCTTTGCCTCTGTCGCCTATTGCTTGCTCATGGTGGGAATTGTTGGGTCTCTGTAAATAATATTCAGGTTTCTAAGGTTCCTGAGTTTGAATTTAAATCAGTACCAGTTGTACCACTATCAACAAAATGATAATTTTGGGAGGGGTTGAAGTAAGCATAGGAGCCCTCTGTTATATTGAGACATGGTATTGAATTAAGTGATAGAATCCCTTTTTTATATTTAGCTACAGCATAATCAGATTGACATCTATTGTAGGAATATTTCCCTAATGGCGTGTAATCCAGTAATAAGAATTCAAAAGTTAGTAAACAGTGGTCAGATAAAAAGGGATTATGGATAATTAAGATAATACCGTATTCAGAATATGGACCGTGAGTGTAGTACGCTATGACAAATAGAATTGGCTATAGTCTTTTCCACATTTGGTGTGAAAGAATAAAAACAAGGCTTTCAAATGAGTTATAATTTAATTAAGATTTAGAATTGATTAATAGGCTTAACTGAAAGATAGCTGCAACTCCAGTCAGCCTGTGCCTCGAGGAATGTGAGTATTAACATGACTGGGAGAAGTGGATTAATTCAGGCAACATATTCTTCATGACTCAGTCAGATTTCAAATAAATCTTAATCTGATATTAAATCACCCAAATTTACTACGATGGCTTTAGATGACAGAGATCTTATGTTTAAGAGTCCCATTTTTAATTATCCAATTATTTTGTACTATTGCAACAGAGGTGTTAATTTTCACATAGCTCCTCATCTGTTTACTATAAAATTCCCCCTCTCACCCCTTGAGGGTTCTGCGAAGTATCTTAGCTGTTCCTAGGACTGCACTCTTCTGGACAAAGACCTCTGATGTTACCTGGAATCTCCCAGTTTGGGGGTCACAGCCCCCCGGTGCTCCGATTACCACTGGCACCACTGTTGCTCTTACTTTCCACATCTTTTCTAGCTCCTCTTTCAGCCCTTGGTATTTCTCAAGCTTCTTGTGTTCCTTCTTCTTGATGTTGCTGTCGCTCGGGATTGCCACATCTATCACTATGCCTGCTTCTGCTGTTTGTCCATCAACACAATGTCTGGTTGGTTAGCCATCATCAGTTTGTTAGTCTGGATCTTGAAGTCCCACAGGATCTCCCTTGCTAAGCTTGGTGTACAGTCTCAGGGTGCTGGATTTGGGGTGAAACCCTCCATGCATTGTGAGGAGCTTTCTCGTCTTGATGTCAGTAGCCTCTATCTCCTCCTTTTGCCAGTTTATTATACCAGCGAGGTATCTGATGATTGGTAGGGCATATGTGTTGATGGCACGGATCTTGTTTTTCCCATTCAGCTGACTTTTCAGGACCTGCCTTACTCTCTGTAGGTATTTGGCATTGGTGGACTTTCTTGCTGCCTCCTCATGGTTTCCGTTAGCCTGTGACACCCCAAGGTATTTGTAGCTGTCCTTATCTGCAATGTGGCTTTCTGGTAGTTCAATCCCCTCAGTTCTGATTATCTTCCCTTTTTTTGATACCATGCGACCACACTTGTCCACTCCAAACGACATTCCAATGTTGTTGCTGTAGATCCTGGTAGTGTGGATCAGTGAGTCAATGTCTCGCTCATTTCTGGCAAACAGCTTGAAATCATCCATGTAGAGGAGGTGACTGATGGTTGTTCCACTTTGGGACCCTATCCATCCTGTCTTTGTGATGATCTGGCTGAGGATGTTCAGGCCTATGCAGAACAGCAGCGGGGATAGTGCATCACCTTGGTATATGCCAGTTGAGGGCAGGTCTTGGTGGATTTTGTTTCTAATAGCTAGAATTTTATCATTAAAGAAGCTGATGAAGTTGTAACTACTGAGAGCTATGGGAATACTTTGCTCAATAGAGCTGTGACTTTCTGTCAGCCTGGCTACAGTGCTGAAAAGAAACCTGGGGTTGTTCCTATTTTCCTCTATTAATGACGAGTAGTACGCTGCTTTGGCATTACAGAGGGCCTTCCTATAAGTTTTAAGACTATTTTGCCAAATTAAACGAGAATTTTCCAGTTTGGTGGAATGCCAATTCCTCTCGAGTTTCTGCGATATTTGCTTTAATTTGCGAGTTTCAGTATTATACCATGGAGCTAACCGCCTTTGTTTTAGTATTTTCTTTTGTAGAGGGGCTACAGAGTCAAGTGTTGTTCGCAGCGAGCCTGCAGCACTATCAACAAGATGATCGACTTGGGAGGGACTGAAATTCGCGTAAGAGTCCTCTGTTAATTTGATACTTGATAGTGAATTTAGAGCCGATGGGATCGCATCCTTAAATTTAGCTATAGCTCTATCAGACAGACATCTTGTATAGAAATTTTTGCCCAATGGAGGGTAGTTCAGCAGTACAAGCTCAAAAGTTATCAAACAATGATCAGATAAAGAGGGATTCTGTGGGAACACTATTAAATGTTCAATTTCAATACCATATACCAGAACAAGGTCGAGGGTGTGGTTAAAACAGTGAGTCGGTTCATGAACACTCTGAGAGAAGCCAATTTAGAAACGCAGTACTAAAGCTGTCATTCTCTACATCCACATAAATATTAAAATCCCCTACAATAATAACTTTGTCCGTTTTAAGGACTAAAGTTGACAAAAACTCTGCAAATTCAGATAAGAATTCAGAGTACGGCCCAGGTGCTCGGTACACTATAACAAATAGAATTGGTTGCAGTGATTTCCAGCTTGGGTGTGAAAGACTCAGAACAAGGCTTTCAAATTAGTTATAATTAAGTTTAGGTTTAGAGCTGATTACTAGGCTAGAGTCAAAGATAGCTGCAACTCCACCTCCTCGGCCTGTGCTTGGAGGAATGTGAGTATTAATATGACTGGGAGGGGTGGATTCATTTAGGCTTACATATTCTCCATCACCCAGCCAGGTTTCAGTAAGACAGAATAAATCAATTTCATAATCTGATATTAGTTCATTTACTAGTACACCTTTAGAAGAGAGAGATCTGATGTTTTAGAGTCCACATTTTACTCTCCTATTCGTTTGCACTATTGCTCCTGTGGTTTTAATTTTTATGAGGTTTTTATGCACAGCTCCTCTTCTGTTTACCTTTGATTTAAATAATTTCAATGGTCGGGGGACAGACACCGTCACTATAGGGTTTTCACTAAGTAACTCCTGGAACGGAGGAGCAGAGAAGATTATATGCAGAGACTATGGGATATATGAATGCTTCGAAACCCATCATTAACACTCAAGTGTTCTAACATCCGCAAACGGCAGTTCCTATCACAACTAGAGATTGATGAGGTACAACAAATATGCTACGGCAAGGGGGAGCCAGGACGACTGGTCAGCGGGGAGATTTCATCATCATCCCCACACTCAAAGATTGGGTCCCAAGCCCCAATAACAACAACCCCTTATGGCACAGAACCACTCAACATAAGGGCGACTGACCTATGATTGAAGATCATAGCCAAGCTGGACCCCCTAGTACAACGACCAAGACCAGTGACAAAGTACCCTCTGAAAGTCTGCTATAAGATGTGAATGCAGCACTACATACTATCCCTACTAAAGCCATAACCGAGACCAATGAGCTGATGTACGCCACAGCAACAGTGATCCTTGAGATGCTTGGCTATAAGATGAACACCACAAGCCACAAAGAGCATTACCCCCCATGGAGGAGAAGGTTAGAGGCCAAGATCAAGACAACACGAAGAGAGGTTAGTCAGCACTCAGAGCTACAGAAAGGTGTAAGGAAGGGGTTACCTAAGAAATACAACAAGCTGTCGAAACCTGAGGCTCTAGAGACTGCCAAACAAAGAGTCACCGCTCTGGCCACTTGCCTAAAGAGATAAAGGGAGAAGCAGAAGCCAGGAGAATAAAACGGATGTTCTCCACCGAACCATCCAAAGTGTACTCTCAGTGGCAGAGTAATAACACAAGATCAGATCCACCCAGATCTGAGACTGAACAGTACTGGAAGAACATATGGGAGAAAAAGGCATCCCACAACACCAATACTCAGTGGCTAGTGGATCTAAGAACAGATCACAGTAATCTCCCAGAACAAGAACCAGTTACCATTACAACGGCAGACATCCAAGAAAGAGTGGCAGGTATGAAGAGCTTGACAGCACCAGGCCCTGACATGATCCACACCTACTGGCTGAAGAAACTAACTGCACTCCATGAACGCCTGGCAGTACAAATGAACCAACTGCTGATGGATGGGACCCACCCACAATGGTTAACCCAAGGACGGACAATCCTGATCATGAAGGATCCCCAGAAGGGAACAATCCCATCCAACTACCGGCCAATAACCTGCCTCTGCACAACATGGAAGCTCCTGTCAGGCATCATAGCGGCTAAGATGAGTAGGCACATGGCTCAATACATGGACAGGGCCCAGAAGGGAATGGGCAGTAATACCAGAGGAGCCAAGCACCAGCTACTGGTGGATAGAGCAGTCACTCGAGACTGTAAGACCAGACAGACCAATCTATGCACTACCTGGATTGACTACAAGAAGAGCCTACAACTCAATGCCAAATACATGGAT